>CAWUFW010007869.1:0-600000 GCA_963921515.1 Calotriton arnoldi
GGAAGCAGATCCCCTCATTGTGGATGACGGAGATCAACCAGGGCCCCAGCCCGCAGACCAGGACAGCTCGAGTGAGGTGGACAGCGGAGAGGAGGAAGCTGGGAATGTGCGCCAGCAGCTCATCGCCCGCTACTTCACTTGACGGTGAGTGTCCATGTACGACGGATGATGTGTCTGTATCTGTGCAGGTGTGTGTGTGCTGTGTCAGGGTGGCCGTATGTTCACTGCGTGCAGTGTGTCAACGCTCCATGGCCAGGGTAGTATGCCACTGTTGGTGACTGTGGCATTGTGCCCTATTGCTCTGTGCGATGTGTGTACATTGCTTGTAGTTGTTGACATGTACTGTGTGATGGGTGTGTGACACACTCATTGAATGTGCTCCTGTTCTGTCTCCCACCCCTAGGTCCCTACAGGCCCTCCGGATTCCATTGCCATGCCACGCATCAGGTGCCTTTCCGCCCAAGGTGGCCGTTGTATTCCGTACAAATAAAACACAGGGCACAAACAGCAGTTAGTGAAAAAGGTGCATTTATTACAAACTGTGACATGTGATTGTGTGTAAGGTGATGACAAAAGTGGTGCGTGCAGTGACAATGAGCTGTCGGTCATGGCTGCGTGATGATCAGGGTGTACCCACTGGTTCTATGTCCATAGTCCAACACACACATGCCATCCAGATGGCTGTGTGGAGTGGGATCGTAGAGCAAGTCAATGCAGTGGCTGGTCAAGGAAGGCTGGCGGAAGGCTGGCTGGCTGCCTCACTTGCGACTGGAGCGTGCGAAGTCCTCCCGGGAGATCTGTTTCCTCTTCGGACGGCCCCTTCCACGTTTGGGAGGGGGGTGTGTGGTGGCGACCTGCTGGTGGTGGGTGAGGTGTGCTCACTGGCTGTGGACGCAGGGGAAGTGGACACTGCTGCCCGACCCTGCGCCCTAGCAGGTGGTGGCGGAGGTGGTGTTGCTGGCCTTGCCTGTGACCCCACCGCCACCACCAGCTGGCCCATGAGGTCCACGAGTTGGTCCATACGGGACACGAATTGGCCCATATGGGCGTCCATGGACCTCAGCACCCCCAGCACCTCCCGCGTGTCTGTAGCAGACCTGGCCCATTGTCCTTGGGCCTCTTCATAGGCCCCAAGGACTCTGGCCATTTGAGGCAGGGCATGGCTCCCAGGGGAGGCTGGCGTTTCCCTGACCCTGCTCCTCCTACCAGTCCTGCTGCCACCGGCCTGCCCACTAGCCACATTGCACACCACGGTCCTCGCTGTGGCTCCCAGGGTGGATCCAGTCGGCCGGGCCACCACCTGCGCTGGGGCTGGTGCCAGCGAAGACGTGGTGGTGGTGGTGGCGGTGGTGGTCGGTGCGGCGATGGTGGCGGTTGCGGCAGTGGTAGTGGCCACAATGACCGTGGGTGTGGCCGCAACGACAGTGGCAGCAGGGGCTGGGACTGTTCAGCATCCCTGGATGATGGGTTGGTGGGTAGGAGGGGTCCTGGGGAGCGGCTGGGCCCTGCCACGCCAGATGGGCCTGCTTGGTGGTCCGTGTCCGAAGAGGAGGACAGATCCTCCAGATCCGTGTGTCCTCGTTGGGGGCTTGTGGGCTGGCTGTGCTGGCTGCTGTCTCCATCCCCAGCATCCGGCAGTTCGTCACCTGTGGAGAGAATGAGATTTGTTATTGTGTTGCACCTGGCGAAGTATGTATTTGTCGTCTGACATTGGCAGTTCGTGCAATCTCGTACATGGGTTTCCCGGAGGCGAGTGTGTGGCTGTGGCATCTGTAGTTGTGTGTGCTAGGCAATGGGACTGTGTGCTGTGCACATGTGGCATGGGACGGATTGGCCATGCCGATGGGTGTGTTGCTGTGCCCCTACTCATTGTGACTCTGGTGTATGCGGGCTCCTGGCCCATCCTGGGTCTGGTTTGTACTTTGCATTTGGGGTTCACATGGAACGCTTAGGAACGCATATGGCAACATGGGGGCCATGCCCCAGATTCGCATTTGGGAGGGGATATGCATTTGGGGTTCAAATGGAACGCTTAGGAACGCATATGGCAACATGGGGGCCATGCCCCAGATTCGCATTTGGGAGGGGATATGCATTTGGGGTTCAAATGGAACGTTTAGGAACGCATATGGCAACATGGGGGCCATGCCCCAGATTCACATTTGGGAGGGGATATGCATTTGGGGTTCAAATGGAACGCTTAGGTACGCATATGGCAACATGGGGGCCATGCCCCAGATTCGCATTTGGGAGGGGATATGCTTTTGGGGTACATGCTGTGAGCCATGGGTGCCGAACGTGACATGTGTTGTGGCAGCATGACAGTGCATGGTTTGAGGTGTGTGCATGCTTGACATGGCCTGCATATTTGCTGTCTGTTGTGATTACTGGACATGGCATTGGACGCATCGTTATGAGTGAGTGATAGTTGTGTGCCAGCCAACGTATTGCAGTTGTCCCATCTCCTTGGTGTGCGTGCTGCCCTGTGCCATGTGCATCACTGCAGTGCTCGGGGGGTGTGGCCCATGTTGTGTGTTGTTGCTCACAGTGTGTCGTGCGCTTAATTGACTTCTGGCACATGGTTGGTCATGGGCATGTGTCTTAGGCTGACTGCTGTATGTGTGGCAGCTGTGCGGATGACATGCCTTTCATGAGACTGGGGCTGACGGATGGGATGGATGGTATGTTGTATGTGCATGGTGTGTCTGTGAGTTTGATGGGTTCAGTGGTGTTCGTGTGCATTTATGTTGTTCCGCTCTGTTGCGTCTAGTGTTGTTTGTCTTACATAGGCGTAGTTGTGGGGTGTGTGGTTGACAGGCAGTAGGGGCTACATGGACAGGACTTCAATGGTGTTTCGGTTGTGTGTGATGAGTTGCACAGTGGCTGCCGTGTGGGACTATATTCAGTGTGGCTTGTGCATGCAGACGTGGCTCCTTGGGTGTTGCAATGTCTGTGATGGGTCATGTGGGGTGTGAGTCTGTTGTTCATGTCCGTGTGCACATTGTTCACTTGTTCGTGACGGTGGGCGGTGCTGCGTGTTCGTCTGCTACGTGACATGTCCCATGTGTTGGTCGTGTTATGGTCCTCATGCCTCCAGTAATCCAGCCCTGTCCAGTTTCCCACCTGCAAGTTGTTCGTGCGTGCACTGTACTGGATGCCACATGGCTCTAAGCGGGGGTGCTCCATGTTGCAGGTCTGTGGGGGTGGGGGGTGTTGTGGGTCGTGGGGGTGGCTGGACACCCACTGACACCGATTGCTGTGGACCGTGATGTCTGCCTTTCGGCTGTCGTTGTGCACTGCGGTGGCTGACACGTGGCTGTGGGGTGTGGGGGATGCTCCTCCTTGCTGTGCTGTGGGACTGGGGCCTGGTGTGTGTTGTACTTGGGCTGTCCACCGTCCCACCCACTGCACTTTGTGTTCCTGCCACTTACCTGTTACTTGTCGGTTAGTGCAGCTGTGGCGGACACATGGGTGTGGTGGGTGCTCGTTGTGGCGCTTCTGGCATATTTGGGGACCTGTTGGTGGTTACGTGGCTGGCTTAGTGTACACATGTCCCCACGCATCTTACAGTTGTTCGGTTTGGGCTGTGTGTGGTAGTGTCTGTTGCATGTGTGTGTGATGTGTTGTGTATTGTGTGCTGGACATGGGGGTGTTTGTCCCTGGGAGCTGTGGCATGGTAGTTGCGCATGTGAGTACATAGCGGTGTGCTGGTATACATTAGTTTGTACTTACCAGCCTCCACTCCCCTGCTAATCCGGCGAGGATCTCCGGATGGATTACGACTCGCACCTTCTCCTCCCACGCTTTGTAGGTCTTAAAGAGCGCGGGATTCCCTCCGCCAGTGACGGCAGCCAGCTCTCTGTTTTTGCCCTCCTTCTTCTTGACCAGGCTCTTGACGTCATTCCAACGTTTGTTAATCTCGACTCTGTTCCTGGGCAGGGTCCCGACTGCATTGACCTGGTCTACGATCCGGTTCCACATTCTGTTTCTGGTGGCTAGTGGTGTGTGCTGGACCATGTTCCCATAGATTTGTGGGTACACCTTGATGATCTCGTCGACCATGACCGTCAGCTCCATGGGCGTGAACTTGGGCATCCTTTGTGGTGCCATGGTGTTTGTGGTGCTGGTGCGGTGTGTGTTGTGTAATGTGCAGGGGGTTTGTGGTGCCGGGGTGTGGTGGTGGTGGTGGTGGTGTTTGGTGGTGGTGGTGGTGGTGGTGGTGGTGGTGGTGGTAGTGATGTGTGCGTTTCTGTGGTGTGCTGCTGTCCTTGCTGTGTCACTGTGTCCTCTCCTCTCCTCTCTGGTTTGCAATGTAGCAAGGGGTTGTGGTCTGTGGGAGTGCTGCTTTTGTACTCACCTATGTGGGTGTGTCCTCATGGTCTGTTGTTTTCAGGTGTGTTGTGTCTGGGGTTCTGGCCTTTGTATTTTTTGTTTGTCCGGGGGGTGTTTTCGGGATGTGTACTGTGCTTGTGTATTTGTGCGTGCCTTGCTGTGTGGACTTGTTGGCCATGTTGTGTGCTATTGGTTTTGTGTGCGGATGGTTTCTGTGCAGGTACGTTGGCGCCATGGCTTCTGCCGTGTCGATTCTCATCGGCGTTGTTTGCGCTGGCGGGCGGTATATTTGTGGTTTTTCCGCGCTCATGGCGGTGCGATCGTAATTTCACGTGCGGTGTGTCGGCCGTGTGGGCGGGCGGTTTTGTGTTGTCGTGCGTGTTTCCGTCCGTGGCGGGCGGTTTGACTCCGACTCGGACGTTGGCGGGCGGTATTTTGTGTGATTTTTCCGCCGATGGCGGTTTTCGGTTTGTGTAATCGTAATGGCGTGGTCGGTGTTCAGGCGGTGTGTGCGGGCGGATTTTTGCCGCTTCCATGCCTGGCGGATTTATTTACGCCGGGTATCGTAATGGGCCCCATAGTTTGCTAAAATATCGACTTTTTTAAATGTCTTAAAAGTAATATAAAATTAACTAAATAATAAAGATAATTAATTAAAACATACTTAAAAATAATTAAAAAACGTTAAAATTAATAAATAATGAATGTAATGTAAAAAAAACGCATTTTTATTTTTTATAATATATATTAAATTAATAATATTAAAATTATTCATATTTTTAATTATAAAATGTAAAAAATAATTTAAAATATAATTACATATACATATAAATAAACCTATAATATTAATATATATTTTTTTTAAATATAATAAGGTTAAAACATTAAAATAAATATTTTAAAAAAATAATAATATTTTACACTACATTAAATATAACAATACTAAATACGTTACATAGCTTTAAGGATAAAATTACTATTTCCACTCCAACAAGTGGTACAGTAGGGAAAGTGTTGGATAGCGGGTGGATAAAAATTACTATTCCCACTTCAGCGAGTGGAACAGTAGAGAAAGTGTTGGATAGCGGGTGGGTAAAAATTACTATTCCCACTCCAGTGAGTGCAACAGTAGGGAAAGTGTTGGATAGTGGGTGGGTAAAAATTACTATTCCCACTCCAGTGAGTGCAACAGTAGGAAAAGTGTTGGATAGTGGGTGGGAATAATGTACTATTCCCACTCCAGTGAGTGCAACAGTAGGGAAAGTGTTGGATAGTGGGTGGGTAAAAATTGTTATTCCCACTCCAGTGAGTGCAACAGTAGGGAAAGTGTTGGATAGCGGGAGGGTAAAAATTACTATTCCCACTCCAGTGAGTGCACCAGTAGGGAAAGTGTTGGATAGCGGGTGGGTAAAAATGACTATTCGCACTCCAGTGAGTGCAACAGTAGGGAAAGTGTTGGATAGCGGGAGGGTAAAAATTACTATTCCAACTCCAGCGAATGCAACAGTAGGGAAAGTGTTGGATAGCGGTTGGGAATTTTTCAAAATTAATTTACCTCCCACCATTTTCCCCTATAAACGTCACCTACAATGTTGTAAAATATTAATAAATTAACATATTTAATTAACAATTAATTAATTAACTAATAACAATTAATAATAAAATTAATAACCGTCATCTAAATTAATGCACACAATCAACACTATAAAATAAATTTTAATAAATATTATATAAAAAATAATAAAAATTACATTAAAATTATATTACTTCCCACCCTACTCTCCTATCAACCCTCAACCCGCTAATAAAAAAAGTACACAATTAACATATTTACAAATTAATTATTAATAATTAATATCTAATTAATTATTAATTAATAAAGAAAATTAACACAATTAACATAATTACCAATTAATTATTAATTGTTATTGATCAATTTATAATTAATTAATAATAAATTAATTAACTTAATTAACAATATAAATTATTAAATACTAAATTATTAATTAATAAAATAATTAATTAATTAATTTCAATTAAATTACTTCCACCCTATTCCCCTATAAACCCACAACCCGCTACAGAATTAAATTACGCAAAAAGTAATTAACATATAATTAATTAATTCTAAATATTTCTTTAAAAATATATTATAGTTAAATTACTTCCCACCCTATTACCCTATAAACCTACAACCCGCTACGGAATTAAATTACGCAAAAATTAATTAACATAAAATTCATTACTTTAAAAAAATTCAAATACACATTACAAAATATATACATACTTTTAACACAAATACTAACATACAAAACACACAAAAAAATTGATATTATTAACAACGATATTTTGAAAATCGATATTACTAACTTCGATATTATTAAAATCGATATTTCTTACCTGCATGTCGATATTCTTAAACACTATTATTTTGCAAGTCGATATCCTGTCCACTCGATATTAAAAACTCGATATTTTGTCCATTCGAGATTTTTAATTCGATATTATGACTAGTTACCATATTTAGCTCATAGGGGCTTTTGCTGATTCTTTGACAGCATGGCATCTGTCAATGGTCATCACGAGTACTATGGTAGCTCCATAGGGCACCCTGGCATTATAAAATTAAAGCATTCCCACTGAAAAATCCATAAAACGAAAAACAGAAATATCCGTCAGCAAGTTGGTGGCCGGTCAGGGGTTATTTAAAATTCATAATGGAAGTTGCAACAAAGCTGGTCTGTGATGAAGCAGGGCAGCCCAACTCTATTTATGAGTTTGGTCTCTTTAGAGCAAGTTAGGGAAAAGAGGGGTGCCAAGACAGTGAGAGCTTGAGGGAAGCAAAAGAGGTCAGGCATTTAAGTCTGGGGGGATACCTGGGCACAGAATCTGGCATCTGTTCTCTGAGAAGTGGAGATGAAGGTGGTTAGCAGTGAGAAGAAAATGAATATCTGCAGGAGGGGAGTGCAAGAGACGGCAGATACTTGGAGTTGTGGTAGCAGGACAAGTGTATCTGTACTTTAGGGCTATAATCCTCGCTGATTACACATGCAGAATTCGTATTACGCTCCTCGTTGTGACATAAATAATTAGGAACCAGATTTTTCATTAGTGACACATGCAGCTTGGCTTCATGCTCCTAATTAATTAATGAAATATAGCTTGGCACCTGATTCCTCAATGATATGCATGCAAGTAGACAATCCGTCTGTGATACATATTTTATTTGTCAACATATTCCAAGAGTGCATTTATTATGTAACATATTTTATTCTGTTTTTGCATGGGACGCAAGAATTCTACATGCATAATTTTGTATATGTTATAGCTGTTTGTCTTTTGCTATTAAATCTGAAATAAGAGCGACTTCATTGATTTTGGCAATCATTTTGCATAATCTATGAGAGATCTGGGGCCATTTTTCCTCGTTCTGACATGTTTGTTATACCAAATGTTTCTTTTCAGCACTGATCGCAATATTATTTTTCTGTCTGTTGGAACGGGAGCATGTGATCTGGCTTTTAAGATCATTGTATTAATCTTACACATTGTTTTTTTCAACGTATTCTCTTCATAGTGACGTCACCAAAGCCCGAAGCTATGACTTCAAGGAATGTGCTCGGATATGCTAAAGGAAAGAAACGTTTGTTTATTGCAGTTATATTGTGTTGCAACATTTCTACAGCACTTACTATGTGGGGCGATGAAGTGTTTGCCTACATGGGTAGCATGCTGGTGTGTGTGTGGTTGGAAGTGTATTGTTTTTATTTTGATCCCATGTGGGAAGTGTTTCTGTGTTGTGCATGAGGACCAGTGAGGTGTCATTAACATGTTTTAGGACTCAGCGCTTAGCAGTGTGATGGATGAAGAAGTATAAGAGAGAGGTGTTCAGTCTGTGGTTTTCGATCATCTGGCAGCTTTGAGCAGCTCTGCAGGTCCCTTTATGGTATTTCTTATGATCATAAACCTCTTTGCTGGTTACTTCACTTGGTTGTTCAGTCTAGGATATGTTGTATAAAGATTATGGTACTAAGGAGGCATGTTTTGGAGGGAGCGATGGTAGGGAGATCTGCAGTGATGGGCTTTGTTACTAAGAGGATTTTTTGAGGTTACATGCAATCCAAGGAAGCAACACTGTTGAAAGAAACATTATTTGCATGTGAGATAGTGCTATATTAGGTACTTCTTATAAGTACTAGAATCAGGGGAACAGTCTGTCTCCTGAAAGGCTACTGTTGGACCACCTCGTCAGCATGAACAGCTGATCTGCTTAAGGGGTGAAAGCTTAAGTTAATGGCGGGCCCATATGCAAGGAAATACCAAGGGTTTTATGTTGCGCTCAGTGACATCAATAATCTCATAATCATAGCAACATGAGAGATGTACACGCAGAATACAAAATTACGCAAATGATGTTGTGGATATCTGCTGATGTTCACCTTTAAAGTTTGGCTCAGATTATTAATTATGAAACCAAAGTGGGATCTCAGACTGTGCAAGGGTATTGCCTGTATTCCTGTGGCTATAGAGTGGAGAACCAGACAAGGAAATGAGGAAGATGTAGATAGGTATACTTTTAGCAATTGGATGAGACTTGTTAGCAAGGAGGTGCTGATTAGTTTCTCCTGAACACTGCTATTTGGTAGATGGTAGTGGTGGGGAGTGGTACTGCAGATGTTGTTGTTTCACGTGAAGACATTGCAATGCCAGGCCTACCTTTTTGTCTGTCCCTAATTTTTGCCACAGTAAGGTTAATGGCAACCAGACATAGAGATCTCACACTTCATTGTGCCCACATTGTGGGTAAACCTGCTTGGAGCCAGCCCCAGTGCTACCTACCATGAGAAGCATCACTTTATAGAAAGGCAAGGAGCTTAAGAAAGACACAATGGTTCCACAACTGCAAAGTTAAACATAGTTGTGGGTGCAGCTCAAGTAGATTTTTGACTTTCAACCATGGGCGTCATCGTCCATGCCCCTCATTCATTAGGCAAGATTTGAATCTCTAATCTGGGACTTGCAAGTTGCATGCAGACTGCAGCAGGGAATGCTTATGTCACTGAAATATCTTATAGGTAAAAAGGAGCACAAAAGGTAACTGTGCTGGTTTCCACCTGAGCTGACAAGTTGCTGTACTTCATTTACCCTATGTAGTATAATAACATAAGGTAAAATAAAATACCATAGCAGATTTTGACATATTGTACACACTTACATGTGTGCACACCAATGTATGTGCTCTCTCTCTCTCTCTCTAATCAAATCTGGAAACGTGCTTATTATTTTTTGTGGAACTCTTTTTCTGTGGGTTTAGAAATATTAAAGTGGTGGAAGATTGGCATTGTCACTATTTGCCAGGGAAGAAGGAACAATCTAGGAACAAGCAAGCAAGTATTTGTACCAAGGGAGTAGCCAGAGAATTAAAATACCCCCGCTTCAAACCAAAGCTCTTATGGTACCAAGCAAACAAAGCAAGTAATCACAACCCTCCCCAGAAGGACTCTCTTGTCTCTTCCATCCAAGCATCTATCCATTTATCCTTCCATCCTCCTGCTGATATCCACAATTTCAACTTTGTATTCTGTCATCCACTCAATCTTTCATCTATCATTCAGTCTTTCACCATTCCGTCCATTCACCCATCCATCTCCAAGCCTAACCATATATGCATCCGTCTATTTATCCATCCATCCACCCTTTCACTCATCCATCTCTCCGTCCATCCTTTCACTCGTCCATCCATCCACCCTTCCACTCAGCCATACAATAATTCAGCTGTTCTCTCAACCTTCCACCCAACCACTCATCCATCCATCCATTTACCCTTTCACTCATCCATCCATCGACTCACTCATCCATCCATGGTTTAACTCGTCTGTCCTTCCATCCACCCTCCCTTTCAGTCAACCATCCATACTTTCACTCATCCATCCATACACCCTTTAATCCATCTGCACTCCCTTTCACTCATCTATTCTTTCACTCATCCATCCATTCACCTTTTCATCCTTCCATCCACCCTCCCTTTCACTTATCCATCCATCCTTTTACTCATCCATCCTTTCGCTCGTCCATCCACTCCTTCACTCCATCCAGCCTTCCACCCTTTCACTCCATCTATCTATCCATCCTCCCTTTCACTCATCCCATCCAGCAATCCATCCACCCTCTTTTTCACTCAGCCATACATCCTTTCACTCACTCATCCATCCACCCTTTCACCCACCCATCCACCTATTCATCCATCCATTCTTTCACTCATCCATCAATTCTTTCATCCATCCATCCACCTTTTCACTAATGTATCCATTCTTTCACTCATCCATCATTTAAGTCATTCATCCATCCATCTACCCATCAACCATACTTTCACTCACCCATCCGCCCACTCTTTCACTCACTCACTCCCCTTTGTCTGCCAAGTTGCAGACAGAAGAGGTCCATCAAGAACTCCACCCCACTGTAGTTTCTAAAGTTGGGAGTTCACGACATCCCAGCATCCATCCTTTGACCCATCCATCCATCCATCCTTTTGCTCATCCATCTATCCACCCTTTCATTCCGTCCATCCATCCACCCTTTCACTTCACCCATCCATCCATCTACCCTTTCACTAATCCATCCATCCTTTCTCATCCTCCATCTACCCTTTCACTCATCCATCCATTCACCCTTTCACCTATCCATCCACCCTCCCTTTCATTCATTCATCCATCCATTCTTTCACGTATCCATCATCCACGCTTTTATCCATCCACCCCTCTTTCACTCATACAATCATTCTTTCATTCATCCATCCTTACATCCAACTTTTCACTCATTCATTCATCCATCCATCTACCCTTCCACCCTTTCCCTCACCCATACACCATTTCACTCACACACCTATCCATCAGTCCTTTCACACCCTCAACCAACCAACCACTCACCCTTTCACTTTAATTAGACCATTTTTTCCTGCCGAACTGCAGACAGAAGAGGCCCATGAAGAACTCCATCCTCACTTTAGCTCCTAAAGCTGAGGGGTGGAGGGGGTGTTCCCGGTGCCCCTGATTTGCACTTTCCCTTAATTTTTAACCTCCTTCTGGCAAGTGACATTGTGAGTATCGGTTGTTTGGGTTGAGGTCTTTCAGTGAGTGGATTTTCTTTTGATAAGGCAGTGTTCTTTAGGTGTGGGTGGTCAGATTTGTTGAGCTAAAATTTGCCAGTCATGTGCCATCGCTGGCCATTGAGTATCTTTTGAGTAGGATGTGGCTTCTAGGTTTTTGACCTTGGTGATGGGGTGATTCACACAAACTAAGATGAGGGTACTGAATTACATGGGGCTGGTAGTGCACACTTTGAACTGAGGAAGAATAGCTTAATTTGTTTTCATTGAGTTTCGGGAAATTTCTGTAATCCTGGAACCTATGGCAGACAAGCATCGTTTTAAGGTCTGGCAGTGTGCCATCTCCTGCTCGTTTGTGATGCCCAGGTAGATATACATATAGTATAAATACAGTGGCGAGGAGAACGTGTTGCATTATAGAGATATCTACAGATCTCTGCTTTCAGCAAAGAGCATAGTGGGTAAGCATTTTATATGATTAATAATCTAAACCAAAGGGGTCATATGAAGACTTCAGAAGGGAGATGACAGAGTAGCCCTTCAATGTTACTCACAGAAAGCACAGCAAGCACAAGGAACCTCTTTGCAGCAGGAGCTGCAGAGCCAAAATATCTTCTCCCATGGCCGCTTCCTGTAGGTATCAACCTTAAAACACTGCCCTATTTCCTAGCTCAGTTTGCGATTTATAAATACCTATAATTCCAAAGTTAGAGCATTCATAATAGGCATGAGTCGTACACAGAGGAGCAAGGACTCCGCTGAGATTAAGTAAGGTCTTTCACTCTAGCAGCAGAAAGAGAAATAAACACTGTGGATGGGTCTCGCAGGAATCCACGTACACGCCAATGTCCCACCAGAGAGGGGTCCCAGGTCATTCACTGTGCAGACTGCACACTATTGCTTCGATTACAAGCCATCACGTTAGTAGGCTGTCACACAAATGTATCAAATACTAATAAGATTGTTTTTGAAGGGGGCAGGCATGGCTGTGTTTTTTGTCTCTACTTAGATATTAGCACGCTCTTCCTCCTTCAGCCAACATTAGGTTTACAAAACATACAACATAACTCACTTTCGAAGTAACAAAAGTCCTGAAAAGCATAACAACCACCGCCCCTTGTACAGTTTATCTTGGTCTTGCTGGTAGGATGACACTTAATAAAACCACCTAGTTTCATTACAAAAAATTCATGTTATCTTTAGAATCCGTACTGAATGAAGCACACCACCACATTTCGGTGTACTTTGTCTAGCAATCAAAAATCATCGCAACATATAAAATGTAAGTCTATTTCTCACACAGCACAGTGACATAAAAACATGAAAAGGATGTACTACGTCTCAATCCATGGACATGCTCTTCAAACAGTGCGACTGCTGGGGTCTAGCAATCACTGGTGCAGCCGGTGCAGCATCACCGGAATCCCAGTCTGCCTTGCATGGCCGGCATTATTCCAGAAGCAGACTGTCTTTTCGAGCACCTGACTGAGGCCTGGCTCTGAGTTTCTTTTGGGGGTAAGGGTGGGTGGATGGTGTGAGAGAAAGGAAAATAAAGAAAAGGCTCCAGCCACGCAGAACTAAGCAGCCATACTTTCGGAATAGAGACACCGGATGCACAGCCCCTCACTCGGAAGAATTGATGATCTCATGAGTTGAGCTGCTCTGTATCTGCGTCATCAGATGCATCCAGCAGCTTGAAATAGTGTATGCCAAAGGAGCGCATAGTAACACAGAGGGAACGCCCAATGGTATGCATACAATGGTAATGCATTGCACAGGCTTGTACTATAAAAATAGCAAAGAAATTCACTTAAAACATATTTACTGTAAGGACAAAGTGACATGGTATACATGTCACCCAACATCATCTTTTTAGTTTACAAGTTTATTTTGTTTTATTATTGTTGAAAACACAGCTTTTTTCAAGTAACAGAAATGCTTATTTTAAACAGTTAGTGGATGACTGGACTATTCTCGCTATAGTTAAAGAAGAGAACATGTTTAATTATATAAATAAGAATGCTCAGCTTTCGTGACTGGTCCTCGACTAAACAGCAGTCAATAGGTATTTTGGAAACTGCTTAGACAGTGTTCATCTAACAATGGGTCTTGAGTGCAATTGGAATGTTGGGGTTTTGGCAGGGGTTAATGAAGAGGTGCTAAGTAAACAATGAGCACGAGAGTAGCTCTAAGGAGTGGCATGGGATGCGTTGTCTCTGTAGGAGTATTCATTCCTTTACTCCAGAAGTGGAGCAAGGATGCCATGGGCCCCGGTTCAAGCACATAAAATGACCCCTTTGATTGCTTCTGAGGTAGTAAATTATGTCAATTATCCGAGTTCAATGGGGCCATCAGGGAACTGGGCCCCGGTGCCACTGCATCTGCTGCTCAAACGGTGGCTCACCCTTCTTTCATTCCCCCTGTCTCTTCTCCCTTCTTTCTCTCTTTCATCTTTGCTCTTTTTTCTCTCTTTCTTTCGTTGTGATTATGCATTTAAAATATACTGTGCAGAAATGTATGTGGCACATCATCATAGAAAAATATGTAATTTTATAGCTGACATGATAAAGTGAATACAATTATAGGGAACCAATATAAAGAAGGAAAGATTATTAGTTTCGACTTCCTCTGGAACACATCTGTTTCTGTTACTAATATATATGCCACTGCCGCCCGAAATGGCGCCCGAAGACATGCATACGGGAAACCGCATTTACCATATGTTCACAGATACGCGCACATTTTCATTCCAAGCTCGTTATGACCCATGACTATATAAACTCATTTTAGGAGGGAAATGATTAAATTAAATTCTAATTTCAAGGTTGAGTTCAGATGTTCCAGTTAATTTTCACGTAAGTGATGCTTTGAAACCTTTCTAAGCAATCTTCAAAGATACTTTGCTGCCATTGGCTGGTGCACACTCGTACAGATGATCTAAGATACGAGATGCTGGGCAATACCAATCATTCTAGAGTACCTTCCCCACACCAGATTTCTGTGTTTCTTATAAAAAGCCCTCCTTGTTTATTAATATATTAACTCTTGCAGATTTTCCACCCTATTTGCGGTCTGGAAACGTTTCGAAAAAATTGATTTGGGGTTTACCTGGAAGGTTAAGCTCTGGAATTGCGCTCTCCCTCTGTTTCATGATTATCTTATTCTTCCATTAACATAAAGTATGCAGGAACCCCCACCCTGAGTCTTGGAAGGAAGGAGTGAAATTCCGGTTGTCAGTCATGGGACATTCATTAGAAATGTATTGATTCTCTTTTTATTTAGGGACATCAAATAAAAGAGGAATATTTCCATCCTCAACTTACATTTGAGCGAGGAACTAGACAACGTACGCAGCCTGAAAAGTTAACTTAGAAAACTTCGGGGCATATTAGCAAGAACGGCGTTAAAATTATCGCCGCTAAAGCGGCGATAATGGGCTTGATAATATGCCCTTGAGAATACCAATAGAAGCCCATGTTCTGCTGTGATCCTGGGCTTCTATTGGAATTCTCAAGGGAATATTATCAAGCCCATTATCGCCGCTTTGCCGCTAAAGCAGCGATCATTTTAACGCCGTTCTTGCTAATATGCCCCTTTGTTTTTAGCAGAGTGTTGGAAATGGCCCTTTTTGGAGGGTTATCCCCAAACTTTTTGCATCTTCCTCCTATTTTTTCCTGGCCTGTGTTTGTTGGCTATAGGATTCTGGGCACTTTACCACTGCTGATCAGTGCTAAAGTGCATATGCTCTCTGTGTAAATTGTTATTGTGATTGGTTATCCATGATTGGCATATTTGTTTTACCAGTAGGTCCCTAGTAAAGTGCACTGAGTGTGCCAGGGCTGGTATATCAAATGCTACTAGTGGGCTTGCAGCACTGATTGTGCCACCCATATGAGTAGCCCTGAAAAGATGTCTCAGGCCTGCCACCGCTGTGCCCGGTGCAGTTTATTAACTGCCATGTCGACTTAGCAAGTGCACCCACTTGCCAGGCCCTAACCTTCCCTTTTGTTACATATAGGGCACCCCTATGGTAGGCCCAAGGTACCCCCATGGGCAGAGTGCAGTGTATGTGAAAGGTAGGACATGTACTGGTGTGCGTAACTTGTCCTGATAGTGAAATACTGCCAATTTCGTTTTTCACTATTGAAAGGCTATCTTGCCCATAGGACAGCATGGGGAATGCTTTGTGACATTTTACAAGCATATCTTCCCATAGGGATAAGAAAGAAAAATGGAGTTTGGTATCCCTAAACTCAGAATTTGATAACACATCTTTTAGTAAAGATGGTTTTTAAATTGTGTGTTTGAAAATACCACTTTTAGAAAGTGGCTATTTTCTTGTTCAACCATCCTGTGTGCCTCTGCCTGCTTGTGGATTGACTGTCTGGCTTTGGAGTGACAGGGGCTGGGGAGGTGCAGTGGCTCCAGGAGCCTGGATGAGTCAGCATTGAATAGGCCTGATCTGCATTTGGAGTGGTGGGAGGAGTAGCACCTGTACCTGAATAGGGCCGTGCCTGCCTTCCACAATGCTGGCTCCGCCCCCCTGGGGTGTGTCCGGAGCCAAGTCTCACACTGACAATGGATGTTGTTGTCCACTTGCAGAGTGCCCCCCAGAACTGGTTTGAACTGGACTCAGAGCCCCTTGCACAAAGAGAACAAAGACATTTTGGGGTATAAGTATCAGACCCAAAATCACCAGCCTTTAGATCATTCCTGGAATTCAAGAGGAACCTTTACCAAGGAGAAGAGCTGGAGAGACTAAGGAGAAGTACTGCCCTTGCTGTGTGTCTGGGGTTGGCCTGCAGTTGCTGTTTCTGCCAAGGAAAGCAGAAGGACTTTGCTGTGTGCTGTGTTCCCTGCTTGAAGGAGATCTTCAAGGGCCTGAAGTGAGCTGGCCTCCTATTCTGAAGTCTCAGGGACACAAAGACTTCACCCCCAGCTCCCCTGAATTCTGCTTCTGTGAGTTCTGACCTGCCAAGAGGTGCCTGTGCCAGTTTTGGGCCTCTGGAGGTTGTTGCTGCTGATTGGGAGCTGGAAGAAAGAAGAGACTCAAAGAACTACAGAAATCGACACATCGCTCTTCTTGCGGCTGTCTTCCCGACGCATCTCCACAATGCGAGAAGATATTCCACGCATCGCCGCGCCGCTGCGGAAACCGCCGCAGCATCTGTCGCTGATGCAAGAATCGACGCATCGAGGGATCGCGGCTGAAGAGGACCAATGCAGCGTCGCTCAACGCCGCCGCATCGATCGCCGATGCATCCCGGATTTCCACGCATCGTACCTGTGCGGTAAATTTTTCCGACGCATCAGCCGCGGACCGGAACTGTCATGAAGAATCGACGCATCACTCTCCGTACAGACCGGATTCGACGCAACCCTTCCTCTGCGTGCAGTGGGACTGTTGCATCGCCTCCCCAAGGTCTCAGGAGTGTCGCATCTCTTTGGTTTCCGACTCTGCGTCTGTTTGGCTTTTGGAACTTTGACACATCTACAGGTACTTTGGTGAACAGTCACGCAACCATAGTTTTCCATGGTACAAGTTCTTGAAACCTTTTGAAAGTCATATTTTTAACTGGGTATGTTGCATTTTTGTCGTTTTGGTCTGGTTTAGTTTAGATAAAGATATTTTATTTTTCTAAACTGGTGTGGTGTCCATTTGTGGTGTTTTCACTGTGTTACTGTGAGTGTTGGGACAAATACTTTACACATTGCCTTTGGGATAAGCCTGTCTGCTTGTGCCAAGCTACCAAGGGGGTGAGCAGGGGTTATCTAAAGTGTGTATCCCCCTTACCCTGACTAGAAGCAAGGGTCCCTATTTGGACAAAGGTATCTACCTCTGCCAACTAGACACCCCCATTTCTAACACAGAGTGACCCGGGCATTTTGCTATAAAATTGATATGGAGTCCATGATTTCAGTTGATAAACAGCTACATTCCATAATTAATTTGCCTTTGCAGAAGACAGAGAGTTTATGTTACAATCAAGGATGTAGTCGCATAGGTTATAAAAGATGTAGGTTTATTAGGTTCAGATCAGGTTACAGGTAAATCATGTAAAGCCCCACCAGGAGCAGCATCCTGCCACTCAGCCCTTCTCACTCCAACTATCCACTCATCCAAGCAGAAATGCTCTCAACATTTCAAGCATACAATGACTTCACTCACTGGCTGAGCAGCAGGGACTTAGAGCTCTGGGGAGGATGCATAGTAACCAAGACAAGTCACAACAGTTTAGAGACATCTTTGTCAGAATAGGGTCAATTATGGCTCTCTCAAGAAGATGTCATGCTAGATGAGGTAAGTGAAACCCAAATATTGTATTTAGCTGTGTGGTAAATTCTAATGTGTCCATCCTTTAAGGGTTTCTTTAAAAAATAACACACCCTCAGTTTAATTTTGGTCTCACAACAAACTCCCCAGCCTACCCTTATTTAAGCAAGGTACACACCAAAATACTAAATTAGCTTTCAGCCATCGAAAAAAGGAATTAGTTTGCCGTACACTGTCAGAGCTACTTAGACAAGAGACACAGGGGCTGAGTTAGACGTGACTGCTAGCAGTGAATCTTGGATTTGCATCAGACGTAGTAAATCCACCAATGGAATTAAAATGATTATAGTAATTCCACTAACAGATTCTCCAAAAGTGAAGAATCTGTCAACTCCAGCCTTACTCTCTCTGCTCCAAATTATCCACTTTTTAGTTACCAACCGCCTCTCAATCAGCGGCACTGGCGGCTGCGCATCTCCTAGCATCACACATAAGGTGATATTAGCATCCCTTGTCTTTGTTGATTTAACCTCTAGTGTCACTATTTTTTTTTTAATTAACTAGAGCTGAGATGGGCCAGGGAGAAGTCACAATCACAGTCACAGGTGACTCGGTAGTAGAGTTCAGAACTTCAAGAAGAGGTCCCAGTTGCAGGTGACTCGACATTAGGGCAACATTTGAGACAACATTTCCTTGTTAATATCAGAACTTACGACATGGACTGACCCAGCCATTAAAAGCCCACCCTGGCTATCCATTTTATCACCATGGCAATAACAGACCCTTTCAATGTCACTTCTCATTATTCCTTGTCTCTTGATATTTATCATTCAATATTCACACTCAGATTTCCAAGCCAACCCTATCCAAATTCCCTCCCTCCCATCCTCCTAGAAAAGAAACACTTCTTGCCCATTCTGTCTGTGGGAACAATCAGCTATTAACTTGTTATCTTCAACACACTGTCTAATACAGTTGAGCATTTATACTAAGGAGGTGTTGTGTTTTTCCAGTGTGTGTGTGTGTGTGTGTGTTTGTGTGCGTGTGTGTGTGTGTGTGTGTGTGTGTGCGTGTGTGCGGGTGTATGTGTGTGAGTTGGGACTAATATAGGGAAATTGGGTTAGACCTTCAGTTGGCCACATTCTGCACAAACCATTATTATCACATCAGAAAGGACATTTTGAAGTCTAGGTTCGGTGCAGAGTGTTGGCAGCCTAGGTCAAGTTGCCGTCTCATTATTGGGTGCCATGGCAACACCTCAGCACCTGGTGAGGGCTTCTCCTTCGATCCCAGAGTGCTGGTAATGCAATAACATAATGACAGGGACGACACTGAGGCTGGTGACATGGGAATACTGAAACTCCAAGTGAGAGACAAGGTCAGCAAATTTCAGAATCTCAGCTTGAGGACACAAATTCAAGGACCAGGAAAGTAAGAAAAACAGAGTAAGAAGAAGACGTCTATCTGGATTTCAAGAATACAAGAAACACATTTTAGATGGTACCAGGCCAGCCCTGGCAGAACCAACAACCCAGACAAGAATAAGAACAGCTGGAAACTCATAGCGGTTGGGTCCCGACGATAGATAACCATCTCGACACTGTGGTCCAACCCGAGGCCTGCGTAACCCATTTCAGTGAGTTCTACAGGGCAATGAACAAAGATACAGCCAGGGATCTGTTGCATAGACCCCCACAGCAAAGTGAAGGACTGAAAGTTGCCTCTGGGCATCTCTAAGACATCACAGGCTCTCCATCTACTGAAGCGGGAGGAGGCGGATGGTATCCCTGGCGATGTATATCTCTCACAACCAGAAATATGGGTTCCCTAGCTGAATACCTTAGGAAATGCCACCTTGAGAAGTGAAGACATCCCTCCCTCTTGTCCTGGAGCTACCATTGTTCTTATTTTTAAGAAGGGGGAGAGGGATGCTCCTTCTAACTACAGGCTAATTAGCCTGATTGACTTCAGTCAGAAAGTCTTCACGAGGCAGATACTGTTTAGACTTCAAGCGCAGATAGCAGATCACCGCATTTCAACTCAAAGTCAAGCAGGGTTCAGGGCCAAGGTCAGCACAATCAAGCAGGTGTTCAGCTTCAGAACGATCTGCTGAAAGTATGTCGCTCTGAGGCAGGACCATCTTTATGTGGCCTTTATAAACCTGAGGGCAGCCTTTGACCTGGTACCAAGGGAATGCCTTTGGAGGGTCTTGGAGTCATATGGCATTCCATGTGATCGCCTACAAAATGTGAAAATCCTGTGCTCTGAGACCTACACCCAGATGAGATGGAATATAGGTGGGAACCTTACATATAGGATAGTAATAAACCAGGGTGTTAGGCAGGGCTGCATGCTTATCCGCACACTATTCAGCCTATACATCAACGGAGCAGCAGACAGGATGATTCAATGCAAGCAAAAAGTCTCAAAATCTGCGGGCACTAACACCCCCATCCTCATGTTGGCAGACGACATGCTTTTTTAAATCTCAAACCCAGCCTGGCTTGCAGTCGTTATTGGACTGCTTTGGACTGTTCTGAAATGGGACGGGAGATAAATCTAGCAAAGTCAAAACTAATGGTATTAAATCCCCATTGATTATTCAGAGGTAGGTTGAGGATTGAGGGTGGGCCCTTGGAGCAAGTAAAATGCTTCAAATACCTTGGTGTAAGGCTGGCTGACACCATGTCATGGACTCTCCAATTGGTGAAAAGTAGAACTATTTTGACTGAAAGGCCAATGGCAATAGGGAGGAAATATAAGGCTACCTCTAGTGGAGCAATAACGCCAGCTGTTGAGGTATAAAGGCCACAGCTGTTTCTGGGACTATATATGGTGCTGAACTTTGGGGCTGCAGTGATGTGGCAACGCTTACCAATATGGAAAACAAATTTATGAGGTCACTTTTTAATCTACATGCAAGCACTCCTATTTTACCCTTATGATTTTATTTAGCACTTAAGAGTATTGATCAGGTGATTAAACTAAAACTCTTGAGATACTAGGTGCATCTGTGGATGACACCTGAATTAGAGCCCTATAGAAAAGCGTTGGCAGAGACAGTTACTATTGACAAAGTAGCCCATATCCCATGGCTAAGGAAAATAACAACTTTGTGTGAGCTTCTTAAGACAAAGGAAGTTTGGTACTCTCCCACCCAAATGGCAAAAGGCATTCTTATGAAATTGAAGCAAGCCTATTGGGATACCATGATGGAAGTAGCCTGAAAAGACCAAAAAGTGGGTAGTATCACTGAGAAATCCCTCACTCACAAATATTCCCCAGATTCGAATCCTACTTGGATAGGGTTCATCCACTACAAGCCAAATGTCTCTATATAAAGTTCAGGATTAGCACTTTACCTCTTAAATCCTTCAGATGAAAATAGGACAAAGGGCGTTCAGTGCTCCCTCATTGTCCGTTCAGCCCACAAATAGAAGAATCCATGGATCCTTTTCTTTTTTTGTCCAACCTATGCCTTGCAGCGGAAAAGATGGATTATTCAGGTGTGCAAGACAATTGGGTAATGCACATTACTAGGAAGCTGCCAGAATAATTGGGTGTGACCCTAAGGAGCTTATTGAGTTTGCAGTTCCCAGATTCATAATGTGGGCATGGAGAATTAGATTTAACAAGTTTACTGTGATAATCTAGACAGCAGACTTTGTGGACAACTAAAGTGAGAGAATATAATGCATGCTGTTCTTTCTCCCTAAGTTGGACCTCGGGGGACAGTATTGTCACATACTGGTTTTATCCTAATTGTTGCTAGTTACTTTTTAAAACAGATATTGTTGGGTATTATTAGGTTATTAGCAACCAGTATGTTACTGACAAAAGCGAAAGAATGTTTAAGCCTCAAGAACTATATATGCACTTTATTGTTCTTAGAGCTTATTATTTCATTTTAGCTTATTGCATCAGCCACTTTAAATTGAGTTTAAGGCTATATTATTGTGCTAAAAGAGACTTTGCATGCAATTATCAGTCCTTGACAGAGCGAATATGTATCATGAACTGTAACTCAATCTGAATTTTCACTTGGCACTATGTACAAGCATTGGGCACTGAACATCGTGGTCCATCGCTGCTATTGCTTGACATTTTACTGATCATGCTTTTAATATACTTTTATGGCTGTACAATTTAGCCAAAATAAAGTATTGATTGATTGAATCAGAATAGTTACAAACAGCACAGTGTAGACTCTGACACACAACCACATATATTGTGGGTAAACACAGAATACCAGACTGCCACAGCTGACATTGGTTAGGGGGATGGCTGCAAAACTTAAACCATAACCAGTACAACACTCACAGGGATAACTTATCACAAAACTAACAGTTACACCGGTTAATTTTAAAGGCCATACTTATTACCTCTTAACTCCCATTGAGCACCACGGAGGAGAACCCCCTGCCCAGAAAACCATCTAACTGATGATATCATGGACCACAGACCATTGCATGACTTCTCCTCCAGACAGACCCTCCATCTGGCTAAACCACAGTATTACAGGCAGAGTTATCCAAAGAAACTAAAGCAGCATGAGGTGAAGGAAATGGAAAATATTACACTATTTAAAAAAAAAAAAAAAGTTTGATGTAAGCTATCTATTTCATATCTGCTTTAGAGCTAACCTCCATGTAAGAAGAAGTAGGGAATTATGATTTTTTTATAATGCAAGCATGATCTTGCCGAAATTCCAGTTATCGATTATTATATAATTTCTTTTTGTCTTATACCAATGCTGTTAACATCATTTTTGTTCACTGGAGACTTTCTTGAAGCAGAAAATAGCTTTCGGGAAATGTGATACTAGACGTTTTCTGCAGTTGCATGTGCTGTACTAGCAAGATTCACCAAGTGATTTTAAAAACGTGGTAGTTTGAAACTGAAAATACCAATAAAAAAATGATGTAGACATAAAACCTTTATCGATACAGTACTGAGAAAGCAGAATTTTTTAGACAAAAAATAACCTTACATTAATGAAAATTGTGACCCAACATTAACATAGAAAGTGAACTGTGGAAATGCGCCTTTCTTAAACGTGCAAATAATTATTGTGCAGCATAATATTTTGCAGAAATCTCTCATTTCTATCGACCTTTCAGGATTAGGCCTAATTTTCTTTCTTATTTTCTTATCTTTCCTCTTTAAATAAAATGAACGCTTTTTGAAAATGCTGATTTAATGGTAGTATTTGACTGCAGAACCCATCATTGCTGTGAAATGTGCTGTATTAAAGAAAATGCATTCCTTTCTTCCTCACACCATATGATTTCATCATTTTAGACAAATGTATTCACTATGTGCTTATAGTTCTCATGACTTAATCAGGATATTGCAGATAGAAAATGTTTCATCTAATAGACTAGTCCATTGAACACACAATGGAACACTGAACAACTAACAGAATAGGGTATGCAAAGGTTCTCGTGAGAACCTTCTCTATTTTAACAATTGTATAAAATGATAGCAAACTACAGATAAAACCGTGTTGACTTGAGTGTTTACAGTGGGAATCGAGAGGAGAGATGACAGACTATCAGAAGATCCTTCACCATTGGCTGAAGATGATTATGACCCCAGAGTTTGAAACATGTTTTCTTGTTTCTATATAGTATGTGTTCTTAGCTAGATAAGGCATTCTGAGCACCTTTCGCTGCCATACCGATTAGCACTTGACAGTGCTATTTTGACCGAATTTCTATAAGCTACTGCTGACAGTGATTTTCTGTTTTCTAGCTTTTGTTTGGAGGCTCTCCCTCTTACTCTGTGCTGATCATAGTCACTGCTGTGATCATTTCCTTTTACCTGATTTAACTGTTGCTACTGCAACTGTCGGGGAACACATCTGAGTTTCCAGAACTGATCTTTATCAAGAGCTCGATCCTTTGTAACTATTAACTTGTTACTCCAAGAAATCTTGCCCTTTTCCAAATGGAACTCTTCATGGGTTCTTCTTAGGATAGGTGAGGTCCTTTAGATTAAGATAGGGACTCTTTCCTTAATAGAACATGCTGTTACCTTTGCATGTTGTCTCTAACTAAAATTCTCTTGATATTTCTGTAAACAGACTTATCTGACTAACCTGAATAAAAAGAAACAAAAGCAATTACTAATCTCTAAATGAGAAATACAGCTTTTGAAACTTTACCAAACCTCTCATCATTGTCTGAACTCTAAATGCTGTAAGTTGATGAATTTGATTTGTGCTCGATTATAACACAGTAGCAAAGATATGTCGACTAGGAGACAGAGTTGACCCGGAGTTGGAAATCTCTATTGTATGTTAAGGGTTGAACTGTTTATACATTTTTCATAATTTCTGCACTATCAGTACTATGCATGCTCTTGCATGGAAAAAGAAAAATGCCATTATGTACAATTTTCACACCCATGACTGCAGAGCAAAATTCACACATTACCGATAATTCCCTTGTGAATCATGGAAATTATCTCTGCATATCCCTAGATGAGTCTCAGAATGGCCTAATAACTGACTGCTAACTTGATGGCACTAAAACACA
This sequence comes from Calotriton arnoldi, assembly GCA_963921515.1. Classification (NCBI taxonomy): domain Eukaryota; kingdom Metazoa; phylum Chordata; class Amphibia; order Caudata; family Salamandridae; genus Calotriton; species Calotriton arnoldi. Next base: position 24,254 of record CAWUFW010007869.1, read on the forward strand.
TGTCTCTAGACTGAGCTTCAATTTCACAAACCTTTCTTGTACCTCAAATAGCCACACTTAAACTTATTGCTTAAGTCATTTAATTATATAACGCTTATTCTTCAGCTCAAAGCAACAACCCTTGATTTTGCAAAAATACCTTTATATTTCAGCCTCAGTGAAGGATGACAGAAAGTGGGAAATGTTCTCTTTTCTTCAGCAAAAAAATCACCAACATTTCTGCTTTTGTATGTGGCAGTCATTCACAGAAGAAAGATATCCCTTGGATCATGCCCCTAACACTACAAACTGTTGAAAATGGTGGTAGTTTCCCATTTTGAAGAATTCACGAAATGCTAAGGTTCCTATGTCTCTGTCAATCACCCATCTGCTCTTCTCAGATTTGGAGGAGACCCTTGCTTTTAAGAACTCCCTCCCCTTGCTCAGCCCCCTCAAACTCTTCCACTGCTTTGACCTGGGATCCCACACCATCCTCTCAGCAATTGTTAAAGCTGCAGCAAGTTGAACATGCAGAAGACAGCAGAATGGCCTCCGTTTTTTGTTGTAGAGAGAGTTTCATGGCCATACACAGGACATGCCATTGGCTACTGGTGGAAAACGTGTTTGGGTCAATTCTATAAATATCACCCATTTGCTCCCTTGATGATTGCTCCCGTCCAGGAATCAATGAAAGAAAGAGGTTTAGTTAGAATAACATATAATAGACAACAATATTTCATTGAGGAAACACATCACTGGTTATTTTTTTCTTGTTTTTGACGTACAACAAACTATGGGGCATATTCTCAAGGACTTATCGCCGATTTATCAGCACTTTAGCGCCGCAAAAGTGGCGATAGATTTTTCGCCCTATTCTCAAGCTGGTGCAAACTACTGATATCGCCAGTTTTCCAGCAATAGCTGCCACAAAAAACATCGCCAGGGATGAGAGCGACAACTAACGCTAATGATATGCAGAGTAGGCGTTCCCGTGCAAAAACACACGAAAACACCACTTCGCGCTATTCTCAACGACCAGCCAGATCGGCGAAGCGATCCAAAAACAGGGGATAAGGCGCGTTAGCAGCAGGGATTTAACACCTGCCTATTACTGGTGCTACCCCGACAGAACCACTTTTTTGTATATTACTGGTGCTAAGCAGGACGACAACCTGCAGTAGAAAGGGAGCCCAGCCCAGAGCCACATCTGAAGACCAACAGATGCCATGGAGCCAATGACCATGCAGCTTGGAGACCCAAGAGGGCCACAACACCCACCGCCACCACCCCCAGGCCCCCCCCGACTACCCTCCCTCCGGACTACCACCTAGGCAGCGCAGAAGAAGACAGCGGACGTTCCTAAAACGCACCAGCCTCAGACACTCAACGCCAGAGGATGCATTGCCCACTACAGGCTCAAAAGGACAACCATCCTCCGCATCCTGACCCACATTGCCCACAGGCTGATGGTACCAACACAGCGAAGAACCAACATCCCTCCACAGACAAAGCTGCTGGCTGTGCTGCACCTGTTGGCCTCTGGTACCTTCCAACCAACAACTGCCAGAGTCGGAGGTTCCTCACACCTGTCTTGGATGCATGTCCACAAAAGCAACGGCGGGCCCCTGTATCCGCACCACACGCTAGTTCCAATTCGTAGTGTTCCTGCGCAACCAACCCCAACGCCAGCCGTTGCTTGACGCCTCTGTGCTCCAGATCCAAGATTGTAGTTACTGAAATGGGGGTGTGCCAGGTCATGAAGTCCAGTATTCAACAGTAGTGTAAAAATAGTTCTTCATTACAAATACATAAATCAACAATACGAAAATCTCAGCCAACATGTTCCATTCCCAACGTGGAACTTCATCAGGGCAACGTGTGGATTCAATTAACTGCATATGCTGCGGGAACTCCCCAATACAATTCCATATTCCGAAAGTCAGTATTCAGAAACCTGTTGGATAAATGGTGACAATGGTCAAGCGTCCGTATAGTCACAAACGTAATCTGGCACAGTGTATTGCACTTGGACAAACCGGAATGCTAACAGGTATGATGAATCCTGCATAAAAAGACCGTAACAGAAGTTCGTTTGGTCGTAACCTTCGTAGGAAAGAAAAGGAAGGTTACGACCACACGAACTTCTGTTACGGTCTTATTATGCAGGATTTATCATACATGTAAGCATCACGGTTTGTATCAGCTTGATACCCCTGCACCTTCACTTCCCCCACACTGCGCAGGAACAGCTGGAGACCAAGCAAGGGAACTACGCCAAAGCTGGCTTCCCGCACGTGTTGGGGGCAATTGACTGCACACATGTACTACTTGTGCCCCCTGCCGACACTGCACACAATAACCGCAACAGAAACCACACGCATTCCATCAATGTGCAGGCAAAAGTAGACCACCGGGGCCTGTTCACGAATGTCATTGCAAACTTCCCAGGCATTGTGGAGGACCTTGGACATGTAGCTTTGTCGTCCCCCCCTGTAAGCGTGAGCGGAGTGGCCTTGGCCGGCGAATGTCGTGAATAAATAGCCCGGGGCTCTGGGCGTGGTTCAGTTCCGGGATGGCCACCAAAGTAACTACTGCGTGTGTCTCTGTGTCCGCCATATCCTGTCCATAGGCCTACATACACATGGCCGACCACCTTCAATGGCCAGATTTACACTGGAGACGAGGTGGCTACGTCCCAAGCCAACCCGCGCACATCTTGTCATCGCATACAGGGTCGTGTCTGCCAGGGCGGTGCCCCCCACCCAGCAACGAGGCCGCCGCCATGACCGGTGGTGCCTGCGCGATCCTGTGCGCCTGCTGCACCCCAGCCCTGGTCCCCAGACCGGTCCGCCGCCCAGCGATGACTGGCCGCCCCTGTGCACCCAGGCCTCAATGCTCACCTGCCGCCACCGGCATGTCTCCAAGAGGGCCCACCACGTGCCGGTGCAACCTCCTCAGCCGATCGCTGGATTCCGCACCACAGGCCCCCAGCGCACCCTGCGGCACCGCACCGTGGAGTCATGTGTGTGCTGACTGCTGCCTTCGGCGTACACTGCGGTCCAGCAGGGCTCTCAATTCAAATAGAATCTTGATTGGCAGGACGGCGTATTGAGGTCTACGCATCATCACAGGCTGCACACCCCCTCAGCTGCCCCTACCTCAGTGCACCGCAAGTCATCGTCCCATGGCGGTAGGCCCGTGCCGGCCGCAGTGCATCGGGTGCCACCAACTCTGTGCACCGCAAGTCATCGTCCCGTGGCGGTAGGGCATGCCGGCCGCAGTGCATCGGGTGCCACCAACTCTGTGCACCGCAAGTCATCATCCCGTGGCGGTAGGCCCGTGCCGGCCGCAGTGCATCGGGTGCCACCAACTCTGTGCACCGCAAGTCATCGTCCCGTGGCGGTAGGCCCGTGCCGGCTGCAGTGCATCGGGTGCCACCAACTCTGTGCACCGCAAGTCATCGTCCCGTGGCGGTAGGCCCGTGCCAGCCGCAGTGCATCGGGTGCCACCAACTCTGTGCACCGCAAGTCATCATCCCGTGGCGGTAGGCCCGTGCCGGCCGCAGTGCATCGGGTGCCACTAACCCAGTGCGCCACAAGTCATGGACCCTTTATGATTGAGTCTCGTGGTCCGGACGCCATCATGTCACCTCCAGCAGTGGGGAATGTGATGTGGTAGGCCCCTTTTATTGGCAGGGTTACATGTCCTGTGACGCCTGTGCTGGATGGGTGTGGTGTGGGTGTAAATCAGCCCTCAGGGAGTGGCTGTGGCATGCTGACAACTAGACCAGTGATCAGCAGATCACTACAGGGAATCGTAAGCCTAAGCGGAGTGGGCTGGGCTGGCATATGCCAGTCCAGCGTAGGGGTGTGAACAATGAGCCCGGGGCTCTGGGAGTGGTTCAGTTCTGGGCTGGACAAGAAAGTAACTAATGCGTCTGTCTCTGTTGTAGTGTCAGGGCAACCCGGACCACAATCGGCAATGTTGCACCCTGTGACTCAAGTCCCACAACATGAGCAACAAGGACATAAGGGGGAATCACTGACCCTACATTCATCCATACTTTCATACTTGAATGATCATAGACATGACACATCTGTGAGAATTTGAATGTTTTATTCACATTCAGTGGAGTGTTGAAGCTGGAGCAGAACAGGGCCATGCAAACCCCACTTTACATTGTTGCCCCGTGGAGGGCCAGCCTGAGTCCTTTACGGAATGACAAGTTCATCGGAAGAGGAAGAGTTCAGTCCGCAGTCTGATTGCTGTGTCATTGGTAACCAAACAGAATATGGCAGTCCATGTCGAGGTCCAAGGTGAGTGTCGCAGATTGTATTTGGGGACAGTGGAAGGTGATGGTGCAGAGGGCAGAACCAAGCAGAAACAGGCCATATGGCAGAGATGAATGCTACTGCTTCCTTCTTACCACTAAGGCAGACTCATCCACATCTTCGTCCTCTGATGTTTCATGTGCCTCACATGTGGGTGGTGTTGTTTTGTCTGCATCACTGTGTGGCAGTGACACATCAGTGGCCGTAGGTGGATTGTCTGCAGCACTGTGTGTCACTGACACATCAGGGGGCGGAGATGTGGATGTAGAAGCAGCAGCAGCATTCATCGGCGCCAGGCCTTGTTGCAGCAATGCCATGATGAGGGTCTGCAGGGCATGGAAGATCCCAGCTACATCTTGCTGGTGTGCAGCCGTGGCAGCCATTCTTTCCGCCTGTTCGCCATGATCCTCCGCATGTGTCCCAACTCCCGGCTGACATTGCTGGAGCCACTCTGACTAGACAGTTGTCCTTGTCTCAGAGTCAGGACTCCAGCGATGTCAGCCATGGATCGTTGTGTGGGTGTCCGTTAGGGACTGTAAGTGGCCCCTGATGGGACTTAGACACCCACGTATGGCATCTAGTTTGGCTGCCATGAGGTCGAACGCCACCTGCACCTGATCAGCCATCTTCTCCTGGCACCCTAACACATGGCGTTGGAAGGCCATGTGTTGTTCGTGGGGGTCCTGGGAGACAGCCGTGGTGGTGGGTGCTTCCTGCTGTGTGGTCTGTGCAGGGGGTGAGGTCTCCTCGATGCAGCTGGGCTGCCCTGCTCCTGGAGGTGAGGTGCCGAAGCTGTCCATGAGCTCTTGGAGGGCGCCGGTGTCGAAGGTGTGGAGGTCCTCTTTGTCATCAGTGAAGAGATGTTCGGTCTGCTCTGCAGGAGGTGTTGATTCTCCCTCTGCAATGTGAAGGGGAGATGCAGTTTAACATTGTGTTCACATGTATGTTGACGCATTGTACAAGTTTACATACAGACTGCATGACAATGTACATTGTGACTGTTGGGAGGAGCTGCCTATTTGATGCGGGACAGTGGACATTTCGACAACATCACGGATGTGTGTTTGTACTTGTACATTATCATCTCACATTTCCCTGCTATGCCAAATGTGATTGGCCAGTTTCTACACACAAGCGGCACCAGTTGTGCCTTCTGTTCTGTTGTGAACGTGTTGCAGTTTGTACCACATTGTTGTCAAAGTTGAGGTGCTCTGAATGTTATGTGTGTGTGCTGCATTTTGGGAGAGTCGCCCCTGCAGCTCTGATTTTGCTGCCCCTTATCCCTTTCAGGCGGTGTGCCTTTGACTTCTGTGCTTATACAGTGCTGAGATGTTGCATACTTGGGTAAATTGGGCTCTTGATGGGAGTTGGGACTCTGGGGCATGGTTTGTCCGCAGATGTGTTGTTGACGTCAAGGGTTGTTTGCGCACATGGATGTGTCAGAGTGTGACCTGCTCCTTTACGGATGTGGTCCACACTCAGCCACCTCAGTGTCATGGCATGCAACATGTCATGATATATTGACTGCAGCCATGCTATTCGTCATGCAGTGTCACTTGCATTGTCAGTGTGGCTCACAGACAGGCCGCTTTGCTGGGTTTGGCACATGTGCATGGGTTGGTTGTGAGATTGGTGATGTGTGGGAAGGGCCCCCTCTGGGCACATAGTCGATGGGGGCCTACTTGCTGTTTCTAGGTGTGCTGCAGTGTGCCAAGGGGATCAGGGACATGATTCAGAGTCATTGTGGGTGTGCACTGTGCTATACTTAATTGTGCATGTGTGACATTGTGCCCATCTCCCCCTGTTCCCCCAGTCCCTGGTCGTTACTCACCCTGTTGCTGTTGTGTCAGATCATGTTGAGCAGTGTCCGGTCCCCCAACTCCTGCCATCGTCTCCACACTGATGACTGTGGACACCATTTCCTCCATCCCATCCAGCTCCTCCTGTGGCGCTGGACTCCCACCTCTAGTCTGCATTACTGCCTTCTGGTTGTTGCCAAGTTTCTGCTTGGTTTTGCGCTTCACATCATTCCAGCGCCTCTTGAGCTCTTCCATTGTCCTCCTCAGCACTCCGACTGCATTCACCTTGTCCACGATGGACTGCCATATTGCATTTTTTGTTGCCAATGACACAGTGGAGGTGATGAACAGTTGTTGATGGTGTTCTATCACCTCCGTTATCAGGATCCTGTTTTCCTGCGGACTGAACCGCGTCTTCCTCTTCTCCTTGCCCTTCCCTGACCCCGAGGTCCCGGGCTGGTCCTCCGTGGGGCTTGTGGGGTTCTGGTTGTCCTCTGTACTTGCTCCGGCTACCTCCATTGTGCTTCACAGTTGTTTTGGTTTTGTTTGTGTTTTTTTTTCTTCTTCTATAGTGATTTTTCCCGCCTGAAGTGTGCGAATTGCAGGCCTGGTGCAGCTTATCGCTGATTTTTTTTATCGCAGTTGGGCCCATCGCCACTTTTTTCACATTCGGCTTTAGATTTTTATCGCCGTCCCGGTAATTTTATCACGGACATTTGACGCGTTATCAGGAAACTATCGCATGTTACCGCCATGTTGAGAATAAGACGTTAACACGGCGTTATTTTCCCACGATAGACGGCGATATGAAAAATTGCGTTTACCTATTTTGTTGATGATTATCGCACGTTCTTGAGAATATCCCCCTATGTCTATTGTTAGTGGTATGTTTTACATCCACTGAGCCACTTTTGTTTATCACATCCAGTATAAGCTAAATTAACGTTAATTTAAGATTAGGCCTGGGCGGTAAAATCCGCTCCGCTCGCGGAATTTGCGGAATTTTGGCAATTCCGCATTCCACTGAGAACGCGGAATTGCCAAAAATTCCGTGATCCGCGGCATAGCGGAATTTTTTCCTTGTTCGCGCTTTCAAAATGCGTGTTCGCGCGCGCGGTAGCGACTTACCGGGATCCCTGCGTTTGCCGACTAGTTTTCCTATCCGTTCGCGTGCGCCACGAAAATTTGGTAGCCGGCCGCGCGATCCCGCGAGAGTGTGCGATCGCGAACTCGTCATTCGGACGCGCCATCGGACATCCGCGTTCGCGAACAGGAAACACGCAATCGCCAACGGGCGGGACAAGTGAAACAAGATGGCCGTGCCAATTGGCGACCACATGGGCAAGTTCGCGAGATATTTCCCCCCGAGCACGCAAACAGAGTCCCCGAACAGGAAAAACGCATCGCGAACGGGCGAAACAAGCAATTCCGCGTGCTCGCGGAATTCTGCGTAGCTCGCAGAGATTTTTTACCGTTTCGTGGAACTTTGCATAACGCGACTACGCAAATTCCGCCCACCCCTACATAAGATCGCTCACTCCCTTATGCACTGCATGTCCATGAAATGTTGCATTCATTCAATTCTCTCTGTTAGAAAAAATCATTCAAACTAGGAACTTTTGGCTACAGTGTCATTACATCACAAAATCACATGTGCTTCTGACCAGCTCCCCTCTCTCACTCTTCTTCGTCAGCATCTACATGTTGCCACCCATACGGCTGATTAAGAAGCATCAGAGCCTCTTTCTTCTCTGGCCCAGATGACATCCACAAGAAAATGTCTAAATCTCAAAAGATATGCTGTTGTGTCTGACTAATTGTTTGAACTCATCGGAAAAGCAGGTGGGTGTGAGTGGACTTTGTCTTGGTCCAGGGGCAGTTATCATGAAGGTGTGCATTACGCAGCACATAACTATGCTCCTGTTTATGTCATTGCACTTTATAGTATGAATACATGTAATCCAAATTTCTCTAAGTTAGTACACATGCTGCTGATAATACAAAGAGTGAGCAGTGACTGCCTCTCCTTGTTTCTGAGCTGTGCTGCCTGCTTCGCATACATTAACTCAGGATTAAAAGTTATTTTTCCTCTCTCCTTTCTGACGACGACCGGCAGATCTGGGCCCCTGTGACTGCTCCGGTCCGCTGTTGGATCCTACGACGCCCCTTGGAGGTTCTGGGCCTGCTGGTGCTCCGGGGCCTGACGGCCGGCCCGCCTGGACTGTGAGGGCGCCCCCCCTGCTGGGGCCCGCAGAGAGCCCTGTCATGCCTGCTGGGGCTGCTGCGCCTCCGGTGCCCTTCCGTCGGTGCTGGTGGTGTGCGGCTGAACTCGCCTGCAAGACTCGGCCTGGGCGTGAGTCGAGGGCAGTGGACTGCTCTCCTCGCGCCTGGCCAGCATCACGGATCTGCGACTCCATGCTGAGGTGGGTGCCTGTCCGTTCCTGCGACTGGGGGGGGCTCTTGGTGCTATCCATGTGTCTGTGGGCCCCCCAGTCCCACGCTGCGGCCATCGAGGGTTGGGGATCCATCCTGCAGCTTCGCTCTCCCCCTGACTCGGGGGCGCCTCCTTTCCCCGGCCCCCGCTCCAGCCTTGCGCCCATGGGAGGTGACTGCTGGGTGGATTGAGGTCCCGGGGTGGGCCTCCTCGGCGACTCTTAGCCTGGTGCCCTGGCCCTGGAACGCCCCGCGAACTTGTGTCCACTGTTGGCCGCATCCATCGACGGCGTGGGGTCCCCGGTGCTGGCCCTTCCCTCCTCCGTGAACCGGCCGCCTTACTACCCCATCTGTAAAGCCCAACCTGACTCTGCTGACCGGTCGCCTGGTTTTGCCTACCTTTGACCCAAGGGATCTATCCCGCAGGCCGCTTCCATCTTGTGAACAACCCAGGGGGCGAGGCGGAGCCGGCCGCACTCATCGAGCGGCGGAGGGGCCCCCCCACCTGTCTTTGGCCCGGCGTCGTCCTCGCCTGGGTTGGTGAGGCGCTGCTCCCCTGGATTCGCCCGTCGTTTCGGGCGGCGGGGGACGGTGTCCCCGGGTCGACTGGACTGGTCCCTCGGGGCTGGGGGGCTGGTGCGGGGGTGGACTCGGTGCCCGGGCCTGAGCATTGACGACGTGGGTATTGGGTCCCCCCGCTGGACACCATCGACCTGAACTCGCCCCCCCCCACTCACCGGGATGCTTGGGTCCCGGGCTCGCAGCGGAGATGGGTCGTGATTGCGCCCCGAAGACACCCGCCCCACAGACCCAAACAAAAATGGACCAATACACCACCGCTGACCGGAACTTGATGGAGGGAGCCACCGGTGGTTCCCCCCCTGCCGGAGGAGACCTCTCAACCATCCTTCAGGCTATTAGCACCTCTCAGGCCTCGGTGGAGGGCAAGATCGGCGAGGTGCGGGTGGACGTGGCCCTTATACGCCAGGACCTGCGCAATGCCACAGTGAGAATCTCAGAGGCTGAATCGCGCCTCTCCAAGGCTGAGGACGAGCTGGGTCAGTTAAAAACCCAAGTGGTCCGCCTGCAGACTCAATCCTCGGAGCTACACCAACGGGCTGAAGATGCCGAAAACCGCTCCAGACGGAACAACTTGCGCCTCATAGGTTTCCCTGAAGGAGTTGAACTGGGGCAGGCGGACACCTTTGTGGAGACTTGGGTGAAGTCATGGATACCCATGGAGACTCTCTCTGCGTAGTTCGCAATCGAGCGCGCCCACCGTTCCCTGGCGCCCAGGCCTCCTCCCAGGGCGCCATCTCGTCCCCTCATCATCAGGATCCTTAACTTCCGGGACAGGGATGCGATCCTTCGGGAAGCGCGGGTCCACGGCCCCCTGAAGTACCAAAACAACACAATCATGGTTTTCCCGGACTACACGAGAGAAGTACAGGCCCAACGTCGTACCTACTCGGATGTCAAACAAAAGCTCCACAACTTGGGACTGCGCTATGGTCTTCTCTTTCCGGCCCGTCTCCGAGTCGTCTTCCAAGGCAAATCAATCTTTTTCGATCCCCGCAGGCGGCCTGGACCTGGCTCACGGAGGAGCGTCCCTTCCCCCCGCCTCATCGACATCTCCAGGGCTTCACCCACCTCCTCCCAAACCGCAGTGGGGGAGCAATCGGTCCCGCAGGCGGGGGGACCGGAGGGGGGGGGAACTTGCATTCACCGGACGCTGGGTCCCAACTGCTGGTTTCCTCTGAGGTTCCTCCGGCTCTCGAGGACCATAGCCAAGCCAATTTTCTGACTGACTTAAGTCGTGGCCCGACCCTTCTGGGGCACTACGCCCTGTCTTATTGGACTCCGACCTATCTAGAAGCCCTGCACTCCGTGGATCCGGCGACGATGCGGAGACCTGATGACTGGAGGCCCACGAGACTGGATTTGAGGCAGAACTCTTTGGTTATTCTTCCTAATCATTAGCTGATGACACTATGACATCCGTCTACATGGAGGGGTCCATCATTGCTACGAACTGCCCTGCTAAACGTTTTAGCTTAGCTCTTTGTTCCTGTTTTGTTAACTTTCCTTTACAGGGCGACAGATGCTTCAATTTTGGAAGTATAGGGTGGGGGGTGGTGGGGGGCCATTGCCCTCTGGACTCTTTTTGTTTTGGATCTGTTTGATTCGTTGTTTTTCGTTCCTAACGACAGCTCACCACATGCACACGCCACCAACATCGACAGGAGACACATCACCCTGTACAATCCACATCTTCCCGTTCTAGCTGCAATGTGCCACCTCTCCTGGGACCCCGGTCCCCTCAGTCCCTCCTATCCCCATGCCAGCTGCTCCTCAGATGCCCACTCGCAGTAGATCCCTCCACGTCCTGTTGTGGAATGTAAATGGCTTGCTGGACCGTATCAAGCGCGCCGTGGTCCTCTGGAGCGCCCAATGCCAAGCGCCCGATGTGCTCCTCCTTCAAGAGACACACCTCCTGGGAACCCACTGCTCCTTTCTCGCCCGATATGGGTTCAAAAGGGTCTGGCACTCCGGTTTCACACGAGGCTCTCGGGGGGTGGCTATACTGACCCGGAAAGGTCTCCCCTTCACCCCACTACACGTGACGACCGACACGCAAGGCCGCTATGTGGCCCTGTCCGGTAGGCTTGAAGGACAGGTCCTCAACCTACTGTCAGCATACATCCCTCCAGCAACGCTTCCCTCCACTCTCCACCATTTTACAGAGGTAATCTCCGCCCTGCCCCAGGGTCTGACAGTAATTGGGGGGGACTTCAACGCGGTTATGCAGCCATCCCTCGATACAACAGGTGACCCCTCCTCATCGCGCCTAGCCTGCTCTAAAAAGCTGTCGGACTGGTCAACTGCTCTTGGTTTGTGTGACGCCTGGAGGATCTGGAATCCCCGTAGGAAACAGTACACTGACACTTCCGCGGCCCACCACACCCATTCCCGCAACGACTTGATCCTCCTCCCGGCCACCGACTGCCAACAGGTCTCTGGTGTCTCTATTCTTCCCCGTGGAATCTCAGATCACTCTGCCATTTCTCTCCGCTTGGGAAGTCCCACTGCTGGGGTGCGTACGGTATGGCGGTTGAACGCGTGGTACCTGCAAGACACGGAGATCAAAGACCCACTCGCAGTAGAATTGAAGCATTACTTTCTTGCCAACAAAGGATCGGTCCCTTCTCCAGGTACACTGTGGGAGGCCAGTAAGGCTACCTTACGTGGCGTGGCCAGAGGTCTGGTTCACACAAAACGGGCAACGCAGACAGCTCGCCTGACCTAGCTTGAAGCTCAGGCCACACGGCTAGAGTTAACCCTCGGAGACACAGAGGACGCCCATCCCGCTAGACAACTCGCGCTGCTCTGGTACGAGATTCGTCAGATCTCCCTAGCCTCCGCTAAGATGCTATGGCGCTCCTCTGTGGCCCGTGTCTACGGGTGGGGTGACAAAAATGGAAAGCTGCTTCATAATTTGGTCTCCTATCCCAAGGCCAACAGAATTATCCCTGAAATCTGTGACGCCGTGGGTAATCACCACTGTACTTCGCGGGATATTGCCCAAGCCTTCGCGGGCTACTATGCCCAGCTTTACTCAGCTTGACCCCCTGGGGTCTCCTTGGTTGATTTGCTGGACTGGGCGGTGGCCCAGCTCCCCTGCCTTGCTCAGGCTGAATCGACAGACCTCGACCTTCCCATTACCCCTGAGGAGATACATGGAGCGATCTCCCTCCTGCACTCTGGGAAGACACCAGGGCTTCCCGCAGGAATACTACACGACCTACCGAGACTTACTGGTCCCCCACTTGTTGACCTCTTCCAACATGTGGTCGAGACAGGCTCCTTCCCCTCGGAGACTGACGTGGCTACCATCGTGGTCATTCCAAAGACCCAGCCACCTTCTCTCTCTTGTGCAGACTACCGCCCGATTTCTCTCATTAATACCGATATGAAGATCTATGCCACTGTCCTGGCCCAACGTCTTCGTCCCTTGTTACACCAACTGATCCACCCGGATCAATGTGGCTTCATGCCAGCCCGCGGTACTCGGCACTGCATATGGCACCTCCACCTTGCCTTAGCCCATCTCCATCTACTCACCCCGTACCTGGCCCTGTTGCTCATTGATTTTGAGAAGGCCTTCGATACGGTGGACTGGAGTTACTTGGAGGACGTTCTCCTCACGATGGGGTTCGGCCCCCATTTTAGACGCCTCATCCATGTCCTATACTCCAACCCCACGGCAAGAGTCCTGACTAACGGTGCTTTCTCGGAGGCTTTTCCCATCCGAAGAGGCACCCGTCAGGAGTGCCCTCTCTCGCCGCTCTTATTCGCTCTGGCGATGGAGCCCCTGGCCTGCCTCATACGTAATGACCCTCAAATTCGAGGGTGGTCCTGGGACTCACACCAGGTCGACAAAATTGCCCTATACGCGGATGACGTCCTCCTTTTCTTGGCCGCTCAATCCGGCGAAGTCCACTCTGATCCCCCTTCATCCCTCGAGAGCCTGCTTCGACTGGCAATCCAACATCCCCCTACGGAGGCAATCCTTTAAATACCTTGGGATCTGGGTGGCCCTTCTTCCAGAGCTGGAGTGGGCTCTCAACCTGACACCCCTGGTCACAAAAGCCAAAGCCGACCTTAAGCGCTGGGAATCCCTCCCACTCAACCCCCTTGGAAGAGGGGCACTTTTTAAAATGATGATCCTTCCCCGTTTTTTATATATCCTTCAAAACATCACCTTTCATCTCCCGGGTAGTTGGTTCCGTGAGTTCGACGGGGTACTTACCAGGTTCTTATGGGGGGGCGGAAGGCCGCGCATGGCATTGACTCGCTGCCGGATACCTCCCTTTGATGGTGGCATGGGTGTGTCCAACCTTCACCCCTACTACTTGGCCACTATACTCATTGTCGTCCACGACTGGTTTGCTGGAGGCTGGTCCGACCCGGCTTATCGAACCGAACTTAGCACCACGGAATTCCCACAAATTCAAGCCTACTTGTATAGTGCACCCATTCCACAAACTATTCCACTTATCACTAGGGCAGTCCTATTGGCTTGGCGCTCTGCTCTGCGCTATACGAGATGGGACAAGAGGCTTACCCAACATACGCCTCTGTGGCACGGTACATGGCTGCACGAGACATCAGCCCTTCACGGCTTTCGGCAATGGGACCGGGTCGGGATTTCACTCCTTGGGGACATTTGGGTGGAAGACCACGTCAGAGCCTTCTCCGACCTGCAGCAACGCCACTCCCTCCACGCCACCCAATTCTACAAGTACCTGCAGCTCCGTCACGCCCTCACTACGCACATTCCATCAGGCACCTCACTCCCTGAGTTTAGTCCGCTTGAGGCCCAAGTCATGATGGGAGACCTAGGTAGATGGGGGGTGTCGCGGATTTACCGCTCCCTGGTCAACAATGGCCCTACTACCTTAGACTCGCTGCGAACCCGCTGGGAGGGATGGCTGGGCCCCCTAGAGGAAGCAGACTGGTGTGACGCCCTTATGGCTCCCAAAACCCTGATGACCTTCTCTAAGCTTCGTCTCATCCAACTTTATTACCTTCACACGGCATACCTCACCCCTGCGTGCCTACATAGGGCAGGATTACGCCCCTCCCCAGATTGTACACGATGTGGCCATGTCCCGGCCGATTTTTACCACATGGTCTGGCTGTGCCCTGGACTCGCTCCATTCTGGTCAGGTGTGGAATCAGAACTCACGCAGACTCTGGGGTGGCAGGTCCCTCACGACCCTTTATGCCTTCTCCTGGGAGTATTTGACGGCTTGGATGGCTCTAGAGCCGATAAACGCTTCTTGGGCACTGCGGTGGCCAAACGAGATATTGCAGCAGCTTGGTCACGGGCCAAACCCCCTGCCATACGTAAGTGGCGGCGGGGAGTGGACTGGTGCGCGGCCCAGGAGGTACCCCTCTACGAGGCCCGGGGATGTCCTGAAAAATTTGAGAAGGTCTAGGGCAAGTGGCTCAATCTATTTTGATTTTTGTACTCATTTTTCTCCCATATCGTTATATTGTTTTTGCACAAGATGGTTTGTCCGAGGGCCTTACATTTAGGCCAGGTCTCCTGTTGTATGTCGTTGATGTGCTTGATATAATGTGCATTTTTATGCTGTCTTTGTTTGTTTTGCTCTCTCAAATGCGAATAAACTTGATTATCAAAAAAAAAAAAGTTCTTTTCCACAGATTTGTTAATAGCCTGTGGACCTGGAAATACTGGGCCCAATTCTACGTCTTCCCCGTTCTGGTGGAAATAATGGCCCAATTCCACACCAAATTACCACCTGCATGGAGAAGGTGGTAAATGGGTGTGGGCCGGAGGGAAGGGGCGAGAGAAGGTGAGGGGACTGCTGGAGGTAACATTTGCTACTGACCCACATTTGCTACTATCCCACTATGCACGAGAAGGGCGGGTGGGGGCTGGGTGCAGCAGCTACCCACAGCCCCTGCAGCACAGCACAAGGCTTGGGTCTGCACAAGTTTGTAGGGTCTGGCATTTTTCGCCCTTGTAATCTTGGGCCTGGTAATACCCAGCTATTTAGAATGGCCTGGTATTCCGCTTAGGGCTAAACGTATTCTTGGCCAAAGCAAACTCACGGTATTATTCCAAACACTTTACTAATACTGTATATTTGAAGCCATTGTTAGGCATGTAGGATTTTCAAAGATTTCCTGTCTCTCAGCTGACCTAAAATCTATGTAACGCATCTAATCAATGTTTGTAATTTTGCAAATGTATTAGAAAGTCGCCAACATATTCAATATTGAGTGTATACGGATACAACTCTGGTCTTCAAATTAGGTTTTTAGACATTGCCCACTACAGAATTAAGGGATTATCTACAACCGTTTTGAAAAAAAGGATATAGGCAGCAGCTTACCGCAAAGTTTTTTTCGTTTTTTTTTTCTGCAGAATGACATATAATCGGTTGCTTAATTTCTGAAATTATATATCGCTCTCTAAGGTGTTTCAGAATGTATCTCATTTAGTTTTGGGTAGTGTAAGCCTTGACTGCACACTATTCCATTGTGTGATCGCTCGCATATATAGAGGGCTGTGGAGCCAGTCACGTGGCTTCACACATTTTCCTCCTTGTCCTTAGGGTAGGGCAGGGATATTCAAAATGTGGGGCACGACCCCCAGGGGGGTTGTGGAGTGATAGAAAGGGGGTCCCGCATTCCCGGTCACACTTCTGCCCAGGCCCATAGGACTATAAGGTCTTCAGCCCCCTCCTCCCCCGTCGTGTGTCTCAGCCCGGGCTGCTGCAGTGCAGCTCGAGCTGCTGTGGGCTCGGCTGGGCAGTGTCTGGAGTCTTATCTCCGGCATGCCAGAGTTTCTCACAGGTCTTTAAAGACCATTTGCATATTTACATACCTTTTGTTAACTGGTTACCGAGGTTTAGTTTTTTTTTCTAGTTCCAGTACCCCCTGGGCCCCCACTCTGCCTATTCCTTACATTTGTATTTTACATTTACCGCGGTAGTATGAGAATGTCCCCCTCACTGCTCAATCTGCAACTCACTCAAACAAGCCCATCACTAACCATGCATTCATTCGTCCCACTCTGCACTTACATCCGCACCCAGATTCATATGGTCACCTCACTCACCCTGCAGTCACTCCTCTTACCCTACTCTCACACTGTTGCATCGATCACTGTGCACTCACATAGGCACTCTTGTCACCCACACAGTGCAGAGGGTTAATGTGCCTGCTACAAAGAACATGTACCATGCAGATCACAGAACTGAGTGTGAGTAAACTATGAGTAGCGCTATAAAAAATTGAAATGTTTGTCAGAAAGGTGCTATAGAGAGATGAGGTGAATTGTTGGTGAGTGGTAGTGAGGGAAGTCATGTAGAAGGAGGAAACGGGGGAGGGGGCCCCAAAAAATACTGTTGCACCATGTGCAACCAGTGATAGGGCCAGCCCTGGCTGGGAGTGTTAGCCCCCCCCCCCCGAAGTTTGTGTCTAGTGGCTCCCCTGCTTCTGCCTATTATTATTATTTACATTTGTAGTGCGCTACTGTTACCAAAAGGTGTCCTGGGGCTAATAGCCATCTGCTGCCTGAAGGCAAATGAGAAACACACAGAAGGGGAAGAAGAACCAGCCAAATGGGGTAACCTACAGAGCATAGAGCCAGGTTTTTATATCTTCCTAAAGGATAATAGATTCTTGGTGTAGCGAAGCAAAGGAGGGTGCATGTTCCATAACTGTGCCGCTGCACCAAAACAGCAAGACAGACAATTCGTGCCTTCCTGAATTAGGGAACAATAAGCAGAGTGGCACAGGCCGAGAGGAGCATACGGGTCCAACTAGTGTGCTCGGTGAGGAGAGATGAAAGATGAGAGGATGAGAGAGGACAGCAAGGGAGAGAGAGAATTCGATTGAAGAGGTCAGGGACGAGGAGAAATGTGAAGTGCCGAAGGGAAGTGCGGACATGCAAGAAGTGAGTGTGAGCGAAAGGTGAGGGCACAGAGGAGGGCTACTGTTAAACTGTGAGAGAAGATAGCTGAGAGAGGATCTGTGACCTAAAAAGATAATTTGATGCAACATGGGTGAGGGACAGCAGAGATAGGGGAAGAGAGGGAGTACTGGGGTGGGTGCTGAGCAGTGATTAATTTGTAATAAAACATGTGCCAGGGCCCTCACCAGTAGGCCACTGCAACTTTAACCACCCACCCATTGCATTGCCTGCCGGCCAATGACAATACCTATGCAACTAACAACCATAACACTTGAACAAGTATGACTATTCAGACTATTTCGAGCCCCCAAAGCTATAGGAATGGCAAGGGTGTCAGGAGTTTATCGTTTTTAATGTATATTGAATTAATAAACAGCTGTTCTGCTCATCTCTAAATTACACAGACAGAGCCACCATGTGGCAGACTGTCATAGTGCCAGTGTGCACAATTAGGTGCCAGTGCGGAGCACAAGAAAGCACCTGCTCAAATTAAGCACTGATGCTGAGGTAACAGGGGAGAGGGACGTTGGTTCAAGAAGGTGTGGAAGAACAAAGGGAAGATGTGAAATATGAATGGGGGGACTGGAGAGGTGTAAGATACAAATAGACAAAAATTTGAATGGAGAGACTTGAGGTGAATGAGAAGTGCTGAGGGGTATGGGAGGTGACGGGGCCAGAGAGGCCATGAGATAAATGCGAGAGACTGTTAGAGATGAGGGCAGTGAAAAGACAGAATGGCAAGAGGTGATTAAAGGTGAAGTGAGAGGTTGAATGGGGAGAGTTCAGAAGTTGTAAAAACGGGTGAAAGAAAATGGCCTGCAAAGTGAGAGAGGGATCCGGGATTGGGAGAGGAGAGAGGGATGGAAGGGAGGGGGTGAGAGGAAAGCGGCATGGGTAAACTGCTTAACTCTGCACAGGTCTGCCAGGGTTTTACGGGACCCCTGATGCTCCCGGCCAGGCCCAGGTGAGCTTCTAATGTCGCAGCACGTATTCCTGTGGAGTGGAAGGCCCATCACAAAGGTTGACTAGACAGCTTTCTGATGTTAATTGCTGTATTTTGGTTATAAACTGGTACTGATGGGGTGAAATCGTTCCTCAATGTTACTGTGTGTAAAAAATGTCAAAATAATGAAGCAATACTATCCCAAAATACGCACATCATATAACATTATTTACATTTTCTTCCCACACAATTTGGTCAAGCCTGTCGCGTAATTTGGTCCTCACCTGCCTCATAATTCCAGTAGCCCTGCCTATAGGTTTAGAAATGTTTGTCTGGAGGGGGTCCTTACGCCTGAAAATGTTGACAGGGGGGTCTCTGCATTCAAAAGTTTGAAGACCTCTGGGGTAGGGTGACCAGGCGTCCCGGATTTGCCAGGACAGTCCTGGGTTCAACAGCTGTCCAGGCAGATTTCGGCATATTTCTCGTTTTTAAAGAGGGTCAACTGAAAACAGTGAGAGGCACTTTTTTAGGTTTTCCAAAGCAGGGCTAGTTAGCAGCTGTTATAAGTAAGCACGTTTATTAACAGGTGAGGTGCTGGTAGTAAAAATTACATTTGATTTATTTACTTAGTGCTTCTTCTATCTTTCTTTGTTGAAGAGGGCTGTTATTTTTTGCCACTTCGTTAATGTAAAATTGTAGTCCTTCATCTATTTTTGTGAAATGTCCCGGTTTTTGGGTCACAAGATCTGGTCACCCTACCTTAGGGGCTTACACGGGGAAGTTTTACGAGCATTCAGAATGTTTCTCGTGAAAGTCATTCTGTGTTTAAAAAGGAAGCAAGTGAAGTAGGACGCAGGTGCTGGCATGTCAGGTGACGTGGTTGGCACAACATATTCCATCAATATTCTGCAGCTGTGGTGGCAGCTGCCAATCAACCCGAGCGGGCTTCTGATGCAGAACATCTTTTCAGCATCTCGTTCATGTCTGAGAGAAGTCAGCATCTGATTCTGTTTGTAGGTGGTAGCTCTTGAGATGCACCACTGTCTACGTGTCACAGGAGGCCAGGCAAGCACATTTGGTGCAGGGAGACCTCTAGAGTTCCTGTCTCTAGGCTGTCACTTAATGTGTGAACACAAATATTATATGTCTATAACTGAGATCAATATTTTAGGAGCCTGCAGACCCACCTGGTTGGTGAAGGACAGTAATCCTGCTCTTCTCATGTACCTCACTGTTAAAGGTCTGGTTTTGAGCCAATATTCATAATTTCCAAGATTGTATCTGCAAGTTCTGTCTCTTTTTCCATTCTCAGACATTACTTTTTTTCAAGACAGAATCAATATGGGTAAGATTAGAAAAGGATGCCCTGTTCAGGAACTGACCTGGACTGTCCTTTCTTCTCCCTTCTCTTGGTCAGAGAAAACAATTCTCCTGTTCAGAGAAAACACTTCTCCTAAAGGGCACATTGACCAGGATTTTAAACAAGATAATATGCAGAAAACGTACGTAAGAAATATGCCATCTTTGGCAGTACAGACCATGGTCTAGCCTGATGAGGTGGTGGCTGTCATGTAGACCAAGACAAGTCCACTCATCCTAGACTTTAGACTTTCCAACTACATATAATGAAACTACAGCTGCTCATCTGCTACTTGAAATCGTCCCTATAACCTATTAAAAATGATGGACAAACTGTATGGACAAATGTTTAGCATAGGTTTTGCATAGGAACTGTTATGCTACAAAAAAACTATAATAAGACATACATTAAAACTGTTCTATTTTTGTATGAGTGTTGTACAATATAGCATACGTGCAAAGCTTGAAATGTCGGAAGATAAAACATAAACTTGTCCAAGTTAATTCCTGCCTCCAAGAAGCATTATTTGTTTGGTGCAAACCCTGTCTACAAATGTTAAATGATAGGGCTTTGCATCAAAAAGCATGGGTGGTAGTGTGGAAATGCCCACGTTCCGCCGGTGGAATGCCGCCTTGACGCAAATTCACGCATGGCTGCATAAAGCTCTACTTTACATTACTTTTAGGCAACTGTGCCTTCCAGTGCAACACGTTTTTGCACTTGAAAGTAAATAACAACTCAACACTTCACACCAGTTTGTATCCCATTTGGTGACTTTGCACTGATGCAGATTTTTGATCAATCTGCCCCTTGGTTTCGTGCCATATAAGGACTTGTAGACATTAGCCATCATATGGCATTGTAGGAATAGGGCAAGGAGTGTCTTTCCCAGTAACTGTGAGGGGGTAAATGTACCCAACCTTGTCGATTGAAAAGTACAAATTTGTGAGATGCACTGTTTCTGCTTGACATTGGACTGCTGCTTATTTGTTGGAGCTTCTCTCCAGCATGTAGAAGATCTCACTGACTTTGTACAGAAAGTGGAGCTGAGTACTGCCCATTTCCACTTGATTGTGAACAAGACTAAAGGCACTGTTGGCCCCAGACTGCTGTCATTGTTACAGATTTGTTATGTTATGCTATGCTATGTTATGTTATGTTAATTGAGCTTATAAAGTGCGCTGTTACCCAAAAAAGGGCGTCCTGGCACTAGAGGGAGCCTGAAGGACAGGAAAAGGGGAGACAGAGGTAAAGTGCAAATAGTTGTTTTAAACAGGTAGGTTTTGAGATTTTTTCTAAAGATGGTGAAGCTGGTTTCCTTCCTCAGATGAGTGAGAAATGTGTTCTAACTTTTGGGGGCATGAAATTAGAAGGCACAACCTCTGCAGCAAGTAAGTCCAATAAGTGGGACTATCAAGACATCGGAAGAGGCTAAGTACAAACAGTGATGAGGCACATGTCTGCAGAGGTATTTAGAGAAATACTTTGTGCCTAAACCCTGTACTGACTTATAGGCCAAGCATAATGTTTTAAAGATGGCCCTCTTCTTTTTTGGAAGCCAGTGCAAAGCTTCAAAATATTGAGAAATATGGACATGGGTGGGCAAACTGGCATGAGCTCTGTCAGTAGCATTTTGAACCCACTGCAGTTGGATGGTGAGCCAGGACAAAATGCCCAGATAGAGTATATTTCCTTAGTCCTTTTAGATGGATTTGTGTGATGACTTGGGTTGACATTTGAAGATTTGCATAGCAAGAGTCAGTAACCAGATTCCCTTGGGGGTCATGTAAAGGCGCCAATAAAAAAACGACCCCATCACTGGGGTAGGTTCAGGCCACCAGTTGGAAGAGCAAATATTGGACAGAAGGCCTAAAAGAAAAACTTCTGACTTGTCAGATCTGAGCCCCAGAAAGCTATTTCTTCCAGACACAATTAAACTTTAAAAACGGTTATGTCATTGAGAATAGGTACCATGAGCTGAGTGTCATCTGCATACAGGAGGATGGCAAAGCATGCCGGATGGAGCCCTGGTCTTGGCAGCTTTGAAAGAAGTAGACCAGGGGCTGTATTACATAAAGTGCCCCGGGGGCACAGCGGGTGTGTGCTCCCGCTTTGCGCATCCCCGGGGCACTTTGGTATTACAGAAGGGGCCACAGACACTTGTGCGTCCCCCTCTGTAATACCGATAGTGCTGGCGCACATAAAGCGCCAGCGCTATCTTCAAGGGGCATTCCCTCATTTGCATGGGGGCATGCCCCATGCAAATGAGGGAATCCCTTTGTCTCTGCGCCCACGCCGTATTACCGAAGTGGCCGCAGAGGCAAAGAAGCCCTCAGAAGGGGCACTGACATTGCGCCATTTAACAGGTGGTGCACTGTCAGAGCTCTTACTGAGAGCAGCCCTAGTAACACCCCCGACATCCCCTTGAGGCGGGTGCAGTCACTGACTGCACCCGCCTGCAAGGGATCTCTAATCCCCTTTGAAAGTGCTGGTGTGAGAAGTTGGCCTGGCATATGCTGTCCACTAATTATAGTGGGCACCTTGCACCAGTCCAAACAACCCCTTATTGGAGATAGGTTAAAGACAACCTTTATTGAAAGCTATCCTAGTGGTAGCTATGGAGAGCAGCCTTCAGGCTAAGTCTTGAAGGAATGTAAAGCAGCTTGTTTTACCAGTCTATAATCTCTTGAGTGACCAAATGAAAGAGGACCACACCAGGTATATATTCAAAATATATGTATTTATTACTAAACACACCCCTCTAGTCTCTTCAAGAGGCTAGAGTTTGAAGTACATACGTTACGAGTTAGTTATCTACAGTAATAGCACAAATACACGTTTGAGCCCCAGGGGCGTACCAAACCATATACCAATAAAGTGGTATAAGAACCACGACTGAGCTAGACACAAGGCCTAGAGCCTGTAGAAGTGCTTGGACCACAAGGAACCACCCAAGGCAGTGACACAGGGGACCCACGGGGGACGCGTGCAGTGTATGAACACAGCCGCGAACCACCGTTAACTTCTATGGGGAAAGTCGCGATTAGAATTTAAAAGAAAAGGGACACTTAAAGGAGGACTTGGAGCAAACCCTTTGAGAACTAGGCTGTTCTAGTGTCAATACCCACGGGAGCACCGGAGTACTCGAGTTACCTCACCCAGGGAGCCGGGTGCATAGGTGTCTTTCGGGGTCGGGTTTCGTCGTCGCTTTCTATGGCGATCTGCTGCAAAGTGCTGCTGGCGGCCAAGTCGAAAGTGTTCGGGTGGATCCAAAGGTGGATCGAAGATCTGAAGAACCTGAAAGCAGAGGGGACAGAGTCTGGGTCACTAGCCAGTGACCAGGAAGGCGATGAGCAGATGCCCACCGATGTCGAGTGCTTCAGGTAGGTTGACGGTCGTCTTGGCTCTTCAGCCACGAGGTCCAGGAGGCGTCGATGACAACCAGGAGCTGGATTCGAGCTGTCCCACGACGTCTGTCTATTGCAGGGGTATCGGCGACCGGATTGGACCCAACAAGCCTTGGCAACGGCAAGTCTTGTGGAAATAGAAGAAGGACGATGTTGCAGACCAGCAAGGTCTGGGAGACTCACCCAGCGAAGATAAGTCAGGGCACACCTGGAGCAACCAGGGAGCCCAAGCAAAAAAAGATTGGCCTTCGTGAGGGCCTACTAGCCAACGGACTAGCAACCGCAAAGGAGCCTCGAGATGATGCACGTGGAGCTGGCTCACAGGACACTCGTGGAGTGGAGGCCAGTGATCTTTGGTGCAGTTGGTGCTGGAGGCTGGGGCTACTCGGAGCCCAAAGCACGACTTTGTGGGCGACCCAGAAGAGGATGCACTTGCAAATGCGATCGGTGTCCAGGGGTCACGGTTCCACGTTACCCACGACAGCTACGGGCCTCAGCTTTGCTGGGGACTCAGGGCAGCCTCTGGGAAGTCTGGAAATCCACCTCTGGTGATGCAAAGACTTCGGTGTCCGACGGGAGCTTCAGCGATGCAGACCGGACAATTGCTTCTTTGGTGCCTGCCAAGCAGGGGAGTCACTCCTTGACCCCAAGGGAGATTCTTCAGTCCTCTAATCTTAAAGTAGAGCGTCGAAGGTCCAGGATTCTGTGTCAGAGTTTCGTCCAGGTAAATCTAAAGTCCTAAGGACTGGGTTCCCCTACTTATACTAAGGTAGGGGGTTGGACATACTCTGTGGCCCCACCTATGGGAGGGCCAGGGCAGAGGGGTGGTTACACCCCTTTCCCTTTGTCCAGTTTCGCGCCAGAGCAGAGGCTGGAAGCCCTTGAGCCGGTTTGAACTGGGGTATGCACAGGGACACCAAGTGTGCCCCCAGTGCAGGACTTCAAAGCACCAGAGAGTGCTCCCGCCCAGCCCCAATACGCACTATCCTGTCTGGGGAGGTGGTCACACCTCCCTGGGACAGGAAACCTATTGTCCAGGCCTCCCCTGCCGGAGTTTCGGTCAGCAGCAGGAGGCCAGACTCGTGTCTGTGGCAGCGGCATCCATTTTGTGATGCCAGGGCTCTGGAAAGTCAGTACCGGGCATACCGGTGTGTACATGTCTTTCCCTCTAGCAGGGTGGAATGCTACCCCCGCCGCCAGAACTGGTGGGGGGGTAGTATTCCAAGATGTTTGACACCAAACACGACATGTTTCCGTGCAGCCATCCCAAAGTTAGCATTTAACGCAAGGTTATAATGCGCTTAAGAGTATATGGTCAGGCTGCACTACAAACAGCATCAGAGAAGGGTCTCTGAACGCTGCAGAGGGGCCCAGCTCATGCAGGGGCACCCTCTCACATAGGAACCACGTACTCTGCCTTCAGGATTGATAAGGCCTGCCATAGGAGTGACTTATAGGTTTATATGTGTGTATGTATGTAGTGATATAGGTAGCCTATATCACAGTAAGGGGTGCATGCACCACCTTACCCAGGCTGCAGTAGCAGACCTGTGGTGTCAGTTTGGATGGCCTTCCAGGGGTGGCACAATACATGCTGCAGCCCCTGGTAGGCCTCTGAGGTACCTATGCCCTGGGTACATAGTATACCATATACTAGGGACTTATAAGGGCACTCCAGATTCCAATCAGAGATGTGCCTAAGGCACATGGAAACCATTTTATAGAGGAAGCAGATAGACTGGGGCCCTGAATAGCAGGATCCCAGTCCAACTAAGTCATAAACCAGCAAAACACCAGGAAAAAAGTGGGGGCAACCATATAGTCAGATTCCACCTTCCTACAGCAGGTGGATTGCTGCACTGTGAAACATGGAGCGGCAAAGCAGCTGCTCCGTATTTCATGTAAATGCGCTTCCCCTAGGGCAAAGCGTGTTCGCAGCTGCCCTGTGGGCAGTGCATTCATGTTAGTAGGGCGCATTTTCATTGTTTGCACCTGTCGCGCCATTTCAAACGTGCGCCCGCCGCAAACAATGAAAATGCGCCTATACCATAATACGGGCGCAGATGGATTCGGTATGGTCCATCAAATATTATTTGATTCAGGCTGAAGCTGAGCCATTTACTCCAATACTTTGAAGACTTTCTAGTTAAATGGTATAGTCTACGATATTGAAAGCAGCAGACACGTTGTAAAGAACCACTGCTGCAGCATTTACTTGGTCCATTTGGCTTCTTAAGTTATCAATAGTGGATACCAAGTCCATCTCCTTGCTGTCTTTAGAAGGAAAAACAGACTGTATGCCTGGAAGCTTCCAGTTGGCCCTAGAAGTACAGAGACATAGACATGATACATTAAAACTCTGTTGTGCCCCAACAGAGACTAAAAGAGGACTACCACAAAGAAGCGATCATCATTACATGCAGGTGAGGGTTGTAGTGTCTCTGCCTAATGAACACACTCACTCCCTCCCTGCATAATTTCTTATTCAATCAATCAATCAATCAATCAGGGGCTTATAAAGCGTGCTACTCACCCGTGAGGGTCTCAAGGCGCTATAGGGGGGGGGGGTGCAGCTCCGGATCAGTCGAAGAGCCAGGTCTTGAGGCTCTTCCTGAAGGTGTGCAGAGTGGGGGTGGGGGTGTGTCTGATGTTGACTGGGAGCTCGTTCCAGGTCTTTGCTGCGACGTAGGAGAAGGCTCCTCCGCCTGCTCTGATTCTGCTGATGCGTGGGGTCTCTGCCAGGGCGAGGTCGGCAGAGCGGAGGTTCCTTTTGGGTATGTGGAAGGAGACTCTTTTGTTTAGGTATTTGGGTCTGATGTTGTGGAGGGATTTGTAGGCGTGGGTGAGTAGCTTGAAGGTTACTCTCTTCTCGATGGGGAGCCAGTGGAGGTCTCGTAGGTGCTGGGTCATGTGCTCGTGTCGTGGGGTTCCGAGGACGAGTCTGGCTGAGGTGTTCTGGATGGTTTGGAGCTTGTGTAGCAGGGTTTTGTTGATTCCAGCGTAGAGGGCGTTGCCGTAGTCCAGTCTGCTGGTTATGAGTGCGTGGGTGACAGTCTTTCTGCATTCGGGGGTGATCCACTTGAAGGTCTTGCGGAGGATGCGGAGGGAGTTGAAGCAGGTGGAGGCGACGGCGTTGATCTGGTGAGTCAAGGTGAGAGAGGAGTCTAGAATGATGCCGAGGTTCCGGGCGTGGTCCGTCGGGGTGGGTGGGTTTCCAAGGGCAGGGGGCCACCAGGAGCTGACCCATGCAGTGGGGGAGGGTCCGAGGATGAGGACCTATTGTGCATCATTCCCCTTATCCAGATATTGTGTGCAAATGTCCAGCACCAAGATGGCGTGTGAAGGAGGGAGATCAAACAGGCCCAGAGTGGCCAAGTGTATGCCATTTAATTGTTTGAGCTCACACACTATTGCCTCTGTGTATCAGTCTGTGTTGTCCTTTCGCATTCATCGTAGTTGTCATGTGCGCAGATTGTGGAGCTGCTAACCTGGAGTCATTATCTTCCACACTTCATGGGATATTCACATTTATAGGGATTGATCACTAATCCAAAATAGGGAAATAAATTAATGTTCCTGGTCGCTTCATCTCCCCAAACTCCCAGAAACTTCACATTTGCTTTGCAGGATTACAGCATTACCGTTTTATTGTTTGCTATTATATATTTGTATCACCCAAGTTTGAGGGCTTTCGATTACTAGGCTAGAGAGAGAGGTATGGTTTGCCAAGCTGTAAAAAAGTGTCCACATTTTGGCAAGAGGATTCAGATCCTCCATTTTGGGGGACAGTATTATTGCAAACGTTGTATGTTTGCGGTCATTTATGAACCTTCCTACAATTCCTTAGTGACTGCTTTGTATTGCCTTTTTAGTTTCATCTTCAGGAGTATTTCATTTTTTTTTATCATCTACTGATTACGAACAGCAAGCACGTCATGAGTGCATCCCGAAATCCTGTTTTATTGTTGCATTATTGCTTCAGCAGCTGTTTATTTGCATTTTAATTTGACTGCTTTATATGTGTTGTCCTTCATTTTTACAATAGATACATTTATATGTTCTAAGATCAAATGTTGTGCATTTGCCAAATGCTCACAATGCTGGCTGGGCATTATCATCTTTATTGCAACTGTGATGATTTTGTTGTACTTCACTACAACTCACTCCGACACCCACGCCCTTGTTCTCAGCCTCGACTGCTGGTTCACGGCTGCCCAGGGAGTAAAAGCAGCTCGCGCAGTCTGATTTCAATGGTAGAAGGACTGACTTGTTTAGTCTGCACCGCCAACAATTTCATCTTCCGAATTGTTTGGGTGTCCTCGTGTCCACAAGCGTCGAGGGAAAACCCTGATATGTTTCCAACACAGACAGCAATTGCTTATAACAAAGAATGATTTATCCGTGTTTCTTTTTAGTGTGTGCTAGCTTTCACCCTCTTCCGGATTCTATTTCCTTTCCTAGTTGTTTATTCTGGGGCATATGCAGAATATGCAAATCTTCTTTTGCCATTGGTGTTCATGTGCTGATGATGTGTTCCATTTGTGCACTCTTGTTGCTGACGCAGGTGCCCTTACCAAATAGAAATGTCCTGTTTCTCCCTTCGACTTTCAACATTCTAACAATGGCGGTGAAGGATGTGCAGAACGAAATAATGTTGTCAGGGTTTTGCATTTCCCAAACCCCTCCCAGGTGGGCAAGCCCCTCGAGCTCCCCAGCAAACAAGTGCACCCACTTTCCCTTGTGCTCACAGATAATGCAATTCGGTGATAGCCTTAAGAGCATAGCCCTTGTGACAGCGCCCTGAGCGAATGCCCCTTCTCAGCTGGTCGATCACTTCTCTTGCAGCCTCTAGGCTGCACCTTGCTGCCAAGTGTTGTGGGCTGCTCTCATGCCTGGCCCGAGCTGTAAGTGGCATGTCCGCCCTCTGCTGACCCCATGCTGTCCTGAACCCTGCTCCCTGTGCCCCTCCCGTAAGGCATCCCAAGGGCCCAGGTTTGAGCGCCTCCCCTTTGGCTATTACGCTCCGTCTGCTGTCCCTCTGTGCTGTCCCCACCTTGCCTGAGCCCGTCCACGGCCTGCGGCTGCGAGGCACGTATTACAGGTGTGGGTGGATGGGTCAACGGTGAAGGCACATGTTCTGGGTGGGAGCCCCATATGCCCTTAAATCCTGGTGCACACCCAGGGGGCTCTCCTGCCTATTGGACAATTTAAACCACGCAGTCCAATCAGCGCCCGGCAATTTCCTGGGCTTTGCTGCTGCCCGCTCATTCCCACCCCCCCTCCCCCCCTTGTAGGGGTTTGTCGCGGGCCCCTCACCGGTCCGGCTTCCCCGACAAAAGGGGCAAACATGTAGTTAGCAATATTTCCATTACAAAGCTAAAGATGTGCTAAAGTTTCTGTTTCAATAAAGTGAGGGATTGCTACATAATGCAGCAGATTTCTCATTAAATTATTTTCGACATATGCAGCTGTGAATGTTGGTACAGGCACGTTGGTGTCGTGCTGTTACTTATAGAGTTCCTAAGTCTCAGGATGGCAAGCAAATAAAGTCACAGTCCTTAATCGTTATTTGAATCAAATGTGTAAATCCGCCCAGTTTCCCATCTTTTTCAACAGAAATTGAAGAGAATGTGACACAAGACGAAGGAAATGTCATTCTGTCAGAGACAGCATGCACTGCATAGGAGGAGAGGAAGGCACTAGAGAACAAATAACCTGTCCATCACCTCCAAAATTAGAGGTTTTCACAGTGACTAATCCATCACCAGCTAGGCAGGTGTGCACCCACCTTCCGGGAGGGACTTATAACAATGCACAGCACTGGGATCCGCTTCACTCCTGGGGAGAAGGATGTCACAGCGCGGGTGTGATAGAATTAATCAGGCTCCTCAGATCTCATGTCTCCATGGTGGTACCCCAAGGCAATGAACAATAGGCCAGTGAGGCTAATAAAGAAATGCCAAATCAGCTGAAATCAAGGACACATTGCCGACTTAGAAGAAAGGGAATTGCACAGGGGCATTAAGGAGATGACGCATAGGGCTGCATCACGCTCCCAGGGCTTAGTCTCCAGATATTCTGCTGGTTTGGCTTAAGTCATTATTTTTCAAGGGCCGTTCATTTCTGTCACCTGATATTGACGGTAATGTGTCTTCTTCCAAAGGACAAATTGTCTTTCTCTCTTAATTTTGTTTAGGTTTTTTTACAGAAAGGTCTGGAACAAAGTAGCAGGTACGTACATTACCCTGCTAGCACATTTACACCAAACCTCTGAGATGTGCACAACACCGATCTAAAACACACATAATCCACACACTCGCCCTTAACTCATTTAAAGCTACATGGGTAGAAAACTGTTTAGGTCAATGAGGCAGATGTGGTCACGTGGCTAAGCTTGCCTCCTTAGAAAAAGACAACTGACTTTCTAACTCTGGCTCCCACGTCACCAAACTGTGTGGCTATGGACGTGCTGTTTTATTCCTATGTCTGTGCTCCCTTAGCCAACTTCAGAGGGGTTTGGAATCAGGCAATCATAAGTGCAGTGAATATACACCTGGGCACATATACTTCCATATAAATCAATGCTGGTTCTTCACCTACTTTGGCCATCATTATGACTGGCCTGTTAAATGGACTTCATCAAAAATCTTTGGCAACCCCTGGATTCTGTCACGCTCAATTTTTTTCAACTCTTGCCTCTAAAAAGTATAGCCTTTTACCAAGATTCACAATGACCATCTCCCATTTGATACATTTCAGTAGATCTATCGCATGGTCCAATGTCTACATTTGAGCAGCCTACGTTATCAGTGTAAGCCCATGGTCCCTACAGATGTGTGCCAAAAAGACAGGTACGCAACAACAGTAATGGCCTTACCATAAAATGAAGGGAGCTCAGTAGATAACTGGGCACGTTGACCAACCGGGGCATTCATGACCATCACTGGTGTAGCACAAGGTGATGGGAGCCCCCGCAGAATGTGAAGCGAGTCCCCTTTATCTCACAGATGTTCATAAAAGTGAGGCTGAATAAGGCCCCCCTGAAGGACTGAGGGGCCCCTGATACGTTTGGGGGCCCGCTGCGCCTCAGGGGCGTGCATTACACCCCACATGAGTGAAGTTCTAGGCATTTTTGTTAAAACATGAAGGTTTCATTTGGAATTCCTGATGCGGGTTTTACGCTATTTTTCCATGGTCGAGTAGTCAAGAGGAGGCTTTTCTGAGTGTGTGGACTGCTCGTCAGCAGGCATTAGGAGCGGGTGATTACTCCCCCTAGGCACGGCGTTTGATGCACCAGACTGCACGATTAAGCAATGAAGCCTGCCTTGGTGGGCCCTGCGGACTGCAAGAAGCATGTGAGCTTGCATATTTGTCTGGCTCATTAACCAACAATAAACCTTGAGCTGCAGAAGGCATTTTGCCATCATTAACGACCGACATTTTTCACGCACATAATGCTAAAATGAACTGATTATATTTAATCAATCTTGAGGAAATGATTGCCAATTATCCGAGTACATTAACACTTTTTTTACGTGATGTAAAGCCCAATTGTTCACTGACCAGAGAGAAGGGCGCGAGTGTCTTTCCAGTTAACATCTAATACTTACATTTAGGAATGACAGCTCAGACTTTCGAATTGCACCATCAAAAGGCTTCCTTGAAATGAAGCTAAAATGCCAGCATCTAAATAGGGAATAGAGCTGGGGGAAATGTTCTGCACAGATGTGGAATGAGTGGAATTGGGGCCTCTCTCTTTGACTGCCACTCCCCTGAAAATTCTTGACTCCACCAGGGTTTTGACAAACATTTTTTTTTCTGGACAATTGAATTTGCATACCTTTGATTTTATTTTTTTATATATTATTCTGAAAGGGTAGTTTATGATGGTCAGGACATGTGTGGAAAGATGGAGAAAGAGAAAGAGCACCGAAAGGTAAGCATAAAGAGGGGAATGTGGAGGAACGGGCAGACAGACATTACAATGAAAAGAAAACAAGCATTAGAAATGCAATAGGTCTCGCATTTTATTGAGTTGGAGCTATTGGCGTTGCAAATGGCAATGTTTGTAACCCTTACGTGATCACTCCACTGCCAACAGAAACACATAAGTAAACGAGAACTAGCCAGCAATGTCCACTGAAACAAG
This sequence comes from Calotriton arnoldi, assembly GCA_963921515.1. Lineage (NCBI taxonomy): Eukaryota > Metazoa > Chordata > Amphibia > Caudata > Salamandridae > Calotriton > Calotriton arnoldi. The sequence goes on from CAWUFW010007869.1 coordinate 55,167, forward strand.
AGTGGGGTAGTTGCGGGCAGAAAAAAAAAGTGGATGCTTGTGTCCCTGTACGCCATCCGTCCTTGAGCTCTGAACGCACTTGCACCGAAGTGGATGCTAAAAATGTTACCTGCTTATTGAAAGAAAATCGCAAGGGCCCAACGTAAGTATTGTAGAAGGAGTGCTTTTTAAAACTTAACTCCCCCCCCCAAAAAAAGTCCTCAATAAATATCAGAACAACTGACCGAATTAAACTTGTGCAGTTGAAAGATGATGCGCTTCAATTGCAAGTGCATCAACAGATAAACCATATATGTATGGCATTTGTAAAGTGCATTCACAGTTGGAGGTTCACTATCTGTGAAAGTGCAAAAAGCTTAAAAACTTGTTGGTATTAGGCGCTATAAACATAAGCTGCATGCTTACATTATGTTCAGGGGTGAAATCTCCCAAACGAGAGCAGGGCTCCTTTCTCACCAAAGAAACACAGAGAATGGACCACCCTGCCAGGGCATCACAAAGCTGAAAATATTCAAACCAAAATACTACATATGTAATTTGCTATTAAAAGACATTACCAGCTCCGTTTTAATTCAGATGAGGCTGTAACAGAAGCTACCGACCGAAAGACAATTAGGAGATGTGCTGGACAACTCTGGATCGGGTTTGTTTCACCCAGAGACGTTACTTCCGAAAAGCAGCTGAAATCTCTGCGTGAAACTCCAGGGGGGGGGGGGGGGATTCGGAATTACCAATACCCCTGGTAACTTCATTTTTTAGTGCAAGATCAGGTGTTAACGTGATCCCCATAAACTCTGCCCCGGTGTGTCAGTAACACATTATCTGCAATTCACGTCACTTGGGGAGGGGGTGAACAGAATTTGCTGAAGGATTACCAGGGCACTGATTATAACCTGACTCTATACATATGGTATTTGTGTAGCGCAAACCCGATGAAAGGCTTCGGGGCGCTGTACAGAGTTACCGGGTAAAGACACTGTTAGTGACTGGAGGGACAGCAGTGTTCTGAGAGTTTAAGTGGAGTGATACTGTGCGGTGATACAGTGTTTTACCTCACCGCGATAGAGTGTTTTACTGCATCGTGATAGAGTGTTCTTTAAAAAGGCTCGAAGAGATACGCATCCTGCTTTCAATCAAGTTTTGAAAGAACGGCCCCCATGATGAAAAATAATGGATATATCATGAACGATGAAATACATATTTATTCATTTATATAGCAGTGGAACCATTTAATTTTGAGCCGAAACATTGTCTAAAAGCAGCAGTAATGGCGCCGATGGAGGCTGCTGGAATAGCGCTGGCTGGAGAGAATCGCACACACGTCCGTGTCAGCGGCACGCCTGATTTGCGCAGTCCCACAATGCCCCAATAATTCACATGCCTGAATTAATCTGTCCCTGCATTACTCGAGAGGCAAACCTGCTCCTAGGAGCGGGATTCACGTCGCCATGGGTGCACCTACGCTCGGGGCAGCTTACGAGTGTAAATTAAAGTCAGACATTCATAAAATGTGCATTTGCACTCCCACATCAATTTATCCAAACACTGCATTACACCATACGCGGTAATTTATACGGGGGAGTAAATCTGCATCCAGGGGCGAGTAGTGAGCATTTTAGAGCAGGGATACATGAAAAGATGGTGAACAGAGGAGAGGATGTGTCTTAACGGCCAGAGCGACCGACTTGGAAGCTGGGGAACCAGGTTCACGGGTCCAGTTTCTGTCGCAAACCCCGGACCCTAATATAAAATCACCTTGCTTACACTGGGCTTGGATAAGCAGAGTAAGCATGCAACAAATCCTGACATGCAGCATAACAAAACAAACACGCATTTGCAATACAATCGCGGCACTCGTGCTTTAGCTGTAACATCTTAAGCTAAAGCGCGGGTGCCTCGATTGCTTCAAAAATAAAGAAATAGAAAAAAAACTTTTTGTCAATTTCTGTACTTTTGTAACAATCTAGGCACCTGCGTTTAGCTTGAGATGTTTACAGCCAAAGCACGAGTGCCGCGATTGAAACCACAGTAAATAAAGAAAAAAAATGGCGGACGCACGTTTTTTTCTCTTTATTTATTTTGGTTTCAATCGCCGTACTCGCGCTTTAACTTAAATATCTTAAGCTAACGCGGGTGCCGCGAATGGTTCAAAAGTAAAGAAATTGATAAAAAAAAGTTTTTTACAATTTCTTTACATTTGAAGCAATCGTAGCACTGCGCTTTAGCTTAAAGATGTTTACAGATAAAGCACAAGTGCAGCGATTGAAACCAAAATAAATAAAGAGAAAACAAGGCACAACACAAAAACATTAAAGCTCACCGGTCACAACAACAACAACAAGCATGTAGAGAGAACTGTATGCTTCTCTCGGAGGGAGAGGTTATGGTTCAGCGGTGAAAGCTGCCGACTCGGGAGCTGGGGACCAGTGTTCGAGCCATTTTGAGATCCTCTACTGAGCATATGTAACGTGAGCGTGTAATACAAGCAGGCACATGTGCCATGCAGATTCGAGTAGTGTGGACTCAAAGTATGTCAGTTTTGCTTCCGTGCTGGTGTGCACGCACGATAGACACACACGTGCCTAGTAGAGGAAACGGGGTTAGCAGATGGAGTGGTGCAACATAAGGAACACCCACCCTATTATATATATAGTACCCAGACATCTGCCTCGGGTGGCAGAAGCCAAGGAATGACAAATCTCAGACATCTCAGGAACTGCTTAACTTTCTGAAACAGCATGTGAAGGTGTTACATGCGATAATTAACGTAAATTAAAGGCTACAATTTACACATTCATAGCTGAACATTAGCACCAAACCGATACATCTTAAAAAAAAACATACAAGCAGCAGCGTCTTACTTATTGCCCGTGAAAAGCTCAATTATCTCTTTATATGTGAAAAAGATAGAAATGCGATAGGTACATTTTACTAAAAATCTTTTGAGCTTATGAATTGTATTTATTACTTTTAAATAGCACTCGCTCAGTAGGGAGCCTACTTCGGAGCTAATAAAACCAGAATCATACATTTAATAAACTGTCATTTTGGTCCTGCGTGTTTAAGCGTAGTTAAGACATTAACAGTGCGAGTTTGAAATATAAATGACAACAACGCAGGAGGGCCCGGCGCCTCTTCATTCCTAAATTTGTTTATCATTTGACGAAGGACAATGCGCGAGACCGAAATGCATCTCATGACGACGTTGCATTGAGGGGTGTGAGGTACAACGATGTCTATCTAGAATGTGAACGATTGTCCAATAAAGTATTTCAATCAATTATGCAATATGAATATAGAAAATAATTTTCAGTTATGAGAAGACGAATACACCAGTTTAGGTTTGGATGACTGAATGCCAGCCATTGATACAAGAAAAGTTATCAGGGATTCCAGGGTGCAATCGCTTAAGAAAGTGACAGTTTTTAAATAGTTTTGAAAAGTTATCGGAAAGAAATTGTCAGATCAGTGATTTGTGAAGAAAATGAATTCAGTGTTTTTATAAACCGCTTTGTACTGTTGATGAGGCCTATCAATCAGCTCAAGAGCATGATCAGCCTTTGGCATCGCAATTTTCCGTTTCACCAAGTACAAAAAACACAGGTTCTACTTCAGTCATATTTAATTTGAGCAGTTGTAGGTAGTTTGGAAAGTCAAGTGTGGCAGTTCTCAAACACTGTGTCGTTGTTACTAATTTAAATAAGATGGGTATTTTCCGATCTGACTTGCTGCATGTCCCCAATAAGGTGTCAAACAACACAGATGAAGAAATCAGAAAAGGAACCAGTGGTGCGTGTGCACCACAGAGGAGCGGGGGGAGGGAGCGCGGCAGCGAGACGAACGCGCGCTGCTGCGCGTGCTGGCCACCGACGGGAATGGGCGTAGCAAAGGCGGGACATGCGCCCGCCTTTGCCCAATTGCGTGCTGGATTTTTTTTTAAAAAGCACGCGAAAGCCAATGGCAGCCGCGGAAAGCAAAACCACACGCACGAGCGTGTGGTTAGCTTTCTAAAGCCCTTTCTAGAGGTCTCGCGCTGTGCGAGCAGGGCTCCGCACTGCAACGCTAGGCGCGAGACCTAAAAAGGGAAGGGAGGAAAGGAAGAAGTGGGTGGGTGATGGAGGCAGAGACGTAGAAAGTGATAAGGAAAGAGAGAAGTAAAGCAAAGGGAGAAAAGGAGGCCGAGCATTATACAGAAGAGGAAAGACTGCGACAGCACCAATAGCTAAAGTGGCCACCTCCATGCTCCCTATGTAACTATTATCATGGGCCACTCTAACGTAAAGAGCGTGCATAACAGTACGGCCTGATTCACAAAAGAATGGTCCATCTTGCAAGCGTAAATGCACTTGCTTGTCAAAAATAAACACATTTTGCATTAAGCTCATTACAAAGTATATTGGCAGTTGTGCTAAAGCCTGTTCGTGTGCACAGCTTAGCTACATTCGTGCAGATAGGCGGTGCAAAAACAGAGATCAGGAGTGTTGCTGACAAAATAGCAAGCGTTTGCATCATTTACAAATGGATGTGGCCTCTTCCGTGTTTCTCGCCACCTGTAGGATGTGGCGATTGAGGGGCTGAGGAAAGCGCAATGCACCCAGGTGTCTAATAAGACCTTTGCACCACCTATCCACATACAGATGCAGTGTATGTGTATGTGTGTGCACAATTTCATTCAGAGCTCTGAATTATGTGTAAAATTAAAATCAGTGGCACTTCTCAGCACTTTCTTTCAGAGTCCGACTTCGAGAACGCATTTGGGTCACAGGAGCCAAATCACTGGTGAGTACTGAGTACGGTCCCAGTACTTCACTGAGTACGGTCCTTGTCCATGTAAATCCAGCATGGCCGAACTGCTTCCCTCAAATGTGTAATGACATGTTTATGAATAGGTCCTGAGCTGAGGCTTTCTCATGGCGACTTTAGCCCCCTTGCTCAGGGCACCACCTACGAATTGTATCACATGAAAACAACAAAAAAACGAACTATTTGCTTCTTGCAGTGCACAGCGACTGCGTCAGAGGCAACATTTAATTTTGCCTGGATACCGAACATCTTTGCACCGTTCCTGAATGTGGCTCTGAGATGATGTGAAAACGCTGTAGAGGTTGCATTACCTTCAAGAGCCCTCAAATGCATTCCTCACTATAGTGTAAGTTTGGGACATCCTCACGTGAGAGGACCTAGAGGGGGACATCTAAAGTTCTTGCCACCACCAATGAGATATGTGTGTTTCGTCAGTTTATTCAAAAGGGTCAGCCTCAAACACACACAAGGAACTGCAAGGTTGAGGGCGCAACGCTCACCTCTTCCCTCAAAAAAGTGTAAACGTTCCTTAGGAGAGTTGTTCCTCTACTTGAATGTTACTTTTCCCTATTTTCCAATTCACAAACCTTTCCAGGAATAGACCTGGAATCCTACACCAGCCCTTAAATACTCACGCGCAACTAAACTTTTTTCTTTTTTTTTTCTCACTGGGAAAGCATTTTTCCATATGTAAAGCAGTTTTCCCCATGAAGAAACCCCTCCGCCCATACCCTCACCAAGTTTGATGGGGTAATGTTTCCCTTCCCACTCTGGAAGGAAATGTACTCAAACCTTTGCCGAAAGACACCTCTGCCCATTGCTCCCAAAGCTGGGAAAGAAGTTTCCCAGTACCTATAATCTGACCTTATGTGCTGTTCATAATCTCACAAGGAATGCCATTCCTTGTTTTTGCCTGAATCACGCACCTCGCCAGGGATTTACACTGGCCCAGTTGTACACATTTGTGGCATTATATTTGGCAGGTGTAAAAGGATTTGTACCTGATAGGCAACTTTTTGAGAATTCCTAACTGGGGCGAAAGGGCCGGACTGGCTACCGGGCGTTTTGGTGTGCTGCCGAGCTGGGGGCTGATTTCACTGCGGTGGGGGCTGATTTCGTTGATGGGGACCTGCGTGAGCTTCGAAATAAACAAAGCAAAACGAATGTTTTTAAGCACACGCAGGTCCCCATCAACGAAATCAGCCCCCAGCTTGGCAGCACACCAAAACGCCCGGTAGCCTGCCGCGAATCCATCCGTTGGCGCCTGTAAACATAAATTGAGGGCAGAAAATACCTTTGTGGGCCCTGTTCAGTTTTCAAGAGGCTTCCAAAACCTATATGTAGATATTAAAAGGGATTATGAATTCAACATTTAAAGAGTTGCATTTTGTTAGCGCGTCATAGCTGCTCTAAGGCCAGATCTGTCGCATCCGGTTCAGCGCATCTGTAACCTACATTTGTACACAGCATCTGGATGGAACGGATCCTGCTTTTAAGACAGTGGCAAAATAATTGGCAAAGTCAAACAGCTGTGCTCAAGCTTGACTGCAGCGGTGACGCATGCATATGTAGGAAACCAGCGGGCAGCAGGCTGAATCTATTCAACCCATGGCATTTCCGTAGGCCTCGCAGGTAAGATTCGTGACCCGTTTGAAATGGTTTCCACTGTGAAACTCAAGACCGAGCGAACTTGAAAGCAGCATTCTTTCTTGACCTGAATCTAGAGGGGATTGATTTTTAAATGTACAGAATGTGAGAACACTGCAACTATGGGCCATATTATCAAGAACGGCGATAACATTATCACCGCTTTAGCGGCAGGAAACTACCGCTAAAGCGGCGATAAGGGGCTTGATAATATGCCCTATAGAATTCCAATAGAAGCCCAGGTTTGATGTCCTTCACACCAGAACCTGGGCTTCTATTGGAATTCTATAGGGCATATTATCAAGCCCCTTATCGCCGCTTTAGCGGTAGTTTCCTGCCGCTAAAGCAGCGATAATGTTATCGCCGTTCTTGATCATATGGCCCTATGGGGCATATTAGCAAGGGCTTTATCGCCGCTTTAGCGGCACTTTTTGCCGCTAAAGCGGCGATTTTTTTATCGCCCTATCAGCAAGCTGTCGCTAACAGGCGTTAGCGACAGCTTTCTGGCGAATGCGGCCCGTTTTCCCATCGCCTTGCATGCCAGCGATAATTATCGCTAATGACATGCAAGGTAGGCGTTCCCAACTAAAAGCGACCGAAAACAGTCGCTAACACAACCTCTCCCTATTAGCAACGCAGGCGAAGCGATGAAAAAATTCACGCTAAGCGCGAATATCGCTAGAATTTAACACCTGCTAAAAACATGACTTACCTGTTTGTTGTATGGGAGGTGGATTGTCAGGCTAAGTCCCCCATGGCATTAATGCGTGAATATCGCTGGATTTCCAGTGATATTCACGCATTTCGCCGCTATCGCTGGATTTTTTATCACATTGGAGATAAACGTTGCTAATAGCATGTTATCTCCGCGATAAAATCCAGCGATACGCGGCGATAAAAAAAAACTCGCTAAGCGCGGTTTGCGATAATTATCGCAAGTTGTTGCTAATATCCCCCCAAGTGTCCTGCGACTAAAACTTTCTGTCAGTGCTTATGCAAATCTTTGAAAAAAGAGCTTTGTCGCGATATACAAATAAGGGCAATGTTTTCATAAAAACTTTTTGTATATACCTCTATAGCGCTGTAAAAATAAGTGTTAGCCGTTTACTGTTTATTTGGTATTAAGGATTGATCCTGTGAAGGCTGCAAGGCTTAACCAGCCCTTCCTGGATCTGACAGTGGGCCGGCAGGTCACAGCAGATGCAAGCAATGAGCGTTTAACTTGCTGTTCCATTTTCGCTTTTTTTCTAATAAATGAAATGCTTCACTAGAACTGGTGTGAAGGCCAAACCATCTGAAGTATGGGGCTACTAGCAACCTCAAGATTGTGGTGAGCAAGCAAGCCAAAAGCAAAATGAAAAAAGGCGGGAAGAGAATCTTTTGATGCTCTGATGTCTGGAACATAGAGATCAGATCAAGAGGAGTTGGAGAAGGCTCCCTCATCTTAAATGGACCTCGTTGGGAGTCGATTTAGTCTTAGGTTATAATTCAGAGTTTTGCACTTGGGCCCTCATACGGTTTGTGGCAGTAGTTTTTTTTTTTTTTACATTTAACATACATTGTTATTGGAGCAGCATTAAAGTCATTCTAAAGAATTGAACACACAGGAGCGTGTCTGTCTTCAGTGCATCCCGCTCCACCCCACCCTCATAGCTTGGGCTGTTCTAGTTAACACAACTGAAGACATTTCTAGCCACCTCGAACATCGCTCACGCTTTCTGGTGCTAATGAACCCCACAGAGAGCTACCCTCGGCCCCAAGCCTGTTTAATGTGGAAGGAAAAAGGAGGCAGAAGACATTAATTCACGTGGGAGGAATGGAGTTCATTCTCTCTGCTTGTGGACGCTGCACAGGCCTCAGTGGAGGAAGAGAAGATGCATTGTTTCAGAGCAAGGACAGGATTTTGAGAACTGGGACCAAATAGGAGAGCATATCTCAACAGGAATAACATACAAGGTTTGACATTATTATATGTGCTAGGTTTAATATATTGTTGGGACTGAGTTCAAATACATTTTCTGCCTTGAAAGCAAACAACTAATTTCTATGTAATTTTCCTTTCTAGACTTGCCGAAAAAATACTGGTGACTCCACACATGCAGAGTGAGAGGAATCAACACTGGAGTCTCTAGAAATAATTTATGGGCGGGGGACACTAACGGCCACATTTAAAACTGCAGGGCGCATCTGTAGCGAGCCACGGTGGAGTATTGGCATATCAGTGCCGTCATTTGAGATGTCATTTAATATATAATCAGTGATGTACTATGTGAGGTCAAAAGCAGCGTATGGTGTGGGATCAAGTTATAGTTTGCTCACTGAACTATAACTAGTTTTTAAATTTTACATTCTGTGTGACTTTGTCACCTAACAATAAAGTCGCTTTAACCTTTGTTTTTTCCAGTGACTTTCTGAGTTTGTTTGTGAAGGTTAAGGTGTTATTTCATACCTACCTAAATTTTTTTTAGCAGATATATATATATATATATATATATATATATATATATATATATATATATATATATATATATATATATATATATATATATAAAAGCACATCAACATATATAAAGCAGTCCAATAGGCTTTCCCAGAAAGTGACTCATAACTATAACCCAATTTATAGTTAATGAATTCACGCAGTGGAATGTTCAATAAAAGTGATTGTCTCACACTATATTTTTTATGAAGCAATTAAAAAAATACATTAAATGTGTATTTGAGTCTTTTTTGTAACCATATTTCAGGCCTCAAAGTGCAGCCATAGAATCACCCACAAGGTCCTTGAACTCCAGCTGAAGAATACACAGCTTCAGCTTGGAGTGCTTTAAAAAAGTGTGGAAGGCTCTCCTTGTGTCATGGATTTGATGAAACAGGAGTCTTACTGTACTTTTTATTAATACAATGAAGTCCTTGCTTGTCGGATCAACCTGAAACTTTCCGGGGAGAAGCTGGGGTGGATGAGACTTTTCTTTTGGAAAGTTTTGTGAAGATTTGTCAAACAGCGCCAAAGTTATATGCAAACCAAGAAATCCATTTTCTATGGAAACATGGTCCTAACTGCATATATATTTATTACCCAGTAATTGTGTTTCCATAGGAAATGCCTTTTTTGTGTTGCTAATAACTTTGGCGCCATTTGACAAATCTTCCGACTTCACGGTTCTTGGAGACTTGAACTTTCATTTAGATCAGAAGGATGACAGAGATACCATCGCCTTAACAGAAATAATGGAGACTCTTGATCTCCCACAATTTATAAATGAGCCAACGCATATTGCGGGACATACACTTGACGCGCTCTTCTCTAACAATAGAAATATTTCTAACATCAAAACATTTCCTCTCACCTGGTCTGATCATTCAGCGATCTTTTTTACGATTAACTGCCCTGCGGCCGACCCAGTTCTTAAGAAGCGGCCTTCCGCAGGCCAATATCGAGCTTTGACCAATATCGATGAGAATCAATTACAGCAACTGCTATCTTCTTCCTTCCCCTTATGAGCGGAAAACCCGGATGAAGCGGCAGAGAACTACTCTAACTGGCTTCATTCAGCCTTCTCTGAAGTGGTGCCCATAAAAAAGGCTCGCCAAGGTAGAACTCGCCCTTCTGCTCCTTGGTTTTCAGAAACTCTTAGGCTTGAACGACAAGGATGCAGACGCTTAGAGAGAAAATGGAGGGCACAATACGACTCCTTGGAGAAAGAAAATTACAAGCTTTCATTAACCAAATATAAATTACTCCTTGTAAAAGAAAAGGCGACGTACTTTTCATCACAAATTGAATCGGCCAAGAATTCGGTGAAAGAACTTTATAGGGTGATTAATATACTAACTAAACAACCTGAGTATAAGAGTGACTGGGTTTACCAGTCTTTCTGAGATAAGATTGCAGCACATTTCCAGAATAAAGTCGACTTAATTTTTAATTCATTTAACCACTCAGGCAATCTTATTATTAGATCAGATCAAGCTACCAGTGATAACATGGTGGAGCCTTTTAATACATTCTGTATTACAGCTGCCCGAACTAAAGAGCCTATTATCACCATTAACTCTGGTTCTCCAGACAATCCGTGTCCACCCTCAGTTCCTAAACAGGTCCATGATATCATCGCATCAAATCTTACTGAGATTATTAATAACATGTTCAGAACAGGCATTTTTCCTTCTTGTTGGAAAAAAGCTTCCATCCTGCCCTTACTTAAGAAATCTAATCTAGACCAAGAGGACCCAGCCAACTATCGACATATTTCGAGACTCCCATTTCCCCCTAAAATAGCAGAAAAGATCATGACCTCTCAATTGAATCAATTTATTAAAGACAGTAACTGCTTGGATCCCACTCAGTTTGGATTCAGATCGGAGCATAGTACTGAGACGGCTCTGATCAAGGCCACCAATGAAATCAAGCTCACTTTGGATGGTGGTGGCTCAGCGGCTTTGATTCTACTGGATCTATCCGCATCCTTCGATACGGTGTATCATTCCATCCTGATCTGCCATCTGGAAGATATTGGCATTAAAAATCTTGCCTTAAAACTACTCTCCTCTTTTCTCTCAAATAGGCTTTTAGTTTTCCCTGTGGAGTCCCCCAGGGATCTTCGCTGAGCCCTACCATTTTTAATGTTTATGTCGCGGAACTGGCCCCATTGGTTCAATCTTTCAGCTTTGCTTTGACCTCTTACACGTACGACACACAAATTGTGTTCTCAACGCATAACACTTCCAATGAGACGAGTCATTGCATTCAGCAATGCATGAGACATATCAACATTTGAATGGATAAACACTGTCTCAAGCTTAATGCGGGGAAAACAGAGGTGATTTTGGTTGGGAACAATCCAAACTTCTGGTCTGCATCCTGCTGGCCAGTCAAAATGGGTCCCCTCCCTATTCCAGCTAGCAAAGCAAAGAGCTTGGGAGTTATTTTAGACGATCACCTAAACTTAGGCAAACAAGTCAATGCAGTAATCTCGTCATCATATAATGTGCTAAGAATTCTAAAGAAAATACTGACATTCCTCCCCATTGCAGTTAGGAAAACAGTTATTTCCACACTCGTTTTATCGAGAATCGATTATTGCAATGGTCTCTACAATGGCCTACAGGCCCAATATTTGAACAAACTGCAAGTCTTACAAAATTCTGCAGCAAGGTCTTTATTGGGACTTCCCAGATATCAATCAGCCTCCCAGACACTGAAAGACCTTCAGTGGTTGAAGGTCAAACACAGAATCACCTTTAAAGCACTTTGCCTTACTTACAGAGCTCTTCATAACTCTGGACCCTTGTTTTTGAAAAAAAGCACTAACCTGGTATACACCTACTAGAAATTTAAGATCATTAGGTGCTTTTAAAGTCAATTTTATCAGATTTAAAAAAGCAAAATGGGGAGGAAGCAGTTTTGTGGTGAGAGCATCTAGAGCTTGGAACCTTTTTCCGCTACCCCTAAAGGCAGCCCCATCCCTTCTCTAATTCAGAAAAAATTTAAAGACATGGCTTTTTAATCAGTAGGCTCTCGTTTTCAAGCTGGCTTACAGTTGTTTGCAGGATTAGCGCCAAGAAACCTCCGGGTAAACGCTGCGCTTTGTAAATTGACTAACATAACATAACAAAACTTTCCAAAAAAGTGCTCCTTTTTGACTAGCTGGTGCATGGAAAATTTCAATGTGACCTGTTAAGCACTGGCCAAAAAAAGGTGTGGTTCCAAAATGCGTTTTCCCCATTAATTTTTCATGGGAACTTTAGACACAGTTACAGCCCAAACCACTGAGTGGATTTACACCAAATTTGACAGAAAGCTTGAACTTGGTCCAGAAACAATGCTTTTTGAGTTTTGGTTAACTCTGTTCAGTAGATTTGGGGAAATTGAGGTAAAAAATAATTGTATACATCACAGCATGTAGGATCTGCGGAGCTGACCAACCTCGAACAAGGATTGAAAAACTTCAACGCCTGGATCACCAATTGCGCAGACAGCATCATCCCAATCGAGAGCAACATCCACAGAAAATTGTCTAAAAAGGTCAGCTGGTACCCCCAAGAACTCAGAATAGTGAAATGAGACAGCAAACAGTTGGAGAGGAGAAGGCGCACCAGCAAGGACACCTCCCACAGGGCAGCCTTCCAAACTTCCCTCAACCTCTACCACTGACTGCTGAGGGCAACAAAGAAGACAGCCCTTGCCACACGCATCAAAACCAGCACCAACAACACCAGGGACCTTTCAACATCGTTAAGGAATTCTCCTACCCGGCTGCCAGCGAAAACAACATCACACCCTCATAGGAGCTGTGCGACAACCTTACCCACTTCTTCCATGACAAGATCCGAACCATATACAGAATATCCATATCCCAACCTACAGACTTCCTCAACAGATACGTCACCATCGTAATTGACACAAACCACACACTAACCACCTTTAACATCCTCTCCACCAAGGAGACCACCTCTACCATGGAATTCATCCACTTGGGAGCTCCCACAGACCAATGCCCGCACCACCTCTTGAACCTCAGAAACCAAAGGATCGACCAGGAACTCACCACCCTACTCAGCACCTCTATCACCACTGCAACGTTTCCTGATGCCTGGAAACACACCGAAGTCAGACCACTACTCAAAAAACCCTCTGTCGACCCCAGCAAACTCAAAAACTACCAGCCAATCTCCCTGCTCCAATTCCAAGTGAAGGTATTGGAAAAGGTCATCAAAAACTCATGACACATCTGGAGCAGAACCAGCTACTCAACGCCTCCCAATCCGGCTTCTGCAGCAATCATAGCACCAAAACCACCCTGATCACAGTCACTGACGACATCCAAACCATCCTCGACTGCGTAGAAACAGCAGCTTTGATCCTCCTTGACCTCTCGACAGCCTTCAACACCGTATCCCACCACACACTGATCGAAAGATACCACCACATGAGCATCCAAGGGGACACGCTCAGAAGGATCACCTCCTTCCTCACCGGAAGAACCCAGAAGATCCACCTCCCACCTTTCATCTTTGAACCCAAGGAGACCACCTGCAGTATTCCCCAGGGATCATCCCTCAGCCCCAGACTCTTCAACGCATATATGACCCCACTGGCCAACATCGTCAGATCCCACAGTCTCAACATAATTTCCTACGCAGACAACACCCAACTCATCTTCTCACTCACCGACGACCCCACCACCGCCTTAACCAAACTTCCGCAGATGCATGACAGACATTGCCAACTGGATGAAGACCAACTGCCTGCAGCTGAACACAGACAAGATGGAAGTACTGATCTTTGGCAACAGCAGCAACACATGGACTGACTCCCTGTAACCATGTTATGTTATGTTATAAAATTTTATATAGCGCGCAGCTGCCCCAGCAAAGAGGCGTCCCGGCGCTAACAGCAGAGAAAGAACGGGGCCCCTAGAAGAACTAGGGCCTACGGCAAAGGAAAAAGATGTGTTTTGATTGCCTTCCGGAATGCCAGGGAGTTGTTCAAGCTGCGGGTCTGTAAAGGAAGAGAGTTCCAGAGTTTTGCTGCCAGGGTGCGAAAAGAACGCCCCCCAGCACGCATCCTCCTCACCCGGGGAACCACCACCAGGTGCTGCCCCAAAGAGCGAAGTTGGCGGGTGGGTACATAGGGCAGGAGCAGGTTGGCCAAGATACCTGGGGAGGCAAAATTCAGAATCTTGAAGGCCATGCAGAGGGCTTTAAACTCTATCCGCCTGGCCACTGGCAACCAGTGGAGGCGGCGAAGGGCATTCGCCGTAGAACACGCTCTAGGGACACCGAGAAGAATTCTAGCAGCCGAATTTTGAACCCTCTGCAGTCTCAGGATTTCTGCCTTATTTGTCACCAGATAGAGCGAGCTGGCATAATCCAGTCTCGACAGAATTGAGGCCTGGACGATGACTTGCCGGGTAGACGGGTCAAAGAAACCCAGCAGAGGTTTGAGCCCCCATAGTAGCCCGAAACAAGTCCCTGCCACCTTTTTTGTTTGGACTTGAAAACTGAGGGCCGAATCCATCCACACCCCCAGATTATTTACCACCTGCTTGGGGGCGGGGGCGCCGCCAAGGGTTGTGGGCCACCAATGCTCACTCCATAACCCAGAGTCTCTTCCAACCAACACCACCTCAGACTTGCTAGCGTTAAGCTGGAGACAGTTGGCAGTCATCCACCTACCTAGGGTCCGCACCCACTCGCTCCAACCACACCAGAAACTTCGGAATCATCATTGACAACAAGCTCACCAAGAAATCACAGATAAACGCCATCTCCTTCGCCTGCTCCCTCACTCTGCATATGCTACATAAGATCTTCAAGTGGCTACCCCTACACACAAGATGCACTGTGACACAAGCCTTTATCACTAGTCAACTGGACTACGGCAATGCCTTCTACATGGGAATCGCTGCCTACCTTCTGCAGAGACTTCCGACCATACAGAATGCCACAGCCAGATTTATCCTTTGCCTTCCCCAACAAACCCACATCACACCCCACCTCAGGAAACTCCACTGGGTCCCTGTACAGAAGAGATGCCAATTCAAGCTGCTGACCCATGCACGCAAGGCTCTACACAACCAAGGACCTGCCTACATTTACCACTGCCTGAACTTCCACCAACCATCGAGAAGACTACGCTCCGCCTCCCTTTCACTTGTCCATACTCCCTGCATCTACGTAGTAGAAATGGAGGACACTCCTCCCACATTGCAGAAAAGACCTGGAACAGGCTCCTCACGCACCTGCGGATCATCACCTCACTTCCGGAATTCCGAATGGCCCTCCAGACTTGGCTGTTTGAATAAGCTTCTGGGGCCTGCGTACACCTGGGTACCCTAACGGGTGATTAGCTGTGCTTTATAAATCCTGATTGAGTAAATGACATCTCCAGCTGAGAGCTAATTGGCTGCCGCCACATCAAACAGAAAGTGGTGGCAGCCATCTTAGAACATGGGACTGAGTCCTAAAGAAAGCATCAACAACAAAAAAAGACATAGATGGCATTGAATGGGTGCCCTGACCCCCCTAGGCCTGGTGGTAGGGTCCCCGTGGGACCCCACATGGGGCCAAAATGGTTTTTTTAAAATTTTGATGCACATTTACTGAGGTTCCACGGCAAAAATCAAAAAGTTCCACTCTTGTTTTACTAAAACCCTCCGGGGTGAGCCAGGGCCGGGGGGGGGTCGGGGCAGGTTATTTTTGGGGGGGAGGGGGCTCTGGGCCTTTTAAGGCTCAGGGAGGGTTATGGGGTCATTTACATTTCGTCTCGCCTCCCCTTTTTATTACATTTCTGACTTAGGAGATGGGGTCCCTCTCCCTTCTTTGTTGACTTCGGCCCGGGGGATGGTCATTAGTTATGTAACAGATGGTCAGTATTTGGAGGAACTTGGCTTTCTCTGAACACCTGTATATATATTGAACACCATGTGCAGCAGGGGTTACCCATCTATCTGTCGTTGATTGTTAATATGAACTCTGCTACCAATGAAGTGTATGGTATAGGGTCAATGTTGCACTAAACACAAACTTGCATCACCTAAGGAATTTGTGTGTGTGATGGCATTACTGATGCTTCATATCATTCTGAGCTATTTTGTACTTATTTTCAGACCTCTAATGCCATACTTGTTCATAGAGTAATATGTACAAAAGAAGCTTGGGCAATATCATTAGTGATAGCATCTATGATGTCATTTGAGATGCCATGGATGATGTCATCAGTGATGTCATTTGACATGTCATGAATGATGTCACTATGTCATGAGTGATGTAATATGTAAAGTCATAAGCAGTGCATGGCGGTGACACAAGTTATGGTTAGCACTGCTAACTATGACTGGTGAATTCTGTGTTTTTTTAAAGTAAAAAAATGTATGTTGGGACTGACATATCCAACCAACTATAATGTCAATCTAACCGTAGCTTTTTCAGGGAATATATGCACAGTATTGGACGAACAATAATAGCACTTTAGGCTGGTTTCACACAATTAAAAAATTAAAATGGATAACTATTTTGCAACTACCTCTGGCCACATAGAAGGGTGATGGAGCCTGAAATGTGATTAATAAGGTAAAAATCACATTCTGCACTTTGCACTTTATTTTGTGGAGAAATGGGCATTTGTCATTATGCAATGAAGAGGAACGCAAAAGAGCTACAATATTGGGGTGTCAGTTTTGATATTCAATTTATATGTGTAGGTTTGCATATGTATGCCCACTGGGGCGGAATTGGATGAATTGCTTAGATTAGTTATACTTTGCCCAATGGGGCGGAATTGAAAATTTATTGATGCATCAATTGCTACCTGTGAAAGCCCACTGGGGCAGGATTGGTTATTTACTTTGAGAATTGGTGTATTATTGAAAATTGGTTGGGACAGCGTGGGGCAATATTGATTAAGTGCAACTAAACGCATACACCCACGTGGTGTGAAGTTTGAAATCTTTTGTTTTCAAGTATACAATGTATATGAATTAGCCCCTTTAAAATGGATGCAGTTTTTGCTAAGTATTATATGTGATACGGGGGCGTGGCTTGCCGAGCCGCAAAATGGCCGCTGTGTAGGCGAGCTCCGCCGGCCGAGATAAAAATCCTGCATTTATCTGAGTAACAGGTAAAAACCCACGGAAAAATAACAGAGCATCAGGAAGCATACATTACGAGGATTCCAGCGATCCCACGCTTGACGAGATCAGCGCTTGTGAGGCGGAACGGTGAGCCCCGCAACGTCGAGGCCCGGAGAGGTCTGATGGCGGCGCGCACACGAGGCGGCCTGCAGCAGTAACTGAGACCGTGGCGCCGAAGCCGCGACGCGCCTGGCAGAACGACGGCATAAAAAGAGACCCGGACGCGGCGAAATCGGCAGACGCACACTATCGGACATCTGCGGAGACGCACTGGAGAAGAACTGCAGTTGACCAACCTGCGCAGTCTTGCGGAAGCGGCCCACGTGAGTGTTAGTCCAGGGACAGTGGGTGTGCCTCGAGAGTGCCAATCCCGGGAGGGGAGCGCGCAACAAGAGGAGGCGCTGGGAGAGACTGCCTAGAAGCTGCGGGGGGCGACCCGCACAGCGCATGGACAGATCGGGGGCATCGACCGCATTGCCGAGTGGATAGAGGGAAGACGCATAATCACGGCTGCATTGACAAGTAAGGTGGAGACACTGGGGCATTGCGCTGGATGTGGGGACCGAGAGACAGCTCGGATCTGCGGCTGCTTACGGAAGGCAAGTCCGGGGGAATCCTCCACTGACTGGCTGCAACAAGAGAGGTGCTGCGTAGGCCTCTGAAGGAATTTGACCGGGCCTCAGTAAGGGAAAGACATCAGATTATGGCAGAACCACAAGGGCGGTAGGTGAATTGAGAAGGGTGGACACACGGCCGAAGTCGGTGGTGACAAACGGAGGCCATACCGTCTGCGCAAGAAACGCCGTGGCAACCCTCACCACAACCTTTGTAGCCACGCAGCCTAGAGAGAGGTGAGCAGACCCAGAAGGCCACAGGCCACGAAAAGTCGGACAGACAGGTACCACAGGCGAGATATATCCCTCCAGCTCCATCATGGGCAAACAAGATGCTATACCAAAGGGGATGATGCTAAACAACCGAAAATCTAATTTGATCAACGGAGGAACACGAGGACCATGGAGCATGACCCAGAAGCGGGAACGGAGCGCCAGTCGGAACAACAGGCAGAAGACCAGGGGGAAGACATGCGCACCATTAAGCTGGAAATGAGATCTAGCCTCCGCAATATAGATACCAAGTTGGACACACTGACATCTCAGTTGGACGCAGTGAAAACACAGGTTGGGACACACAAAACTAGGCTAGATGTGTTGGAGAATCGGGCAACGGAATTTCATGAATTCCAAGTGGAGACGAAGGAGCAGCTCCTCCAAATGGACAAGGTGCTTGGGATAATAAGAGCAAAGAACGAGGATTTGGAGGCCCGATCCCGCCGCAACAATCTCCGCATCACTGGTGTGCCGGAGACGACAGCTATTGTCAAGATGGAAGTGTACGTGGCGGATATGCTCCACGAACTGTTCGATCCCAATATTTCTGCAGTCTTTGCGGTGGAGAGAGCTCATCGCGCGTTGGGCCCCAGGCCGCCGGTGGGCGCCACCCCAAGACCAATATTGGCCAAGATCCTGAACTACCAAGATCGAGACACAGTCCTGAGGTTGGCCCGCAGCAAAGGCACCGTCACGTATGGCGGGAACAATGTCTCCTTCTATCCTGACTTCACCCCTGCAGTGCAGGCTGCACGGCGAGAGTTCCTACAGGCAAAGCGACTGCTCCTACAGGCTCAAATTCCATATGCCCTCCTGTATCCAGCCAAATTAAAGGTCAACTATGACGGGACTACACACTTTTTCACAGATGCAAAGTCGGCCCTCAAGTTTGCCAAGCATGTCGGAGGGAAGACGGCGAGAAAAAAAACAATGGAGGCGACTACGGAACATACGGGCCTCAGTGATAATGACTGAACATTCCCCAGGCCTGGGGTTCCCCCGAATACTGGAGCTCATGGACTGCGAGAGACTGGTTTGCATATGCATAAATTGTGCTGCGAAGGGGATGGAATGTGCTAATTGTGTCTATTGTCATGCATGCGTGCAGAGGCTGCACTTGGGAGTGTAGCCCTTTGGTGTTGGGTTAAGGTGGGTAGATATATGATCTCTATTAGCGAATTGCAAATTTTTTAACATTATCTTATGTGCATTGCCTGCTGGGGGACTATTCCCTGACATGATGCGTTGGGGGGTCAAACTATTTCTTCTCAGATTGCGAGACTGTTGATGAGGATTACCGTTCATATGTGTTCTCGGCCACCCTAAGAAATCAGGGGTGAGTGCCAGCAAAATAGCGCCCCCATGGGAAGATTCCCACTAGTTCTTGGAACTGTTGCATTGTTGGGGACGGGTACTCTACAACCTGATTGGGGGGTTGGAGTGGGTGGTGGGTGGGAGGGGGGGTTTGTTTTATTGTTTTCCAGACAGATGCCTTTACTCATGCATGCAATTACTCTGATACAATGGTCTGTGTTCCTGTGCTCACCCTCACCTCCTCATTCAGATGTAGAAATATGAATTCCCTATGACCGCGCTGAATTTTCTAACTTGGAACATCCGAGGGATAAATGACGGCAGAAAGGCCAGGTTAATTCACTCATATTTAACTAGGCATCACATAGATGTTTGTATGCTGCAGGAGATGCATCTAAATATACACTCTTTTCCAAGACTGAGGCATGGTAGGTGGGGGTCGTCCTACTCGTCAGTATACTCCAATTATGCAAGAGGGGTGGCGATCTTGATAAGGCGATGGCTGGACTGGAAAGAGGACTCAGTGTACCTGGATCCCGAAGGTAGATATGCCATAATACAGGGGTTTCTAGGTGGAAATGAGGTGGTGTTTGTTGCTATCTATGGCCCGAACTCTGATTCCCCCGATTTTTTTCAAAGGGTGTGGGCTAGAATTAAGGTTACGAACTGTGACACCATAATTTGGGGGGGCGATTTCAATGCTATCCTCGATGATGAGCTGGACAGGAAAGGGGCATCTAGGACATTACACCCATTGGCAAGTGCGGCGCTGAGGGCTATATTAGAGGACGGCGAGTTGGTGGATATCTGGAGACACCTTCACCCAGGGGTCAAGGAGGGCACATGCATAACAGAATATCATAAAGCATGGTCCCGCATTGATTATTGGTTGGTATCTAGGGACGTGGTCACATGGGCAAAAGAAGCTTTGCACTGCCCTAGGTCTCTGTCTGATCATGCGCCTTGCCTTCTGCGGTTGGAGCTGCCTAACTCCATGCAGCGGGTGTACACATGGAGGCTTCCACAGGATGCACTCCTAGACGAGGCGTTTAAAGAGGAAATTAGAAAGGATATAACGGATTATTTCACCCTGAACACAGGCTCGGTAGACTCAGTGGCTACTCTATGGGAAGCCTTCAAAACTGTGGTGAGAGGGAACTGTATAGCCCGGCAGGCGGGAGTATTGAAGGCCATAAGGGGTACACTAGCACAGCTT
Source organism: Calotriton arnoldi (assembly GCA_963921515.1). Taxonomy (NCBI): domain Eukaryota; kingdom Metazoa; phylum Chordata; class Amphibia; order Caudata; family Salamandridae; genus Calotriton; species Calotriton arnoldi. Next base: position 75,674 of record CAWUFW010007869.1, read on the forward strand.
GAAAAGCAAATCAAAGAGCTTGAGTCACAGTTCTACTCCACTGGGGACCCGACTGTACTGGCGTCAATAAAAGGGAAATTATTGGAATTTGAAGAAGAGGCCTGCAGGGAGGTTAAGTTCCTAGGGAAACATGCACAGGCTAGGAGATATGGGGAGGGGGACAGGCCTGGGAGGACACTAGCTGCTATGCTCTGGCCCCCGCGAAATACTGCATTTGTCACTACGCTCACGGCCGCAGATGGGTCGCAAACCAGAGGGCTATTTTAGAGAAAGTTTCTGGCTTTTATCATGGGTTATATGAGAGTACGCAGCAGTCCGCACCTGAGGGGTTGCTGCCCTTCCTCGACTCACTGGAGTTGCTGTGGTTGAGTAAGGGACACAGAGACTACCTCGACTCCCCCTTTACTGTAGAAGATGTAGCCCGGGTCATAAGAAGCCTCCCACTGAACAAGGCCCCCGGTTCGGATGGTCTGACCACTACCTTCTACAAAACATATGTTGAGGAGTTGGCGCCTAGACTTTTCGAGCTTTATGAGGAGGCTCTGGAATCTGGAGTCCTGCCGCCATCCATGCGAGAGGCGATCATAGTCACCCTTTTGAAGCCAGGAAAGCCTGAGGATGAGTTGGACTCATACAGACCGCTCTCCCTCATAAATGTGGATGTCAAGATATTGGCGAAGTTAATAGCAAATAGGCTGCAGCCCCTACTTCCACTGGTTGCCCGACCTGACCAATCAGGGTTCATCCCGGGTAGGTCCACCTCACAAAACCTGAGGACCCTGTTCTCAGTCTTGCACTCCCTACACCCTGAGGTACAGGTGGCAGCAGTTTTCTTAGATGCCACGAAGGCGTTCGATACACTGGAATGGCACTATCTCTTCACTATTTTGGGCCGTATGGGCTTCAGTCCCCTATTCATGAACCTGGTGCAATTACTGTATACGCGACCTATGGCGCGAGTGAGTGTGAATGGTCTCCTCTCAGAACCCTTCAACATTTCACGTGGTACGAGACAGGGATGCCCCTTGTTGCCGCTGCTCTTCGCAATCGCGATGGAGCCTCTAGCGGCACGTATCAGGCAACATCACACTGCTAAGGGGATTGGCTTTAGCGCGAGGAGTCTTCTGATTTCCCTGTATGCGGACGATGTCACGCTTTATGTCTCTGACCCAGCGCGGAACTTAGACCCGATACTGCGGGAATTTATTACATTTGGGGGCCTTTCAGGAATATCAATAAACTGGGCAAAATCTGTTATTTTTCCATTGACAGATACCACCACCCGAGCGCCATCGGAGTTCCCTCTTAAATGGGCGTCAGAGCCTGTGAAATATTTGGGCATCTGGATCAGTAGAGATATGCAGGAGCTGTGGAGGTTGAACTATGGGTGCGCCATGTCCTGGCTAGAAGGGAAGATCACTGCTTGGACGAAACTCCCGCTATCATTGGCCGGGAGAATAGCGCTTATAAAAATGGTGGTGCTGCCGAAATTTTTATACCTATTCGTTAACGTGCCAATTGTACTCACGCAGGTTTTTTTCAAAACCCTGCGATCCCTATTGATCTCTTTGACCTGGGCCGGGGGGCAGGCCAGGATATCCTGGGAGTTGCTAACGCTCCCTCTGAGACAGGGAGGTCTGGGGGCACCGGAAATGCAGCTGTATGCTTGGAGCGCACAAGCTCAATTTTTACATTACTGGGTGCACCCGACTCCGTTTCAGCCTCATGTGGCCGTAGAGGCAGATTTGGCCAAACCTTTGCCATTGCGGGTCGCACTGTTTGGGACATACACACGCCCGAGGGAGGAAATAGATACAGTGGAAACCCTGCGCTGGGCCTGGCATAAGCTGCGTGGAAGGGCGGGTGAGTCCATTCTCTATGCCCCGTCCATTTCCCTAGCTAATAACCCGATAATTTTCCCCGCGGGGATGGGATAGGAGCAGAATTGGTGCGCAAAATGAAGCTGGTCACATTTGATGATCTCTATCCGGAGGGTTCGTTTAGGCCACCCCCAGAGGCCATAGAGGGTCACCCGGTGGCCTTTGCCTAATTATTTGCTTATTCTAAACTTAAATTGGCATGCCGGAAACTGCACACTACATTTCCGAACGCTCCATCGACACTGACCGCTTTGGAAAATGTACTTGCAGTGACTTCCCCAAGCAGGCTCATTACTAGAATATACAACCACATGCAGACATCGGTCCCCATGGTGCGGCCCCGGGCGCTGTTGGCGTGGAATGAAGAGCTTCAGGCCCCGCTTTCAGAGGAGCAATGGCTGTACTGTTGCAGCCAGCTATTGGCGGTATGCCCTAATTACAAACTCCGTCTTATCCACTTTAAATTTCTACATAGATTTTACAGAACGCCCGCTAGTTTACACCATATAGGTCTCAAAGATGATGACAGCTGCTGACGCTGTAGTGTTGCACCTGCGGGGTTCATGCATGTGGCGTGGGATTGCCCGCGCCTGGGAACATACTGGACTAATGTTTTTACTATAATAAAACACATAATTGGAATAGATGAAGATCCAAGCCCTCTACAGGGACTGCTAGGATACGTTAAAGACACTCCGGTGAAATACAGGAAATTGCATGCCATGCTATTACTATACGCTAAACGGCGAGTGGCCATTCATTGGGGCAGTAAAAGAGTCCCATCGAAAGATGACTGGCTCAGGGATGTAGCTTTTGGACATTCGCAGCTGACCACTTTTTGGGAGCTGATGCCCTCTGCGTCGCGACCAAAAGACATTTGGGAGCCGTTCGTGGTATGGGCCTGAGAGAGGCAGGAGCAGGCAGCGAGTGTGACGCAGCAGATGTGAATGGGGAGGGTGAATAGGGTGTGATTGCTGGATAACATTAAACAAGGGTCGGTTCGGATGAGTGGGAGGAGTACATAAGGTTCGGGGGAGGGATGTGACATCAGATATGAGATGCACTGCAGGGCACTATAGATGGAATTGACCATGCAATAATGATGTGAATAAAGTGCTGCCGAGGGGTGGGAATATGTGTGGGGGGGGGAGGGATTGGGAACATGTTACAAGTCACACAATGTTATCGTACCATGACACTGACGTACTGCAATATACTACTGGGCAACTGTCTGGTCCTGTTGAATGTTTTTTATTTGTTGTGAAATGCCAATAAACAAATAAAAAAAAATTAAAAAAGTATTATATGTGATACAGTAGTCCTACCTTTATGTTGACACTTATGTGCACTATTTGTAATTGGTGAACACAAACGTATCTTGACCCGTGACCAAGGAGCGGCTGCTCCGAAACGCGTAGGGCGTTTTTGCTACATGGAAAAATAAAACCACACTTACAAAGGAATTGGGCTTGGTAGCATTTGTTTAATTTACAACGGATTGTTACTATATATATATATATATATATATATATATATAATATATATATATATATATATATATATATATATATATATATATATATATATATATATATATATATATATCTCCCGGAATCCAACTTGCTGATGGCTGCAGGCAGCAGCCTGCTTGTAGGAAGGGGGTCCGCCACCGGAAAGCAGCCAGCTCCGTAATGAAATTTCACAGCAAACACTCCCCGCACCTCCACGCTGACAAGCAGGCGAGCAGAGAGAGAGACGGACCCAGATTCAGTAGCAGGTAAGATCTTTTATTCCTCTCACCCTTGCGACGCGTTTCAAGCACAAAGTGCCTGACCCCTATCAACCCACTGGGGTAACATATCATGGGTTTACTTGAATTTCAGCAGCACCCACTGGGCATTGACTATGTAGGAACAACAAGTACCAGCAGGCACTGATGTGCATACGCCCACTGGGGCGGGACTTGAGTAATATCATGAGGAGTTCCTAATCATGGCTACTGTTCTTCTGCCTGCAGCCCGTGAACAAGGACAGCTGTGTCCGAAACGCGTTGGGCTTTTCATTTCGATTTGGGGATAGCGGCTGAATACACTGCGTCTTCAATAAATGGTGATAACCTACCCGTGAGTTGGCGTCTTCACTTAGGGCAACCTGTTTTTGTGGATATTGAGCGGCTGGTCCAGCCGCGAAGACGCTCCTCTGCTAGAGCGGATCCAGGCAAGTCACGCAGATTTGCCGTAGGAACGGGAGGTTCCTTTTTGAATGACATTGGATGTACGGTGTTTTACTGTCTGCCTGAGCCCTATCAACCCACTGGGGTAACATATCATGGGTTTACTCGAATTTCAGCAGCACCCACTGGGGATTGACTATGTAGGAACAACAAGTACCAGCAGGCACTGATGTGCATACGCCCACTGGGGCGGGACTTGAGTAATATCATGAGGAGTTCCTAATCATGGCTACTGTTCTTCTGCCTGCAGCCCGTGAACAAGGACAGCTGTGTCCGAAACGCGTTGGGCTTTTCATTTCGATTTGGGGATAGCGGCTGAATACACTGCGTCTTCAATAAAGGGCGATAACCTACCCGTGAGTTGGCGTCTTCACTTAGGGCAACCTGTTTTTGTGGATATTGAGCGGCTGGTCCAGCCGCGAAGACGCCCCTCTGCTAGAGCGGATCCAGGCAAGTCACGCAGATTTGCCGTAGGAACGGGAGGTTCCTTTTTGAATGACATTGGATGTACGGTGTTTTACTGTCTGCCTGACCCCTATCAACCCACTGGGGTAACATATCATGCGTTTACTCGAATTTCAGCAGCACCCACTGGGGATTGACTATGTATGAACAACAAGTACCAGCAGGCACTGATGTGCATACGCCCACTGGGGCGGGACTTGAGTAATATCATGAGGAGTTCCTAATCATGGCTACTGTTCTTCTGCCTGCAGCCCGTGAACAAGGACAGCTGTGTCCGAAACGCGTTGGGCTTTTCATTTCGATTTGGGGATAGCGGCTGAATACACTGCGTCTTCAATAAATGGCGATAACCTACCCGTGAGTTGGCGTCTTCACTTAGGGCAACCTGTTTTTGTGGGTATATATATATATATATATATATGTATGTATATATATATATATATATATGTATCTATCTATATATATATATATATATATGTATATATATATATATATAAAAACAACTCCGCTCGTACTCGTAGTAGCTTTGATGAACAGGAGCCCGGACCACCAAATTGTGCAGTGAGTGATTTATTAGCAGCTCTCACAGACCACAGCCATGACGCGTTTCGACCCCGTGGGGCCTTGATCACATGACACGCCTCACAGTTGGGGGCTAGCTTTTAAACCATTTTTTAACAACATTTTAAAGCGACAGGTGCTTATCAGCGTAAGGTGCAATAGCATAGAAGAAATACTTAGCAGATGCGGTAAATGGATTTCAAATAGTCTCACATTCAGGTCTAAATACCATTTACATTTTAGCTTGGTTTTTAAAAGCTTTAAAAGACTGTAAAAATCTAAAGCCTGCATCTGTATACAAAACCCCAAATAAAGTTGTATAAAATTGCTGCTTGTCTTCTGAAGTATACAGATGGTGTTTCTTGACAAAGAGCAGTCACACAGCAACATTAAACCAACATTAAATAATTAAAATTGTAGCAAAATATGCAATTATTGTGTGTCAAAGTATGTAAAACATATGGTTAAAAACAACATCACAGTATGAATACCTAAAAACTCCCAAATAGGAATCTTAAATTGTAAAAACCATAAATACTTATCCTTTACTAAAAAATAGTTTCAGTAGATAAGACTGCATGCCCATCTGTTTCCCGGGCGTTTCAAAAAGTGCTGGTGCTAATACCTTTGTTATACAACTAAGAATAACTAGCTATGTACACCTTACGACTTTGAATGAAGGTGCAGGTGCAGAGATAATAAGAAACAAAGTGCTATGTGCATGGTTCACCTCTGTGTAAAAAAGCGAAAACCGACTTAAAAAAACTGTGATGATACTAACTGGGGGCATAATTCGGTCTTATTTGTGCCCTGCCGTTCTTGATGTTGAGTGCCCGACAACTATCAATCAATCAATCAATCACGGCATTTATAGAGCGCGCTACTCACCCGGGAGGGTCTCAAGGCGCTGGGGGAGGGGGTAAGTTACTGCTCGAACAGCCAGGTCTTGAGCTGCTTCCTGAAGGCGAGATGGTCCTGGGTTCGCCGAAGGTGAGTGGGGAGGGAGTTCCAGGTCTTGGCCGCCAGGTAGGAGAAGGATCTTCCTCCGGCGGTGGTTCTGCGGATGCGTGGTACGGTGGCGAGGGCGTGGCTGGTTGATCGTAGCTGGCGTGTGGGCGTGTAGAAGGACATGCGGTCGTTGAGGTACTTTGGGCCCAGGTCGTGGAGGGCCTTGTGTGCGTGGGTGAGGAGTCTGAACGTGATTCTCTTGCTGACGGGGAGCCAGTGCAGGTCTTTCAGGTGTACGGTGATGTGGCTGTGTCGGGGGATGTCCAGGATGAGTCGTGCGGAGGCGTTCTGGATGCGCTGGAGTCTCTTTTGAAGTTTGGCTGTGGTTCCGGCGTAGAGGGTGTTCCCATAGTCCAGTCGGCTGGTGACGAGTGCCTGGGTGACGGTCTTCCTGGTTTCAGTGGGGATCCATCTGAAGATCTTGCGGAGCATGCGCAGGGTGTTGAAGCATGAAGATGAGACGGCGTTGACTTGTTTGGTCATTGATAGGGAGGAGTCCAGGATGAAGCCCAGGTTGCGTGCGTGGTCCGTTGGCTTGGGTGCGGTGCCCAGGGCCGGGGGCCACCAGGAGTCGTCCCAGGCGGAGGGTGATGAGCCCAGGATGAGGACTTCCGTCTTGTCTGAGTTCAGTTTAAGGCGCTAGAGACTAGAGACTAAAGTCTCTGTCTATCATAAATTAGAGGCAGGTGTATAAATCCTCAGTAGCATTCAGGCCCCCTGGCTGCATGGAGTCTAAGTCCAAAATATACCGTGTTTCCAGCCTCCTTAGGGCCTTCTCCCTGTTTCCACCTCTTTTATTTGGTGGCACGGTATCGATTAAAAAATATCTGAGGTCTTTAGGGTCTGCACTGTGGGCTTCCTCAAAGTGTCGCGCTACCGGGTAGGACTGATCCTTATTTCTGATAGCTCTAATGTGCTGGAGTATTCTCTTGTGGCCTTGAAGGATGGTACTGCCTACTTAATATAGGCCACACGGACACTCCAGCACATAAATCACAAAATCTGACTTACATGTCAGAGCTTTGTGAATGGGCTTTTCCTGGTCGCTGAAAGGTGTTTTATAGGAGGACTTATTGACCCCATACTGACATGCCTTACATGATCTACATTTGAAAAATCCCTTTCGTTGGGAAAGCCATGTGGTTTTAAGTTGGTTTCCGGCATCGTTGTGGACTAGTGCATCCTTCAAGGAAGGTGCCTTGCTATATGTTATTGCTGCCCGAGTGGGTAGCAAGTGGCCTATGATCGGATCACTCAAGACAAGAGGCCAATTTTTCTTGATGATGTTATTGATGGCTTTTGCCTATTTGCTATAGCCAAGAATAATTCTAAAGGCTTCAGGATTCTCTTGCTGTGTGTTAGACTTGCCAGATCTGGTTGTATTTGAACCTGACTGAGATGATAATAGGGTTTCCCTTTTAATGGTACTGCTTTTGAATATGGCAGCAGAGATCACCTCTTTAGAATATCCTCTTTCCAAAAAACCTTTTTTGACTGGCTAGCTGGGCTGTCAGTAGGTCATCATCACAACTGCAGATATGTTTTAATCTGAGCATCTCTCCGTAAGGTATACTCTGTATAAGATCTTGCGGGTGAGAGCTCCTGGCATGCAAAACTACCACTGTGCAGTTATAGTTAGGTCAGAGTTTCTACAAGAATGTTTTTTTTTTTTGCTAATAACTTTGGTGCTGTTTATGAATCTACAATAAATTTCCAGAAAAATGTTGTGCTGATCCATCAAGCAGGGGGCAAGAAAAGCAGGGTCCTAAACTGTTGAATTGCCATGGTATTCCCATAATAAACTTGCTCTCCACTATAGAAAAAAACAGATTAAGAGAATTGCATAACATTTGTCAAAAAGTTAAAACTCACTTAGAAAGTATATTTTGTGTGATTTGGAGTAAATGCATTCAGCCTTTCTTGAGAAACAGGCAGTACAGTGGTCATGAAGGTGATAAAAAGTTTGGTTATTTCTGGACTGTTGGTCTCACAGGAGTCCTGCATACCAATAATAAAAAAAGTAGGGCCCTCTGATTGGAGAAGGGAGGTTTAGCTCCAGTAGGCCATTTCATAACTGCTGAACCAGAAACAGGTCAGCTATACCAAATGACCTGACTGGCTGGCTGCAACCCAGATAAGAATGATGTGTCTACCATTACAAGACTCGAGAACTTGGTCTTCATGTTCTGAAAATGTGTAAAAATAGGGCATAGGGGCACCATAGGGACACACTGACCTCTTGGCACTTGTGGGAAAGACACGTAGGACTCCCCAGGGGCCAAAATGTAAACATAAAAATAGAAAAAGAAATTGTGGTGTTGGGCCCTTGGTACTCCTGTAGAATCCTGAACGACCCTCCAGAGAGGTACCACATACTCCTGTGAGAGCTGCCACTCCAGCTTCACCCCCATGGTACCGCAGTACAGTGCAAACTTCTCCGAAGAAGCTTGATTAGTATTGAGGTACCATGCGGGGAGAAGATTGCAGAATGAGCATGTACCTGAATAAATAAATGAACAAATGTAGTTGGATGTCAGCAGGGGATTGGGCATACATAGGGTTTGGTGTCAGGCCCTGTGGCCAATCCCCAATGTGAATTTCTCATGTATGTGTGCAGTTGTAGGTTGGCTGTCTGTGGCCAACCAAATGCTGCGCATGGCCATACGGTGTACACAGCAGGGATTGGCCACCTGCTGGGGGGTTGGCCACAATGCTTGGCCATGCTCAGCTTGGGGCTGGCTGTCTGTGGCAGGGTTTGACTCAGTGGCCAACCCCTTGCTGCACAGAACCGTAGGCTGTGCGCCAATGGGGGGTTGTCAGAATGTGAATAAAAAAAGCAGAACGTCACAAAATAAAACAAAGCTTAAAATAATTATATAGTTAGGTATGTTATGGTAATAAGATCTTAGCTTAAGTTAAATAAACCCTAGAAATTTACTGGAAAAAAAAATAAGGTTAAATTGATGGTATAGTTAGGTGTTGAATGAAGATAAACACTAACATTTCAAAACAAAACAGTTATAGTTTACTGAGCTAATTATATCTTACTCATCCTCCCTCAAAGAGTTGGGTTCGCTTGTGGATCTTGCCTTGAGAGGGCACACTAGCTGATTGTAGGTGAGCTCAAGAAGGCTTATAATGGGTTCTAAGTTTGCAATGAGATGGAAAGAAAGGTGAATGTCCAATGGAAAGAAATACCAAAAAAGAGCACTATTTGCTCTAACTGACCGCACAGATATTTTGTATTGTTAACATGTATGCATTACCACTCAACCTTCTATTGGTCCTACTGCTCCAAAACCATAAACCAACGTGAAAAACAACATGCAAAAGGAGTGCTTAGGACGTCCAAGGTTTTTACTGAAAATTCACTTAATCACATATTAATCCAGACTCTTCAAACATTTGAAATTATAAATGAAGGATTGTCTTTTCTTTATACCACTCTTAGTAGACAATACACTATATTATATATTTTCTCTGGTGATGCTATAGATACACATCTAAGAAAGGGATATTATATTGTTATATTTTTGTGTGGTATGTTTTTGACTTTTTCTCTTGATGTAACAACATGTACATGTTTTTATGGAATTTGTGTTGTATTAAGTGTGGGTTTAGGGAGCTGTTGTATGTTTTAGAATGCAACTTTGATATGCACATGCTGGTTTGGTTTATGAATATGTATTTTATATATGTACATAAATTTATGTATTGTTCGTTTTACAGCCCTGATGAAGTCCCTTGTTGGGACGAAACGTATTGGCTGGGCTACAGTTTGATGTTGTGAAGAATAAAGAAAATCTTTTTGGAATATCTATAAGAAAATTCATATGTTTGAAAAATCTGGATTAATATGCAATTAAGTGAACTTTCAGTAAAAACATTGGACTTCCTTAGCTCTCCCTTTTGTATATTGTTTTTGCCCAATGGCTATAGAATGACATAGGATGGCAGTGACCCCTTCATTTGTGTTATTGTTCACTATTGTTCGCTATTAGTCATGCTGTAGGGCAGAGGTGGATTAACACGTAAACGTTCATTGCTTTGTACTGAATTTTATTAGGCGCTTATTTATGGGCTGGTTTGCATCACTCTTACACCACGCAGCGTGGTGCAAGAGCAGCGCAAACCTTAAGTCAGATTTATGAAGCCACACAAGGCCACTTTGCGTGGCACTGAGTGGCTCCATAAATCCGGTGTACAGCAATGCAGCACAAATCACTACATTTCCTTACTCTGCCCTGGAAAGGCGTTTTATGGGCATTGCGAGGGTGTTCCCATGCAACACGCATGGATTTTGACGCATTCCAGATTTATGGACTGTAGCAAAAAGATATGCCTTCCCAGGGGATGCGTAAAGAGGAGAAATATCTTTATTTCGCCTTGTTACTTCCTTTTTCTATGTGTGGTGCATTTTGCAGCACACATAGAAAGGTGAATATGCCTCTTAGGATTGTTTTTGTGCAGGAATGTGTCCCTTCCTGCACAAAAACAATCCTGCATGCAACGGAGGCACCATTGCATAATCGTGCAATGGTGCCTGCATTGGCGCTAGGCTGCCAAAAGGCAACCAACACATGGGAAAAGGCAGTAACATGCCACATTGAATTAAATACAGCACATTCCTGACCTTTGCCTGTCACGCAGTGCAACGCAGCAAGGTGACTTGCTGTGCGGCACTGCGTGACAAGTTCATAAATAGATCCCTAAGTGTTTAGAGTATTGTTTTGTGCATAGTTTTTTTAAAGCTATTTTCATTTTACTGGAGGTTCCAGTCTTTGTAGGGGTTAGTTCGCAGTGGTCCAGTTCAGCTCCAGTTGTCTACGAAGATAAGGTGGTGTGTCTATAGCAGTTACCTGGAACAGGAGCAGGTGAGGTCCAGTTTGGAGGGATTAGGTATACAGTGGAATGGCACACAAGCGTAGTATTGTGGCTTTTCACCTCGTTGCCCTGCAACCTCAAAGTCCCTCCCACAAATGATTCTTTTTTGGGAAATTCACCACAATAATTCAAGATCACGATGGTGCAAATTCGACAGCAGCGGCCGGCTCAGGTAAGCGCGGTGTGGTGGTGGGGCGGGGCGCGGCAGGGGGGAAACGGACAGACGACAGAACAGGTATTATTTATTTAAACAAACCTATTCCTTGGTCTGTCGACTAGCCCCCACTCCCAACATCCGCCCCACCGTGCTTACCTTAGCCTGCTGCGGCTGAAATTGGAAGCATGTCCCCCAAAGGAGAAACTAAGGAGCACCGTGCACAATGGGAACTTTATATGATTTTTCTATATCCAAACTCTATACTCGCTTCTAAGAAAAAAACAAAATGACTGCATGGTATTTTACGAAAAAGAAGTTCCGTCCTAGTCTGGTTTGAAGATATTTTCATGAAAGCAATTTTAAAATGTGTTAGTACATTCAATATCGCAGCAACCGAGAATCCAAATCGCAGAGACGACCAGCTGTCAAATGAACCATTACCCCAGGCTTCTCGTTGCCTTGATTCACCTCCCGCCCAGCAACAAACTAATTACCACAGCAGATACTCTGGCCAGAAGCTGTTTAACTGGCTGTCACAACTCATGTGCGAACAATCTAACGCGATTACTGCATGTTATGTTTGCAGATGAACTTTTTAATGAAGTGTATGGCTGCGAATCATTCATGCGTAGGCCTGCCACCAGATTCCACGCCAGAAATCATTAGTCCTTTATGACTAAGACGTGGTAAATGGTTCCACGCATAAAACGACTAGATTCCATGGCTTCACTCTTAACACAACTGCTTCCATCAATTCAATTTGATTTAAATTGGATTCATAATATGCCCCTTGCCACCTGGACAGTTTGTTTATGTTACTCTTGAACTGCGGATTCATTTTATGTAATGTTTTCATGTTTCCTTTCACAGCAGATATCTCACACATCACAAAATGATGAGCTATTTAACTTCATGTCCATATAATGTCATAGCCAGGGCCGGACTGGCCGTAGCGGGCATTGGGCATTTCCCCGGTGGGCCGCTAGGGTGGGGGCCGGTTTTGGGCCCCTAGGGGGCTGTTTTTGTTACCGGGGGTCGGCAATATCGGCCCCCTTTAACAAAATTGGCCGAAACCGTCTCTCTCAAACAGCTCGGCTGAACCCCCCTACCCCCAGGGGGGGCGGCCGAGCAGTTTGCCAGGGCCGGTTTCGGTTCCCAGTACGGCCCTGGTCATAGCCTGCTTTGTAGGTCCCACTCCAATAATACATTAATGTGTAGTAGTGCTTGCTGTGAATAGTTCTTTAGATGAATTGGAAAAATTACATGCATGCTAGTTTTCCAGACATATATATTAGACATATATATGTTGGACCGGGCCCTTTCTGCAGGGCCTCCCCAGATTTGTGCCTTCCTCTGCTGGATCTGTTTGTTGTAGTGCACTGCAGCACACATTATGCCACACACTAATGGAGTCCTGTGGAATATCTTTAAGGCATTCCACGCAGCCTCTAGTGCAGTTTTAAACTGCCATGTTGACCTGACAAAGTAAAAAAATTTCCAGACATAACTCTTCTTTTTGAACTCACCCCTAAGGTAGGCCCTAAAGGTACATGGTGTTTACAAAGGAGGACATATGGGTTTAGGTTTTATATGTTGTGACAATGAAGAACTCCTAAAGTCGTTTTTCACTGTTTTAAGGCACCAGACATCGCCATAGCCATCCCGGACGGCTACAAGATCACCAGAAGGGACCGCACCAACAGACCAGGAGGAGGAATCGCCATCGGCAACAGGAATACCCTCTGAGTCTCGACTTGCACAACAGACACCTCCAGCACCGCTGAACACCTGCATTTCCAGATCCACACCGACCCCAACACCACCCTCAGAGGAACTCTCGTCTACAGACCCCCTGGACCCCGGCCACAGTTCATCGACGCCGTCGCCGACATCGTCAGCATGCACGCTCTTGCGTCCACAGACTACATCCTCCTCGGAGACCTTCATTTCCACCTCGAGAACGCCGACGACAGCAACTCCGTCGCTCTGCTCGATAACCTCGCTAACCTCGGACTCAAACAGCTCATCATGACCCCCACACACACCGCCGGACACACGCTCGACCCCATCCTCTCCGCCAGCAACCATGTCACCTTCAGCCACACCACCGAACTCCACTAGACCGACCACCACTGCGTCCACTTCACCTTCAAGAAACCCACCACGAACCACCACCCACAACGGATCCCCTACCGCAGCTGGAACAAGGTCACCGAAGACCAGCTCATCACCGCCCTTGCCCGAGACCCACCGACAGACACCACCGACACCAACGCAGCAGCCAGCAACCTCAGACAAGGGATCGATGACTGCGCCAACACCCTCGCCCCGATCAAAACACCCTCGAACAGACGCACCGACAGAAAGGCCAGCTGGTTCACCACCGACCTCCAAGAATCCAAGCGGACTTGCCGAAGATTCGAGAGAAAGTGGCACCACGAAAAGACACCGGACAACCATGCAGCCCTAAAGATCGCCAGCCGCAAGCACCACCAACTCATCCGAGCCACCAAAAGAACCAAAAGAACCTCCTTCAAGGAACGCATCGACAACAACGCACACAACAGCAAAGAGGTCTTCAACATGGTAAAGGAACTCTCCAACCCCAGCTCCCGCTCCAACGACATCCCACTGTCGCAAGACCTATGTGACTCCCTAGCCACCTTCTTCCACCGCAAGATCTTAGACATCCATGACAGCTTCAACACCCAGACCCTCCCTACAGCCACCGACACTGCAGACTCACCGCCCCCCAGCCTCACCAACTGCCTGCTGTCCTGGACCCACGTCAACAACGACGACACCATCAAGACCATGAACACCATCCACTCCGGCTCACCATCTGACCCCTGCCCTCACCACATCTTCAACAAAGCAAACCGCATCATCGCACCCCAACTCCGGAAAATCATCAACAACTCCTTCGAGTCCGCCATCTTCCCGGAAAGCTGGAAGCATGCTGAGATCAACGCCCTACTCAAGAAACCCACAGCGGACCCAAAGGACCTCAAGAACTTCCGACCCATCTCCCTTCTTCCATTCCCGAAGAAAGTCATCGAAAAGATCGTCAACAGGCAACTGACCCACTTCCTCGAGGAGAACAACACCCTGGACCCATCCCAATCTGGATTCCGCAGCAATCACAGCACCGAAACCGCCCTCATCGCGGCTACAGATGACATCAGGACCCTACTGACAACGGCGAAACTGCGGCCCTCATCCTCCTGGACCTCTCGGCCGCATTCAACACCGTCTGCTACCACACCCTATGCACACGCCTATACGACGCAGGAATACACGACAAAGCCCTGGACTGGACCACCTCCTTCCTCACCGACAGAACCCAGAGGGTCCGCCTCCCCCATTTCCATTCTGAAGCCACCAAGATCATCTGCGGCGTGCCCCAAGGATCATCCCTCAGCCCTACCCTTTCCAACGTCTACATGGCACCGCTCGCCAACATCATCCCCTCGCACAACCTCAATATCGTCTCCTACGCCGACGACACTCAACTGATCCTCTCACTCACCAAAAACCCCGCCACCGCCAAAACCAACCTCCACGAAGGAATGAAGGCTGTCGCCAGCTGGATGTAGACCAGCGGCCTGAAACTTAACTCGGACAAGACAGAGGTCCTCATCCTCGGATCCACTCCCTCCGCCTGGGACGACTCCTGGTGGCCAGCCGCCCTGGGAGCCACACCCTCTCCCACCGACCACGCACGTAACCTGGGGTTCATCCTGGACTCATCACTCTCTATGACCCATCAAGTCAACGCAGTCTCCTCCTCCTGCTTCAACACCCTCTGCATGCTCCACAAGATCTACAGATGGATCCCCACCGGAAGCAGAAGAACGGTCACACAGGCCCTCGTCAGCAGCAGGCTGGACTAAAGCAACACCCTCTACGCAGGAACCACGGCCATACTCCTGAAGAGACTCCAACGCATACAGAACGCCTCCGCACACCTCATCCTCAACATACCCCGCCACACCCACATCACTGCCCACCTGAAAGACCTGCACTGGCTCCCAGTCAACAAGAGGATCACCTTCAAGCTCCTCACCCACGCCCACAAAGCACTACACAACGCCAGACCAGCATACCTCAACAAACGTCTCACCTTCTACACCCCGAACCGCCAGCTGCGCTCCGCCGACCTCGCCCTTGCCACCGTCCCACGCATCCACAGGACCTCCACCGGTGGCAGATCCTTCTCCTACCTCGCCGCTAAGACATGGAACACCCTCCCCACACAGCTGCGACAAACCCAGGACCTGCTGACCTTCAGGAAACTCCTTAAGACCTGGCTGTTCGAGCAGTAGCTGCACCCCCCCCCCCGCTCAGCGCCTTGAGACCCTCACGGGTGACTAGTGCGCTCTACAAATGTTTGATTGATTGATTGATCCCTCCCATAGACCTACACTGGGTTACCCTATTACGCTTAATAAGGGACAACTCCAGTTTGGTACCAGATAGAGAAATGCTTCTTCCACTCTAATGAATTGTAATTTAAAATGCCTGTTAGACTTGTCATCCTTGGCGTGGTTTCCCCTGACTTTTTGCCTCGACTTCCTGCATTTTTTACTGAGTGCTGGATTTCATTTTTGCTGGCTTAGATGTTTTGGGCACTTTGCCACTGCTGATCAGTATCAAAGTGAAAGTGCTCCCTGTGTAAATTGTAGTTATGATTGGTTAACCATGATTGGCATATTTCATTAAATGGAAAGTCCCTAGTGAAGTGCACTGAGGGTATCAGGGCCTGTAACTCAAATGCTACTAGTGGGCCTGCAGCACTGGTTGTGCTACCCACACAAGTAGCCTTTTTCAAATGTGACTCAGACCTGCCACTGCAGTGTCTGCGTGCAGTTTTAACTGCCATGTCAACCTGGCAAGTGCACCCACTTGCCAGGCCTAACCCTTCCCTTTTACTACATGTTAGTCAACCAAAAAGTAGGCCCGAGGTAGTCATGTGGGCAGGGTGCAGTGTATGTGAAAGGTAGGAATTGTACTGGTGTGCGTTACATGCCCTGATAGTGAAATACGGTGCATTTTGTTTTTCGCTGCAACTGCCTTGTAACATTTTACATGTGTAACTTTCAACTGGGAACAGCTACAAATTTGGAGTTTAGGCTCTCTGAACTCGCCACTTTTAGAAAGTGGGCATTTTCACCTATAACCATCCTGTGTGCCTCTGCCTGTTTGTGTATTCACCGTCTGGTTTTGAAGTGATAGGACCTGGGGATGTGCATTCACTTCAGACAGTCACAAGGGGCGATGAGGTGTATCCTGCCTTTCCTGGGTAACTCATAGCCAGGCTGAATAGACCTTTCTGCATTTCGAGTGGTGGGAGGAGTTTTCAATAGCACCTGAATAGGCTGTATCTGCTCTGCACAATGCTGTCTCCACTTCCTGTAGTGAAGGTGGAGCAGGGAGGACAGAACTGGTTTTTACTGAGCTCAGAGACTATGGAAACAAAGATTACAAAGAGAAAATGGGGTATACGTATTGGACCTAAAACTCCAGAATTTTAGATCATTTCTGGAACTAAGAGGACCTTGCCAAGAAGAAGAGCTGAAGAGCTGCCAGGAGGAGTACTGCCCCTTTGCTGTGTATTGCTTTGTTGGGTTGGCCTGCTGTTGCTGCTTCTTTCTGAGGGCAGAGGAAAGGACTGAAATGTTTGCCCTGCTGTGGTATCCTGCTTAAACAAGATCTCAAAGGGCTTGATGTAGAGCTTGACTCCTGTTCTGAAGTCTCTGGGAGACAATGTCTTCTCCTGCAGCATCCTTGAACTCCATTGCTGGGAGTTCCAACCTGCCTTGTGGTGCCAACTCAACTTTGGAGGTTGATCCTGCTGCAAAGAACTGCACAGAATTGCTTGAAACCTTTTAAAAGTGATATTTTGATATATGTATGTTGGATTTTTGTCATTTTGCTCTTATTTGGTTTAGATAAAGATACTTTATTCTTCTAAACTGGTGTGGTGTCCGTTTGTGGTGTTTTCACTGTGTTACTGTGTGTTTGGATACAAATACTTTACAGGTTGCCTTTGGGATAAGTGTGTCTGCTCATGCCAAGCTACCAAGTAGGGGAGCAGGGACTGTCTAGAGTGTGTAACTCCCTTATCCTGACTAGAAGGAAGGGTAATTGCTTGGACAGGGTGCAAGCCACTGCCAACTTGAGACCCAAATTCTAACAATGCCCTTAAATGGTGAAGTCTGATTTCAAATTACTACATTGAAAATGCCAATCTTTTAAAGTTAGCATTTTACTACCTAAGCCAAATGTGTTGTCTGCCAGTGTCCATGGTTGTATGACTTTGAACGGCTCTCCTATGGTGTTTTGTGTATGCCTTCCGCACATGGGGACAAAAGGGTCTCAGGTGTGGGGCAGGGTGTTTCTCTGAAGAAGATTCAGAAAAAGTACAGCCCTGCTGTCTGAAGAAAGAAGATTGGACCTGCTTGCCTTGAAGCCAGGCTCCCCAGAAATGACTGCAATAGTCACTTGGATGACCTCCTATTTGAACTACAGGGACACATGAAGCTTCCAGAGGCCTCCCTGTAACTGCCCAGCTGATCAGCACCAACTGGGCCTGCCTGGACCTGCCTAAGCCCTGCTGCTGGTTTCTGCTGGCGTGAGTCCTGTGCGCATTCCTAAACTTTTATATATGTACATAAATGTATGTATTGTTCGTTTACAGCCCTGATGAAGTCCATTGTCAGGATGAAACACGTTGGCTTGGCTGCAGTTTGATGTTGTGAAGAATAAAGAAAATATTTTGGGGAATATCATATCATGGCTCCTGCATTATATTGGATCCAATAGAAGAATTCATGTGTTTGAATCATCTGGATTAATATGTGATTAAGTGAACTTCAGCTCCTCCAGGTCACGGACCATTGGCTGACATCAGAGTGTACTCCTCCTCCCTCAAAAACTTGCATCGCCCAACAACCAACTATGATACCTGCCAAAGCATATCTCTAGCGACGACCTGCTCTTTGTGTCTGCTCCATGAACCAGCATCGATGGCAGCAGTCCACGTTGACCACCAAAGCGAAGCTCCAGCAATGATTGACTCTTCGTGCCGAACACTGACCGTCCATGACGCCCGACCTGCTCCTTGCATCAACAACTGTCTCCTTGCATCAACTACCAACATAAAGCTTCTCTGCAGCTCCCCACATGGACTTGGACTCAGGAAAAGTGAAATCATCAGTGGAATGAACTTGGTCCCTGTATCCGCCCCGTGCTCCATTACAGTCAGCTTGAACTTATGACTTTACCCTGGTCCAACGCAGCCAGATAACGACAATTGGCACTTTGTGCTTTTATGGCTATTCTCACTAGGAAATTTCAAAATTCATAACTCCAGTTCTACTTTTGGATATTTGTTGTTTTGGTCTCATTTTATTTATTACGTTACTCTTTTTTTCTAAATTGGTTTAGGATTTTGCTTTTGTTGTGTTTTCATTTTTTTACTGTTTGAGTGCTGCATAACTTTACACATTGCCTCTAATTTAAGCCTGACTACTTTTGTTCCAAGCTACCAGAGGGTTAAGCATAGGTTTATTTAGTGACTTTTGTGGTTCACTCTGACAAGGATTGTGCTTACTACATGAGTGGAGCTTACAGACCTCTCAACCAATTATCCAATTTCATACAATGCTCCGTGGACAAATTGTGAACTTAGACCTATAATCACATTTTAGCCTCAGCACAGAAAAATGGCATTTTGTCTTCATGATTTTAGGGTGAGAGCACGTGCACAGACACACATACACACACATTGTAAACTGAATGGCAGTTTAAGAATGTGTCAGCAAAACCAGTCCAAAAAAGGTTACAAAATATAGGGAGACCACAGAGAAGGGTGACATTACAACAATATATACAGTACACTGCTTAAACTGCTCAGCAATATGCACAGCATACAGTATGATGGCCACTCAACTAAGAATGCATGGTTTTATACTAACCTATCTGGCAGTAATACACCGCCAGAACAGCTGGACCAAAAGGCTAGCATAGCTGGGTCAATTTGCCTCTATGCAGGGGAATAGCTTCCGGGGGGGGGGGGGTTGTTTGGGGTGTTACACCCCCCAATAAAATGCATTTTATGGTAAAAAAGTGTGTACAGGTGGTTTCAGTCGGGTATGGTGAAATAAAAAAACTTACCTTAACGCCGCTGCCACCGGCATCTCCATTGCGTCGCGCTCTTCCTGATTCTGGGCACAGGCTCCCAGAATGCAACTCAGCTGGGGCTGGAGAGAGCTTCACTGCGCATGAGGTGTTTGGCCGGCCTGAGACGCCCGGCCAAACACCTCATGCGCAGTGCCCACCACTCCCCCACCAGCAGTGTCATCTCCTGAACCCGCCCCTAAAACTAATCAGAATCCTAAGGGTGGGTCCATGGGATTATAATACAATGATAATAAAACGGGTTTAAAACCCATTTTATTATTGTTTTATTTGCTGGTGGTGGAAAGGGGGTGGCGCTCCTCCGCTCTAATGGAGTGACCGCCACAGCCAATCAGGTACGACTTTGATAGCCCTGAACACTTAGCAGCAAATGTCCAGCCCAGGTTAAGCCGATTTGAATCTTTATAGCTGACGGGGGGGGGGCCTAGCGATGGTCTAACACACTGTACAGAAAATGCAGAGAAGTGCGTGCTCATCCTGGAATGCAGAACACGATGACCACAGGAAATCCCACAGGACAGGATTGGCACAACGGCATACATGGCACAATCACCAGGGTATACGGCATTTAATTCTTGCCCATGATTCAGAGCACAGGGCTGTATACCCAACACAAATGTCACCAAGATCATGAAACATATCGAACAATAAGTATGACATCATATAGTGTATATTAGGAAGCCTGAACACTCCTGGATATGCAGTCTCTATTGTCCAATACAGGAAATACTGAAAATGATGCATACTTCTGTATGCACTACACATAACACACAAATATGGATATACTGGCCAAGAAACATTTGACATAATATACAGTAAAATCTGTATACCGTTTAGAGGCTGTAATTCACACCAGACCGCACAGCAAACAATAAGTAGCTCAGAATATTCCTCCTAAAAGGCACAGTTCAGATTTCACAGCTCAGTGCACATTGCAAGTCACAATGCAAATCTTGCAAAGACATAAATACAGCAGAATACATAGCCCTTGGTCCGGCATATCTATACACAATAGACATACATTAATGTCCGCTTACAGTTGTAAAACATTAAAGAATTATCACGTCCAGTGTTTGGCACATGCATACAATTATCATTTCAGATACACAATACACAATATGCCCACAGAAGTGAATGAACAGCATGTGCATTCCCTAAGCCTTGGCTCAAAGATATAATACGCATATCAATCAATTAGCATTTGTAAAGCGCACTCTGTCACCCCTAGGGGTATTTACGCACATTGTTCTCAGCAGAGGTAAAGTCAACTAAAAATGCATTCTTAAGGACCTCCTTCCAGGAGCACTTAATAATAGCACGTGGAGAACACAAACACCTCATCACGCATGCGCAATACCCAACACACACAGATACACCAACATACGCCTTGCCTAATGCACACTGTATATAGCATGCATACCAACTTCGAGCCCCACAAATACTTAAATTGCTCATAGAATCTGCCCTAAGCACAGTGACACGATAAAAGACTGGTGCACGCCTGCTGTTTTGCATAATCACAAAATACACAGCATGTCTGCACACACTTCATCAAGTACATAACATTTAAATAATTATACAAAGACTATTTTTTGTATTCTATGTCCTTCCTTTTACACTTCTTGTTCCTTCCAGTCCATCCTTTCTTTGATCCTTCCTTCCCGCTTTCCTTTCCTCCTTCCCACTTTACTGCTTCCCTTCCTTCATCGCTTCCTTCTTTCATTTCTTACTTTCTTCCTTCCTCGATCCCTCCTTCAAACATTTGGACGCTGAACACAACAAACGATTGCACCCACAAGCAACAAAAGAGTGATATACAGCAGTGGTGGCTCACCCCTTTGGGCTCCAGGGCCACCCCCCCTTGTTTTCTGAACGTTTTTCATTATACCAACAGCGATTAATAATCTACTGTTCACTCTTGGTAGAATAATAATAAAAATGCATAGCTACTTGGGGCCCAGCAACAGCTTGAGGCAGCCAGTGATACTCTCTGGTGCTGGTGCAGGCACATGAAGGCGCCTGCACCAGCCATCAGAGAATCTTTCCAGGGCATGGTGAAATCTCAGCCCTGGCGTACCTCAGTGCCTCTCCCATCTGTGATGCACTAAAGTGTCACTGCTAAAGGGATCTATGGGAACTGCATGCTTTAGCCCTGCTGTGCCCTGGGCTACACACCAATCAGCCTGTCACCCCACCCTTTTCCAACTGTTTGCAAGGTTTGGGAACCGAACCAACTCTTTCCAAAGTTGGGGAAGGGTGGGGTGAAAGAGCAAAGACTATGCAGGTTCAAGATTTCAGTTTCATACTCCAGTGCTGGAAGCAGAAAGGAGCTGTGTGGTTGTCCCCGTTGTAAATGGAAAAGCAAGAGACAAAACAGGGTCTGCACAGGGTAAGTAAAAAAGGCTTTTGAATATTATATGCGCAAAAGTGAAAATATTTGCTTGGAAGACAGATCATGTGTTTGTATGAACGTGTCTCTATGTCTATGTGTGTGTGAATGAAAGTGAGAGGGAGTCAGTGAAGGGTGAGTCAGAGTGAGTGAGAAAGAGTGATAGGGAGAGTGAGTATGAGTGAGAATGAAAGAGTGAGTGACAGTAAATGGCAGAGAGTTTAGCTGAAAGTTACTGTGCGCAAGACTGAGTGAATCAGAGTGTGACTCAGTCAAAGTCTGAGTAAGTCAAATAATGAGTAAGACTGAGTGACTGTGAGAGTGAGAATCAGTGAGACCGATTGAGTCTGTGAGTCACAGTGAGACTGAGTGCATCAGAATGAGTAGGAATGTGTGAGAATGAGTGGGACTAAGCAAGAATGGGTAAGACTATGTGAGACTGAGACTAGGTGAGACAGAGTAAGATTGAGTGAGTGAATGAGGATGAGAGGGACTGAGCGAGACTTAGTGTGACTGCCTGAGTGAGAATGAGCGAGAATGATTAAGAGTGGGTAAGAGTGAGAATGAATGAGAATGATTGAGACTGAGTGAGAATGCCTGAGATTGAGGGAGATTGGGTGAGACTATGAGAGTAAATGAGACTTAGAGTGAGACTGAATGAGTCAGAGTGAGACTGGGTTAGAATGAGTGAGACTGAGTTATTCAGTGTAAGACTGAGTGAGTTAGAGTGAGTCCGAATGAGTCACAGTGAGATTGCATGAGTCAGAATGAGTGGGATTGAGTGACACTGAGTGAGAACGAGTAAACCTGACTGGGTCAGAGTGAGAAGAGTGGGACTACGTGAGTTAGTGAGACCGAGTGAGGCAGAGTGAGTAAAAGCAAGTGCAAATGAGAGTAAGTGAATATAAGTAAATGAAACTGAGTGAGAATGAGTAAGAGAGTTAGACTGAGTGCAAGCTAGTTTGAGAGAACCCCCTGAACCCTCCGACAAGAAGTGAGACTCACTCACTGGAATTTGAGCGAAGGATTACGGCCCATCAGTTTTAAAGTCTATCAGCCACCACTGACATGCACACACTCAAGTCTACACAATGATTGATGTCAAATGTTGTTAAGATGTGAAAATATGAGGCAATATCAAGAATTCTTTTAAACCAACATTTCTCTTATTTTAGGAGCTGTAAGCACTAACTCAAAGAAATATTGGGTTAAATGAATTCACTTTACACACTGCAGGTGCATAAAACAAGTGCACGGTTCTGTGCTGCATCAGCAAATCCCATCATGCATCAGTATCGTTTATTTCGATGCCTCATCCACTTTTTCGTGTCCTAGTAATGTAGCATGCAAAGTCTTGAGGGAATAATTATAATCCTTTCTGCAACGGGTTGCTACTACCACCTTGTGTAGGTAGTAAGTGCCAGGCAATCATACAATGAACAGTTCAATAAACTACTGCCACTGGCACAGACAAGCCCCACCCGACAGGAAAATGAATACTGAACTTTCTGAATAACAGCAAACCACAGGGTGTTTTCCTAGAAGTGCTTCATACTTCCGTAAAACGTTCCCTTTAACTAAAGCTGCAAATTCACATCACAACCTGCTACGGTAAGACATAGAACTGACATTGTGGCCTAAATGCCAGCAGATAACGAACGGACAGAGCCCTGTCAGTGGTTGAAAAGCTCATTTAACGTCCTCGCCAATCGCTCCATACTCTGATGGTTGACGAAAGTTCTAGAAAGATGAGCATTTTATCTTTAGTGGGGAGCATCGAGCTTTTTCAAATAGATCAGGCAGCTAATATCTGCTCATCTAGTCTACGTTATAGTACATACAGCAACAAATAAATGTCACGTTCACATTTAGGGCAGGTTTGCATCACTCAATTTACAGAGAGAAGAGAGCGAGCGTGTTTGTATTTCAAATAGCAGTAGCTAGATTGATTGTGAGAAATCCATTTCTATGACAACCTTCTCAGTTCTCATTTAGCTGTAATGATTGTGAAACTCAATAATGCTTCAGACATTGAAAAAGTAAGAAAATAACTTTAAATAGATTCTCTTCCATGCAGTAGACAATGTTCGGTGCATACTCCCCATCATCTCCAAAAGGTCTTCAGGATAAAGAACATAGGGGCATATTAGTAACGCTTTGCGATAAATATCGCAAAGCGCGCTTTGCGCTCATTTTTTTATCGCCGGATATCGCTGGATTTTATCGCCGAGATAGCGCGTTATTAGCAACGCGTATCTCCAAGGCGATATTAAATCCAGCGATAGCCGTGAGAACATGCTGTATCGCGGGAAAACAAGCGATGATTTCCCTGCGATACTGCAAACCTTGCTGATAGGCAGGCATGGACTCAGCCATGCAATCCACCTCCCATGTTAAAGATGGCTAAGTTGTATTTTTAGCAGGTGTTAAAAACCTGCGATAAAGGGGGCTTAGCGCGGCTTTTAAGCTCGCATCGCGGGTCTTGTGCAGCCTTGCTAATATCCCGAAGCTGTGTTGGCGAGTGTTTGCCAAGGAGTTGAGTGGAGGAACGCCCACTTTGCATGTCATTAGCGATAAATATCGCTGACATGCAAAGCGGCACCACAACGGTCGTTTTCGCCATAAAGCTGTTGCTAACAGCTGAACTGACCCGAAGGAAGATTGACCCATGGGATGAAATGATCCAACTATTCGCCCTCGATGGCCTTAGCATTAACGATAAGCCGACAAAAATACTCTTGGCCAAAGTCTACTTCAATTGTTTTGGCTCAGGATGAGCGGCCAGATTGACTCAGTTAGAATCTGTGCTCTGCAGATATGCCAACCATGAAGTCATAATATTAGGGGATTTTAATCTGCGTAATTTAGGGGTGCCATCGGACTTTACTGTGGTGGAAGAGGATACAAACCTATTATGTTCTCTTTTCACAATGTACAGGCTCAAATCTATCTAGCATGCATTAGAAGATAAACCTTCGGTCCCAAAATTTCAAAACTGTTTCAAGGGGATAAGCACCTTGGACTGTGTGTTCACCACTGATAATATCTTGAACGCCTTAGAGATATTTGATATCCCCACTCGCAACGAGAGTGACCACTTTCCTCTTGTCGCCACTATAAAACTAGTACTAGAAATTGAAAGGTCCTGATGGCAGTGGGTGACTCACTTGGAGACGTGCGTCGACAGCTGGTCAGGAGAGTAAAATGAGGCCGAGTTTTCATGCAGAAACTATCCTCCTGGAAACTAACAAGAGGCCTACATCTCAAGAAGCAAACTGGCAAAGGTTTACTGGACAAAATTAATGACAGAATCCACCAGGCACTTGATGTCACTCCGCGGCTCCACCAAAAGTCTACAAAGCTCCCATCAAAAAAAGGCGTAATAATCTCTAACCATGAAATCACGGAAAACAGACAGAACTTAAGAAAACATCAAAAACTGTATCGAAAATTGAGCAAAGTGAAAATAAAGATACAACTACAGACTTTAAACAAACAACACAAACGTGTAGTTTGGGCTGCAAAACGTGAGAAAGTGGAAAAAGAGTGACTTTATGTACACTCTCTACTGAGCAAACGAAATCAAGTAGACCTATGGAGGTACATCAGAAATAAAGCATGCCCAGAATCAGCCAAAATCAATGTCATTAACGAAATCCAGTGGATACTACATGTAAAAAAACTATATGTAGTTACAATGGTATGCAATGTAGAAATGGATCTGCCAGGCTTCCCTGTGGAATCCATGAACCCGGAGGTGCCATTAACCACAGACAGCATATGCAAAATCCTAAGAAAAATCCAACCTTCCAGTGGCCCTGGCTCCAAAGGCATCCCAGCACAGGTCTTCAAAGAAGATACTGACCTGTAGTCAGCAATGCTCTTGCCTTTGTACCAAACATGCTTTTGTTCTCAGTTGGTCCTCGAGAGTTGGAGGGGCTCGATTTTACACCCCATATTAAAGAAGGGTGACAGGCAGGACCCAGCATATTGATACCTCATCACCTCCTGGATAAAGAAGCAAAGGCAAACCCCTCTGTCCTCCTGAAAGAACTGGAGCATTGGGCCAAGGTAAACGAGATGATCCTGCTATATCAAACTGGGTACAGGACAGACTTGTCAACCCTAGACAACATAGTGACACTCTCCTATCTAATCCATCAGGCCACCAGTCAGAGACAATTGCCCCTCTTTGTGTATTTTGTCAACTATTCTGCCGCATTTGACTCTGTTGACCGGAACATCTTGTGGAACAAACTTAGTGGGAGGGACATTCCAAATGCTCTTTTGCTAGCAATTATATCATTATATACTTCCTCCTGGGTTAGGGTTAAGCTATTGCAGACCCTGATTACTGAAAAAATCCTGACATATACTAGCGTAAAACAAGGGTCCGTGCTTGCACCCCTGTTATTCAATATCTACACAGTCTACATGGGTTCTGCTCTGAGACAAGCTAACCTACTCTCGCCAAAAATTGGAGTTCATAAAATCACTATTCTCCAATACACATGATATCGTCCTGTTGGATCACTCAAGAACAGGAATACAGAAGGCACTAAATGCCCTCCACAAGTATAACATGGCCAACAAAATGGTTGCACAAGGCTCCAAAACCAAAGTTGTGATTTGTGGCAAGCTACGCTTGGAGTCCGGTACCATTTAAGATCAAAGGCGCTAAATCACATAATTATCTAGGAGTTTGACTGTTTCTAAGGGGGGAGCCAAAGTACATCAGAGGCACCTAGAGGCAAAGGCGGAATCTGTAATCTTCAGAATATGCCAATTGAACAACTCTCTTGAAAGCTCCTTCCACTGAGCCAAAAAGGTGTGTAATAGGCACAGCACTACTCCTGACGATCAAATAGCGGCCATAAAGCCTACCCAGGCCAATTTGTTAAAGCCATAGAAAATTTCAGCTCAAAGCCCACAAAAGAGTTTTTAGATCACCTTCATAGGCTGGAATTTGGATTAGAGGGACAATCTTTGGCCAGTATGGCAGCGTTTCTAAAGTATTATTATAGATCATGAAAGCTCCCCTAATTCTCTGAAAGCCATCCTTCAGAATATCTGTGAATCCGGAATGAACCCTTGGTCAAGCTATTTCCAAAAAGCAATCATCTTTCTCCAAATCGGCCAAATGGAGCTAAAAAGGTTCCTCCTTTCGCATGTTGCACTAAAACCAATCTTAAAAAAAGTAGACGAGGATACTCTAGAAAACAAGTGACCTGGGCAAATTCAAGGACTTCCGCCCATTACGGGCCTTGGAAAAATCATACGGCAACACAGTAAGGCAGCCACTTCTCCTCTGCCTGCAGCTATAACTCTCCTGCCCGCTCCGGAAAATCCGTCTTAAGCAAATAATGGTTGTCAGTCTTATGGGTTTACAGATAAAATAATTAAATCCAAAATGGATCTCTCTATTTAAAATTGTTAACTGCAGACTTTGCGCCTATAAGTATGTGTCCTTTAATCACCTACTTTGCTGCTGCCTGGCACATTTGCAAGCTCAACATACTCTGCCAAAACCTCTGTTCCAAGTGTATGGAATTCATACCTGTATTGAGGCAAAGAACCTGGGGCTCTCTATCACTGAGCCCACTGAGCTGGCCAAATTCGGTAAATATATCAGCGTCATACAAACATGTCTAAAAGAGTTGAACAAGGCTTGAGAGGCTGATGTCGTAAAATGGGTATTCTTGGAATTGGTTCGGCTATCCTGACATTTGGCAGGGATTGAGACTGCACAAGTTCAGCGGCTGTATTATGTCTCTCTTGGGGGCTAGATTATAAACAGATTCTCTCAGAACCGAGATGATTTAAAGCACCCCGAAGGATGAAGGCAACCGCTACTAGGCCACTATGCTCGGGAAGGTTCATTATTGGATGTTGAATTAGTACACTACATTCATCTTTAGTCCCCGGAGTGTTACTAACCCTGTTAGACACTTTATTTACACTTTATTCACAGGCATCAGCACTTCACCAGCTACAAGCATTCAGCCCCCACTATGGAGAGCACTTTGCTAATAATTAGGCACTTTATAATATTGTAAGTTTGTAATATGTTGCTGCTGTATTTTAGCTGACTATATAATTCTTTTTATTATTGGACCAGGCACTATCATTGGTCTTGTTGTATTTTAATGTATTGTTTTCTTGTGATTAAAAATATTGCAAAAGATTTTAATTAATCATACAATAAATTATTGAGCGTGCAAGGACTGTGGCGTTTCCAAGTCTTTTCATGTTAATCATTAAATCTTTGATAAAGGGCTATTAAAAACTTTGGGCACACCTGTAACATAACACGATGTTGTTTCAGAAGACATACTATTTAAAACCTTTATCTAGGACGGCCTACCTTCAAATATTTATACGACCCAAATAAATTGCCAAAATGGTTACCTCGGTTTAGGGTAATAAAAACACTTTCTAATACAAATATTCATAAATAAACGAGCAAGTGCCAAAAAATAAATAAACAGGAGATATGTAAACAGAACTGCTGGAAGTGCACTATAACCACAGAAGGTAGAGATTAGCAAAATGACAAGAAATAGAAAGTCAGCACTAGTGACTTCTTGGTTACGTCAGCATCTCAACTGAGAAGCCATTGATTGTTTTTCATAACTTTTGTGCAGTTCGACAAATATGCATGAAACTTTCCACAAAAAAGTTCATCCGAATTGGTTTTGTTCCCGCAAGTTTCATGCAGATCTTCAAGAAAGGAAATAAAGGAGGGGCGAAAAAGTGACATTTTCTATTTTAGACTCCCGCCAAGGAACCTTTGTTCTCTCCGTCACAAAAAACACTGAATAAAATTACACTAAACTTGTTTTAAAAGTTAAACTAGAACTTTACTCGGAAGTCCGCCTTTGCTGGTTTTGGAGTAAAAAAGTTGGCCATTTGTTTGGTAAATCAGCATCAATAAAAATTGTCAGCAGGGCTTGAAAGAGTTAATGTTTGAAATATCTGGACCGTTAAATTATGGATCCTTCATGGATTTGAGAATCCATGGAAGATTCACAAATTTATTTAAAAAACATAAAGGAACACAATTGGATGAGGGGGCTTTTTTTCCTGTCATCCAATGTGGGATACCAATGCACCTACAGATGTGTGAATCCAC
The DNA here is from genome assembly GCA_963921515.1 of Calotriton arnoldi. Taxonomy (NCBI): domain Eukaryota; kingdom Metazoa; phylum Chordata; class Amphibia; order Caudata; family Salamandridae; genus Calotriton; species Calotriton arnoldi. Next base: position 104,585 of record CAWUFW010007869.1, read on the forward strand.
CACACTCTGATTGGCTTGCTGTTAAATTAAAATTTCTGTTGCGACTATTATTACCCAACATGGTTCATCGAACTTCATGTTGGGACTAATTAAGTACATTGTAAGGTGAATTGTAGATCTAGAACTGAATTTGTGGATCTTGAACTTCCCCTCAATGCTGCTGTGGATCCTCTTGGGGGGTCGCAGAATTGGCACATTCTGTCCTGCATTCATGAATCCTGAGTAAAAAAACAAGTATCATACTGGTGCGCCTCAGCTGCTCACAGCCATTAGCTGTGAAGTTTTGGCCTGTATGGGTATGGATCATGGTTTAAGCCTATGCTGTGCATAGTTCCTGTGAAGGGGTTAGGTGTAGGGTTGACATGAAGGGTAGGCATTATTGCCATTCAACACCGTGCAGTGTGGGTTGACAGCCTGAATTGGGTTGGGCACAGAACCTAGTCAAAGGTCAAGCCATGCAGCCAATCTCTGCTGAGCACTGCCAATGGACAAGGATTGTCCTCCTAAGGGTCAGTCTCTACTGCCTAAATATTCTGCCTAATATGACGGGGTTGCCTGCTGGGCACAAGGCCTGGTCACAGGCTCTGCACTGGGGCGTTAGCATTCAGGAGAGTTTGGACTATGTGCCTCCTTTCCCAAGCTGCCCATTAATGAAGGTTGTACACAGGAAAGGCTGGCAGCTTTCAATGCTTTGGAGACATGGCCTGGCCGAAGCACTGAGGCCAACTCATGCTGCGCGTATCCAAAGGTTGTCCGTGTGGGGGTTCGGCCAATCTTCGGGGTGATAGTCACAGAGGCTGGCCTTAGGCCAGACCCTGAAGCCAATCCATGCTGCACAGCTTTGAAAAGGTTGCTATAGTAGAAATTAAATAAAGTATATCATCAAAAATTCAAAGGATTCACTACAAAAACACAGTTAAAGTGAAGATATGGTTACGTGTATTCATAATACAAAAAATAAAATAAAAACACCCCTGAAATTCACTTAAAAACTCAGTTAAAGTACAGTTATGATTATGAGACAAAATTGAAAAACCAATTAAATTTGCCAGTAAATGTATGATCTGAAAACCATAATTGACAAAGAAGGCCTTCAAATCATAAGTGGCTCACTAAATGCAATGCTTATGCTTTTCAAGATTTATAACTATGAGTAACAAAATCTGATAGCATGTCATTAAATAACAACAAATTATTAAATCTATAAATAATAGCATTTTCCCAGTCACCTCATCAATAGTGTTAATGGTAACGTGATACATAATCTCACCCATAATATCATTTATATCATTTATAATTGCATCTGTCACACCAAGGGTGACGTCATCAGCATTGTTTTTAGTGTGTGGGTTAAGATTTGCATGGCTGCTGCATGAGTTATGGTTTGAGAGCTTGCCATGACTGGGGAATTCCAATGATTGTTCATTATTTCATTAAATATATGCATATCAAGGAGTCACAAGAGGGAAAGTTTTGAGTGGGTCACAATGTCCTGGATCTGCCTCAACAAAGTAATCTAAAGGGATTTCCAATCATGCAAATCTAGTGAATATCACTGGAGCTCCCCCCCTGCGGAGTGAGGGCTTCATTACTACGTTATCAGTATCCTTCACTCAACACTTCCTCATCTAACAGGCCACGTCTTTCTTCTTAGCGGAGACAGCTCAATAATCCTTTATTGAAGATACAAGTATTTGTAAAGATGAGGTGTGGATGATACCTCCCACCCATGTCCCCAAGGTGCCATAGTAGGCACTGTAAGCTATTGTCAGGGGATTCTGCACAGCTCATCTACAGGAGGTTTGAATTTAATAATTATTACTTGTGCGTAGAGCAACCAATGTGCCGAAGAGATGCAAAAAGGGGGCGCCCCCAGGTCACTATCTATAATCAATCAATCAATCAATATGGCCACAGGTGTTCTTGTGCTATGCTCGTAGGACATAAAACACCCTATCAGCCAGAGCTAACTGGCTGGATCCACATCAGTTAAAAAGCAATTTAGGATCTCATGAGGGAGAGACGGAGGATCTCTAATCAACAACCATCTCAGACAGCTCTTCTGAACTGTTTCCATGAATGAGTAGGTAAAAGGGGATTTCATGATAGTGCCAGACGTGCTATGTATGATCTGCGTGATTCAGGGAGTATGCCTGGCTGCATAAAATTGTGGGCTCTCAGCTGAGACTGTTTACTCCTATGTGCCCTGAGGTGAGGCGATATAGGTGTTTGCTCTCATTTTATTGGGCACGAGACTCTTCTCTATTTGAGATGGAGCCGCAGGTGAGTATGAAGCCCCTCTATAATAGTGATCATGCAGTGCACCTTTTGCACCGGGCAGGGACGTAGATACCATTGGTGCAGCAGGTGCAATGCACAGTGGCCCGGAGCCCTGAGAGGCCCATTGAGCACTGATAATTGCCTCATTTTACTGCCATTAGGGCAATAGTGGAAGGGGCCATTTTCCTTGCGTGCACTAGGGCCCGGGCGTCATTGCTACGATACTGGCAAATGGCCATGTAAAGGGGGGGGGGTTCCTCAATTTTAAGGGGTTTGATGTTTTGAAAATGTGCCTACTCTGCATTACCAGGAGAGGCACTGAGCAAAGATGCTCCTGGTTCTCCCACTAACTGGGTGATACGGACAATTAGTGGGCCCACAAAATGGCCGTTTTACAGCATGATCACGTGGGCCCTAGGGCCCGCACACACAGTACACCCACCTGAAGGAGGATCCCATTCACCCTACGTACAATTGGCCGCTGCCCTGCAGTCAATGAGCGTTGATATCAAACCGCAGCTCTGTCTTTACCTGCTGGCTGTCCCCAGTGCGGGCGAAAACCTGCCCCGTGCAAAGCACACTTTTTGTAATTTGATTGACGGTCCCAGACTACGCCAGGTGCCCCTGATGACGGTGCACCCAGGACACACTAGGAACGTGCACCTTATTAATGTAATGCGGCCTAGTCATGATTTGCCATTCGACTGCAGACCAGGGTTGCGTGCAGACAATAACGCTACCGATTTAAATTAACCATTTGCAGGCCATTCCAACATGAGCAGATTTCAAGCATCGGGTTGGAGGGAGATTGCTCCCGAGTATGACGCCCACCATCACAAGTGTATCTGTGTCCCTCCATACGTCAGCGGAAGTCTGAAAGCGCCTTTCTCGATCCTTCTGAGATGCTCAAAATCTCTCTGCTTCACGCTGCCTTCCTTCCCTCGTCGAGCCTGAAACAGCTACTGTCCTCAGTGCATACCGACCACTCCCTCCCACATAAATATTCTGTTCACATTCAAGGCTGACACGTGAAAAGCCTGCAGAGAAAAACAATCGTCGAATGCCTGTATCAGCTAATGATTGGAGCCCGCGGTGCACTACTTAGCCCAAGGTTATTCCATCTCGCTTGCAGGGCTGCGAGAGTACGTTTCCAAATGAAGCTTCTACCTGCAGGTTACTGCATAGTCATCTGCATAAGACCCGTCGCAAATGTGACATTCGTGCCGCACTCCTCAAATGTCGGCTGGAATCCATCCAAGGTAGGAAGGAGCGCGCGCTCAGTGCAGCCAAACAGGAACTGACATAAAAAAGCAAAATAATTTCATTATGAACTGTTTTTAAATTGCAGTAAATGCAAATGGGCTCAAAATAATGACATCCAATCGTGGAAAAGAACACCCTTAGATGTCATACATTAATGTGAAAGAGTGGAGATTTCACTGGGTGAATTTATGTAGGACAACTACAGAATAGGGGGCGATAGAGACGAGGGCTGTCCTGTCCTCCAAAGCTAGACTGATCCTTACAACCGGATCCTCCAAGTTTTCGCATAGACTGCAAACCAACCATTGTCATTTTGGGAAGTTTACAAAGTAACTTTATGTATGGCCAGGCAGCATTTTGCTCCTCTTTAGGACTCCAGTCTGTTACAGAAATGATATTCTCTCCAGTTAAAAACCACAGCACTTTCCATGCGGACCCTCACAGTGGGAAAGCACAGAGTCCTTCATTATAAACTCAGTGGTGTATGCGAGATCAGATTTGTGGTGCTCTGAATGCCCAATATCCCTGCTTTATATGCTGTCTGTAGTTTTGCAATTACTTCTGTAGGAGAATTCTAGTTGACCTGCAGAAGATGTTATTATGCTAGTAGCGTGGCCTTCTGTTGTTAGTAATGCCATGAAACAAAAGGCCATGAAGCATGCCCCAACGGGAGCGCACCAACACTTTTGGGGGTCCGTGGCAGGATTGTGCACAGTTACAAGATGGCGGGCCACCTGGTAAGACTCCCCTTTGTTGGGGGGGCATGTCCCACTTCATTGTAAGGCTCAGGTCCCCGTGGTGTCACAAATCTTATGGTTGCAACGCGGCAAGGGGTGGGGCTGCAGAGGACGACAATTAAAAAGCGGGTGAGATTAAGGCTCGGCCTTTTGCCTCCTCATCTTCCTAAAGGAGTGCCTGTCGCCGTGTCACAACCAGCACCAGAGGGATTGCAGCGGGAGCTGTTGTGAGGGATCACCTGTTTTTTCACCATCACTGCTTTGTGCCACATTGTCTTGTCATGCTGAACCCCCAAACAGCGGCCTGTGGTGGTGTGGAGTCGGCGACTTTTGTTGAGGCGGGGGCGCAAGGTTCCTAGACCCTGTCTACTACACCTCAGCAGTGCTTCCCCTGCCTTGCAGCCAGTGGTTTTAGTCCAGAGCACTCCGGCATGCTTTCCTTTCCCCAGACGGCAATTATATTACCATTTACGGGCCATTGCCATTAATGGAACAGGCGCACAGCCTCCTCCCATTGGTTCTGGAACTCTTGGGGCATTTTTCTTTAGGAGCTCTCTGGCATTTCTTCCCTTCTCCCAGGGACAATTCACCTAACAGTAATGGGCCCGTGCCATTGCAGGAACAGGCGAGCGGCCTCTTTCCATTGTTTCTGGGCTACCCTTGGGGCATTTTATATTTTGGGGCAATCCCGGGAGATAGGCCTAGCCTTGTTCTCCTAACTTCTCTCGATCCTTAAGCTGCCTGAGGTTCTGGGTACTTTTACCCCTTTTACAACTCCTTGACTGGTCCTTGGTCGGGGCTGGATTTCTCAGAGGATTTTTTTTCCATAGCCCTTTGGATGTTTTCTGGCTTGTACATATAACACCCACAACATCCGACCAAATGCCTGGACACCGAGGTAAGGAATGGGAAGGGTGGAAGTGTTGCGGTGGGAGGGTGACATTCTGTTTTTTCCACCTAAAGCGAACAAGAGGGCTGCTAGCAAGAGCTGAGACAGGGCTATGGAAATGGTATTGAAGAGGCTGGGCTCCATTCAGTAGCGGCCCGTGGTGGGAGTGCTGCCGGGCGGTGATGTGGGGCGGGGGAGGGGCAGGGTGGGGGGTAGTAAAGTACGGAATACGGCCGAATAGAGGTAAGTAAACGTATAAATAAATAAAACGAATTTCGTTGCACGCGCTGCATCGCATTTTTTTAATTCTTATTTATTGAACAATGCTTGAAGCAACACCCGTGAGTGTGGAGTATTTACTGAGCAAATAAGCAATACAAAAATTCCAATTAGGCCTGTTGACCTTATAAAGTCCGTTAAGAGTCGTCAGTTAAAAGACGTTATCAGGACAGTCTTTTTTCCATATGCCTATTGTACTCGGGGGAAGAAGAACCGCGCTCTTAATTTAGTGTCTTTGATATATTGCTCTTGGTACGACGCGGTTTTATTACCAATAGACCAGACTCGGCTTGTTCAGAGTATTAATTGGAAGTTAGAAGGCTACCTTCTGAAGTTGCAGTAATGGGCACGTTTTTCTTTAATCAGTGATAGCCGGCTATGGCTGGATGAAAACATAGCGGTTAGGATTGATATTTAATTTAACCCTTGCCTTTCAGGAGCTACTGCAGTTTGTCAGCTGCCATTACTAAAAGGGTGTGTGTGGGATGTGTCTCTTTTTTCAGAGTGCAGTGACTGTTTGAGATGTTTTCTTCTGCACAATCATGTTCTTAAAGGCAAAGACTTCTAAATGAGCAAAGGTCAATGCGCACCTAGAAAAAAAAAACATATACCTGACTTTAACACTTCAAGACAACTCATTATAATTTCAGCCCCCGCAGGTTCACGCCTCCCACCACTTTTGAAGAGCCAGATATGTCATTAAAGAGAGGACAAATATACCGTTTGGACCAGTACCCGAGGCTTACATGAACATAACCCTTCAGATCAATGTAACTACGCTGTTCATTCAGAGGACCCAAGAAAAGCCACGCCTCCCTCGCCTTCATTGAAGTTAAAGCAAGCAAGACTCACATACTTGCTAGTCACAATATTCCCTGTTATTTGCAAGTGCCAAAGCAATGTGTGTGTAGACACCTGAAGTCACGAGACATTGTTGTCATCACTCAGACACAGCTTGAACAATCTTTTCAGATACAAAGTGGGAAGTTGATGCCGTTCTTTTACATTTATTGTACATTTGTATCAGTTATTTGTGTATATTTCTGGGACATCTAAGGGGTTGCTACAAAGCCTATTGAACAGTGCTGTTACAGAGAACATGGAGAAGGTTAAATACGTGATCTAGGAGATACTGTCTCATCCCTAGGATAAGGGCAGGCTGAAAGGCATTCAGAACAGCCGGGTCTTTCCTAAGCTTAACTAACTGTTCTTCTTACCCAAGGAGTAAAGGCAGCAAGTTCCAGAGGGAAGATCCTCGAGAATGGAATTATTTGCCACCAAAGTGTTTGACTCACACATTGTTGAGTATGTTATGTCTCCGCGATACCTTAATCAGTACCTGTTAGAAATGGGGGTCTCTAGTTGGCAAGGGTTTGCACTTTTCTCCAAATAATGGCGATTCCTTCTAGTCAGAATACACTCCTTAAATAACCACTGCTCACCCCCTTGGTAGCTTGGCACGAGCTGTCAGGCTTATCTCAGAGGCAGTGTGTAAAGCACTTGCACATAACCAACATTAACACAGTGAAAACACTACAAAAGGACACCACACCAGTTTAGAAAAATATCCAATACTTTATATATTCAAAACAAGACCAAAACAATAAGAATCCAACATACAGTACTTAAAAATATGCACGTTGCAAGAATAACCTTTAAAAATGCAGTTCCTTGAAGTCGGTCGCTCAATCTGGTGCTACCGTGGTGCTGAAAACAACAGAATCCAACAGTTCCGTCTGACCGCAATGGTCGTGGTGTCGGCAGACTCATAAACAGTACCTTTTCGTTGAGGCCGATCACGTTGGTGTGGTCCGGTCGTGGCAACAGTTGCGGTTTCGATGTGAAGTGTAGTGGTGCAGCGTGTGGTGCGCTCAAGGCGCGGTGCAGGCAGCTGCTCGGTGACGGTCGTCCAGCGGCGTCGGTGAGACCAGTGCTGTGGTGCGGAGTGAGGCGGTCCTCGTTTCGGTGCTGACAGGTCACGGTGCAGGTGACAGTGCCCGTTGCTGGGAGCTGGCATTGGTCGGTCTGGTCTGCGTTGTGGGGCGAGGCGGTGCGTCGTGAGACTCATGAGCGGTGTTCCCAGGCCGCGGTGCGGTCACGGGTGTTGAAGTCAGTGGGCAGCGATGTCATTGGTGGACCAGGGTGGCGGAGTGAAGCGGGGCGGTGCGGAGTGCGGTGCCCATAGGTAATGGTGCAAGCAGCGGCTCGGTGGTGGCGGCAGCACTCGTCGTCGTCGATGAGACCAGGGTTGCAGTCTGAGATGCAGTGGTGGCCTCTGCGGTGCCTTCTGGACACGGAGCCAGCGACGAAGTCAGTGACGGAGTCGGCTGCTTTTTCCCTCTGTGGCAACTGAAACGGCGGTTCCAGCGGTGGTCCCCAGGGGTAGGTGAAGACTTTGTTGTCCCTGAGACTTCGTGAACAGGAAGCAGCTCTATTTCAGGCCCTTGGAGATACTCAGCACAAGTAAAGAAAGTTCAATCCAGTCCTTTCACTGGTCTGGGCCCCAATATGTATACTGCATTTCTCTTTGTTCTCTTGGGAAGAGAGTGTCTGTACTTAGTCCAATGGTCCTCTCTGACCCAGCTTCCCAGCAGGAGGTGGAGACAGTGGTATTTTCAAACACAGAACATAAATATCATCTTTACCAAAAGATGCACTTCTACATTCTGAGTTCAGGCATACTAAACTCCAATTCTCTATCTTGTCCCAATGGGAAGATATACTTGTAAATTGTTACAGAGTGTTCCCAATTCAATCCTATTAGACAAATAGCCTTTCAACAGTGAAAAACGAAATAGACATTTCACTATCAGGATATGTCACACACACCAGTACATGTCCTACCTTTCAAATACACTGCACCCTGCCCATAGGGGTACCTTGGGCCTACCTTAGGGGTGACTCACATATAATAAAAGGGAAGGTTAGGGCTTGGCAAGGGGGTGCACTTGCCAAGTCGACATGGCAGTAAAAACTGCACGCAGACACTGAGAACCCTTTGAAAGGCTGCTCGTGTAGGTGGCACAATCAGTGCTGCAGGCCCACTAGCAGCATTTGATTTACAGGTCGGGCACTCTCAGTGCACTTTACTAGGGACTTACCAGTAAATGAAATATGCCAATAATGGAAACACCAATCCATAATACAATTTACAATAGGAGCACTTGCACTTTAACACTGTACAGCAGTGAGAAAGTGCGCAGAGACACTAAACCAACAAAAACAGAGTCAATACCCGGGAGGTCAGAAAGCAAAAATACTAGGGAAACACGCCAAAGGATCCCAGGTCTAACAGTACTTCAGTTTGTATAACTGTTACTTTGAGCAGTTCCCAGCCATAAAAAGGCAAGTGGTGACAACCCATGGTTTGGAGAGATTAGATCATATTGCATTCAGTTGGCTATACAAAATACAATGCCACTATCCAGTTCGCCTTTAACACTTGGCGGGCATATTTACTTACAGTTCATGCAACGCAGCACAGGAGGCAAATCGCTGCACTGTGAGTGTGAATGGAAGAGACCTGAAAAGCACCATGGGCCAGATGTACGACTCGGTTTTGCATGCGCCATATACAAAGCCTATTTAGCGAGTCACAATTTATTTGCGACTCGCTAAATAGGTTTTGCGACTCGCTATTTGGAAGGGGCGTTCCCTTCCAAATAGCGAGTCGCAAAACCATGTACTAATGTTTTGCGACCGCAATTGTGGTCGCAAAACACTCGCAATTACCACCTACTTCAAGTAGGTGGTAATGCATTCGCAAAAGGACCCCTTCCCCTTTGAAAATGCATGCAAAAATATTTTTTAAGGGCAAGCAGTGGTCCCAGGGACCACTGCCTGCCCTTAAAAAATTAAACGAAAACGTTGCATTTTTTTTTTTTCAATGCGTCCCGTTTTCCTTTAAGGAAAACGGGCTGCATTTTAAAAAACAAAAATACTGCTTTATTTAAAAGCAGTCCCAGAAATGGTGGTCTGCTGAGCCCAGCAGGCCACCATCCCTGGGAGGGCCTGTCATTCCCAATGGGCTCGCAAATTGCATGAGGCTCATTAATATTAATGAGCCTCGCAATTTGCGAGCCCATTGGGAATCGCAAACAGTGTTAAACACACTGTTGTACATTTTATTTTGCGCCTCGCAATTTGCGACTCGCAATTAGTCGCAAATTGCGAGGCGCAAAATAAAATGGTCGTACATCTGGCCCCATATTTACTAAGATATGGAGCTCTTAAGCTCTCTACCTGTGCTGGTGCTCTTGTTGTTGCCTAGCGCCAACAAAGGCACCCTTGCACCATGATGCAGGGATAACTTCGTCAAAGACATGATTGTTATTGTGCAGAAGGGGACACTTTCCCGCACAAAAACAATACTTAAAGGCATTTTCCTCTTACTATATGTGCTGCAGAATGGAGCACACATTTAAACAGGAAGAACAAGGAGAAATAAAGGTATTTCTCCTCGCTACACCTGGTTTAGGGAGGCGTACCAGTGTGACGCATTCCCAGGTTTTACAAGTGTTTGTAAATCTGGTAATGTGCCAAAACACATGGGCGGATGCATGGTAATCCCATGCTCCTCCCATGTAATGTCTACACAACACAAAGTAGTGGAAGGCAGCCTTGTAATACTTTGTATTTAGTAAACCATGCAGAGCCATGCAATGTGGCTTTGCGTGGGACAGTAAATGCCAAAAAGGATTTTTCATTGGGGCTTCGCCATAAAAGTGATGCAACCAGATGCAAAACCTTTGTAAATGTGCAACTTGGTCTGTCTCTGTTGCAAAGAAATCCTCGGAGTGTGTTCAAAATTATGAGAAAAAAGGTTCCTCCAAAAAGACCCTTGGGTTTTCACTTAATATGCAGAGCAGGTAGCAAATGCTCTTTGAATTATAGATGAGCATCCACATTCAGCTACATGAAATAGCTGCAACAATATCACGATATGGTATTCCAGGAACTGAAATCTTGTTACAGTCTATATATTTATTTTTTTCCTCCGGAATTTTATATAGCGCAAACTTGACCCAAAGGTATCAGAGCGCTTTACATGAGCACCAGTTGCATTACAGATGGACACATTCATTTTGTTAGGCATGGGGAGATTAAGTGATTTGCCCAGACCCACAGGATATTGAGCATCCCTTGCTGCATCTCTAACCCGGTTCCCCCGCTTCGAGGTCGAACGCTCTAGCCATCAGGCTACACCCTCTCCCAACATTCATAGTGCCTTTGTGCCCAAGATCCTCAATGATTCAGTTACTGTCAGAAACTGTATAATAGTCTTCCACTTTTGTTTTCCAAAACATTAGAGTCATCAGTGATGACATTGAGGCCTATACTACTAATCTGTCCCCTGCTCCCTTATACCTGGGACTTCATACTTAAGCACAATTATTTAACTCCTCCCCCTTGGCTCTAGAAAAGCTTCCCAAAGAAAGCACATTGAAAAATATTCTAAATTTGCCTGTAAGGTTTACCTCCTAATATTCTTCAAAGCGCTGGCCACTTAGGGGTCGATTCCGATCTCGGTCGGTAGGGCTCCGAATCGGATTCAGCTTTACCGGATCCGAGTCGGAGGCTTTGTTTCCGACCGATTCGTACAGTCGTCCGAGCGAGCAAGTACGATGCGAGTGAACGTGAAATCGCCGACCGACTCGTTTCCGTGTCCGACCCGCTCCGTCCGACTCGTTCGCACTCGATTCGTGGCGTGCAATGGAGACGTTTTACGACCGAGCCAGTACGATGGACGCGTCGGACAGCCGGATCGAGTCGGAGCGTCCGGCTCGAAAAAGCACCCAGAGCCGGACTTGGGGGGTCCGTGCCGGACCCCCCTGCACCCGTAGCCATATGAGTCGAGCACAGGGGAGACCCAAGGGTCCCCCTATACATGCGTGTACGGTGCGGATGGCACCAACGCGTACCCACTACAGGGGGCCCCCTTGTTCGCGACGTACCCATTGAGTCACTGGGAGCCCATGTACGCGTCGTACGACCGGCTCCCATTGACTTCAATGGGAGTCCGACCGAATCGAGTCCGGCAGCATGCGGCCGCATCGTACTCGCTCGGTCGGACTGCAGGAGTCCGGCTCGGTCGGAAATCTCTCCGGATCTGGCTCAGTCGGAGAGTTTTCCGACCCAGATCGGAATCGGCCCCTTAGTCTGTGATGTGCCATTGTTAATCACTCCATGCTTAGACTGTGCCTCCAGAATTCAAGGAAGTCTTAGTGACCACACAAGACAAAAAAACTCCATTGACCCATCCTGCATCTCCAACTCACCTAATGACTTATTTCCATCTTACCCTGTCAAGCCAAGCTGATAGAGAAGGTGGCCATGAAACACTTTCAGATCCTGAGATACCAGAACGCTGGTGTTAGGCAGCTAAAAGCACTGAGCTGGTTATAAACATGCCGCTGAATAATGTCAGAAGGGAGAAAGACTACAGGAAAAGTACAGTCCTACTATAAGTGAAAGGCTCAGAAGCCTTCAAATACAGTTATCATTCTATTGTGGTATATTGGTTTTCTTTGTCAGATATTATAGAAAAAGTACAAGAGTAGTGTATCTTTTTAGGGTGATCTAGGCAATCAGTTGTGCCAATGTATCCCTTTAAGCATTAATTTGTGCCTTGAGTGTGTGACATTCCTTGAAGTGTTGTTTATTGTCCATGTATTTACATATCTCTCTCGTCTGGTTGGCATCAATGGTTAGAGCTTATGACACATTAATTTACTCTTGTGTTGATGAAGCTCAGTTGTTTAGAAGCTCCTCATCATCGGCCAACACACTTAGCAAGTTATCCTCTTAGCATAGACAATAGTCTTGTCTTGGCCCTTCAGGGATACCTCCTGGCCAAACGTCACCTCTTCCAAAACATAACCATCAGTATGGTTTGTATGCTTTGTAAATTTGATCGTATGGCTCTCAGCTGAGAAAGGAATGCAGTTTAAGACCACCTGTATTTCCCATAGTGTATATAATGGCCTCGAAAATGTGAATTCAAAAACTTTATAACACATTGTACACCATCCGGCTCTCTTTGCTCTGCTCAATTTCTATTACTGAGTGAAGAAGACACAACTTGGTGGCCGTTCCTTCCATTGTTTAGTTGCTAAGCTGTGGAATTCACTAGCCCTGAATGTCAGAGCATTACAGCACCATCCAGATGAGCAATGATGACCGTTTTTTACATTTTGTTATTCTGATGCAATCTTTTTTACTATTCCTGTAGTAGTCCCTCTATGTGGCAGTCTGTGCTTTCTAAATACATTATTATCATTATTATTATTATTATTATTAGCATTATTACTACTACTACTACCAATAATAGTGATGCAGCTGAAAAGCTTTAAGCATCTTTATTTTGACACATAAACTGATTTTGAGACGTTTTGAGTAACACATAAATAAATGTGCACCTACTGCTCATTAAAGAGACATGAGAAACAAATGTGAGAAAACTTAGGGGCTGATTTCGATGGCGGACGGACTGGAGTCCGTCCGCCATCGTGGTGGAGACTGGGACCGTCCGCAATACATGCGGCGGTCCCGCACACCAAATCAGGATGCGACCGCCACCATGGCGGTCGCATCTTGCATTTTAACATTGCGGCGGGTGCTGCTGACAGCAGCACCCGCCGCAAAGCTAAAATGGCATGTTGCGCATTTCACTGCACTACGTGGCAGGCACCACACGGTGCCTGCCACTTGGTGCAGTGAAATGTTGGAGGGTACCATGGGTACCCCCCCAGTGCACCCACAGCTCCTCCCAACACAAGGGGGGCCCGCAACGGGCCCCCAAAACCAATCTCCACCAGCCTTTCAATGGCGGTTTACCCGCCACGGAAAGGCTGGCTTCCGCCAGCATCGTAATTTGGCAGACGGTGCCTGCTAGGCATGCTGACCGCTCCGACAGGCAATCAGAATGATTGTCTGTGGCGGTTCCGTGGCGGACGGTCTTTGCGACCGCCGCGGTCCGAAAGCGATTCCCACCGCCATCGTAATTTGGCGGTGGGAAAATTGCTGTCGGATGGCAGGCTGGCGGTGGCGGTCCTTCCGCCATCGTAATCAGCCCCTTAGTTACTGCATCGTAAAAGCGGGCAGATAATTGTAGGATAGATGAAATCCTAGTCGTTTGAGTAATATAGGTTTGTATTTTATTAACCAGCCTTGACATAATTATTTCAACATGTAATAGAATGTTAAAGTGATGTACTCAGGTGTTATAAAGTTCCTAACCATCCTCATGGAAATAGTAATTTGTGTGAAGAATTAATTAAATCTAAGGTAAATGAGATAACTGTACATGTGACATTGAGGGTTTCATTCCAAATTCCATCATTTGCGTATGTGAATTTGTGCACCAAATGAGAAGAGCAAAATGGTGCTACATAGTTATATTGACTGTAAGTATAATGAAACCTTCAGATAATCATCTTCATATATGTGCTAATATAAACCACCTGAAACAAGATTCATATTTTATGATGTTAAATCATTTTGCAAGTTGGTACTTTGAAATTGCAGTAAAATGACATAGTTACATGCAATCTTTTCTAACAGATTGTTAACATCTTTGGATGTTTTTCAGCTAAAATCGTCTATTAGATTATTGATTTACCTTTATGAAATGTATATTTTCACTACTTTATATCATGTATATTCATAAATTGATTTACCATAGGCCTGCATATTTACTATTCTGCATTGTCTTATATTCATGAGAAGCTTTCCCTAACTTAAAATGTGAGGCAAAACTGTTGATTCCTCACTCACTTAGAAGAGCTGCTTGCAACAAAGTTGACACTTTGGGAACATTTGCTATGGGAAACTGTCCTCCTGAACTCACTCATATGCCTGTTGCTATAGTAACATTGGGGCCGGCGGTGGCGGTCCTTCCCACATCGAACCGCGATTTTCCCACCGCCAGATTACGATGGCGGTGGGATCCAGACCGCGACCGCGGCGGACGCAAAGACCGTCCGCCACGGAACCGCCACAGGCAATCGTTCCAATTGCCTGGCGGAGCTGTCTGCATCCAAAAAATGGTGGCGGTGCCTAGCAGGCACCGTCTGCCAAATTAGGATGCTGTCTTCAGCCAGCCTTTCCGTGGTGGATAAACCGCCATTGAAAGGCTGGTGGAGATTGGTTTCGGGGGCCCGTTGCGGGCCCCCCTTGTGTCTGGGGGTGGTGTTTGTGCACTGGGGGGGTACCCATGGTACCCCCCTACATTTCACTGCACCAAGTGGCAGGCACAGTGTGGTGCCTGCCACGTAGTGCAGTGCAATGCACAACATTCATTTTGAACATCGCAGCGGGTGCTGCAGTCAGCAGCACCCGCCGCAATGTTAAAGTGCAAAATGCGTCCGTCATGGTGGCGGTCGCATCCTAATTGGGTGTGCGGGACTGCCGCATGTATTGCGGACGGTCCCGGTCACCACCACGAGGGCGGACGGACTCCAGTCCATCCGCCATCGTAATCGGCCCCATTGTTTGTATGTTTACATGTACCGGATGACCCTACAAATTACGTGATCAGTACCACCTCTTTCTATAATATGTTTCTACCATATGCCTCATGAAATCATGCTATATGAACTGACCAATGAGCTGAGTGGTCTGACAAGGTGAGGTGACCAAGGAGGTGTCACCCTGGGAATAGAGGACAATATTATACATTGATTTGATGGATGACGGGAGCGATACAGAGCAAGACTGCTTTGGATTTTCCTGCATCTTTCCATTGGGAACTCTTCTGCTGACTTCATTCATGTCCATTTCTTTTGAGGACTTTGCTTGCTCCTTCCCTTTAGACTGATGCATACACTGTGTGTGCCATACTTGTACTCTTTCTCGATGGGACACTGCCGATGAGCTTTTGTGGCACATGTCCTGGCTTAACTTTCTTGAACCCTTTGTCACCTTATGGTAAGCCCAAACTAACTATACTAGCCCGTACTTTTTAGGCAAGAAATGTTCACACATAATGTGATGACCATTATTTGAAATCTTTGATAAACTAAACTGTAACTAGAAACCTGGGTCTATGGTTTATCATGACTTGTCTCTTTGATTGTGCATTCTAAATGTATTAATGTCAAGGAGAGTTGAGCTTAGAGAAATCTCCGAGCATCAGATACTAATGTTATTGTTTTGCATTGCCCTACCAGAATTATTGGTTTGCATGATTTTAGTCTGACTTAATTTGTTCAGAAGGTTTGGACAAGCAGTGATAATACTTTAGTTGTATAGTCTGGTTTGGAGAGTCATATAGATGAATCTAATTATTAGTCTGTTAGTCTCTAAATCGGTTATCCAATTGCCAAGGAAGGCAGAGCAATAAAATGAGACCTTCCTCATCAAAAAGTGAACACCATGAAAATACAATGATCATTACTAAATGAGGACAAGGAATCTTTATAAGAACTGAAGAGGTGACCAAAGGCACTCCACTCAACATTTCTTTCCACGTGTAGACTGCTGCTTTTAACTTCCACTCCCTCCACTGTACTCTGAACGTTGTCTTCAGCTGTGTTTTGCCCACTACAAACAGTATGGCTGTGTTACCTACATATCAATCTGTCAGCCCCATCCCACCATAGCAAATACCAGACCAGGATCGCAACCTCTTGGGAGCAGAGGGTATTCAGTCAAAATATCGAGTTGCAAATGTCGACTTACACTAATATTGAGTTTTAAATATTGTGGCACAGAAATATCGACAACAAGAATATTGTGGTCAGAAATATCGCTTTAAAAATATAGGGGCTCATTACGATGTCGGGCGGAAGCACAACCGCCGTGCTGGCGGATGCAAAAACCACCAGTTACCGCCGGCACGCAGCAGTCCACACGCCCGCCCAATTACGATGCGAAAAGTAGGCCAAACACCGCCGGCAAGCCAGCAACACCGTCCGCCATCAAAGTGCGCCCGTACACGTAGCGGCGCAGCCTAATTGACACACACCGTCCGACGAAACACGTCCCGCCCGGTGTATAAATTACGATGCCGCAAACAAACGGCTCCCACGGCCAAGAGATACCGTACGACAAACCGAAGCGGTAACACGGACGCCGAGCACGGACAACGAAGAAGCGGCTCCCCGAGCATGAATCCAGCACTGCAGGCCCTCCCCATGCTCCTGCTGATGCACCACCAAGGACGCAACGTACCGCGGAGACGCAGGTAGGCACACACACAACAAGTGCACGCAAACAGCGCACACAGTGCAAGGGCGGAAAAGCGGACAACCCCCACCAGCGCGTGTACACTACACATCCACCATTGCATCCACATATGACACACAGGCCAAATCGTAACATCGCGTAACACATGTGTACACACCACCTGGGACTAGGAACCAACCACCCCGTCACGGCCCCAAAGCGCCGATGACGCCGCCACACATGCGCACAACGCAGAGGCCAACCGCAGCGCCATGCATGCGTCGCACACAGACACAGGGACACAACCAAGCAGCACACACATCAGCCCCACCCCGAACGCACATGACACGTGACAGGCCTGCCACAGACATGTCCCCAACGCCCAATTCACGGACAACACCCAACGCCACACAACCGACGCACACATGTCAGTGAAGTCACGCAACAGCAGGACACACCCCAGTGTAACAAACATGGCGTAGCACACAGCGGCGGCAACACCAACTAGGAGAAGCAGGGCCCCTTCGGGAAGAGGAACGCCAGTACCACACTGAAACACCCATACCACCCTGCACATATGAACAAGACATATAAAACGGAACACCAAAGAGCCCGGGGACCGACAACAGGTGGCCCAAGAATAACATTCACACACAAGGCCCAACGCAGAGCGGAAAGGCAGCCTGCCGCCCACACAAGGGAGAGCAGACAGCACTGAATGACCTTCCATTCCAACTCCGAAACCACAGCCCTACGACAGAAGCCGGTGAATACAGCCATTGTCCAAGAATAGACCAACACAGGCATGCCGAGGAGACCGACCACAGGGCAGATAGCGCATATCACAGAAGCACACAACGGACGGGGAAGAAAGAAGAAAACACTCCCCCATGTCGGCCACATGCAAGTTAATTGGAAGGAGTCACACATCACTGACCTTGAACTGTCTGAGAAGCATGTGGGATGAGGGCCTGTGTCCTCCAAACAAGCCAACAGAACACAAGTCCTGTCTCCCTACGACTACACAGAGCTCACAGCAATCTCGGAGCGTGCACAATGCAGACTGCACACACAGCCGGAGCACGCCACCACAACGCACCGCTGCGAAATGGCAACCGCAACACACCTACCCAACTACGCCGGACAGCTCAAGCTGTACAAAACCAACCTGTTACATACATTGGGATGCGATCTCCTGTCCCTGCTGAACGTAAGTTACCGACTGACTTACCGCATCACATTGTTCAGCTGCGTCATGCCCGTCTTCTACTGTCGGAGGTGTCCCTACCAGCATCCAGTGGAGATATGCCTCTCCAACCCGGCATGTCTGAAGGCGGACCTGCTACCACTACTCCTCCCTCTGGACGCACACGACAGGGCCTGCTCTGCCTATGGGGGCATGGCGTATGTGGCCAACATCGCACCCGCACTGAAATGGGACCACTGTGCCTCCACACGACGGATCATCGAGAACAGCTACATCGAATGTCACCCAGCATGCCCCATCATGGTCCTCCAAGGGACAACTTATGAACAACACCTTGACAGCCACCATCCGCTACATTGGCTGGCAAACATGTACACCACCAATGACATGGAAGCCCTGCTGGACGGCATCGCATACCTGACAACCTGTAAATTCGTCGGACCACAACGCAGGTTCCCGATTGACCTATGATGTCCAACCCCGCACCCATGCTTAGCTTCCGCACGGACTGGCCAGTCACCACCACAACAGCCATACCAAACGACCGGCAACTGTAACCACACCATCAACGACATCGCCATGACATCGGATATGACCGGGACATGCACACTGTTCCCCATCACATCCAGGAACACCGCATGCATCGTGGGAGGCAGTGGCATGGGGTCTGTGTATCGCACCCACATGGATGGAACTGCACGAACAACCAGGACACGACATGGATCCAGCGCCCATGGACACACACACCGCTCAGTGGACATGAATAGGTCGCCTGGAGTCTGTGGGTGCTGCACCCCTCCCACCCCCGCCCGGGAAACCCATACCAGGACCTTTGCATGGAAGACAAGTGCATACAACAACAACACGACCCCAGTGACTGTGACATGTCCAGTAACCACCACATTGCAACAACAAGTGGCACGCCGCTGCATGCACGCAAGCCCATGCCCTGATGTCATCTCACATGCACGCGTGCATGAGGAACAACCGCAGCAAACCTGTCACATGGAACTGAGATGGACTGTGCCCATGATGCCAAGCGGTCTGGTAGGCTACATGTATACCGTCTGTGTCAAAGTCCGCAGCTCCGCAGCTATACGTAAATGTACATTAGCACAGCCTTGGCCAAGCAGATGTAACTCTGAAGCCCACATCCCACATGCAACAGCCAATCACATGTAACCCCACACCCTATCCCATTTGCAATCATGCTCAGTATATCCTCAACATGTATTCCGCTGCCAGTAGTGTCCACTATACTGCATCACAGAGGACAGAAGACTCAATATAATGTTTGAAACCAAAACTGTCTCCGCTGACTCATTTCACAAGTACGAATGAGAGAGGATGGGAGTATGTGAAGTACACAGCAGTCGTGACATGACCATGTAGTCCACTGGTATTGGATGTCAACGCAAATGAGTAGCACAACTGTGGAAGACACACATGTGTCGTGTGAAGTCGTATGGACGCAGTGCTCAGGTGGGTGGGTGTGAC
Organism: Calotriton arnoldi; assembly: GCA_963921515.1. Taxonomy (NCBI): domain Eukaryota; kingdom Metazoa; phylum Chordata; class Amphibia; order Caudata; family Salamandridae; genus Calotriton; species Calotriton arnoldi. Next base: position 123,903 of record CAWUFW010007869.1, read on the forward strand.
GGGTAGATGCGCACATGCCAAGTTGGAGCACGCCGTGGAGTGAACACGTGTGTGCACAGCAGCCGGGCACACGTACAAAGCGGTACCAGGCGCACCTCAGCCCACCCTCTGTGGACAAGCTGGATCCTGTTATGCGCCCGCCATGCCCCTTGACAAGGCACACACAGCCCCAGTCGACCAGGTGTAACCCCAACATAGTCAATCCGCACAGGCGATACAGGGCACGGGATGGCAGTGGAGCATGGTGTGTGAGAGGTCTCCTCGCGCTCCTCCTGGTCATATCACACAGGCAATAGAACCTCAACGTCTAGCATGGCACAAGTCAGATGGAAGTGTAGGGGGGACGCACCACAGCACGAGCAGCACTGACGTCACGGGAGGTGGCTCGCACCATCCCATCCATTGCCCATCATACCAACCACGACATATGCCATTGCGACTAAGTGCAAGCGCGTGCGCCACCACCCCCGAGCCCTCCCCAGAGAGGCCAAAGAGTGAATGTGTGGGCCATCAGTCACAGACGGACGCGGCCTGGCCGCAAGGGCAGCCACAGCCACTGGGTGTCGCAGGTGGCGGATCCGGAAGGCGAAGACTGTGATGCATAGTCCATGCAGTCCGGGTCTCCATTTGGGGCACCACGCAGGTGGACGGCGTCCCGTAACACATCATACCCTGAGACAGCCCACTTGTGCAACTGGACCCACACATACACTCCTTGCCCTCTCTGGTGCGAGCTTGGGGCTGCCTGTGCAAGCGCTAGCCTCGCAGGTGCACATGCATATTGGGGGAGCGAGGGGAGGACATGAGGGCTGGGGCGAAGATGACTGTATCACTGTCAGTGAGTACAAGGGATGACCCAGATGTGGAAAGGAAGAGACGTGTCCCGTGTGTACTGCAACTAGTCGCCAATCCAACTACCCCCCATGTACGGAATGTAAGCCCGCACCTAGGCCCGCCCATCCGCCACATCGAATATACCACCAGCACGACAACCTTCCCATTCGGAACACTGACTGGGGGTGGCGACCAGTGAACAATCATGTGTAGCCTACCCACGCGTACATGTGGGCCCTCCATGATCCATGTCACCTGCGGCAAAGTCATGACATGCGCAATGAGGGAAGTGAGGAGAGCTGTCCGCCCCACGCACAGAAGGTGCATCAGCTCCACAGACCCAGCAGCGAGTCCAGCAGGGGTCACATGTGCAGGGGCAGCTGTGCCTGGTGTGAAGGCACATGCATATAGACAGCACATCGACCAATGTGTAGTCTGCCCACATCTACAGTCCATCATCATGCGGACATAGGAATTGAACACAGGGCAACACATCTTAGTGGGTGCACCCACCGTGACCAACAATGCGCAATCATCGACGTACCCACCCTGTGCATGGCCCCCACCCAACGGAGGCACATCCAGTGCCACCATCCCACACACAAGCCTTCCACGGAACATGCTGTGTCCAATGCTCAGTACAGAGTCAGCGCCCATCTGGTGGATCCTGAACAGGAGACACATGCACACACATGCCAGCTCCCACTATGTACGTCTGCCACCTGGCACGTGCAATGTAACCTCTCACCTGTGACGTGTGACTGCAAGCACACAGCCGTCTTGGCATGGGGCTGTCAATGTGGACACCTGTCAATGTTTCGGGAGGTGTGATCCGTACAGTGCTGTACATAGGGTGCAGTGCTGACACCTACTACTGTCTCATATCCCCTCGTGCCACAGGTCCCACTTGTTTTGGCCGCTCAGCCTGTGACCACATCGTCGTCGTCGTGTGCCATACTCATCCAGCCTCGGAAGCAGTTCCATGCTCAGCAGACATTCATGTTGCCGTGGCGTTGCCGCTTGACAAATATGCAGTCAGTCGCCATCAGCACGCCCCGCAAGTCATTGGGGCCTAGATCCCCATGTGCATGCACATGGCAGTGGTCTGTATCACTAGCCATTGCCATTGTTGGGAGACCTGTGTAAGTGTATTGTGGCCGTGCCGTCCCAGCTTGACAGCTGGGCTGTGGCTCATGTGCTTGCTCAGTCATGTCAGTGATGTGTATGCGAAATTGCTATGTGTCGTGTTGCTTTGACATGTGTCCACTGCCATTTTCCCTAGGCGGAGACCGAACATTGACCGCCCATACCAATTGCTGGCGGACATGGACGATACAGAGGTCATTAGGAAGTTTCGGCTGGACAGGCCAACCCTGCATCGACTGTGTGCCATGTTAGAACCCCATCTCCGTCCCTGCAGGGTGTATCCGACAGCTGTCACCCCCACGGCTAAGGTGATGGCCGCCATGCATTTCTTCGGCACTGGGTCATTCCAGCACACAGTGGGCAGTGGAGGAGGGATGTCCCAGCCCATGTTCAGCAAGGTGCTGAGGGATGTACTGGCAGCCATGATGCTGTACCGAAACAGGTACATCCGCTTCCCCAGGGCTCGTGAATTGGCGGCAGTGAAGGGTGCATTCTATGCCCTTGGCAGAATCCCACACGTCGTTGGAGCCATTGACTGCACACATGTTGGCCTTGTTCCACCACAGGCCACTGAGCACCTGTACCGCAACAGGAAGCACACGCACTCCCTGAATGTGCAAGTGGTGTGCCTTGCGGACATGGTGATCACCCACGTGTGTGCAAAGTTCCCAGGCTCGGCCCATGACGCACACATAATGCGCAACAGCATCTTGCCACGACTGATGTCCAATCTGCAACAGGATCGTGGCTGTATTGTCGGTGAGTATGTGGAGTGGTGTAGCGTGCTGGTTGTGCGATGCTGTCCCCTGTCCAGTTGGAATAGCAACGGTTCTCTGTGTCCCTCACACCCAGGTGACTCTGCGTACCCGAATGGGGCATGGCTGCTCAGTCCATTGAGGAATCCTCGCACCCCAGCAGACGATCGCTACAATGAGGCACATGGGAGGACCAGACGTGTGGTCGAGCGTACCTTTGGCCTCCTCAAGTCCAGGTTCAGGTGCCTGGACCGCACCGAGGGTGCGCTGGCGTACTCCCCACAGAAGGTGTGCCAGATAGTGGTGGCGTGCTGCATGCTGCACAATCTGGCCATTCGGAAGCAGATCCCCCTCATCGTGGATGACGGAGATCAACCAGGGCCCCAGCCCGCAGACCAGGACAGCTCGAGTGAGGAGGACAGCGGAGAGGAGGAAGCTGGGAATGTGCGGCAGCAGCTCATCGCCCGCTACTTCACTTGACGGTGAGTGTCCATGTACGACGGCTGATGTGGCTGTATCTGTGCAGGTGTGTGTGTGCTGTGTCAGGGTGGCCGTTTGTTCACTGCGTGCTGTGTGTCAACGCTCCATGGCCAGGGTAGTATGCCACTGTTGGTGGCTGTGGCATTGTGCCCTATTGCTCTGTGCGATGTGTGTACATTGCTTGTAGTTGTTGACATGTACTGTGTAATGGGTGTGTGACACACTCATTGAATGTGCTCCTGTTCTGTCTCCCACCCCTAGGTCCCTACAGGTCCTCCGGTTCCATTGCCATGCCACGCATCAGGTGCCTTTCCGCCCAAGGTGGCCGTTGTATTCCGTACAAATAAAACACAGGGCACAAACAGCAGTTTGTGTAAGAGGTGCATTTATTTCAAACTGTGACATGTGATTGTGTGTAAGGTGATGACAAAAGTGGTGCGTGCAGTGACAATGAGCTGTCGGTCATGGCTGCGTGATGCTCAGGGTGTACCCACTGGTTCTATGTCCATAGTCCAACACACACATGCCATCCAGATGGCTGTGTGGAGTGGGATCGTAGTCCAAGTCAATGCAGTGGCTGGTCAAGGAAGGCTGGCTGGCTGCCTCACTTGCGTCTGGAGCGTGCAAAGTCCTCCCGGGAGATCTGTTTCCACTTCGGACGGCCCCTTCCACGTTTGCGAGGGGGTGCCTGCTTGCGACATGCTGGTGGTTGAGGTGTGCTCACTGGCTGTGGACGCAGGGGAACTGGACACTGCTGCTCGACCCTGCGCCCCGGCAGGTGGTGGCGGAGGGGAGCTGCTGTCCCTGGCTGTGACCTCACCGCCACCACCAGCTGGCCCATGAGGTCCACGAGTTGGCCCATACGGGCGTCCATGGACCTCAGCACCCCCAGCACCTCACGCGTGTCTGTAGCTGACCTGGCCCATTGTCCTTGGGCCTCTTCATAGGCCCCAAGGACTCTGGCCATTTGAGGCAGGGCATGGCTCCCAGGGGAGGCTGGCGTTTGCCTGACCCTGCTCCTCCTACCAGTCCTGCTGCCACCGGCCTGCCCACTAGCCACATTGCTCACCACGGTCCTCGCTGTGGCTCCCAGGGTGGATCCAGTCGGCTGGGCCACCACCTGCGCTGGGGCTGGTGCCAGCGAAGACGTGGTGGTGGTGGCGGCGGTGGTGGTCGGTGCGGCGATGGTGGCGGTTGCGGCAGTGGTAGTGGCCGCAATGACCGTGGGTGTGGCCGCAATGACCGTGGGTGTGGCCGCAATGACCGTGGGTGTGGCCGCAACGACAGTGGCAGCAGGGGGCTGGGAATGTTCAGCAGCCCTGGATGATGGGTTGGTGGGTAGGAGGAGTCCTGGGGAGCGGCTGGGCCCTGCCACACCAGATGGGCCTGCTTGGTGGTCCGTGTCCGAAGAGGAGGACAGATCCTCCACATCCGTGTGTCCTCGTTGGGGGCTTGTAGGCTGGCTGTGCTGGCTGCTGGCTCCATCCCCAGCATCCAGCAGTTCGTCACCTGTGGAGAGAATGAGATTTGTTATTGTGTTGCACCTTGCGAAGTATGTATTTGTCGTCTGACATTAACAGTTCGTGCAATCTCGTACATGGGTTTCCCGGAGGCGTGTGTGTGGCTGTACCATTTGTAGTTGTGTGTGCTTGGCAATGGGACTGTGTGCTGTGCACATGTGGCATGGGACGGATTGGCCATGCCGATGGGTGTGTTGCTGTGCCCCTACTTATTGTGACTCTGGTGTATGCGGGCTCCTGGCCCATCCTGGGTCTGGTTTGTACTTTGCTTTTGGGGTTCAAATGGAACGCTTAGGAACGCATATGGCAACATGGGGGCCATGCCCCAGATTCACATTTGGGATGGAATATGCTTTTGGGGTTCAAATGGAACGCTTAGGAACGCATATGGCAACATGGGGGCCATGCCCCAGATTCACATTTGGGAGGGAATATGCTTTTGGGGTTCAAATGGAACGCTTAGGAACGCATATGGCAACATGGGGGCCATGCCCCAGATTCACATTTGGGAGGGAATATGCTTTTGGGGTTCAAATGGAACGCTTAGGAACGCATATGGCAACATGGGGGCCATGCCCCAGATTCGCATTTGGGAGGGAATATGCTTTTGGGGTTCAAATGGAACGCTTAGGAACGCATATGGCAACATGGGGGCCATGCCCCAGATTCGCATTTGGGAGGGAATATGCTTTTGGGGTTCAAATGGAACGCTTAGGAACGCATATGGCAACATGGGGGCCATGCCCCAGATTCACATTTGGGAGGGAATATGCTTTTGGGGTTCAAATGGAACGCTTAGGAACGCATATGGCAACATGGGGGCCATGCCCCAGATTCACATTTGGGAGGGAATATGCTTTTGGGGTTCAAATGGAACGCTTAGGAACGCATATGGCAACATGGGGGCCATGCCCCAGATTCGCATTTGGGAGGGAATATGCTTTTGGGGTTCAAATGGAACGCTTAGGAACGCATATGGCAACATGGGGGCCATGCCCCAGATTCACATTTGGGATGGAATATGCTTTTGGGATTCAAATGGAACGCTTAGGAACGCATATGGCAACATGGGGGCCATGCCCCAGATTCACATTTGGGAGGGAATATGCTTTTGGGGTTCAAATGGAACGCTTAGGAACGCATATGGCAACATGGGGGCCATGCCCCAGATTCGCATTTGGGAGGGAATATGCTTTTGGGGTTCAAATGGAACGCTTAGGAACGCATATGGCAACATGGGGGCCATGCCCAGATTCGCATTTGGGAGGGAATATGCTTTTGGGGTTCAAATGGAACGCTTAGGAACGCATATGGCAACATGGGGGCCATGCCCCAGATTCGCATTTGGGAGGGAATATGCTTTTGGGGTTCAAATGGAACGCTTAGGAACGCATATGGCAACATGGGGGCCATGCCCCAGATTCACATTTGGGAGGGAATATGCTTTTGGGGTTCAAATGGAACGCTTAGGAACGCATATGGCAACATGGGGGCCATGCCCCATATTCACATTTGGGAGGGAATATGCTTTTGGGGTTCAAATGGAACGCTTAGGAACGCATATGGCAACATGGGGGCCATGCCCCAGATTCGCATTTGGGAGGGAATATGCTTTTGGGGTTCAAATGGAACGCTTAGGAACGCATATGGCAACATGGGGGCCATGCCCCAGATTCACATTTGGGATGGAATATGCTTTTGGGGTTCAAATGGAACGCTTAGGAACGCATATGGCAACATGGGGGCCATGCCCCAGATTCACATTTGGGAGGGAATATGCTTTTGGGGTTCAAATGGAACGCTTAGGAACGCATATGGCAACATGGGGGCCATGCCCCAGATTCGCATTTGGGAGGGAATATGCTTTTGGGGTACATGCTGTGAGCCATGGGTGCCGAACGTGACATGTGTTGTGGCAGCATGACAGTGCATGGTCTGAGGTGTGTGCATGCCTGACATGGCCTGCATATTTGCTGTCTGTTGTGATTACTGGACATGGCATTGGACGCATCGTTATGAGTGAGTGTTGGTTGTGTGCCAGCCAACTTATTGCAGTTGTCCCATCTCCTTGGTGTGCGTGCTGCCCTGTGCCATGTGCATCACTGCAGTGCTCGTGGGGGGGGTGTGGCCCATGTTGTGTGTTGTTGCTCACAGTGTGGCGTGCGCTTCATTGACTTCTGGCACATGGTTGGTCATGGGCATGTATCTTAGCGTGACTGCTGTATGTGTGGCAGCTGTGCAGATGACATGCCTTTCATGAGACTGGGGCTGACGGATGGGATGGATGGTATGTTGTATGTGCATGGTGTGTCTGTGTGTTTGATGGGTTCAGTGGTGTTCGTGTGCATTTATGTTGTTCCGCTCTGTTGCGTCTAGTGTTGTTTGTCTTACATAGGCGTAGTTGTGGGGTGTGTGGTTGACAGGCAGTAGGGGCTACATGGACAGGACTTCAATGGTGTTTCGGTTGTGTGTGATGAGTTGCACAGTGGCTGCCGTGTGGTACTATATTCAGTGTGGCTTGTGCATGCAGACGTGGCTCCTTGGGTGTTGCTGTGTCTGTGATGGGTCATGTGAGGTGTGAGTCTGTGGTTCATGTCCGTGTGCACATTGTTCACTTGTTCGTGACGGTGGGCGGTGCTGCGTGTTCGTCTGCTACGTGACATGTCCCATGTGTTGGTCGTGTTACGGTCCTCATGCCTCCAGTTATCCAGCCCTGTCCAGTTTCCCACCTGCAGGTTGTTCGTGCGTGCACTGTACTGGATGCCACATGGTTCTAAGCGGGGGTGCTCCATGTTGCAGGTCTGTGGGGGTGGGGGGTGTTGTGGGTCGTGGTGGTGGCTGGACACCCACTGACACCGATTGCTGTGGACCGTGATGTCTACCTTTCGGCTGTCGTTGTGCACTGCGGTGGCTGACACGTGGCTGTGGGGTGGGGGGGATGCTCCTCCTTGCTGTGCTGTGGGACTAGGGGCCTGGTGTGTGTTGTACTTGGGCTGTCCACCCTCCCACCCACTGCACTTTGTGTTCCTGCCACTTACCTGTTACTTGTCGGTTAGTGCAGCTGTGGCGGACACATGGGTGTGGTGGGTGCTCGTTGTGGCGCTTCTGGCATATTTGGGGACCTGTTGGTGGTTACGTGGCTGGCTGAGTGTACACATGTCCCCACGCATCTTACAGTTGTTCTGTTTGGGCTGTGTGTGGTGGTGTCTGTTGCATGTGTGTGTGATGTGTTGTGTATTGTGTGCTGGACATGGGGGTGTTTGTCCCTGGGAGCTGTGGCATGGTGGTAGTGCATGTGAGTACATAGCGGTGTGCTGGTATACATTAGTTTGTACTTACCAGCCTCCACTCCCCCTGCTAATCCGGCGAGGATCTCGGGATGTATGATGACTCGCACCTTCTCCTCCCATGCTTTGAAGGTCTTGAAGAGCGCGGGATTCCCTCCGCCAGTGACGGCTGCCAGCTCTCTGTTCTTGGTCTCCTTCTTCTTGACCAGGCTCTTGACGTCATTCCACCGTTTGTTTATTTCGACTTTGTTCCTGGGCAGGGTCCCGACTGCATTGACCTGGTCTACGATCCGGTTCCACATTCTGTTTCTGGTGGCTAGTGGTGTGTGCTGGACCATGTTCCCATAGATTTGTGCGTGCACCTTGATGATCTCGTCGACCATGACCGTCAGCTCAATGGGCGTGAACTTGGGCATTCTTTGTGGTGCCATGGTGTTTGTGGTGCTGGTGCGGTGTGTGTTGTGTAATGTGCAGGGGGTTTGTGGTGCCGGTGTTTGGTGGTGGTGGTGGTGGTGGTGGTGATGTGTGCGTTTCTGTGGTGTGCTGCTGTCCTTGCTGTGTCACTGTGTCCTCTCCTCTCCTCTCTAGTTTGCAATGTTGCAAGGGGTTGTGGTCTGTGGGAGTGCTGCTTTTGTACTTACCTATGTGGGTGTGTCCTCATGGTCTGTTGTTTTCAGGTGTGTTGTGTCTGGTGTTCTGGCCTTTGTATTTTTTGTTTGTCCAGGGGGTGTTTTCGGGATGTGTACTGTGCTTGTGTATTTGTGCGTGCCTTGCTGTGTGGACTTGTTGGCCATGTTGTGTGCGATTGTTTTTGTCAGCGGATGGTTTCTGTGCAGGGACGTGGGCGCCATGGCTTCTGCCGTGTCAATTCTCATCGGCGTTGTTTGCGCTGGCGGGCGGTATATTTGTGGTTTACCCGCGCTCATGGCGGTGCGATCGTAATTTCACGTGCGGTGTGTCGGCCGTGAGGGCGGGCGGTTTTGTGTTGTCGTGCGTGTTTCCGTCCGTGGCGGGCGGTTTGACTCCGACTCGGACGATGGCGGGCGGTATTTTGTGTGATTTTTCCGCCGATGGCGGTTTTCGGTTTGTGTAATCGTAATGGCGTGGTCGGTGTTCAGACGGTGTGTGCGGGCGGATTTTTGCCGCTTCCATGCCTGGCGGATTTTTTTACGCCGGGTATCGTAATGGGCCCCATAGTCATTAATATAATTTGCAAAAATATAGTTGTTTAAAATATCGATTTTTTAATTAGTGTTAAGTATTTTTTGTATAAGTATTGTTTATGTTTTATTGTTTATGTTTTTTAATATATGTGTTACATTTTTAGTAGTTATTAATTTTATTTTAATTACATTTTGCATTTTTTAGTTCTGTAGCATTTTGTGGGTTTATAGGGGACTAGGGTGGGAAGTAATTTAATTATAATAAATTGATGAATAATTGTTATTTATTAATATTTATTTAATTGAGATTTTATAATGTTAATTGTGTTTTTATTTTTTTGGGGTAAATTTTAGGTGCAGGTTGTGGGGTTTATAGGGGTAAAGGGTGGGAAGTAATTTATTTGTAATTAATTAATAATTAATAGTTAATTAATATTAAATATTTAATTATGGTAATTGTGTAATTCATTTTAGGTGTGCGTTGTGGGATTCATAGGGGTTAAGGTGGGAAGAAATGTATTTTTAAATAGTTAATAATTCGTTTTTTAATTAATTAATTGACAATTAAATATGGAAATTGAGTAATTAATTTTAGTTGTTGGTTGTGGGGCTTTTAGGGTTACAAGGGTGGTAAGTAATTTATTTTTAATTAATTAATAATCAGTTGATCATTAATATTAATTAATTAATTGATAATAAATTAGGGTAATTGTTTAATTATTATTTTTCATGTTTGGGTTTTGGGTTATTAGGGGTGAATGGTGGGGATTAAATTAATGTTACTTACTTTATAATTAGTTGTTAGATACTATTATTTATTTAATTGCATTTGTTTAATTGTGTAATTAATTTTTTTACAGTTTAATTTTAGGTGTGGGTTGTGGGGATTATAGGTGTAAAGGGTGGGAAGTTAATTACATTTTACATGTTTTAATTTGTTTTTTAATTAATAATATTTGTTTAATTATTAATTAATTATGTTTTTTGATGTGGGTTGTGAGTTGGGTGGTGTTATAGGCTAGGAATTAAATAGACTAAATTTATGTAATAATTAATGTTTTTGTTAAATAATTTCAAAATAAAAATATTTATTGTTTCAAAATTCTTTTTATTGTGTTATATATCATATTTGTAGGTATTTTTGATATGTATTTAACATTAAAATATGTTTTTTTATTTTTAATATAAAATATATATTTTTTTTATTTTGAATATGTTTATATTTTTTATTACTTACTTAAAAAATATATTTTTATTCTGTTGATGATATTTTGTTTGTTTTTAATTTTGAACTGACTGGAGTGGGAATAGTAAATTGTATCCCTCCGCTATCCAACTCTTTCCCTACTGTTGCACTCACTGGAGTGGGAATAGTAATTTTTACCCCTCTGCTATCCAACACTTTCCCTACTGTTGCACTCAATGGAGTGGGAAATTTAAGTTGACATTTTTTTAAATAGTTTAATGTTTTAATTTATAATAGAATGTTTTTTTAAATAGATTTTATGTTACTGGTAAATATATATATATATATATATATATATATACATATATTTATTTGTTAAATTTTTATATAATTTTAAAACAATAAAATACTCTAAAATTATCCGTTTGATAATTGTTTTAAAGTATATATTTATATATATATATATATATATATATATATATATATTAATTATTATATATGTGTTTAACTTTTTTTAAATTAAGTTTATTTGTTATATTTGTTAAAATGTATATTAAATCTAATTCATTTAAAAAAATATATATATATTTTCTAATATATTTAATAGCTATTAATTTATTTTATATATGTATAAAAAACAATATTTTATACTACTATATTTATGACATCAATATTTTTTTCTGATATTTTTGTACTTCCCAATATAGGTAAAGGATGTAGATATTTTGGACATCGATATTTTGGTCACAATATTTTTGTATGGGGAAATTTGCAGTGTCGATATTTTGTCAGTATACCGGCGCAGAGACTGGTTCTTGCATAGGTATATGTGTCTCATCTCATCTTCAGCTCTTGCACATGGGTCGAGCATTTTAGCACACAATTTGGTGGAGGAAAATGAATGTTCTTAACTAGTTGATTAAAAGCTTGCTCCTATGTGAAGTTCTTCCAAGTGTAAAAAAGAAGTAATCGCACAGAAGAGTGGCATCAGTGCATTTCTATCACAGCAAGGTCATGTTTAATGAGAAGATGTATTTATTCACTAACAGTGAATTTTTGTCTGATGTTCCTGCAGACTCAGACTACACAATGGTGATCATGAGCAGTGAATTAAAATGTACCTCGCGTGGCTTGTTTTGTTTAGCAGCTACTGACTGGCCTATTTAGACCCATGAATTAGCACTTAAACAGATTAAAAATTCAGTGATGTTTGCACTCCTCAGGGGCACGGTAGCAATTGTCCTTGCACGAGGGGTAATAAGACCCATCAAATGGGTGCAATTATCATTTGCATAGATAGTCCACTTTTATCAGTGCGCAGAGTGATAACCGAGCCCAAAAAAGTAACCAGCCTGTGTTGCATGTGTTGTTTGTTAACACCTCATAGGAGTGAGTGGCCCTGTCAGTGGCCTAGCTGTTTCTGTTAGACTGATTCTTGTTGGAAACACTTCTTTAAAGTGGAGTCCCTTCTGTAACCAGAGACTGGAACTAAAAATAATGAAATTCTGCTGAAGGCCATAAAAGTAATATCCATGGAGACTGCAGGTTGTGGGGAGGAGGCAAGAAGCGAGGCTTCTGCAGCTCCCTTGAGTTTGTGCTACCAGCTGAATGCAGCAGACGGCAGCGAATAATGCAGTTGACCCTCATCCCGCTTGTAACAAAAATCATGATGGTAGCTGTGATATACTAGCCCTAGAAGTTACGAACATTGGTTCAACCTTGCCAAACATATTTTAGTAATGTGCGGTTCAGGATGGGCATTCTCTGTATAGTTGTGTGTATCATTCTGTACCACAAGCGTGCATTTGTAAGAGAGGCTTTTATGATCCTGTAAGAAAAGATTGTAAGATCCTGTAAAATAGGCCTACAGGTTTGTAAATAAGACTAGCATGATTGCAGGAGCAGCCCGTGCAGGTAAGAGTGGTGGGGCCGGGTTGGGGTTGAGATTCAACAGATGACTGCGAGGGAAAAACAAAGAAATAATTAATTTTCCCTCGTCGTTGTCTGTCGAAATCCCTCCCCACCCAGCCCCACCGCCCCACCGCTCTTACTTGCATGGGCTGCGACTGCATGATTGTGCACACAGGCTTGCATGACCCTTCTGTGACAGTCTTGTGTATGACAGTTGTCCATTATTTTGAATGGCAGGTGTTGGACCTGGCCCTATTTACAGGGTTATCCCCAAACGTTTTGCCTGCCTCCTGTATTTTTCTGACTTCATTTTTGCTGGTTTTAGGAATCTGGGCACTTTACCACTGTTGACCAGTGCTAACGTGCACGTGCTCCCTGTGTAAATTGTATTGATGGTTGGTTTTTCCATGATTGGCATATTAGATTTACTAGTAAGTCCCTAGTAAAGTGCACTGCGTGTGCCCAGGGCCTGTAAATGAAATGCTACCAGTGGGTCTGCAGCACTGATTGTGCCACCCACATGAGTAGCCCTGCAAACATGTCTCTGCAGTGTCTGTGTGTGCAGTTTTGAGCTTCTAATTTGATCTGGCAAGTGCACCCACTTGTAAGGCCCAAACCTTCCCTTTTGTGACATGTACGTCACTCCCTAAGATAGGCCCAAGGCAGCCCTATGGGCAGGGTGCAGTGTATTTAAGAGGCAGGACATGTACTGTTGTGTTTTACATGTCCTAATAGTGAAATACTGCTAATTTCGTTTTTCACTATTACAAGGATGATTTCTTCATTGACGTTGCCCAGTAGTAAGGAACCGAGGCCGTGTGTCCGGAGATCGACAGATCCCCTCCCCTTCCGGCAAGGAACCGCCACATCAACTCCCCTGACAGTAAGGAACCAATGCATCACCTCCCTCTGCGTAGCAGTAAGGAACCCACACATCACCTCTCCTGGCAGTAAGGAACCGACGCATCACCTCCCTTGAGAGTAGGGAACCAACATATCGCTTTGCTTTTCCAGCATCTCACCTCCTCTGTGCCTCGCATCGCCTCTGAGTTTTGATGCATCCAAGGTACCTTGTGCTAAAAGAAACTAATCTATTGATTTCTATGGATTTAACTTATTTAACCTTTGAAAAGTGATATCTTTACTTGAGTATGTTGGATTTTTGTAATTCTGGTCTTGTTTTATTCAGATAAATATTGGCTATTTTTCTGAACTGGTGTGGACTCATTTTATAGTGGTTTCACTGTGTTACTGTGCATGTATGTACAAATGCTTTACACATTGCCTCTGAGATAAGACTGATTTATTTTACCAAGCCACCAAGGGGGTGAGCAGGGGTTATCTTAGCTTTATGACTCCCTTACCCTGATTAGAGTACGGGTCCCTACTTGAACAGGGTGCAAACCACTGCCAACTAGAGACCCTATTCCCAACAGCAGGCTTTTGTGATTCTGCAAAACAGGTGTGCACGATTATATATTACAAACTTGTATGATTCTGCAAGACAGCATTGTATACTCTTGGAGGACGGGTGTGCATAGTTCTATAAAACAACCATGTATGATTCTACAAGACAGCATTGTATACTCTTGTCGGATGGGTGTGCATAGTTTTATAAAACATCAATGTATGATTCTACAAGACAGCATTGTTTAATTTTGTAGGACGGTGTGCATAGTTCTATAAAACATCCATATATGATTCTACAAGGCAGCAGTGTATACTTTTGTACGACGTGTGTGCATAGTTCTATAAAACATCGATGTATGATTCTACAAGACAGCATTGTATACTCTTGTAGGACAAGTGTGCATAGTTCTATAAAACATACATGTATGATTCTACCAGACAGCAGTGTATACTCTTGTAGGAAGGGTGTGCATAGTTCTATAAAACATCCATGTATGATACTACAAGACAGCATTGTATACTTTTTTACGACGGGTGTGAATAGTTCTATAAAACATACATGTATGATCCTACAAGACAGCATTGTATAATCTTGAGGGATTGGTGTGCATAGTTCTATAAAACATCCATGAATGATTCTACAAGATAGCATTGATTAATCTTGTAGGACGTATGTGTATAGTTTTATCAAATATCTCTGTATGATTCTACAAGACAGTTTTGTATAATTTTGTAGGACAGGTGTGCATAGTTCTATAAAAAATCCATGTATGGGTGTACAAAACAACATTGTATAAACTTGAGGGATGGGTGTGCATAGTTCTATAAAACATCTATATATGATTCTACAAGACAGCATTATGTAATCTTATAAAACGATTGTGCATAACTCTACTGAATATCTCTATATGGTTCTGTAAGGCACACTGTATATTCGAATAAAATGGGTGTGCAAGATTCCATGAAATATCCCTATAAGATTCTGTAGGGCACCATTGCATAATCAGGTAAAATAGATGTGCACGGTCTATAGATTATCTATGATTCTATGAGGCAGCAATGTATAATCTTGTAAAATGGGTGTGCATGATTCTATAAGATAACTCTGTTTGTTTTGGAGGCGACCTTGCAAGACAAGTTTCCGTGATTCTGCGTCAAGTTTGCATGATTCTGTAAGAAGTGCTTGTTTGTTCCTTGCTTACCAGGCTAGTTTCACAATAAAATGATTACAGCAACCATATATCACTAATACATGATGAACAAGTATCAAAATGTCTCGAATGTACCGTATGAGTTACTAAAAATTACTATGATCCTAATTTAGAGTTTGGAAGAAACTGTACTCCTACCTTCTCTGCCAAACCCTTGGTCCACCCATCTGGTTTACAGTTTTTAAGACCTTATATATTTTAGCGATGGCCCAACGGAGTACAGGCTGTTAAAGATTTACATATAACGTCATTTGCCTGACTTAGAGTTGATTGCGTTATATGCACTTTTTGTTGTTTCGCTGGTGAAAAGAGACAGTAAAAAAATATTGAACCACACATAATGGGAGACATCTCCTGTGGTGTAGGGGTCATTCATTTAGGCTTTTAAAAACCAAAATCCCACTTTGGAATTTTTCTTTCAAAAATACATGCGACCGTCAAGTTTCACACAGTTGTCCAGCAAACCTTTACACATTGGCAGGAACCGCCATGATGGTGGTTCCTGCCAATGACTAGAAATGTTCACAGGGCTGAAGGGCATCTCTAAATGTGGTGGACAGGTACTCCATCAAGGCGAAAGAGTATTTTAATTCATCGCACTGACACAGTACAAACTGTACTCTGCTATTTAAATCAGGCCCTTGGTAACAAGTACATAAGCATCAGTAAAAACATTTTCATTTCACTTGCAAATTCACACACTTCAAAAATTCTTATTGTTAAAGACAAAAGGAAAATCTTATTTTATATTCTCCAAGATAACATGGAAGATATTCTACTGAGGAACACCCCCCCCCTTATACCTCCATCTGTGTAATAAATCTTAAGATCCTGCCCCTTATTGTCCCCTTCTAATTTCCTTTTCTTGCGTTTTACACAATACACTGTTCATCGCTTATTTTGTCGCCTGAAACTACTTCCTTTCTTCCCAGTTTCTCCACCTTCGGCTTAATGAAATGTTATCTTTTCTTTGTGAACCTAACTTGCTTCCTAAGATTAATTTGCTGTAAGGCTCTCTCATGCTCATTGCATTTCCATTGTGTGTGTGTAGAGAAGTGCTATATAAAAAAGTAAATAAACATCTTCCTTTGTTAGTAACTTTCTTCTCATCAAACATTGAAACTACATAAAGTGCTCTCTCTGGTAAAGCGCGTTTGGCCTTGGGTAAATGTCCCTGCACTTGTTTGAAATGTGCCCGCGCCTGGCGCACATAAGGCAGGGCATATTACATAATGTGGGGCAGATTTACGTTTCCTGGCGCATCCCTGCAAATCAGCAGGGATGCGCCAGGAAAGATGCGTGACGCAAGTTAACCCTTGCGCCACCACAGATGCGCCGCATTGTAAACAGATGCGTGTCGCATCTGCCGGCGTAAGGTTGGCGCAGTGCTGGAGTTGTGTCGCGGGCGCAACGCAACTCCAGCACTGTTCCAACCTGGCCTGTCCTCAACATGGTGCGTCACGCCTTACGCCTGCTTCAAGCAGGCGCAAGGTTTTGACGCGGTGGCGTCGGAAAAGTGACTGAGTGAAATCTTGTAGATTTCACTCAGGCACTCTTCCGGGGCGTTCCTACGACGGAACCCCCCCCCCCGCGCCAGAACGCCCACATGAAACCTGACGCAGGTTTCATGTGGCGCAGGGCTTTAAAACGTGACGCATCTCCCTAGATGCGTCACGTTGTAAATCCCCCGCAGCATGGCGCAAGCTTTACGCCGCCACTGCGTCACAGAAGTGACGCAACGGCGGCGCAAAAGTGGCGCACAGGGCTTGTAAATCTGCCCCTGAGTTTCTATGGCTGCTGCACATGTGCGCGCTTCCTCAGTGTGAACATGTGCGTCAGAGGCCCCAGCGTGCTGTGAGAGGTCAGTCGTTTCATCATCACTCTCTCAGGGTGAGCTGGAAGGGCCTGTCTCAAAGACCACAGGTGCCAGGGTTGGTTGTTGGACATCCCATGGACTGGGCAGCCTTTGACCTGGGGTGTGCGGCCAATAAGTGCAGAGTGTACAGGATGCTTGTGATCAGAATAAGTCCCGCCCAACTTAGATGTCTCAGTCTGCTGGGGGGAGTCTCTGAGTGAACGCGCCAGCACACTGCAGATCCAGTGCAGGAGCATCCACTATCACAGAAGATGCTGCAAGGCCCTTTTTCTAATGCTAGTCTGCATTTGGAAAGCACATTGTAGAAATCCTCCACTTGCACCTCAAGTGTGCATTAAACACATGTCCATAAATGGGCAACTCTTTGCAGATTCCCGCTCTCATTCATGGCAACAAGCACATTAAAAATCCTGCTCTGCCATCACAATCGCTGAAGCTGTCACTTGATGATCAGAGGCTGCAGCTCTCTACTCTTCCCAGGTGGCACATATGTCATGACTGCATGAAGACGGAAGTAGTGCATCCAGGAGCATGCGCACTAGTGAAGGTGTACAACTGCACACAAAACAGCGAACCACCACTCAACACAATGCTCATGCGCCCTTGGTAGCATACATCCCTCTTTAACCCTTGTTTTACTACAAAGGAAAACAATGTTTCTGGGGCCCTTAAATGCAATACAAACATTTGTGAAGCCACTTACACTATAATGCAAATTACTTCTTTACATCAAGGCAAATACAGGCGGGAGAGACAAACGAAGCCCTCATAACCTATCTCTCCTAATCCCCCCAAAAATGTTGTGTTTTACATCTATCGCCTCACTACTTTGATTGTGGTATTGTTATCGACACATAAAAAGTGGACAGATGTTTAGTTTTACATGATTTCTTCAGTATCAATTTGCCGGTTTGTGTTAGAAATAAGGATATTATTTGCCTTATCGTCTGAATCCTTCTCGAAATTGGCAGCACACTTCAACTGACCCGGCTACTTCTCAATGGACGTCACCGGACGAACAAAGCTGCATTGGACAGGCTGGGGTGTTAGTTGGCCGGCGAACCCTAAACTTCGGGAAAGTCACAAGAGAACAATTGTTTAGGTTGAATGAAATTTCATAGACCCCCGTAAGACTCACAAGATTATATCCCAATTTTTTTGCCCTTGGAGCGTCTAAGGGGTATATTCACAAGAACGTGTGCTAAACATCTCCAAAAAATGTTAACGCAACTTTACACATCGCAGCCTATCGCGGGAAAATAACCCTGTGTTAACGTGGAATTCACAACACGGCGGTACCATGCGATAGTCCGCCGAAAACGCGGCCAATGTCCGCGATACAACCACCTCGACGGAGACAAAAACACAAACCACAACACAACAAAACATGCGATGAGCCCATTCGCGATGAGGAAAGCAGCGATAAGCACCGCCAGGCCCGCGACACATACACGGCAGGCGGGAATAAGCACAACAAAAGCCTGAAAAAGAAAGACAAACCAAACAGAAAACAACAGTCAAGCACAATGGAGGCAACCGGAGCCAGTATACAACCCCACAAGCCCCATTGGCAACAAAACATTGTACATGGCAGGCCATCGTGGACAAGGTGAATGCAGCAGGAGAGCGGAGGAGGACAATGGAAGAAAACCAGAACAGCCGGAATGATGCGAAACGCACAAACAAGCAGAAACACACCAACAACAAGAAGGCAGCAATGCACACCCGAGGTGGGAGTCCAGCGCCACACCAGGAGCTGGATGACATCGAGGAAATGGTGTCCACCACATCAGTCTGGAGATGGTGGCAGGACCCGGGGACCGGAAACTGCACAAAACAACAGACACAACAGCAACAGGGAGAGGAACGACCAGGGACTGGGGGGACGGGGGGAGATGGGCACAATGGCACACATGCACAATTAAGCACAGCACAACTGCAGACAAACCATGCCCAAGAGTAACAACACCAACCAAGAGCACAAGTCACACAACTCGGCAATATCACACCACTGAACAAGCACAGAAGTGAAAACCACACTGCCTGAAAGGGAGAAGGGTGAGCCAAATCAGAGCTGAAGGGACATCTCACACACAATGCAGCACACACACGTAGGAAGCAGAGCACCCCAACATCGAACACAATGTGGTACAAACAGCAATATTTGCACAACCGAACACAGGACACAAGTGCACCCGCTTGTGGCCGGCAAACGGCCATACGCATCTGGCAAAGCACGAAACAGGGACATGATAATGCACAAGTACAAACCCACAGCCCTGATGGGGGAGCAACGCACATATGGCAGGGAGCCAGAGAGTCCGTGACACATTGGCATACAAATCAAGACACAACACAGTTGGAGACAAGTGAAAGTGCGGAAACTTTATCAACAAGTGCGTGTCAGTACGGCCAAGAGAAGTGCCACGATATGCAGACCAATGCAGCAGCATATCTGAATGAGGTACGTAGGAAAGCGCCCATGTCCACCCCGGGGGAGTCCATCACCAACACAAGTCAGTGCCAACCCGCGTTGGCTGTCCGCGCATGGATCAGGAGTCCAGGCCAATGCAGCCATGTCCACTGTCGTCTTGGGATATGTGACCAGATTCCCAACATGCAACCAGGCGTCGGGACACGTGCAATGGGTCACATCCAGTGTGGCTGCATACCTTGTCACTCGTCCATGAACGCGAGTGCAGCAGCGCAGGCCAACATCTCCAATGAGAGACCGTTCTCCACCACATCTGACATGTCGTCGACGTAATCCATCAGCTGACCCGGACAGATGTGCTGACTCCAACCCCTGGCCCCAATGTGCACCAAAGCCCAATCGGGTATCGGCTCAATGTGCTCACTGCACACGACGACTCGTGCAATCTCCCAGGTCCAGTTGCCAGCATGCATGCCAAACATCCATGCATGCCATAAACGGGCATCACGGTGACACTCCTGGTCGTGGGCCAACAGGGGGCGCACACACACGTCGAAATCCAGGTCAGCTACAGTCACGTTGGAGAGGCAGACATCCATGGTCCACTCGAATATGCACGAGCGACAATGTAACAAAGGCTGAACGCAGGTGACGTTCGCAAGGCGGAAGCTCAGCCGGTAACTGATCCGCAGCACTGCCAACGGCAGTGCCCCCAGTACATGCAGCAGACGTGCACGGTACAGGTCCACGTGACTGGAGTCGAGCATGTGTCCGGGATGGTCTGCCATTGCATCAGTGGCTCTGCTTGAAGCGGCACTGGCTTGCCATGCGCCAGTCCTGTGGATGAAATGCCACAGCTCGGAGCAATGAGCAGTGTCTGTGTGCAACGGGTGCAGGCTTGGGGTGGGAGTACGTGTGAAGGCCATCTCACGCACGCTAACTACGACCAAGGACTTCTGCGTGTGGGATGTGTACACGTTGGTCTCATGTCGGGCAGTGCGCAGTGTGGGAGTCGCAAGTAAATGCTATCGTATCTGTCAGGGGGTGCTGCCACATGCAAGTCCCAGCTCGGAGCTGCAGATGTGCCACCACCTGATAGTACAGACAAAGGGCCCTTCATCCCTACAGTAACTTCACCATCTGCATGCATCCAGGAGATGTACAGAGGCCTGTCGTGGGTGTGGTGGGATGTCTGCGACCCTGGGAATCATGGATGATATGCCCAGCATGTGGCACATGAGCGGCCTCACTGTGTGCTACGTTGCCTCACAGCTGCTCCTCCCTCCCACGAGCCCCCACACTTGTGTGCGCTGCACGGTTGTATCACGTGCACTCCTACGGCACACCATTGTCATGCCTGTCCACGCATGTCCAGCGGCATTCCAACAACACCCTGACGCTGGCCTTTGAAGGTGTGCAGCCACGTGAATGTAGGCCAATGGTCCGGACAGGGCGGACACAGGTGTACAGTCCATGACTGGCTGTGATCGCGCTGTGAATGAGGCTAGGCAACTGACTCATGCAGCCGCAGGACTCATACACATAACACCTGGCATGCATGTGCCAAGACCCCGAGCGGTCTTGTGCTCCTACATTTCCCCGTACATGCAGGCCCGCCCTCCTGGTGCATGCTACATTGCAACATCGACTACTGTGGCCCTGGTGGTGACAACACCCCAACACAGAGACACACTTACCGCACATCATGCCCAAGGCCAGGTCCGAGCCACGCCCTGCTCCCCCTGCCGAATCAGCACACCCCTGCGCTGACCTGACGTACGCTGGACCAGCACACGCCGCTTGTACATGCAGGGGGGGGGGCGGGCGAAGCTACATGTCCAGGGTCACTGCCAACACTGAGGTGACATGGTATCGTCCGCTGAAGACAGCACACTGTGATGTTGCAGGGCCCGTGCCCATCATGTTGACACAATGACCACACGGACACACTTGCTCAGATGGTGTGAATGGCTACGGGCACGTGCGCCCGGCCACATTTATTAGCAGGCACACATATCGAGTGACACCTGTGTTGGATGTATGTGGGGTGTGTGCACACCAGCCGGCAAGGGCTGCCCGGTGCAGTCAGAAATCGACAACAGTGTACATCGTAAAGGACACAACCATTCAACCATAAAGGCCCCATGACTTGTGCTGCACAGAGTTAGTGGCCCCGGATGCACCACGTCCTGCACGGGCCTACCGCCACGGGCTGCTGACTTGCGGGGCACTGGGGCAGGGTCACGAGAGCAGAGCAGGTTTCTGTAGATGACAAAGGGGCTTGTCGCCGAGTGTCTCGGTGGACAGTGGAAGGTGTACCCCCGGGGCATGTTGCAGAGGGCAGAACCACGCTGAAACAGTCACTATGGTGGAGATGAATGGAACAGACACATGTCGGACACCAAGTCCGGTCCAGCCAGATGAAGATGCAGAAAACCACCAGGCCATGGACTCAGACGCCACCAAAGTCCAACCAGAAAGTGCCCATGACTCATTGCGCACAGAGTTAGTGGCACCAGTGCTGTTAGGGGATGCCGCCTGCGATGAGGCGTGTCCAATGGTGTGGACTCCTCCACATCTTACCCAAGACACAGTTCCACATGTGTGACCTACTGGACCGCAGTGTAGGCCTGAGGCAGCGGTCAGCACGGGCCATTCACCCAGTGTCTCCGGCTTAGGTTGGATGGCCCCACCGGCCTGCGTAGTTCAGGTTCAGTGGCACCACGGGACGCGGACTTGCGGTGAACAGGGTTCGTGGCACCACGTGTCGCCGGCTTGCGTAGAACAGGGTTAGTGGCACCACGTGTCGCCGGCTTGCGTTGAACAGGGTTAGTGGCACCACGTTTCGCAGGCCTGCGATATGGAATTATGCCTCACTGATCGAAGGGAGTCTGGAGCTGTGGCCGCTGCCACGGACTTGGGGTCACTCCCATTCAAGACTCAGGACACAGTTCCATATGTGGGACCTACTGGAGCGCAGTGTAGGCCTGAGCCCTCATCCACGTGTCGCCGGCTTGCGTTGCACAGGGTTTGTGGCACCACGGGTCGCCGGCTTGCGTTGCACAGGGTTAGTGGCACCACGTGTCGCAGGCTTGCGTTGAACAGGGTTAGTGGCACCACGTGTCGCAGGCCTGCGATATGGAATTATGCCTCACTGATCGAAGGGAGTCTGGTGCTGTGGCCGCTGCCACGGACTTGGGGTCACTGCCATTCAGGACTCAGGACACAGTTCCACATGTTGGACCTACTGGGCCGAAGAGGACGCCGGTGGAGTATGTAAATGAGAAAGGAGTAATGTGGGCCAGCGTCGAGGGGCCAGCGATGGTCTGCGGAGGCTGCAGAGTTCGCGGGACTGGTGCTTGGAGCTTGCACCAGCACGTGGTGGGCCCTCTTTGACACACGCCGGTGTCGGCAGGTGAGCGGAGCCTCATTGGTGCGCTGGGGCAGGCATGACGGGTCTGGGGACCAGCGGCCCGGGGTGCAGCAGGCGCACAGGGACGCAGGCCCCGCCACCCTCAGCGCAGGACTCGTGGGGGGCTGAGAGGCGCCGCCCTGGCAGACGCGTTGTCCATTCCGAATGAGAACCATGCCCAGTGCGACGGGCTTTTTGTTCACACCCCTACGCAGGCCTGGCATACGCAGGTCCGACCCACTACGCACACGCATGCAGGGGGGGACGTAACGTGCAACATTTCCGCGTTCTGCCCCACAGCCTGTGGGGACATGGTAACGTCCACTGGCCACTACACTCCATGCACCAGCAGTTGATCTCCACATGGCCATTTCCGTGGTTTGCACTCTGTGGTCTGTCCGGCACCTCCACGCCACACCTGGCATTGGGTAGGTTCACATTCCTTAGTCACTTGCCGCTCTCGCACATGCCTGCTCCATGCCTCTCCTCACATCCTGCTATTGTGTGTCTGTGGTGCCAAGCCGTGGCTGGGTTGTGGGCATGGCAAGGCCAGATTCCCAATGGAGTTGTGTTGTCGTGTCTGGTCGGTTGGCATGTTGTGTGTCATGTTGAATGTGGTTGTGCTGCGTGCCCATTGCCAGTGTCGTGACTTGCATGACTGTGGGCTGGAGGTGTGTGGTGTGTTCATTTTGGACTTACCAACGGGCACTGCATTTCCATGGGTGCCATCCTGGGAGCGTAGGGTGATAATGGACTGTCGGGAGATGTGAGAATCATGCACTTTGCCTGGGGAGTTGGCCACGACATTGTTGAGGAGTCCCGGGCGGTCCACTATTGCCTGCACATTCATGGTATGCGTGTGCTTTCTGTTGTGGTAGTTGTGTGCAGTGTTGGCAGGGGGCACGAGGGGTACATGTGTGCAATTTATTGGCCCTGACACGTGAGGGAATCCAGCTATGGCGTAGGGGCCTTGCTTGGTCTCCAGCTGCTCCTGCGCAGTGTGGGTGAAGTGGAGGTGCTGGGGTACCAGGCTGTTGTTGGCATCCAGGACAGGTGTGATGACCTTGGATGGGGCTGGCTGTGTGACTCCTCCGACTCTGGCAGTTGTGGGTTGGATGATACCAGAGGCCGACATGTGCTGCGCAGCAGGCAGTTTTGTCTGCGGAGGGATGTTGGTTGTCCGCTGGGTTGGTACCGTCAGCAGGTGGGGGATGTGGGTCAGGATGCGGGGGATGGTTGTCCTTTTGGGCCTGTAGTGGGCAATGTCCTCCTCTGGCGTTGGGTCTGGGCGGCAGGTGCGTTTCAGGTGGGTCCGCTGTCTTTGTGTACGCTGCCTCTGTGGTGTTCCCGGGGCGGGGGGTGGCAGGACGGGTCCTGGGGGTGGTGGCGGGCCTGGGGTGGGTGGGGGTGGGTGTTGTGGCCCTCATGGGTCTCGGAGCTGCATGATCATTGTCTCCATGGCATCTGTGGGTCTTCAGATGTGGCTCTTGGCTGGGCTCCCTTTCATGATGCAGGTAGTCATCCTGCTTAACACCAGCAAAAGGCAGGTGTTAAATCCCTGCTGCTACCACGGCTTATCGCCTGTTTTTGGTTCGCATCGCGGATCTGGCAGTTCGTTGTGAAAGTGGTGCTGTGGTTTTTTCGTGTGTTTTTGCACGGGAATGCCTACTCTGCATCTCATTAGGGTTAGTTGGTGGTGTCCACCGTGGGGATACATTTTGGGGGAGTTGTCGCGGGAATACTGGCGATGTCTGCAGTTTGCACCCACTTGTGAATGGGGTGTTAAATCTATCTCCACTTTTGATGGGTTAAGGTGGAGATAAATCAGTGGTAGGTCCTTGTGAATATGCCCCTAAGTGAGAAGTGCATCATATTTGGGAACTACCTGCAGACTGAAATCAAACTTGTATCAGCTATGGCCCAGTATCCTAGAAAAGTCTCCAATATCTACTCTTGGTGAAGAATCCTGACTTATTTTTGCTTGTTTAATGGTACACTTCTGTGGGTTGTGCAACTACTGCAGGAACAAAAATAAGAATGAAAGGAGATTGGGTATGGACCATAAAAAAAGCAAAGAAAAAGGAAATAGTTCACCTCTAAAACTCATCACCAGGGTAGATTGACTACTCTGGCATTGTGAAGAGACTGATATACAGAGTCATTTCAGGTGGTTTATGGAAATCTCAAAGCTGGGGACTTTTGGTGGGCTTTCATTTTTGCCCATTTCATATATTCCCATGCTGCAATCACAAAGGAGAGACAGCTGATACAGAGACTACTTATCTCACTTATTTGCGTCTAGCCAGGAGGCGGGCTGACACACATTTATCTCATTCCTGTTTGCAAAAGTTGTATTATAAATTGAGTGCACTTTCTTACCCTGCACATAGGTACACCCTGACCTGTGTACTGATAGACTGGGACAGTGTGCCCTATTGCAATCAATGCACGTTTTCCAGTACAGGCTCAAACTTGCAACAGAACCGGGAGTAGCACAATAGTGAAAGGCAGAGCAGGTGTTTGGAAGCTTCTGGTCCACCTTTCACTGCAGGTGGTGACCCAGTCTCCACTTGAAACAGGAGGAGGTAGAAATCCAGATGTAGCAGGGTGCAGTGACTGACTGCACCCGCCTGACGCGGTGTATATATGGGGGTACCAGAGAACTCCATACCCCCATCATAAGGGGCAACCTCTGACTGCACACCATCTCTATGTGCCCCCTAATGTCCTCTTTGCATCTTTGCCTCTGTGCCCACGTCTGTAATGTGGCACAGGCATAAAAAAAAAGAGATTCCCTCAATTGCATGGTTCCACATCATCATGCATATAAAGGCACATCCCATTGGGATGTCTCTGAAGCTAAATGTGTAGCAGCACAATCCATCTACAGAAGAGGCCCACAAGTTTCTGAGGCTCCTACTGTACTAACAAAGTCCCTTCAAAGCTCAGAAGCGGGCGCGCATGCCATTGCATCCCAGGACACTTTGTAAAACACAGCCCGAGGTGCTTTGAAGTTGCCACTGCCTGATTCTACCTTTTAGTGAATTTCCCCATGGACGCCATACATGATGCAGAGATGCAGAGCATACCACTGAGCCAGGCAGACATCCTAGTCTAACTGCATTTCTACTCCACTCTTCCTCCTGAGCGCTATATTCTTTTGAATACATCTAGCTACAATTGTCCTCTGATGGAACGTTTGTGGACTGTAAAGAGCGGTTTCCCACAGACCCAAGTCTGCTTCACCGCATAAGGAGCCGGACTGCATGCTGCACTCAAATGTTTGCATGAATCATGCAATCCTGCTGCAGGAAGAAACTGTTCTCGCCAAAGGGAGTCCTTGAAATTCAGCTCCAGGCTTCCTAATGCCTTGTCAGTGTGGAAGGGGAAACGGAGTCACGCCTCCGAACAACACAGCAGTGAAACTGCTGCCCATAAACAGGAGAAGGGTGAATCCGTGCCCCCAGCGATGCCCCTCGTCTGCCCTCGACTTCCAAGAGCTGCCTCCTCAATCTGATCCTTAAACCCAACCTTCGCTCTGAGGCTCTGATTTATGAAAGATACACTTTCCTCTTCTGCTCAATGAACGCAACGAACATTAAGCAGGATAATACCATAATTGATATGCAAACTGTAATTTGCAAGGCTATTAGTCATGCAAATCATATTTAAATGAATGCAGGACTCTTCACTGAAATCTGTGGGGGATTCCATAAGACTTACATTTTCACTTGCTGCAGACATTCGTCAGTCGCAATGTTGCCATCTCCCATGGATGAGATGGTGGAAGTAGGCACGGTGCTGGTGAGCTCGGTGGGATGAAAGACATCCGCAAACCTCTCTGCTTGACCTTGACTATACTCAGTGGTGCCTGTCTGCTGTCTGGTGGACGTGATTTTGGAGTCAGGCAGCTGTTGCCCAGCATCACAATGTTTGTCAAGTGCAGGATATGAAATGTATGCAATTTATGAGCAATTCTCCTTGTGGACCAGGCTAGGAGAATAGGAGACTTGGTAATCAAATGGAATATTTCTTCAGTGGTGCAAGGTTCTTAACACTGGGAGGTTGTATGGGATTTAATAGGGATGCTTAAGCATGTATCTGATGTCCGTGTCTTTGTGTGTGTGTCTGTGTATGTATGTGTGAGTGTCTATGTATGTGTGAGTGTTTCTGTGTGTTCAATGAGGGGGGTTCGCACAGCGTACTGCCAAACCTAGGGTTGTACGTGTCAACTGTGTGTGCACAGAAAGGCTAGTACCACTGACAACCACAAGGGAAGCTTTTGAGAAGAAACTAGTTTGAGATTATGATAAAAAACGAACGAAGGCTACACCGAGGACTTCACTCTGGAGCCTTTGCTATGGAACTTGAGTTCCATAGAAATCGTCCTTTGCAAGCAATTGGACTCCAGGCCTTACTACCTTGTGGGAAATGTAGTATGAAGTACTCATTGGTACTCGTGCTGCTTGTGCATGTACACTGGATTGGGGTCAATCTATGAGCAAGAGATATCTGGGGTCCACATGGGTGTGCAGCCAGTCATCAAGCTTTTGTCTGCCCCCTCTTTTGTGATCCGTAATATGAAAAGGAGAGCGTATAGGGCACCCCTCCCCCGGTGTGGCGTGAGCGTGCTGATTCTGAACGAGATGGAGAGCAACAGCAGGGGCCAAGTAGAATGATAAAAGAGGAGGCAGGATCTGTGCCTACCGCCAGCAACTGATATATGTTCACCAGTTAACAGGAGGCTCTGTGGCTCTCTCTCAACTCTTTGGTCTTCACCACCTAACCCATACTGCGATGATGTGGAAAAGGCAGGCAACCAGATTGTGTCTAGAGACTTACATCACGAGTCTAAACAAGCAGACTCGTTAAGGGACCCTGCCACAGCACAATTTTTTTAAACTTTTTGAAAAATCATGAAAATTAGCGAATTTGCAGCAAAGTTTTAAAAAAAAGCAAGCGCAGCCTCTCCACTTGTTTTTATTTAGGCCCCCGAGTGGGCCAGGTCCCAGGCCCATGCTTCAAAATAGGGAGGGAGGCATTTACGGCCTCCTTCCTGCGGCTCTTTTGAGCCCCAGGGACCACTTCCCAGGGGCTTTATTAATATATTGGAGAGGGGCCACATGACCCCCCCTCTTGTGACTCTTAAGAGCTCCGAGGACCACCACCTCCCCGGGGCATTAATAGCATATTGGAGGGCGGCCATCCAGGGCATTCAGCATGAAAAGGCCAAGCCCCAGGGGATGGGGTCCGTGGGGCAAAAATGGGCCCGGGGAGCTGGTCTGCGTGGCCCTCTCCAACATTAAGTTCCGGCCATGATCCAGGGGATGGCAGCCCCAGGGCTGGAATCGTCCCGGGGAGGGAGGCCGCGCGGCCCCACTCCCCCATCCTGTCCACCTAAGTAGTATGCAGTAGTCTTCCCGCCTTTTGCTAGGATGATGGACGGCTTACCAAAAGGCCCTCCAACGCATTTCCAGCCGATTTTGGTGACACGTTGGTGGTGCCAAAGAAAACCCTTGTTTGGTGGAGATTCACCTCTTTTTAGTCTTGGTGTCTTCTCTATGCGAGGATTTATGTTATCACAGATTTCTGGATGAAGACAGCTCCTTCTTGTGCCGCGGATTCCAGCACTACACAAACCATAAGAATTACAATTAAATTGAGCTCCACAGCAATCCTTACAGTCCGCGCTGTCTTGCCATAATTAAACATGCCGACCTTTACAAAACGACTTCATTATTAATTTGCAAAGATGCTACATCTACGGGGTGCTCTTTTGTTTAAAAAAAAAAAGAAAAAATGGGTGACTGTGTGTTTATCCCCTCGTATACACACTTTTGTGCCTCCTAAAATTTGGAGTCAGGCATGTGCTTTTGAAACTACTGGCAGTGCACTCTCCTCCAAGAGGGATACAATGACAGCCTAACTGAGAGCTTGTCAGAGGGTCCGTCCCCTTTGTCCACCACTCTGAAAACGCACCTCCTGGTGCACTACTCATTGGGGGATGAAGTCCCCTTGGATGCTGAGTGTCCTTGGGGGCCAAGAACCCCTCCTTTTACCACCATTAAGTCCCACACAGCGGGATAGCTGAGAGCTCATGGAGACCCCACCCCCTTTGTCTACCACTCTGCAAATCCGCCTCCTCGTGCACTACTCATTGGGGGATGAAGTCCCCTTGGATGCTGAGTGTTCTTTAGGGCCAAGAATCCCTCCTGTTACCACCAGGAAGTCCCACACAGCGGGATTGCTGAGAGTTCATCAGAGGACACACCCACTTTGTCCATCATTCTGCAAACGCACCTCTTGGTGCACTACTCATTGGGGATGAAGTCCCCTTGGATGCTGAGGGTCCTTGGAGGCCAAGAACCTCTCCTGACACCCTTAGTAAGTCCCATACAGCGGGATTGCTGAGAGCTTGTCGGAGGCCCCAATCCCTTTGTCCAGCATTCTGCAAATGTGTCTCCTAGCGCACTACTCGTTGGGGGATGAAGTCCCCTTGGACGCTGAGGATGGTTGGAGGACAAGAACCCCTTCTGTTACCACAAGTAAGTCCTACACAGTGGGATTGCTGAGAGCTCGCCGGAGGCCCTGCCCCCATTCTCAACCCACCTGTACAGACACATACAGCCACTTACACACCAACTCACAGACCCATAAAACCACTCACAAACCCACTCACACACCCACACAGCTACTCACACACCCACGCACATACCCACATAACCACTCACACACTCAATCACAGACCCATACAGCCATTCACACACCCACTCTGAAAGGTTGCAGGTTAAAGTTAGGAAAGAAAAGCTTTGAAATGCACTAAAAAACACAAAGGTTACAGGGATGTTATAGTAGAGAAATAGAATAAAAAAGACTTAGAAATTCACTGAAAAACCACAGCCAGAAATCTGAGCCTAACTATAACATCCCTGTAATCTTTGTTTTTTCAGTGAATATATATATATATATATATATATCAGCTCCACACACCTGTCTTTCAATCTGGACAGACTCCAGCACGCTCGAGTTCGCTTCTAAGATGATTTATTGGCAAAAAACAACGGTAACGCGTTTCAACAGCCTCAGCTGCCTTTGTCAAACCAATTGTGGTTGCCATCTCCATTCCTTTATATACATGTTCCTGGGCCTTTCACAAGCCTTAAAGTGACAGTGCATATCAACCAAATAAAGTGACATAGTGCCAATACACTTTAAAGTGACATGTGCAGATCGCCACCACATGAATCATAATTTCCAACACAGAGCGTGATCGGAGGCTACGCCTACACATTATTGTTGTTATTGCTGCTGTACTGGGTTAACTTCCAAGAGAATTCAAACTTACTCTTGGTACCAAATGCATTCTTAATACCAGTGCATCAAAAATAAACCCTCGCCTCTTTACATCAAGGGCCATAGCTGATAAAGGGCAAGTGACCAATGCGACCATGCTGTGAAGATAATAAATGAATATTGTTTTAAGCTAATTTTTATCATCTCTCGGGAGTCTCGTGGGATCATGAATAGTAAAAAAGAGTAGATGAGATCTCAGTACACTCTATTGGTAGGAATGCATCCCCCGGGTATAGCGTTCCTGGGGCCTAATACTAAGGGGAGGGTGGGGGGTCCACAGAGCCTGATGAGGCTTGTGGAGGAGGGGCCGCACGCACCCCTCTGCTTAGAATTCAGCCCAGGTAGATGGGGTCCCCGGGGGCCTATAAAGGCTCAGGAATGGGGCCACATGACCTCCCTCCCCTTTTAATTTAAATTGGGCCATGGGGATGGGGTCCCCATGGCCAATTAAGGCTCAGGGAGGGGCTGCTCGCCTCCCTTCCCTTAATATATATAGTTTGGGTCCAGGGGATGTTGTCCCCGGGGCCCAGAGGCCAACCCTATGCCACGCACACTAAAGGCTGTGCACGGCATGGGGTTGGCAGCCTGCTGGAGGTTGGCTGGAGTGCCTGCCCATGGGGGGCTGGCTTGTTTCAAGCATTATAATAAAATATTACTTTACATTGAAAAAACCCTATAAATTCACTGAAAAACCAAAGGTTAAAGTAATCTTATAGTTAGGTGAAATTGTCAGTAACAACATAATTTTTAAACTCTAAAAGCCATAGACATGATCTCAAGTAACTATAACTCGTGCTCTAAGGAAGCTGTAACTCGCGCCCTCGCCATTCACTGCTAATTACCCCACATATTACATCATTCATGACATTTTCCATGACATCCTTGATAATATCACTGCAACAATTACAATGAAATTATTGATGAGAAAACTGTGCATGAAGAGTGTGCGAAAAATAGTTACCTTAGGGCACAAGTTATAGTTACTTGAGATAAAACATACATTTCTGTGGATTTTAGAGTTTAAAGTGTTAGATTCTTACTGAACATTTCACCTAACTATAACGTTCGTTTAACCTTTGGATTTTTCAGTGAATATAGATATATATATTCATGAAAATAACAAGGGTCAGAGGGAAGATATAGTTAGGTGAAAATTTCAGTGACAACATAACATTTAATTTTTTTTTAAAAGCGGAAATTCAACGGTTATAGTTCTCAGTGTTAACTATAACTTGCTCCCCGCTATGCACTACTTATGACCTCAAATATTGCATGACTCATGACATGTTCTATTTCAAAAATGGTGATATCATTGATGAAATCTCAAATGACATCATTGATGACATCACTTGTCAACACGTGGCAGGGTTTTTTTCTAAATGTAAGCTAAAATCTTATCAACACATCTCCTCAAGGTGATGGGCATTCATAGTAAGGTGTGGGAAGGGAATGGCCTCTATGCTGAGACCTCTCCCCACGGTGACAGGCATATGCATTAGAGTGTGCACACTTTTTGGACCAAGATATAGCTTTCTGCCAAATTTGGTGCAATTCCGTTAAGTAGTTTTTTATCTGCCCCACTTGACAGATCACCCCCGAACTTTCTATGCACAAACAAGGCAAAATAATAGAAACTTTTTGGAATGGTTTGTGGATAATTGTCAAATGGCACCAAAGTTAATAACAAAAAAAGGCACCTCCTATGGAAAAGCAATCCTAACAATAACTAACCAGCCACATGATATATACATATATATATATATTCACTGAAAAAACCATAGGTTTCAGGCACGTTATAGTTAGAAATTAGCATTTAAAAAACCTTAGAAATTCACTGAAAAAACCATAGGTTTCAGGGGCGTTATAGTTAGTTGGACATTTCACTCGTACAAAACCATAGAAATTCCCCCGTTATAGTTAGTTGAGCTAACTATAACTCGCGCGCCCGCAATGCACTGCTGCTGATGACGTCACATATTACATCACTCATGACATGGTCAGTGACATCACTCATGACATCACTGATGACATCTCAAATGACACCACTGATGACATCACTGATGACATCATCCTTGTGATAGAGTGGCAGACCTCCTCTCACCCTAATATAACCTTTGATACACACACTCAAAAATACAAACTAACATTTTCAAAACAATGGACATACCAATACCAGTTACAACACACCTATTCAGTAATTCCAAGATCTACACACACATCTACTCATTCACCAACAGTCCCTATACAGTCACTCATACATGTACTCACTCATCATATGTACTCATACACCTATACATCCTGCTACACACCGCCACTCATCCATAGAGTTACTCACACACATAGTCACACATGCAAAGTATCAAACATCTATTTACTTGCATATACAGTTATACACACACTACCACACTTACTTCTACAGAAACTTACACATACTTACTCTCTTAAACAATCACTTATAGAAACACCTACTTATTTGTACAGGAACTCTTCCAATCTCTCACTCTCACATATACTCACTTATATACACCAATACTCACATATACTAGTTTAAAACATATGTAGTTACTCATAAAGACACTATTGAGACAGTCATTCACTCACTAACACACCCATACACATACTCATCCACCTATACAGTGCTGCACACATGCTGTCTTCAACACATACAAACAGTGAGTCACTCATTCATGCATCTATGCACAAAGTAATACCCCCCCACCGAACCATACAGACACTCAGACACTCATACTGATACTCCAAAAAACAACTAATAACCCATATAGACACTCATGTAGCTACTCACCAACCCATGCAGGCACTTATACACAAAGTGAGAGCCTGATACAGATATTTTCATATTTACACATTACTCACTAACCCATGTATTCACTAAGATACACTTAGGGGCCGATTCCGATTCGGGCCGGAAATCTCTCCGACCGAGCCGGACCCGGAGAGATTTCCGACCGAATCGGACCCGTGCAGCCCGACCGAACGAGTACGATGCGTCCGTATGCTATCGTACTCGATTCGGTCGGACTCCCATTTAAGTCAATGGGAGCCGGTCGTACAAGGCGTACGCGGGCTCCCATTGCCTCAATGGGTGCGAGGCGAACAAGGGCGCCCCCTACAGCGGGTACACGGCGAAGCGACTAGTGCCGTACACGCACAGGTAGGGGGGACCCATGGGTCCCCCCTGTGTGCGACTCGCGTTGCTACGCATACAGGGGGGTCCGACACGGACCCCCGAAGTACGGCTCCGACTGCTCTTTCGAGCTGGACGGCGCATGTCGGTCGGACTGCTCGCGGCACGCATCGTACTTACCCGGCCGGGGAACGTCTCCATTGCGCGGTGCGAGTCGTGTCCGAGCGAGTCGGTCGGTGCGGTTCGACCCGGGAGCGAGTCGGTCGGAGCGGTTGGGACGCCCGAACGAGTCGGTCAGCAATTTTGCATCGTACTCGCTCGTCCGGACGCGCGTACGAATCGGTCGGGAAATAGGGCTCCGAATCGGATCCGGTTAAGCCGAATCCGATTCGGAGCCCTACCGGCCGAGATCGGAATCGGCCCCTTAGTCAGTTATACAATCAATTTTACAAAAACAAATCATCCATTTAGACACTTATATACCCATTTATTCTTCCATCGACCTTGAGATATACATATATAAAACATATTTAATTTTCAGAAAAAACACACATTCACTGGATGATGTCATCAGTGATGTCATCAGTGATGTCATTTGAGATGTCATCAGTGATGTCATGAGTGATGTCACTGACCATGTCATGAGTGATGTAATATGTGACGTCATCAGCAGTGCACTGCGGGCGCGCGAGTTATAGTTAGCTGAACTAACTATAACGGGGGAATTTCTATGGTTTTGTACGAGTGAAATGTCCAACTAACTATAACGCCCCTGAAACCTATGGTTTTTTCAGTGAATTTCTAAGGTTTTTTAAATGCTAATTTCTAACTATAACGTGCCTGAAACCTATGGTTTTTTCAGAGAATATATATATATTTATTATACTATGTATACATGTGAAAATGTCTCGGTCCCCTGTTTGCCTCGGTGGCACGGAAAAAATGGGTGGAACTGACGTCAGCACGCCGACGAGGTCCTCTTATGGCTCCGATGACGTCATACGGTGTCGCGACTGGAGCCGTGCTCGTTGACGTGGGAGAGCTAGGAAAGAATTTCCGTGGAATGCTCATGCAGGGGATATTCACCTAAGTGTTCAGGCTAGTCCTTTGGGAGCAACTGTTTATGTTGCCACTCCAGAAACCGAAACCAGTGATCCGAGGGCAGAGGCCCTGCAGATGGCACACGAGGTTGGGTGCCCAGTCGTGTGCACTGGCGGGGCAGCGAAGTGACAAGCACCACAACCCACAAAAAAGGTAACAAGGGCACTGAATAACACAGGATCTTCTCTTTGTATCTGGCAGGAACAACGAAGTTAAAATGCCCTAGTACCAAAATGTAGAATTAGTGCTACAACGGTCTTCAAGAGGACCTGCGATGCCGCTTCTGCCTCCCGTACCCTGGAGGCGGCACATGGGTCACGCGGTACGGTCATACTGCGGTGGGACGCACACTCGTTGACCTCTCATGGCACACTCCACACTTCAGGGAGGACGCTTTCCATTAGCTATGTTTTCTGATGACATGTCGCGCCGGCCCCGTCCAACAACAGAACTCCTTTAGATCCAAACAGACTCTTCCACTCTCTCACCGGAAGTGAAACCAGGCCACGCGGACACTTTCACAATACAACAGCCGGGAATGCACTTTTCTGTAAAAAACACATTCCTTCCTCCTAATTAATCAAATAAACGTTTCACTGAAGAACAGGGGCCAGCTTCGATCGGTAAACAGCCGTTACAACGACTTTTTTACTTTGCGATACCATTACAACGCATGCATTACCACGCATGCGTTGTACATCACAAAGTCATTACTACGCATTTTTAGAACGCATGGTCATTTACCACGCATGCCTTTACAACAAATTTTGTTGTAAAGGTATGTATGGTAAATGACCATGCGTTCTAAAAAACATGTAGACGATCCATGTCGTAAGGAAACAGAGGCTGTTCCGTTTCCTCACAACGACGTGCACCGCCCCTCAGAGATGACGTGAAGCAGGAACCATGAGGAGAGAGGAACCATGAGGAGTGAGAGGTAAGGGGGATTGGGCATGGGGTGGGGGTTTCTTTTCTAGGGTTTAGGGTAGTGCAGTGGTGTTTGGGTGGTGTAGGGGGTCGTGCTGGGGGTAGTGTTTTAGGGTTTAGGGTAGTGCAGTGGTGTATGGGTAGTGTAGGGGGTTGTGCTGGGGTAGTGTTTTAGGGTTTAGGGTAGTTCAATGGTGTTTGAGTAGTGTAGGGGGTCATGCTGGTGGTAGTTTTTTAGGGTTTAGGGTAGTGCAGTGGTGTTTGTGTAGTGTAGGGGGTCATGCTGGGGGTAGTGTTTTATGGTTTAGGGTAGTGCAGTGGTGTTTGGGTAGTGTAGGGGGTCGTGCTGGGGGTAGATTTAGGGTTTAGGGTAGTGCAGTGGTGTTTGGGTAGTGTAGGGAGTCATGCTGGGGGTAGTGCTTTAGGGTTTAGGGTAGTGCAGTGGTGTTTGTGTAGTGTAGGGGGTTGTGCTGGGGGTAGTGTTTTAGGGTTTATGTTAGTGCAGTGGTGTTTGGGTAGTGTAGGGGGTAGTGCTGGGGTAGTGTTTTAGGGTTTAGGGCAGTGCAGTGGTGTTTGTGTAGTGAAGGGGGTCATGCTGTGGGTAGTGTTTTAGGGTTTAGGGTAGTGCAGTCGTGTTTGTGTAGTGTAGGGGGTCGTGTTTTAGGGTATAGGGTAGTGCAGTGGTGTTTGGGTAGTGTAGGGGGTCATGCTGGGGTTAGTGTTTTAGGGTTTAGGGTAGTGCAGTGGTGTTTGGGTAGTGTAGGGGGTCGTGCTGGGGGTAGTGTTTTAGTGTTTAGGGTAGTGCAGTGGTGTTTGGGTAGTGTAGGGTGTCGTGATGGGGGTAGTGTTTTAGGGTTTAGGGTAGTGCGCCCAATCAGCCACAATATCATTGGACAACGGGGATCCTGACTCTTTGGAACGCTTCGTCAATTGAATAATTTGGGTCAAGGGCCCTACCACGTCCAAGACCTATCAATTCCTTTCTTGGGATCCCTCATATACTTGGAGAAAAAGGTACATAGTTTCTCATCAATTTCAGGCATGTGTGCCACCTTCCCCTTCAGTGAGGGCCTGGGGCATTCTCCCCTCATCCTATTCCTGACCTCCCTTTCAAGGGGTTGATGGATTTTCCCCACCACATACTCTGCCACTTTGGCGTCAGGTGTCCACTCTGCCGACCTAGGATGGTAAATTTGGGTAGGCTCGAACATGTCCGAGTGGACCCCGTCCCCAACCGGGGACTGAGAGGAGTAGGACTCTGGACGCCAGGGACGCCCGAGTCCTTATCCTCATCGGAGGAGAAATCGTCCTCTGATACACCCTCTCCCTCTAAGGGAAACCCGCCGTCGGGGTCTACAATAGTGGTGACAGTGTCGCAATTTTCTCCGGGTCCCTCCTCCTCCCGGCAGGGTGCATGTTTTAGCGTTCGCGCACTCTTGAGGATGGTCTCCGTAAGTTTATCAAATCCTTCCAAGTGCCCCGCGTTATGCTTAACGGCCCTTTTATTCCCCATCTGGGAGCTACTTGGACCCGCCACCACCAGATCTGGGTCACTGAACACCCCAGGGATGCTTTTCGCCAGCTTATCAACCTGATCCCTAAGAGGAGCCAGCGCCCTAGAAATAGCCAGAGAGAGGGCTTGGTCCACTGCTGCAGGGAGAAGTTGGGGGGCCATTCCTCCTCCACTTCCTGGTAGGAGGAGTAAAAATGGTCTTCTGGAGAAGACATGATAGCAGAGGGTGTGAGCACAGAACAAATGCCCTTAAAATCCTTAAGACAGCCCCCTCGCCGGTGCTCCAACAGCTGGGCTTTCCCCGAAGACCCAAGACCTGCTGACCTTCAGGAGGCTACTCAAGACCTGGTTGTTCGACCAGTAGCAGCACCCCCCCCTTTTTTTCCCCAGCGCCTTGAGACCCTCTCGGGTAAGTAGTGCGCTTTACAAATTCTGTGATTGATTGATTGACTGTGATTGAAGCTGTTATAAGAATAGACTGAAGCGCAATACCAATTACCACCACCAGGTGGCGCTGGTCACTAACGTGGCCGTGTGGGGAAATCACCGCGAAGCGGTGTCAAAATTAGGCGAGGGTTGGTTGGGAATCAAGCGGACACTAAAGGAGTGACCGGATTCCCAAACGCGCGTAAAGACCAGCGGGAGCGCTCGACGGAGCTGCCTCGCTCGGACCAGACACGCCTGACAGGATCTCACCGCGCGCAGAGCACACAGCGGGAGAAACTGCGAGGGGGAGAACGTGCTCGGGCAAGAGCCTGCTGCGCAGGGAATATGAAACAATACCAAGGCAATAATGCTAATAACGTGCACAAGAAACCGCTATACAAACAGCAACAACGTCAGATTAAGCCAAGAATGTAAGGAATGCACTTAACTGACGAGCAGTGAAGAAAGAAGAAGCGGAAGGGACATCACGATATTATATACGATGGACTGTGATATGATTGGACTATAGTTGCCTTGGAGACTACCCCCCTAATGGTTCATGGGTTGTGTAGTCTTTTGTTTAATGATTGTTGTGTTACGTTTTCTTTGAACTGCTATGCAAATAAAGTGAGGAAAGATATGCATAATCCTCGCCTCCGTCCTGCCATAGAATTCATTAAACTTTATTTGATCTGATTTAGAAACATAGATCATAAAAGTGTACATAAAAACAGTAAATCCTCTTTCCTAATACAATACAGTGAGAATTAATTAAAAACAGTAGGTAAAAACGGGTGTTACAAGCCCGGTTCAGAGCAACTTCAGGTTAACAGAATCGTAAAGTTCAATGTTTCGCAAGATCAATC
Source organism: Calotriton arnoldi (assembly GCA_963921515.1). Taxonomy (NCBI): domain Eukaryota; kingdom Metazoa; phylum Chordata; class Amphibia; order Caudata; family Salamandridae; genus Calotriton; species Calotriton arnoldi. The sequence goes on from CAWUFW010007869.1 coordinate 161,859, forward strand.
TCATGTACTTCGTGCAAAATACGCAATAAGGGGTCCAAGTAAGATGTAACGCTCCAATACCTGACCAGTTTGCACTATATAAAACTGCAGAAAAACTATAAATAAAAAGTGTTTTGCACACTTCTGTCATTGGGCTATATGTGGGCTACATCTGGGTGATATTTGTGCTCTTTTTTTGTGCTCTTTTTTCTCTGGTGGCCATCTTGGGAGACTTATTTGTTATGAAGTTTCCTAATTTCGTCATTTACTGCAGTCTCCTCAGTAGGAAATGCTTTCAGTTTTTTACTTTGATTCCATCAAGAAGGCATTCAGATGTGTCACACATTTGCCATCAATTCAGAATGTTAGCACTCTAGTTGTTCATTAGATCACTGTAGTAAAGCTACTGCTCACCAGGGAGTTAACTGGAAGTCTACTGCTGGTATTGAAAGTGATTGTTTCAGTCTGCATGTCAGAATTTTCTAATGAAATAGAAGAGGATTTGAGATCTCACTTAAAACATGCCCTACATTTTCTTTCTGCAGCACTAACCATAATTTCTATGGCAGAATGAACCCCCTCATTTTGTTCCTTTTTAAATTAAATGTTTTAAGTGTTACCAGTTTATTCCAATCAAGATGGCTTCAGGTGTGCCATACTTTTGTCATAAGTAAGACTGTTAGCGCTCTAGTTGTTCTTTAGAACATTCTGGGAAGCTGCAGTAGAACACAAAGGCATCAACTGACAGGCTGCTCCTGTTGAAATATAACAGGAAGATATTTGAGATCTCACTTAAAACATGTCCTAATTTTTCTTTCTACAGCACTAACCATAATTTCTATGACAAAATGAACCCCCTCATTTTGTTCCTTTTTAAATTAAATGTTTTAAGTGTTACCAGTTTATTCCAATCAAGATGGCTTCAGATGTGCCATACTTTTGTCATAAGTAAGACTGTTAGCTCTCTAGTTGTTCTTTAGAACACTCTGGGAAGCTGCAGTAGAACACAAAGGCATCAACTGACATGCTGCTCCTGTTGAAATATAACAGGAAGATATTTGAGATCTCACTTAAAACATGTCCTAATTTTTCTTTCTACAGTACTAACCATAATTTCTATGACAAAATGAACCCCCTCATTTTGTCCCATTTTAAATTAAATGTTTTAAGAGTTACCAGTTTATTCCAATCAAGATGGCTTCAGGTGTGCCATAATTTTGTCATAAGTAAGACTGTTAGCGCTCTAGTTGTTCTTTAGAACACTCTGGGAAGCTGCAGTAGAACACAAAGGCATCAACTGACAGGCTGCTCCTGTTGAAATATAACAGGAAGATATTTGAGATCTCACTTAAAACATGTCCTAATTTTTCTTTCTACAGCACTAACCATAATTTCTATGACAAAATGAACCCCCTCATTTTGTTCCTTTTTAAATTAAATGTTTTAAGAGTTACCAGTTTATTCCAATCAAGATGGCTTCAGGTGTGCCATAATTTTGTCATAAGTAAGACTGTTAGCGCTCTAGTTGTTCTTTAGAACACTCTGGGAAGCTGCAGTAGAACACAAAGGCATCAACTGACAGGCTGCTCCTGTTGAAATATAACAGGAAGATATTTGAGATCACACTTGAAACATGTCCTAATTTTTCTTTCTACAGTACTAACCATAATTTCTATGACAAAATGCGCCTCCTGGTGCATTGTGGGTTGGGGGATGAAGTCCCCTAGAGTCTTATGGGTCCTTAGGGGCCAACTAGCCCACCAGGTACCTCCAGTAAGCCCCACACAGTGGGATTGCTGAGAGGTGGCCCGAGGCCATGCCCCTTTTTACACCACTCTGCAAACGCGCCTCTTGGTGCATTGCTGTTGGGGCAATGAGGTCCTCTTGTGTCCTGAGGACCTCAGGACTAAAGTGGACTTCATCCCCCGAGCAGCAGTGTGCGCCAGGAGCCGTGTTTGCAGAGTGGTGTAAAAAGGGGGCATGGCCTTTGAGCACTCTCAGCAAACCAGCTGTATGGGGCTTACTGGAGGTAACAGGAGGGCTAGTTGGCCCCTAAGGACCCCCAGCAGCAAAGGGGACTTCAATCTCCATCCAAAAGCGTGCCAGGTAGCGCGTTTGCAGAGTGGTGGGCAAAGGGGGTGTGGCCTGCTATGAGAACTTAGCAATCCCACTGTGTGGGACTTACTGGAGGTAACAGGAGGGGTAGTTGGCCCCCAAGGATATCCAAGAGGACCTCATCGCCCCAACAGCAATGCGCCAAGAGGTGCGTTTGCAGAGTGGTGTAAAAAGGGGCATGGCCTCGGACCACCTCTCAGCAATCCCACTGTCTTCGGAGGCCACGCCCCCTTTCTCCACCACTCTACAAACGCGCCTCCTGGCACACTACTGGTTGGGGGATGAAGTCCACTTTACTCCTGAGGAACTTTGGGGGCCAAGAAGCCCTCCTGGTACCTCCTGTAAGTCCTACGCAGTGGAATTCCTGAGCGCTGGTCAGAGGCCCAGCACCCTTTCTCCACCACTCTGCAATCGCGACTACTAGTTAAAGAAACATTTGCAATGTAATAGTTTTCGCATTTGCGAGAGATAGAGCTATTGGCATTGTAAATGTAAAAGGTTTTTACTAATGTTTTTTGGAGTGGAGTGGATGTACGTTGTGTGTAGTGGAATTATGTGGTATGTTGTGCAGTGAAATTATGTGGATAGTAAATAACTGGTATTTAGTGTATAGGATTTATGTAGAGTGGGATTATGTGTTATGGAGAGTAATTATGTGGTATGGTAGTCTGTGTTGTGGAGTGGTAACCCCAGGTTTAGTCTTCCTCGTTTCCATAGAAGCTCAACTACTCAGTGAGACAAAAAAAAGGAATCACTGAGGACCACCTGTGGACCTAGTCGGAGGTATGAGCAGGGCCCCTGGAATTATGCGACTGTTTGGCTGCACTGACTTTCGCACAATTATACATTTTCCGCATTAGCTACATAATCCATCATCTGCTCCCTAATCTGCAGATTTGAACAAAAAAAGCCTTGTTTCTAGCTCAAACGGCTCAAACGCTACCAAAAATGCAGCGACAAGTGTTACAGCATGGTGGAAGGCCCTTTGCAAACATAGAATGGTCACCTGTTACTTATTGCTAAATGTGGGTGTTAAATTGGTACTAATGGTGTGCAAGCCACTCTTGCTTCTTTCTGCGCCTCTCTTGCCTCTTTCTGCATTTCTGTTGCTTCTTTCTGCACATTTCTTTTTCTGCACTTCTCTTGCCTCTTTCTGCACATCTCTTCTACTTTCTGCACCTCTCTTGCCTCTTTCTGCACCTCTCTTGCCTCTTTCTGCACCTCACTTGCTTCTTTATGTACCCCCCTTGCTTCTTTTTGCACCCTTCTTCCCTCTTTCTGCACCTCTCATGCCTCTTTCTGCACCCCTCTTACCTCTTTCTGCACCCCTTTTGCCTCTTTCTGCACCTCTCATGCCTCTTTCTGCACCCCTCTTACCTCTTTCTTCATCCCTTTTGCCTCTTTCTACACCTCTGTTCCTTCTTTCTGCACTTCTTTTGTTTCTTTCTGCACCTCTCTTGCTTCTTTCTGCACCACTCTTGCCTCTTTCTCCACCCCTCTGACCCCTTTCTGCATGTCTGTTGCTTCTTTCTGCACGTCTCTTGCCTCTTTCTCTACCCCACTTCCCTCTTTCTGCACTTCTGCTGCTTCTTTCTGCACTTATCTTGCTTCTCTCTGCACCTCTCTTGCTTCTTTCTGCACCCCTCTTCTCTCTTTCTGCATTTCTCTTGCCTCTTTCTGCACCTTTGTTCCTTCTTTCTGTACTTCTTTTGTTTCTTTCTGCACCTCTCTTGCTTCTTTCTGCTTCCCTCTTGCCTCTTTCTCCACCCCTCGTCCCCCTTTCTGCATCTCTGTTGCTTCTTTCTGCACTTCTCTTGCCTCTTTCTGCACCCCTCTTCCCTCTTTCTGCACCTCTGTTGCCTCTTTCTACACTTCTCTTGCTTCTTTCTGCACCCCTCGTGCCTCTTTCTGCACCCCTTGTGCCTCTTACTGCACCCCTCTTCTCTCTTTCTGCACTCCTCTTGCCTCTTTCTGCACCTCTGTTCCTTGTTTCTGTACTTCTTTTGTTTCTTTCTGCACCTCTCTTGCTTCTTTCTGCTTCCCTCTTGCCTCTTTCTCCACCCCTCTTCCCCCTTTATGCATCTCTGTTGCTTCTTTCTGCACTTCTCTTGCCTCTTTCAGCACCCCTCTTTCCTCTTTCTGCACCTGTTTCTTCTTTCTGCACTTCTCTTGCTTCTTTCTGCACCCCTCGTCCCTCTTTCTGCACCCATTTTTCTTCTTTCTGTACCCATCTTGCCTCTTTGTGCACCTCTGTTTCTTCTTTCTGCACTTTTCTTGCCTCTTTCTGCACCCCTCTTGCCTCTTTCTGCACATCTGTTGGTTCTTTTGCACTGCTCTTGCTTCTTTCTGCACCTCTCTTGCAAATTTCTGCACCCCTTGTGCCTCTTTCACACCCCTCTTCCCTCTTTCTGCACCCCTCTTGCCTCTTTCTGCACCTCTGTTTGTTCTTTCTGTACCTCTCTTGCATCTGTGTGCACCCCTGTTCCCTCTTTGTGCACCTCTTTTGCCTGTTTCTGCAACTCTCTTGCCTCTTTCTGCACTTTTCTTGCCTTTTTCTGCACCTCTGTTGTTTTCTTCTGCAATTCTCTTGCCTCTTTCTTCACCCCTCTTGCCTCTTTCTGCAACTCTGTTGCTTCTTTCTGAACTTCTCTTGCTTCTTTCTACACCTCTCTTGCTTCTTTCTGCACCCCTCTGGCCTCTTTCTGCACCTCTGTTGGTTCTTTCTGCACTGCTCTTGCTTCTTTCTGCACCTCTGTTGCTTCTTTCTGCACTTCTCTTGCTTCTTTCTACACCTCTCTTGCTTCTTTCTGCACCCCACTTGCCTCTTTCTGCACCCTTCTTCCCTCTTTGTGCACCTCTCCTGCCTCTTTCTGCACCTCTCTTGCCTCTTTCTGTACCCCTCTAGCCTCTTTCCGCATCTCCTTTGCTCATTTCTGTACTTCTTTTGCCTCTTTCTGTACCGCTCTTGCCTCCTTCTGCACCTCTGTTGTTTCTTACTGCACTGCTCTTGCTTCTTTCTGCACCTCTCTTGCAAATTTCTGCTCCTCTTTTGCCTCTTTCGGCACCCCTCTTGTTTCTTTCTGCACCCCTGTTCCCTCTTTCTGCACCTCTTTTGCTTGTTTCTGCACCTCTGATGCCTCTTTCTGAACTTCTCTTGCCTCTTTCTGCACCTCTGTTGCTTCTTTCTGCACTTCTCTTGCCTCTTTCTGCACCCCTCTTCCCTCTTTCTGCACCTCTGTTGCTTCTCTCTGTACTTCTCTTGCCTCTTTCTGCACCTCTCTCGCTTCTTTCTGCACCCCTCTTGCCTCTTTTTGCACCCTTCTTCCCTCTTTCTGCTCCTCTCGTGCCTCTTTCTGCACCTCTCTTGCCTCTTTATACACACAGAGGGCTACTTTTTAACTGATCTCAGGCTCAGCAGTGCACACATGCAAGTGCAGAAAAGGGCTGCTGGCCTCTAAACTGCCATGCCCTATTATATGCTAGGGACTTAGAGGTAGTTTTAACCCCCCTGCGCTATTATGTACTAGGGCCTTACAGGGGAGGTCATGCCAATCACTAGGGTACCCCAACCCATAGTGTACCCTAGTGTATGTAGGCGTTTTCACTGTATTCTCAGTTTCTTTCAGCATAGCACTGGCTCTGGGCCTGGTTAGGCAGAACCCAGGGTCAGTCAGAGTCAGTTACCACCAGTACCAGTCAGCAAAAAGTTGGGGGTGCCCAGGGCACAGGATGACTTTGCAACAAGGCCTCTTTCTGCACCTCTGTTGGTTCTTTCTGCACATCTCTTGCTTCTTTCTGCACCTTTCTTCCTCTTTCTGGACTTCTGTTGCCTTTTTCTGCATTTCTCTTGCTTCTTTCTGGGCCTTTCTTCCTCTTTCTGCACATGTCCTACCTATGTAGGCATATTTAGAAATTAGCATTTAAAAAACCTTAGAAATTCACTGAAAAAACCATAGGTTTCATGGACGTTATAGTTAGGGATTAGCATTAAAAAAACCTTTGAAATTCACTGAAAAAAACATAGGTGTCAGGGACGTTATAGTTAGAAATTAGCATTTAAAAAACCTTAGAAATTCACTGAAAAAAACACAGGTTTCAGGGACGTTATAGTTAGTTGGACATTTCACTCGTACAAAACCAGAGAAATTCGGGCGTTATAGTTAGTTGAGCTAACTATAACTCGCGCCCCCGTAATGCACTGCTGATGACGTCACATATTACATCACTCACATGACATGGTCAGTGACATCACTGATGATATCACTGATGACATCTCAAATGACAACACTGATGACATCACTGATGACATCATCCACGTGATCATCTGATGCACCTCCTCACACCCTAATATAACCTTTGATACACCCACTCTAAAATACAGACTACCATTCTCGAAACCATAGACACACCAATACCAGTTAGTACATACCCACTCACTGATTCACAGGTCTACACACTTCGCCTCACTCACCCATACAGTCACTCATACACACAGTCACTCATCAATACAGCCTCTGATATATGCACTCATACACCCATACAGACACTCACACATCCCCACTCACCCATAGAGTTACTCACACACCTAGTCAGTCATGCAAAGAATCAATCACACTCCCATTTACTCACCTATACTGTTATACACACACCACTTCACTTATTCATACAGAAACTAGCAAATACGTACTCTCTTATACAATCCCTGACACAAGCACACAGTCATCCATACAGCCACTCTCACAATCACTCACTCTCACATATAGTCAGTTGTATACTCCAACACTCACATATACTGCCATTCACATATATAGTTACTCACACATATACCACTGAGACATCCATTCACTCACCAACACAGCCATATGCACACTCACTCACCCATACAGCCCCTCACAGATGCACTCATGAACCCATACACCCACTGAATCACCCACTCACACATCCATGTGTGGAGTTACACCCCCCACCCACCCACACAGACACTCAGGCACCCATACAGGTACTCAGACAACCAATCATTAACCCATATATACACTCATGTATCTACTCACCAACCCATGTAGCAACTTACACAGCAACTGACAGACTGATACAGACATTCACACAGATTAGTCATTCACCCATGCATTCACTAAGACACGTTTATTCACTCACTTATACAGTCAGTCACTCACCCACTAAATCATCCATTCCGATACTCATAAACCCACTCATTCTTCAATACACCTTGGCGTATATATATGGCGTATATATATATAAAACATACTTACACTTTTCAGAAACACACAGTCACTGGATGATGTCATCAGTGATGTCATTTGAGATGTCATCAGTGATGTCACTGACCATGTCATGAGTGATGTAATATGTGACGTCATCAGCAGTGCATTGCGGGGGCGCGAGTTATAGTTAGCTCAACTAACTATAACAGCCGAATTTCTGTGGTTTTGTACGAGTGAATTGTCCAACTAACTATAACGTCCCTGAAACCTGTGGTTTTTTCAGTGAATATATATATATATATATATACATTTCAAGTAATCATATGACTGGGTAGTTATAGTTAGGATTATATACACAACTCAGAGTTTCTCCTATTTTGATCCCATGAGAAATTTATCCTGACATTCTCCTGGATATTGTAACAATTCTATGACTAAGTCTTGTACTACTACTACTATCAGTATTATTATTATAATGATTATAATGTAATATAATATTTCAATTTATTGTTAGTAATATTGTTATTGTTAATAGTACTGTTAGAAATGGGATCTCTGGTTGGCTAAGGCTTGCGCCAAAGCCAGGCAGAGACCACCACTCTAGTCAGGGCAAGGGAGTTACACGCCAAAGATAACCCCTGCTCACCCCCTTGGTAGCTTGGCACGAGCAGTCAGGCTTATCCCGGAGGCAATGTGTAAAGCGTTTGCGCACGCACACAGCAACAACATACCAGGCACACCACAAGAAGGAACTCCACACAAGGTTATATATAAAAATAGCCTTTGTATTATCATAAAACACATTAGAATAGTACTCACATAATATACATCGTGCCACCTGGCACGGGGTCATATTTACAAGGGATTATTTACACCTGACAGGGCCAACTGGACCACTGTCAGAACCAGCACAAAGCGAACTTAGTATACGTATCACTTATAATCAATGTAGAACACATCATAAACGTACAACCAGTAATCACTGGTAACCACTGTACTTAGCATCAGCCTGTAACATAAACTACATTATGCACAGTATCACATTAGGTGCGAATTACATTCTGCGCCAACCTCACCAGCATAAATACATTATGCAACCCTCTCATAAGTCTAAACACATTAGACCCTAAACTCCTAAGTATAACTCACATTAGGGGCGTAAATCACAGTAGAGAATAACTCACAACCTAAACGCATTAGGTAATAATAAAATCACAAGCATAAAAACATTATGCAAAACCTCATAATCATAACAGTACATTAGAGGCATAAAACAGGGTGCGTAAATCACGGTAAATGCATCACATTTCCTAGCACCACATAATCACATTAGGGCCTGGCGCCCTATCAAACTCACAGTCCCCCCCCCTGGCCAACCGGCCATCTCTAAAGGGGCTCAAATGCCCTATGTCCCAAAGTCAGGGCGCGCTGCCAAAGCAGCGAACGTCAAGGGTGCGCAATCTGCGCAGGCCTAAACATAGCAGCTGCCCACTACTTGCTGGGCAGCTGTGAAAGTACTGGGGCAGAGGAGTGCATCTCACTCCTAACTCTAAAAAGACGTGCCCCCAAAGAAAGAAAGGCCTAAACGATGCAGCTGCCCACTACTTGCTGGGCAGCTGGGAAATCAAGGTGTGGGCCACTGGCACCGACTGTGCCCTGCAAGCAATTATGCCCAGACGTTGCAGTTGCCCACTGGCAAGCGGGGCAACTGTGATCATGGCAACAGGGGAACAGCATGGGCCCCTCTGGGCCCTCTTAAGATAATAAGGCTATCGTTGGAGCCACCTAGGCTCTAAAACAATTATGCCCAAGGTTGGAGCGGCCCGCTGACAGACGGGCCGCTCTGGGCCTCACAAGGTACCATGATGTGCGCTGGGAGCCCCCCCTGGGGACTCCTAACTTCAACCAAAGGCTGTCTCCCAATCGGCCCCCACTCACCAGGGCTGCTCAGGACTCCTCTCGCTGCTCTCTTCGCCGCCGCCGGGGCTCCCAGCTCAATCACGGGAGCCCCGTGCTGCTGCCACTTCTCCACTTCACCCGGGCCCCCTCCTGGGACCCGGGACTTCATGGCACATACAGGGCTCCCACTGGCATACGGGAGCCCTGCAGAAGCAGGCACCACCTCTCCGTTTCACCCGGGCCCCCTCCTGGGACCCGGGACTTTGCCGCGGTGCTCGAAGAGGCGGGGTAGGCTCCCGTCCTCCTCTCTCCAGACCGCCAGGCTTCCGGCCGCACTTCTCCTGGCAGGCCCCGCCCACAGTCAGGCGCGGGTGCCTGACTTCCTGTTTTGCCGTTCAGGCTGCGGCGGTGATTTCCTTCGGTCTGGGCAATGCGGGGTGGGCACCCGCTTTTAACTGAAGACACTTGCGGGGTGGGCACCCGCTAAGTGTATTTAAAATAAACGGCAAAAGGTGCGGGGTGGGCACCCGCACGGTGCCACAATACGGGGGAATCCCTACGCTGGTGATTCCCTTAAAAGTGATGTGCAGCTCGGCGCTGCGGAGCTCCAGCGCTCCTCTGCTCCCAGAAGTCAGATTATAGCGCTCACGAGGCGCTAGGAGCTGCACCAGTCCTAAAGGATAAAAGAAATGAAGCAAAAGGTCCCAGGGGCATAGCTGGGCCCAGGGAGGCAGCCCTCCTGGCAGGTCCTCCTGGGCCCCAGCAGCAGCACGCCCGCAGGTTTAGGACCAGGTTCAGAGCATTTACATGGGGTCACAGCCCCTTCTTTTATACACCCTTTTCCCTTTGTGTAAAGGTGCAGGGCTGGGGAAAAACCAGACGCAACTGGTTTGGGGGAGCTTTGGAGCACTTTGTTTTGCTCAGCTCCTCTCTCCTTTCACAGGACAGGCTAGGGACATCAGACGCACCACAGGGGGTGGAGCCAGCATTGTGGAGGGAAGGCACAGCCCTATTCAGGTCCCAGGTGCAACTCCTCCCTCCCATCTAGATGCAGATCTCCCTATTCAGCCCTGCGCTGACTCACCCTGCCCCTCCTGGAGCCACACACACCTCCCAGCCCCTGTCACTCACAAGCCAGACATGCAATTCACATCAGGCAGGCAGACACAGAGCACACCTAAATGCCAACTTCTAAAAGTGGCATTCCTACACCAGTTATAATAAATCTGCGCACACCATTGCGCAGCATTTATTCTCACGAGTTCGCACATACTAAACTCGCCCCTGCACTCTTCTCACCCTAGGAATTACCACTGGCACACAGATCCCCAATGCATTCCTATGGGAGGCAGGTCAATCTCACTAAATGTGCACAGAGCGCGCACGAACTTTCCACTGGACCACAGTGCGAAAGTGCCCAGAGGCCTAAAACCACCAACACTAGGTCCCAGACCAGGCAAAAAGTTTAGGGGTGAACCGGCTAAAAAGGGCCAAGTCCAACAAGTACTATTAGTATTAGTAGTATTGTTTATAGCTGCAGTAATATAGTGTAGTATTGGTATTATTACTACTGTATTATTTAACACAATTATTAATAATAAAGATAATAATAACAACAGTAGTAAAAGCATTATTGTTAATAGTAGTGTTTGTTTGAATATTCATAGTATTCACATTTGGGTCATTACTATTTGATTCACTGATATTATTAGTAATGTTATTATGATTGTGTTATTATTCTTAAAATAACCTTGGCCACCAATAATTGTAGTGCTTACATTTTTAAGAAGCCTCCCAATTGTCTTACCTTCCATTTTAGAGGACATAACTAGGCATGAGAGCACAATGTTTATGCTTCTCTGTACTGTAATCTCTACCCAGTGACTAGTTTACGCTGCTGAATGATTATCGCACAAACGCTAATAGAATTCCACGAACATATTGTATGCGCTTTAGCATTAAACATTACTGTGTGAAATGTAATTTTCAAAGTGAATGCAATGTACATGTTCTGTATCGCTTTTATGGAAGGGGTAATCGTACATTTTTTTCCCAAAATGGCATTCTAGAAAAATTTACATAACATTAATGATCCCTAGCCGATGGGTACTAAAACACGAGAACATTAAGCATGTAGAAAGGCAATTCATAATGGAAAGATCGCAGTAAGGATTGCAGCGCATACACTGGAATCAACAGAGAGGCTGCTGGAAAGGCAAAGCTGAGGCTTTATGTCAGTGTTGGAGAGAATTAAGGGGCACAGAGGGGGCAATCCATGGAAGCCAGTGGTGTTAGGGCAGTCAGTCTAAAAAAAAGTTCAGGATTACATATGACTGATTCTGACCCCACCCTACAGAACTTACTGAGCCTATTCTTGACAACTTTGAGTTAAATCATGTGTGCCCCGGATTATTATCATTCCTGGGCAATGATCTGTTTGTTCCCAGATTATAATTACTGGTTCTGCAAACTTTATCACACCCAGTAATTATTGGGTGGGATAAAGTCTGCACCAATAACACTCCCCCGTGTAAATTTCAGCAGGTCAAATCTGCCGAAATCTACTAGAGGGAAAAGTATGGGGTGTGATTAATACCTCATCCAACACAGGGAAACACAAATTTGACATTTTAGGACCTGATTTGAAGTTTGGCAGACAGAGTTGTCCATCTCAAATACAGTGAAGTACCTGTCTGCCAAAACTTGGGTCTGCCCACCTCATTTAGAGATGTGCGCACTGTAAGCTTTCCATCAACACAGGCCCCCCCCCCGTCGACAGAAACTTCATCAGATGGCCGGTCAAAGTGGGACCCATCAGAGGAAGGGTATTATAATGGCCACCTTTTATAGTGTGGGCAGTGTAATATCCTTTTTTCTTTTCCTTAGGAAGAGCCAGAAAAAAAAAAACAATAATGACTCTCTCGCCCGTGTAGAAAACCTCCAGTTTGTGTATGTGGGGGGGGCTCAATATATATATTTTTTAAGAATGAGACTCCTGCTTTGGGAGTTTGTTTCTGAAAACCAAAAACATTTAAATGTTTGGTGTATGGGCTGTCAAATCCAATGATGGGTGTCTACCAAACTATTTGCATTTTGAAGGGAATAGATGTGCTGGCGGTTCCTTTCAAGGTAAAAATATGACTGCTTGGTCAGCAGTCATCTCAAAATTTGATGGACAGAATACTGTTGGAATGGTGGATGTAATGTCATCCGCCATCCCAATGGGTGTCCATCAAAGTGCAAATCAGGCCCTTAATGTGTTTAAGGTGGCTTGTGGGAAGGTGAGAATTAAGGGGGGTTTATTCTTCTTTCCATGTAGGAAAATCTGTCTGAGAAAGAGGCCCAAAATGGTTGACCTATTTTTTCAGCAGATTCATTCATTTTGTTTCACACAAACTGATAAATATAAATGGGCTTTTTGGCACATGTAAGATAAATTATGCCCAAAATTCAGCCAGGCAAAGCGTCTGATAAGATGGCTCATTGAGTTAATTATCCCTTTGAAGAGAGCTGGGAGTATTCCAAAATTCGCAGGTCACACATCCAGCTCGACAACTCAGAGTTTATCCTTCAAAGGTTGATAAATAGATTATCATTGACAGTGGTGCAGTAAAGGTGAAATTGGCCCTACAGCAAGCTCTAAAATCAGGCTAACCTGTCCACCAATTGGGTAGTATAATCAATACATGGGATGCGATGGGTCCCTTAATCCCTAGCTCCCAGTGCCACTACTGCAGTAATATTAGTACACCACTGACCATTGACTTAGGTAAAAAATGACTGCTGCTACTTAGAGCACTTTGAAATGATGGCATTTTGGTAGGAAGCAATACATAACATCATCGGGTACTATGGTTCTTCTTGTGGGACTGCAGGCAAATGCATCTAGCATGTAACCAGCCACGTGTTGCCAGGGGGAAAATGGTGGAGGTATATAAATAGCCCAGTAAACATAGTCAACTCTACCAGATTCCAGGATTCTCTCAGGCACCTCAAGTTGATCTAAAAACATACAGTAGCCCGATCCTCATAGTGCCAGAAATATATTCAGTTGACAGTGAATCTTATGATTTGAGAAGTTTTCCACCATTTTCGGGATTTACAAAAATCTCCGTGAATCCTCAGTCAAATTTACACAGCCAACATATTTCTGTGAAACTCTTGTCTTGGTTAAAGTAACACATGCATACAAAAGTCAGGAATTCGTTTAGCAAAAATGGTTCCCCACCCTCTTGTTAACATGGGGTTGTTTGGTACTCTTTTGGGCCACACTTGCACACTTAATTCAATGTTTCAAGGGTAGAATTTTTTTTTTACGACAGAATGTGAATGATCACAAATTTACAAAGTTTGGGATAATCACTATATTCCTAGTGGTCTCTCCATTAACTCCCCCCTTCCCCTTTAGACACTCATGTTCTCACCCCCACCTTTAAACTTGGTACTATGGAAAATCTACAGAAGGAGTACATTTTTGATGGAGTTAAGCTCAATATTAGTGCATAAATTATCAAATGCCGTCAATCTTTGAAGCTAAATTTAAGAATGATCATGGCAGGAGGAGCATTTGCTTTGCATACTCAAGTCGAGGTTAGATGAGCCTAAGGAAGATGCAAATCTTGTGAGACAATCTTTCTCTCTAAAGATTAAGGCTGTTTGAGGTCACACAGGCTGCAAGGTACTTTTAATGTCCATTTAATATTCCAGACTGATTTCGGAAAACTCTGGAAAGGACGGATTCAGTCCTGACCTTGCTTCATTCTAATCTTAGTCCCAACATAATGATTATGAAGTACATCCTTTGGCATCATTCCATGAGAGACATTACACAATAAATAACCACTTAAGTCCTCACTACATGCTTGTTGGACATGCCATGCGGGTGGTAAGAGATGTTTCTGCACACATTGGTATAACAAGTTGTACATTAAAATCACAATGTGATTTTTCTACCTCAATCACAATAAAACCAGAACAAGTTGGGCAAAATCTGTGTGGGAATAATGGCCTGATAATGAGCAGATATCTGTGGGTTTTGGTGCAAATGCACACATTTCCTTTTTTTATTTATTTTTTATTGGAGAAGATATGTTTACAAATACCAAATTCAAATTCATATACATACTCAAATTCATACATTGCAAATATAAGAAAAAGAAAATTATACACTTGGTCTTGTTTAAAACATATGACACATAAGTGAAATGGAAAGGAAACCAACCATGAAGGAAAAAGAAAAAAGAATACAGTTCCTGTACTGAAAAATCATAATAAGAAAAGCAAAAGGAAACCCTAATTTAACACGGCCCCTCAGCTTCCTCCCTCCCCTTCTACCCATTTAGATAAAGAGCTCCATAGTGTCGTACCCCATTTCCTGGCCTGACGGCCCTTACAATCATATAAGGCTGATTCCAATTTATATATAGCCATAAGTCTGGCCAGGTATTCCTGAAAGAGTGGAGGCAGTGTATCTTTCCATCTAGTTGCGATAAGTAACCGAATAATAGTTACTGAGATGAATAACATACCGGATTGAGCCTGATCCAGTCCGGCGTTACTATCATATCCCAGCATCATGAGTGTGGGGGACAGTACTACTTTTTTACTCAGGATCTTCTCCAAAAATTTAGTTGCTTCAGCTTTAAACAAATCGAGTTGTGGACAGCCAAAAAACATATGGATCTCCTCTGCTGGTCCCCTCCCACATCTTGGACATTTGTCATCTTCCCTTTTCCCCCATTTAAATAAATTATAGGGAGTAAAATATAAACTACAGATTGTTTTGTAGTGTTGTGCTTTTAAATTGGATGAGAGGAGCACTTTTTTTGCCAACAATAGGGACATATCCATATCTACATCACTATTTTCTAGTTTATCTGCCCACTTAATCTCTAGTTTCTCCATATCATCGTGGGCTGCCCCTATTAATATACTATACAAAGGCTTAAGCTTACACATTCCCCTCTTAAGAATCTCAAATAATACTATCCTACTACTAGATATAGCTTGTTGTTGTTTGCCCAGAAATCCCCTTATTTGAAGGTATTTGAGGTAGTGTCCATCTGGTATTCCATATTTCTTTTGTAATTCAGAAAAAGAGTAATATGAGCCATTGGCCTGGATATCCCCTACTACCTGCACACCGGAGTGCTCCCATTGTCTCCCTATGATTTCATAAAGCCCGGGGGAACTTAGGGAAGACCTCCAGATAGGTGTATATCTAGTGTATTTCTCAATTTTCCTGAATTTTTGTATTTTACACCATGTTCTCCAGGCATTCGATATGATCTTAAATCTTACTTTTTTAAAGTAGCTAGGTTCTACCTGCCGGAGTAGTAATGCTCTTCCTTTATCTCCTAATGCAAGTTCATAGATAGTGGGGATACCAGAATTCAATCCACCCCCGGGCCCAGCATTATCAAAAAATAATACCTTCATTTGTTGCAATAGGGTTGCCCAATAATAAAAGGTAAGATTTGGGGCTGCCAAACTGCCCCGAACCTGTGGTAGAGTTATCATTTTCAGTGACCTCCTAACCTTCCCATATTGCCATATGAATTTACTGAATATCGAGTCAAGAGCCTTAAATATTGATCCTTCCACCTCAATAGGGAGTGTACGAAATAGGTATAGAATTTTGGGAAGCATCACCATTTTTAAGACATTCACTCTTCCTATGATGGTCAAATGCAATGAATTCAACCGTTTAAGATCAGTATCTATTTTGTTAATCATAGGATTAAGTTTATTTGTCCAATCTGATCCACATCTGAGGTAATCTTAACCCCGAGATAAGTAGCCGTAGAGATACGCCGGTGATCTTGAAAAATGATATTCTCGGTACACACTATTTGGGTTTTGGTTTTATTAAGTAAATACCCTGATTCTTCGCCAAACATAGTGGCCAGGGTTTCTATTTCCCCCATGGCTTCCTCCGGATTAGGGGTTGTATAGCGATGTCATCGGCATACGCAAGTACCTTGGTGCTATATCCCTGGGTTGACATGGGTGTGATAACATTATTCTCCATAATCATTTGTATGAATGGGTCAATATATAAAGCAAATAGGATGGGGGAGCACGGACATTCTTGCCTTGTTCCCCTTCCAACTCTTATCATTTCTGACTCTCTTCCCATCATCTGAAGTTTGGCATATGGTGACTTATACATGGCCTTTATTGCAGTAATAATTAGTGGGCCAAAACGCTTGGCTGCTAAAATCTTCCACAGATACTTCCATGCCACCCTGTCGAAGGCTTTTTCTGCATCCAGTAGGATCATAGCCAGCCTGCTGTTGTTCACCCGAGCGATATCAAACAATGCCACTGCTCTTCTTACATGGTCAGTTGTGTCTCGACCTGGACAAACCCGTGTTGCCAGGGTGACACCATACTGGCTATGACCCCCTGGATACGATTCGCCAAGATCTTGGAATAGATTTTAGCCTCTGCGTTGATTAAAGAAATAGGTCGATATGAGGTGGGTTTCTCTGGTGGTTTGTCCTTTTTAGGGAAGATAACTATATTCGTACCTTTCCATGACTCAGGAGGTTCTCCTGAATATTGGACCCCCAGAAACAGATCCCAAAGAAGGGGAGTAAGTTCTTTCTGGAATACTTTATAGAATTCCAGGGGGATTCTATCAGGGCCCGCGGCCTTGCCCGAACTAAGTTGCTGTATCGCTATGTGCACCTCCTCTGCTGTGGATTCGGACTCCAGCCTGTCCCGTGCTTCCCCTTCTAACCTCCTATACCCCGCACTGGCATTAACAAATAAGTCTCCCTCCGAGCCTGGCCTCTCTTCATTATACAGATCTTGGTAAAACTCGTGAAATACTCCCATAATATCCCCAGGGTCTGTATATAAAACCCCCCGGTTTTTATAGAAGATATCTGATTCTGCATTGTTTTCTGTCTGATTTTCAGAGCAAGCAGCCTGCCAACAGAATCCCCATATTCATAGGTTGCTGCCCTTTGTGTTTGATACCCAGCTGCAGCTTGCTGTGAATAATATGTATTAATTTCAGCCTTAGTCAGAATGATGTCTAATTGAGTTGTAGCAACAACTCTCCCCTGGGCTATCTTACTCAGGTGCTCCTTTTCAAGATCCTGGAGCTTGGCACAGAGAGACTTCACCTTCTTATGTTGTTTATGTCTCTTGTTGGCGGAAAAACTGACCATTTCTCCCCTTAGAGCAGCCTTAAAAGCATCCCAAACCATATTACGAGATGCGCTAAATCTGTTTGTATCAAAGAATTCGGACAAATGCACACATTTCCACAGTAGTATTGGAGACAGAAATTCATAATCACCAGGTAATCCTGCATCAAAAAATACTGATCTCTGTGATATCAGAACATCAGAGTGCAGGACTACCGCTGTGGGACTTCCGTGATCCCTGTAACAAAACTCCAGGGGCTTCATATATGCCATTTTGGCATACGGCAGCGCAGCAAAGCACTGTGCTGTGCTGTGCTCCCATATGCCAAAGTTAAAGGGCATGAATGCACGTATTTAAGCAATACAGTGTATTTCCGTCCTTTCTGCCTACACTGGCGCCTTTTTGGCAGCCTAGCACCGTAGGCACCCTTGCACTCTGGTGCAAGGGTGCCTCAGTGCATGCAGGATTGTTTTTGTGTAGGAAGGGGCACCTTCCTGAACAAAAACAATCTTACAAGGCATTTTCCTCTTTCTATGTGTGCTGTAGGATGCAGCACACATGGAAAGTGGAAAAACAAGGTGAAATAAACATATTTCTCCTCCTTACGCCTCACCTGGGGAGGCGTATGGATTTGATGCCTCTCTAGGTTTAAATCACTTTGTAAATCTGGGGCAGCGTCAAATTCCATGGCTGTTGCATGGGAAAACCAACTGCAATACCAATGGAACACCTCCCGGGCGCAGAGCATTGATTTGCGCTGAGTCGCCTTACTCATGATTTATGTGGATACTCAAAGCCACGCAGGGTGGCTTTGTGCAACTTCATAAATCTTTATGAGAGCCCTGCGTCACGCATGGTGCAAAAGTGATGCAGGGCTCTCATAAATAAGCCCCTAAAGCTTTTTTGGACAAATGGAAACATTACTGGTCTAAAAAGTGTAGAACTCCTATGAACCAACCAATTGACACAACCACTGTATCGCAGCAGACAAGCATTTTCTATATCTTCTGAAAGCATGTGGTTCTAAGGAAAGCAGTTGTTTATACTTTCTTAATTTTAGATTTCCTTAGTCAGTATACCTATCCTGCTTCTAAATCTTTCCCTGGAAATGTTCCTCTCATTTCCACTGTCATTAAAAAGCATTTAAAAATAAACGCTTATGTTGTGACATTAAGTTAATCAGCTGGGATTCAATTTTCTGATTTCTACTGCTGTGCAAGTCAATTAAAGAAAAAATACATTTGTTGCATTGCAGTATTACTGTCTGTATGCGAATCATGCGGCACTTTCAATTAGGACTTTTTAATACGGCCCTAATTGACATGCGCTTTTTAAAAATGAAATGTTGATTCATTAGAAACATAATTCACTTACAATCTGCCTACCGTGTGTTCGTGTTCACCCTAAGCACCAAAATGTAAGCCAATTTCATATAAACTAGGTGCAAGCGTGTCCTGTCATTTTATTACACGTATTGGCAGTCAATAGGTTTGCATTTTGTGCAGCAAAACGATTTTTATCAAGCTTCACTAAAGCACTAAGTACATGTATAGCACCAACAGCAGAAACTCAAGCTTTTCTAACAGCACAGACGACAGCAGCACCAACAGTGCACACTTACACACGCACAGACCAATACAACACAAACAACAGCAATACAAGCTTCTCTTATCCTTGAGGATTTTTAACTTCTATATTAGATGAATTCAAAATGGGTTCACACTATTACATGGGCAAATTAAGAGCATAAGGAAAGATGGGGCTCATAGGAAAAAAAATAACAACCGAAACGGGAGGTCAATTTAAGGGCCTGATTCACAAAGGTAAACTTACACTTTTGTGTACACGTACAATTTTTGGGGTTTTCACAAAGTACGAGTTTAATTTTTCTAATAGTATTTTTATGACGGCAGAAACTCCGCAGGGGGGCGGAGAATTCCGCCCATAGGAAGATAGGTCAGGCCTCTCTTTTTATGAGTGCGGAGTCTCCACAGTAGTAACATTACTATTAGTACCATTAAACTCATAGGGCCCGATTCACAAAAGTAATCTGAGACAAAATCCTAAACTTACTACTTTTGGTATTCACAGAAGGCATTTAATAGTAGTAAAGTTAGGATTCCTAACTTTACTACTACTAAACTGAGACAAAATCCTAACTTTACGACTTTCGGTATACACAAAAGGCATTTAGTAGTAGGAATCCTAACTTTACTACTACTAAATGCCTTCTGTGAATACCAAAAGTTGAGGTGAATCATTGAAAACTTAGGGGGGATATTCACAATGACGGGCGATAACTATCGCCAACGTCAGTCATCAGCAGAAAAGTTAACGCCGCCTAACCCTGAATATTATCGCCATGATAGCGGGGTATTATCAAGTCCATGCTACATGGCATTAGTAACAGGGAACGGGTGTTAAAACACACGATAAAATCATCGCGATGGCGATATTAAATCCTGCATTAGCTGGCGATAACCTGCGATCTGCCAATTATCGCAAGAAAAGTCACATCTTCACTCCCGGCGATATCGCCTTGTTAAAATGCCCCACAGCGTTGAATTTGAGGCACAATAAAATTGGTAAGGAAATCGGGGCAGCATCAAAACGCGGTGTGAAAAGGAGGAAGAATTGTGGCCCCCTCTGGCACAGCTGCCTGTCTGTCCTTTCCTCCAGTGTGTCCCAGGGCACTGCTGCCTGTCTTCCCTCCTCTGCCGTGATTCCTAGGGCACGGCTGTCTGTCTGTCCATCCGTCCCTCTCTCCGGTGTTTCACTCAACCGATTGTTCTTCTTTCCAGTGACTCACAGGGCACTAATGTTGCCTGTCCTGCTGTCGGGGGTCTCCCTTTGCACGACTGTCTGTCCATTTCTCCAGTGCCTGTCAGAGCACGGATCTCTCGGGTGCCTCCCAGTGCAGTGATGCCTCACTCCTCTTCAGTATCTTCTGAAGCACGTGAGTCTGACTGTCTCAAGTACCCTGTGGAGGGAGACTGTTGTCTGTGGACACTTGTATCTGCATCTCTCCCCTGCCTCGTAGGACACTTTTGTATCTGCCCGTCTGTTGCCTACCCCTCAGGTTACTAAATATGCCCACTATCAGAGACCTCTCATGAACGGATGTTTGTCTTCCTATCCCCCACTGCTACCTCCCAAGGCACTATTGTATGACCATGTTTTCTGAATCTTGTCAATGTGGATTTATTTACATGGTGTCTGAAGGCACTGCTGCTGCCTACATCCCTGGTCAGGATGCCTTTCTATTTCTTAAATGTCGTCTATGGTAAAGCTGTGTAGCCATCGCTCCTGTAGCGGACAGCTGCCTTCCACATCACTGCTTGTCCATCTGTTCGGTGTGTACCAATGCCCGGATGTCTGTCCATCCCTTTGGAGTTTTACTATCTGCTGAGATCTCTGCTGCCTGCTAGGTCACTACCACCTCCCCAACTCTACTCTGGCTCCTTAGGCACTCCTTGGGCCCTGCTGTCCTTCTCACCCTCCACTGTCTCCCAGGGCTGCTGCAAGGGCGTAGAAGACATGACATTTGGGGTTGGGGGGCATAAAGTAAGCTGAGCTAGTGACCTGGCTTGTCTTCAAGAGCAAAATCATGAGCCCAGGCATCAGAACAGGTAAATCAAGCAACAAATGTTATGAACAAACATGATAATGACTTTAAAGTTGAAAAAAAAAGCATTTTCAACATTTCTCTGTGTCGCAATGAAGTACATATGGTCATATCACTGAATTGAGTGACATTTATTGAAAATTACATGTTTCAACACAAAACATTCAAGAAGTCCCCCGTGCCCTATCGGCGTTGCCACAAATTACACAAAATGTCACTTCATGTTCTCTCTCTCTATAGCTTATATTGTTATTGAATGTAAAGAAAAATGAATTTATATTAGCCATATATAACAGAGGTGTTTGTGGAGCACAGATCCTGTACTGAATTGGTTCAATGTGCTCTAAAACTGGATGGTTAAGCAAAATGATACATAACGAAGTAAAGCGATGGCTGTGGATCACACCTTGGGGGTTATTCTCAATGGCGGGCGATAACTAGCGATAGGCCCATGTGCGGCAAGAAAACTCACGTTAGTCAGCCCAACTTCAAAATTTCTTGCCTCTAATGCAATAAATTGCCTATCAGTCAACCGCCAATAGTAAATAGGCATTAAATACAATAGAATGCAGAATGTAGCATACAGGAACAAGTGCAGCACACATCAACAACGCCTGCAAGCCATCCAACATCCAGGATGCTCAGGATGAGAGCCATGATGCCTCGCTGGACCTGCTTCTGGATCCTTGATACCTTGCTGGACCTGCGTCTGGAGCCTGGAGTGGGATGTGGAGGAGCTGTGGAGTCGATGATCCGTGACCGTAAACATTGATGTGCGATGATCGTCCGTATCTGGTGGTGAAGTCTGGCAGGACGCATGGAGACACGTTGCTGACCTGTGTGAGAAGACCGCCTTGCGACCCTTGGAGCTGTTGATGGTAGAGGCGCTCATGCGCACCAACGAAGTGAGGTACGCATCGCATACTACGATCCAACACTACACCGGGGTGCACGGAGGGGATTAACAACGGTGTGTGCCGTCTCCCTGCATCACATGACAGATGATGTTGGGCTGGCCGTACGCTGTGGAGGGTGAGTCCCCTGTGCTACGCCGAACTTGAGTTGCATGAGCGCTGCAACGTCACGCCTAAGGGGGCCCTGCTGCATCAACTGCATCTGGAGGCCCACCAGCGAACTAGTCGGCGACTGCTGTACCCAACCTAGTGAAATCACACCTGGCTGATGCTCCTGCTGGCTGAATCACAGATTTGAAGAGAGTGCAGTGGATTGCGCCACGGTTATCAATATCCAGGTAAGGAGATGGTGGGACGCGTAGCGCAGGAGGGCCATGGGTCAAGTTGCTCAGGCCTATCACACGTAGTTGACGCCCCCCCAGTGGCGTCTCTTCCGCTATGGTGGAAGAGCGTTGCCCCACTGCCTCAAGCAGTGCAGAAGAGTAACAATCATCACATGATGATAACTGATGTAATTATGCTATGTATCCTCAGGGGGTGGGAGGGTGGGTAGGACTTCTCCAAACACAGAGCAGGGCATGGGTGGATTGGCATGCCCACTCAAGTGCGCAATGACTGTTTTGTCGGCCCACTCAGGCCGCACAAAGCAGTCATGCGCACTTCCCTGTTTGCAATGCAGGCTGCATTACAGCCTGCATGGAGAATATGCCCACCCCTCCGGCCCCTGGCTGCATGAATTGTCCCATTGCAAATTAGCAATCAC
The DNA here is from genome assembly GCA_963921515.1 of Calotriton arnoldi. Taxonomy (NCBI): domain Eukaryota; kingdom Metazoa; phylum Chordata; class Amphibia; order Caudata; family Salamandridae; genus Calotriton; species Calotriton arnoldi. The sequence goes on from CAWUFW010007869.1 coordinate 184,536, forward strand.
ACTGCTGCATTGCAGCTTTAGGATTGACTCAGAGGAGGGAACCTGGCTGCAGAATTCCTGTTCCTGGAAGCAGACGCAGGGGAGGATGAGCTACGAAGACACGTGGCCCGGATTCGAGGTAAGACTTCCCTCATTACAATATTATGACACCCGCTCACACACGCATACCCGCGTCCAGGCACCGTCCAGTATTATTTCCGGCGTTTACATCCTCACAGCTGTCCATCACCCCCCCCAGCACTTCACAATGGCGGACGCTGTGCGCACATGCATAGCGGGACTAACACTCGTGTGCCAAAGGCACATACGTAGTTACAACGCATTAAATGACATAGCATTCCATTCCAATGCATACTAATACTAGGCACATTGCAACAGTATGTTAGATGTTGCATTACGGAGTCATGAACATCACTATTCAAACTCCAGTGAGTGCAACCCTAAACTAACCTTTGCACCCCAATCCCAAACGTGAAACCAGGAATTCCTTTTTGAGCCCCCCATTACACACCCAAAACTCTAAATTGACCCAAATGCGCACCCCAATTTTCATATTTTACCCCAAATGCACACCCCAATTTTCATAATTAACCCCAAATGCACACCCCAATTTTCATAATTAACCCCAAAAAACACCCACATTTTCATATTTTACACCATAAAAGTCCCCAAATTTCATATTTTACACCATAAAACACCCCAAATTTCATATTTTACACCATAAGACACACCACAAATTTCATATTTTACATCTGGAACACATACCCACCCATAATAATTTAAATTACACCATTACTGACCTCACAATGCGTTGTAATCAAATGCAATGTGAAGATACATGCGTTGTTGGAGTTGCGTTGTTAATGATGTACTGTCTGCGTTGGAATGGTCATCTCACATGACAAAGGCAAACCATAGGCTACGCCGTTTGACTCTGTCTTCCCCTGGACCGCGCTCCGCACCAAGGACACTCCACTGCTACAATGCCAGCCCTCTCCTCGCCATCAACCCTGGACGCCACTTCGCCTGCCAGGCCCAACCTCTGCTCCGGACAGGACATCGCCATCACTGACGGCTGCAGTATCATCCACAAGGAGCACCACAACCGTCAAGGAGGAGGCATTGCCATCACCTACAGAGGCTCACTCCAACTGACCACGCACTGTAATGACCCTAGGGTGACCACGGACCACCTGAACTCCCAGATCCGAAGCAAGCACAAGCACATCCTCTGCAGCATCCTCATGTGCATGCCCACCGGGACATGGCCCCCCATTCTCCAATACCATTGTAGACATAATTGCACCACAGGGTCTCCCATCCACCGATGACATCCTACTCGGTGTACTCAAGTTCCACATGGACAACCCCAGTGACAAGGACACCACCCACTCCTGTGGAAGGTCACCAACATCAGACGCAAGCAGCAAGTCACCGCAACAAGCCACATAGCAGGACACACGGTCGAGCACGTCACCGCCGCAAGCGGGAGCTTAACCTTCAGCAACAACACTGGACTCTCCTGGACCAACAATCATTGGATACATCACGTCTTCACCTTGCCCACCGGACACCAATGCCATCATCGCAACCCCTCGCAGCTGGATCAAGGCCACCGTTGGACGTCTCGTCAACTCTCTCAGCACCAACACTCCGCCACTGCTTCCAAACGATGACACCACAGGGCACAACCAACACCGATGGATCTCCAACAGCGTCGACATTCGGGCACCCCTCATGTACTGCACTGCGTCAGTACCTTCCGCCTGCCTGATGGCAGGCGTGAGGGTGACGCAGTGCCACAGGAATAGGCTGGCCCCATGCATTGCTGGAGTTGCATCATGGTTGTGACCCAACTGCAGCAATGCGTGACTTTAGCGCAGACAGACACGTCAGGATTCCTGATGTAACTGTCATTACTTGCGTCATGGAGCGCTGTCCAGTGAGTACAGCGCATCCATGCTGTTGCAAGAAGGGCGTAGTGAGAAGTGTTGCAACGCAGTCTTGTCGCAGCGCTGCAACATTTTCATGACTGGGGCACAGGAATGCGCGCTATCTTATTGATGGTGCGCAGTCCTGCCCTGTAATTTTGTGGCAGGGCATCGCAGCAACATTGCTTGCAGCGCGGTCCAGCAACAAAACCTGCTGAAATGAGGCCCCTATGGTTATCTCCATTTTAAGACCAGATATTTTCTGGTCTTAAAAAACTGCCTCTAGTTGCAGTTATAGCTTAAATTAAGGAATCCCCTTGTGAAAAGGGTGATGTTGGGTTAACGTCAGATTTTGCAAGGGAACGCCTCCCTTGCATATCATTAGCGTTATTTATCGCTGACAGAAGTTGAGATATTTAAAAGTGTAGTTTTCGCCTAAAAGTTGTCGCTAACTGCTGTTAGCGACAGCTTGTGAATATTGTGATAAAAATAACGCCGCTTTATTGGCTTGTGAATATGCCCCTTAGTTTCCTAGGCTCGGATCCATGTAGAAATATTTACTCTTCTTAGAAATGACCAAGAGTTTTGGACCTGCTCTGCACCCGTATTTGGAGACTGAGAATCGCTCACTCTGTATCCTCTCTGTGGTTGCGCTAAATGCTTTGGTTTGGAATGACCTCAGCTGAACATTTTTCACCAGCACCAAATTCACAAATGCAAATTGAAAAATAGCAAAAAATGAAACAAATGAGCTATAGCATACTTGCTAACCCATGACAGGTTGAAAGGCTAATCACTGTACTCTCCGCAGTGTGATTTTACACCATGTCGTGCTTCGAATGAATAGAGCAACGCTACCAGGTGCAACACTGACATCTTTGGGCAAAGCTGTGCACCATGTATAATTTACATGGACTGTTGGCAAACATCTCCTGTCACTCATTTTGAGATCATTTGAAAGAACAGGCATAATCTTTGGAATGTCACTCCAGACTCTACAATGTTCCAAATGCACTGTAAAAATATTGAAGGTAAAGCAAAATTATCCCTGATATGCCCCATTAATTTATTCATAATATTCTTTGCTACGCCACGAAGCCACGGTGAGCAGTGCAGACATGTTTCCTCTGGCCCAGGCACCATGACCAGGAGAAATGCTATTAGCACACCCAAGACCTGTCAGTTTCCGATGTGGGAGCTGTTAATTCATAACTGCTGGTAAAATGAACATGTTCTAGTAAATTTAAAATATTTCAGACACACCAAGGACACGGTTTATTACAGTGATGGCTCTATAATGTTTGTGATGTCTAGTTGAGGAATAGGGCCACAGTTCACAAAAAAATAAATATATTGTCTGGATGAGCAGGTAATTTGTGATTGGGTTACAACGACTTGAAAGGAGCAATACTCACCTAGGTGTTTCTATGTTTTTATGCTTATGTCTTGTTTATGACACAGAGTATGAAGAACAATTTGAGACAATGTTTAGAAGCCACCTAAATTCAGACCCCACCTTAAGACAGAAAAGTGCACGTTATACAGCCCAGGCCCTGCTGCACCAATAAGGATGCACCTTCCTCAGCTGTTTGGCTCCTTGCAAACTGATGGAGCAGCGCGTGTACTGAGTGGCCATTTGACCTCCTATTAGTCGAACTCTTGCAATATCGTATCAAAATGTGTGCAAGGTACGACAAGGTGCAGCTCCAATGCAAGGATTTTCAGAGTCCAATGGAGTAGTTTGTGATTTAGGAACTCCGTATTCTTTATCAAAGAGGCAAAGATGCAGTGCTTAGTTTAAAAAAAAACATAAGTGCCAGGGCTCTAGTCAGCAGGCCACTTCCGCTTGCACTGCCCATTGCTGCTGTCAATTACAGTAACAGCATAACTAATAAGTCACACTCCTATAAGTGTGACAATTCTGCCATTTTCAGGACCCCAAATGTAAAAGAATGGCTTTGGCAGCAGGTATTAGTCATTCTTAATGTATATTGAATTAATAAACAACAGTTATTGCGCTCATCTCTGAATTAAAAAAACAGCACCACCATGTGGCAGACTGTCAAAGGTACTGGTGTTGGCAATTAAGTGCCAGTGCTGAGCACCGGAAACCACCGGCTCAAATTAAGCACAGCAGATATGTGGCTTTCAGTGTTGAAGCCGGTGCAATGGAACCGGGGCCCAGAGGAGGGAGCGGTGCTCAGCGTGCTCTGAAGGTAGATTACAGGGCCCCTCTAAGAATGATTTAAATACAGAATCTGCCTGGGCCCTTGCACTAAATACTTCTGGGGAAGCAGGAAGCAAGAGAAGGTATTATGGAGCGCCTATAGAGTATAAGAGAGAAATGGAGAAGCAATAGGAAGAAATGGGAAATAAATGAAACAAGAGAAAAGGGTGAAAGATAGAAAGGAGAGGAGAAAGTGACAGAGAAAGAGAAGGAGATAAATCCAAGCAAATGGGAAATGGAAGAGGAAGAGAAAGGGGCCACAGGGGTTGTGGGAGGAAGAAAAAGAGGAAGGAGATGGAAGATGAAGAGAGAAGCGAAACCAAGCTATAGATGTGAGAGAAAGGGAGAAAATAGCTACAGAGGATAGACAGATTAAGGAGGGAAGGATGCAGACAGAAGAGAGAAAGGATACTGGACAATTGGGGAAGAGAGGAGCTGAGAACAGAAAGATAGGAGCGGGAGTAAAGAGAGAATTTTGAGAGAAGGGAATGAAGGAGATAAGGACTAGTGAGAGCGAGAAGGTGAAGAGAACCAGAGGAAGCAATAGGAAGGAGAGAAGTTGAAAGGAGGGATACAGGTTAGGAGGAGAAAGGGAAAGGCAGGTAGAATGAGGAGCTTGGAGACCTGTAGCTACCATTAGTGCAGCAGGTGCAGTAACACTCGGTTCCACCCTGATTACGACTGTCTTTTGTTACAAACCCAGGGTGAAAGGGCCCCCTTTTAAGCCCTTGCACTGTGGCTCATAATAGACTGGCTGCACCACGGCAGCCACTATTTAGGTCATTTGTGTCAATGAAAAAGCCCACTTGTTTCCTCTTGAAATGAAATGAGGATTTCTAAGTCTTACAGCAATCGCAACTATCTAAGAGTATCTTATTGCCCCAGGGAGTCCCACAGGGATCAATTCTGAGTCCCACGCTATTTAATCTATATGTGGGACCACTTGCAGAGCTAGTGGAAAAACATCATGTTACCATCGTATCGTACGCTGATGACACTCAGTTAATTGTGACATTATCAGGAAACAATAAACAGACAGCGCTCAATTTTACTAGGTGTTTAGAAGAGGTAGCAAGATGGATGTCTAATCACTGCCTGAAGTTGAACGGGAATAAAACAGAGGTAATGATAGTGGGCAATGCACCGAATATATGGTCCTCTGCATGGTGGCCGGAAACATTGGGACAAGTACCTACTCCCAAAACGGAAGTAAAAAATTTGGGAGTTTGGTTCGACCCTAAACTGTCTTTTGATGCCCAAATACGGAAAGTAGTGGGTAAATGTTTTGGCATTCTAAAAACTCTGAGAAAAATTCTTGACCTACTACCACCCAATGCAAGGAAAACCATAGTGCATGCCCTGGTGACTGCACAATTGGACTATGGGAACGTACTGTATCTGGGAGCACCGAAAAAGGGGCTTGCCAAATTGCAGGTGGTGCAAAATGCGGCGGCCCAGTTGGTACTGAGTCTCTCCAGAAGAGCTTCTACAAGGAAAGCCCTGCAAGACTTACATTGGCTGCCGGTGGAGAAAAGGGTTCTATTCAAGTCAATGTGTTACTGCCATAAAATTCTTGCAAAAAAAGGTCCGCGATACCTGCACCCTTTAATAACACAATATATTCCAGGCCGCAATTTGCGATCGGAAGGAAGGGCGCTAGTGAAGGTTCCAAGAATTCAGACCGCAAGAATGGGGGCACGGTCCTTCAGATATCTTGCGACAAAATCTTGGAACGGGCTCCCGGAAACCCTAAGAATGGAACCATGCGAAACAAAATTTAGAAAAAAGCTAAAAACATGGCTATTCTCCTCTGCATCTTAAAGTGAATGATAGCGACAGGATTGTGTCAGTAGGTAAATCAAGTGACGTGTCTAGTGCTGTCTCTTACTAGCGAGTGCATTCACCGCGGGGACACGCCGGTTGGCGTAACCATGCGCTTTAGAAATGGTTAAATAATAAAGCGCACTACTGCCCGAAGGTGTCTAGGCGCTAGCTCCCAATGGGTAGACCAGGGTGAAGGATAGAACCAGACGTCATGTGTAGGGCAGAGAAAGTAATAATGGTGCTGAGCTAATTACTAAAGAGCCATGTTTTAAGAACCTTATGAAAGATAGACAGATTTTTTAAGGTTTTTAGTTTCAGAGGCATCGAGTTCCAGAATTTGACAGTAGCCACTGCAAAGCTCTTGCCTCCCCAGGTGGCTCTTTTCAAATTAGATACGACCAAATTGGCCTGGAAGGAGGATCTTAAGGTCCTGGAAGGGATGTATTGTTGAAAGAGCTGTTTGATGGATTCTGGACCATCAAAATGAAGGGCCTTAAAGGCTATGCACAGAGACTTGAACATTATCCGCTTTCTTACCGGGAGCAAATTAAGTAAGGGGAGAAACTTGGAGACAAATTGATGTTTTGGTATTCCTAGAAGCAGTCTGGCTGCTGCGTTTTGGACCATTTGGAGCTTGTCCAGAGCTTTCTTGTGGGCAGTCAGAAAAAGCCCATTGCAATAATCTATTTTAGAGAAGACCAGTGCAATGATCACTGCTTTGTGTATGTCCAGAGGGATAAAGGAGAAAACCTTCCTAAGTGATTTAAACATAAAGAAACACAAAGAGGAGTTGGCATTAGCGTGTCCCACAAAGGAAAGTTTTTCATCAAATTGGACTCCCAGATTTTTCACTTTGGGAACAGGAGTTGGGAGCGCACCCATTTCCTGAGGCCACCAATTAGGGGACCAAAATGATGGGCGGTTGCCAAAAAGTAGCACCTCAGTTTTGTATTGCTATTGTACCGGTAGAGGCTTAAATGTAGCACTGTCCATAATGTGATAAGGATTCCAGTTCATGACTCAACAATGTAGTCAATTTATTTACTGCAAAAATACAAATCCTATTTTAACCAAGCCTCATAGGACGTCTGTTGGACTTAGCCCTTTTAGCAGGGTCATCCCTGAACTTTTTGCCTTCCTCCTAGTCTTTTTTCTGACCTGGTGTTGGTGGTTTTAGGACTCTGGGCACTTTAGCACTGCTGTCCAGTGTAAAATGCGTGTCCTCTCTGTGGTAAACATGGTAAGATTGGCCTATACCTGTTTGGCGTATTTAATTTACCTATCAGTCCCCAGTAAAGTGGTATCTAATATACCCGGGGCCAGTAAATTAAATGCTACTGGTGGGCTTGCAGCGCTGATTGCGCCACCCACCAAAGTAGCCTTTCAAACCTGTCTCAGGCCTCTGCCAATGCAGGGCCTGTGCGCGCAGTGTTACTGCCGCTGTGACGTGACACCTAAGGTGTGTGCCACGTCTGTGACCCCCCTTTTACCCCTAAGGTAGGCCCTAGCTAGCCCTATGGGCAGGGTGCATTGTAGGTGAAAGGTAGGACATGTACCTTAAGTGTGTTACATGTCCTAGTAGTGACAAACAGCCATTTTGGTTTCTCACTGCTGTGAGGCTGCCCTCTCATAGGAATGCATTGGGGATTTCCTGATAAGTGTTTCAGTGGTAATTCCTGATATGAGAGGAGCAGCGTGGTCAAGTTTGGTATGTTTGGAATAGTAATAATAAATGCTGCGTAACGGTGTGCGCAGATTTATTATCACTATTTTAGAAATGCCACTTTTAGAAGTTGGCATTTCTGTGTGCTATGTGTCTCTGCCTGCCTGATGTGTATTGCATGTCTGGCTCTGGAGTGACAGGGGCTGGTGAGGTGTGTGGCTCCAGAGGGCAGGGTGAGTCAGCGCTAGGCTGAATAGGAAAATCTGCATTTGGAGGAGTAGTCCCCTGACCCTGAATAGGTCTGTGCCTGCCTTGTACAATGCTGGCTCCGCCCCCTGTGGTGTGTCTGATGACAGAGCCCAACCTGACAAAGGAGGGTGGAAGCCCTGTAAACAGAGTGCTTTAGTACCCCCCAGAACCAGTTTGGACTGGTTCTCCAAGCCCTGTGCCAGGGCAGACCAATGAGAAACCCTGTATAAATATTGGGGCTGTGACCCCATGTAAAGTGTGCTGTTCTTGGGTGCTGCTTGGACCTGCTGGGCCCCAGGAGGAACTGCCACGAGGGACTGCCCCTTTGCTGGAGGGCCCTGTGAGCTGGCCTGCCTGGGCCCAGCTTTGCTTTTTGGACTCTGGTCCTCGCACCTCGTGAGCGCTATATCTTTATTACTGGAGCCCCAGAAAGAGGGACTCCAATAATCCAGGAAGAGAGGAGCGCTTGTGCCCTGCAGCGCTGGGCTGCAACGTGCCCCGAGGGAATCCAGGCATGGGGATTCCCCTGCGCTGCCTGGGAGTGAAGCAGGAGCCTACCCCGCATTTTGGTGCTTTACGGAAGGTGGAGCGGGAGCCCACCCCGCATCTTTGGAGTCCAGAGAAACGCCGCACCACGAGTCGCGACCCGGAAGCCAGGCAAGCTGCCTGGTGGTGGGCGGGGCCGCGTTCATGAGCCGCGGACCAATCCGGGCGGACGTAGCCACCGGAAGCCAGGCCCGAGTGAGCCTGGAGGTGGGAGGGGCCGCCGTGTGCTGGTGGGAGCCCCGCCTGCTGCCCTAGAGAAGAAGGGGATCGACGGAGACTCCTCTCCGCGCTGAAGGATCCCCCGTGTGCCTGCAAGTGGAGGTAGAGCTCCGCGAGCTCACCGGACCCCAGGAAGAGGAGACCGGAGCCTCGCGGATTCCCTGTCATAGTCCTGCTGTCCCGGGAGGAGTCCACAAACAGCCCTGGTGAGTGGGGACCCACAGGGCAGTTGCGCCCGTTCCTGAATCCGGCCCTGAGCAGCCCCAGTGAGAGGGGGCTGAAGCTGTTTGGAGCATTGTTGGTGCCCTCAAAGCACAGTGGGTGCCAGTGCTTGTGTATTCCCTGTCACAGCTGCACCGCAAGAGCACGGGCAGCTGCAACAAAGGTGCATTTGTATTTAGAAGCCCCGGAGTGGGGCTTCAGAGGCACAGTGGTGCCAAGGCTGACTTTCTCAGCTGCACCGCGAGAGCGCGGGCAGCTGCAACGATGGGGGCATTTCTTTTCACGAAGAGGAAGGGGTGAGACGTGCCCTCGCGCCCCACTGCATTGCGCACATTTGTGGTGGTTGCATTGGCAGCCAAAGGGCCAGTGGAAGGCCCTATAATTTAGAGCCCTGACTTTTGGACAAAGGGCATTTGCGGGGAAGTTTCAGATAGGCCCCCGCGGAAGGCCAGTTGGCCAGTGAGTACCTGCGGTACTGGTAGGGCGCAAAGCTCTAATGTGTTGCATAATGTGTTTATGCCAAATGTCATGCTATGATGTTTATGCCTAATGTGATGCAGACATAATGAGTTTATGTTACTTGTGATGATGCTGAGTTCATTATTTTACCAGTAGTTACTGGTTGTGTTTTACTACCTGTTCTTATGGTCTGACAGTGGCCCGATTGGCCCTGTCATGTATATAATCCCCTGTGAATTACTACCTGGTGCCAGTTGGCCCAGTGTATATTGTGTGGTTATGATTCTAATGTTTTTATGATAATACAAAGGCTATTTTTTATATTACCTTGTGTGGAGTTTCTTTTGTAGTGTGCCTAGTGTGTCACTGCTGTTGTGTGTGTGTTGCGCAAACGCTTTACACATTGCCTATAGGATAAGCCTGACTGCTCGTGCCAAGCTACCAAGGGGGTGAGCAGGGGTTATCTTCAGTGTGTAACTCCCTTGCCCTGACTAGAGTGGTGGTTTCTGCCTGGCTTAGGCGCATGCCCTAGCCAACCAGAAATCCCATTCTAACAACGTCTAGTGACCGCATCATATCAGAGATCCCATTTTGGCCAGAAATGATAGTGTCTACGTGAATTGGATTTCTGATAAGGTGAATCCTCATCATCTGCGTTTTCTGTCGATATATTGCACCAGCCAGAAGTTGGAGGAATATGCACACAATAAGCAACCTGAAGTGTGTGAAAAACCTCTTAATGTCACCTTGAAAAGAGTTTTCCTGTTCCTAACATGGGCGAATGCTCGCATTGGAAGAAGGCCGGTCTCATAAAGATCTGCCTGTTGCTGAGCTGTAGAGTCTTCCAAAAATTAAGAATTGATTCAATTGATGAAACACAGAAAATCCTCCTCGAATTATATGGTTAAAAAGGGGGCAGACACACCTTAAAATAAAGGAAGAAAGATGAGTTGACCCATTAACTGAAAAAACAAATTGCCTTGTCACCAATGTTTCAAAATCTGAATAACATTTCACTGCTCTATTATTCAGACCATGTACAGAGTTCTTCACAACAGTTCACAGCAAACAGACCTTCCTCAAAGTATCACTCAAACCCATCCACAGGGTGGTGAGCTCGCCATAGTGCTCAACAAAGAGCTCAATAGTAAATCCTCAAACATGAGTCCTTAACTGCTGTGTGTTGATAGTGCTATTCTTTCCTAGTGGAATGTATCAATGTACTTATTACAGCAAAAAGGACAGGATATGGCGGTCCCTAAGGATGCTATCTGATACTGTTGTTGCCCAGCACAGGAGTCGTGGTTTACAAGCCCTTTTATCACTGATTCAGTTTTGGTGATTTGTCCCTGTGGAAACTGCTCCACTAGGATGATATTGCAATAACAACCTTCCACCAAATCAATGTATTTTACCCCTGCCCATCAAGACTGCATAAGTTGCAAGCTCTTGTTTTGTGTGTTCCTAGCCTACTCTTACTTTTTGTTTCATGAGTTGTTTCGTCTCTGTCCCTGAGAGTCACTACCCAGAAATGGCAATCAAATGTCAAGTACTTCCAGCAAATAATTCCAGAGGTGGATTGAATCTTTCAGCCTTACTCCCAATGCGTGACAGTGTCATCGGTATTGTAGGTGATTGTTTGTAGATATTTGAAAGCCTTTAGGAAAGATGATCAGTCTTTCATTATCAGGAAGATGCTTCGAGGGGGGAGTTCACTTACAGATTGCTGGACAACTTTGTTGATCTGGCAATTGGTCAGGCTTATAACCGAGAGAAGTCCTTTTTGAGTCATTGATGGGTTTAGGCTCTCAATAGGTCATCACACATGCACTCTGTTACTCATCTTTGCACTCACGTATCCATCCATTCATCCACTGACTCATTATTGTATTCAACGTCTGATACATCTGCCAGAAAACACACACAAACTAAACAACATATACAAGGTAAATTAAAAGATATATAAGTAGAAAAAATATGCTGCTGTATAAACATGGTAGGCATATGCGTGCAATAACAGCAGAGGTATTGTAAATAGTCTATCGTTGTTCTAAAGTTCCAGCGTGGCTTCCACATTTAGAACCAACACGTTGGCCAACTTGGAATGGTAAATCAATGATACACTGCAAACAACAGCATTCAATAATGATCTCTTGGTCTAGAGAAATTAGTCATGTGGGATGCAGTGCACTGCAGATGAATTGATCAGCAAGCGACCTGTTAGCATTTCCTGGAGAGCAGTAAAATGCTATTAAGAAACATTAAAATACAAAGCAGAGAAGCAAAGAAATGAAAAGGAAACTATAAAAGGAGAAAACTGAAAACTAAAGGACTGGCTAATGGTAGATGTAGAGAAAAAACAAAGAAAGTCCACCCGTACGTCAAGAATGACTATCCTTCCAGTAGTTGCTTCTTGTTTGTCAAGGAAAACAATGAGTTTTCTTAAAATAACCCTCACCCACCAAAAGGCCCCTTGGTGGCATGCTTCATCATCGGGTTCTTCCCGCCCCGCTGTGGGATTGGGTGTGCTACGACCGACGGAGACGTGAGAGCAGTTTTGTGAAGTGATTACTATGTATTATTGTGAGAGTGGAAGGGTCAAGGAAAGTTATGAGTTAAAAAATACCTGGCTACATGGAACCTAGACTTTATTACTTCCTGTGGCTGGTATTGTTAAAAATGGGGAGAGGAGAAATGTACACTATAATGAGTAGTTTTCTCCCTGGTCTACATGTTTCAAGCCTTCCCCTAGGCTTTTCTTCAGGGCCAAAGTGATTGATCCCTTTGACCACTCCTTTATAACCTATTTTGTCTCCCTGATAACTATCAAGGTGGAATGTGCATATAGACATGCATAAATACAATACCGGTATATTCCTTGTAAGCAATATGTTTGGTGCCTAACTAAGGCCCCATGAGCTTTTCACTGGAGAGGCGCTTGTAGTCACACAGTCGTCAAAGCTGCACCCTCACTCTTACATGCCTACCCGTGGCTCCGATGAACGACCCTATATACAACAGAGGCATACTAAAGTGCACATAAACTTACAACCGTCAGGCACACATTTATAAATTTACAAACGTGTACAGTTGGCAAAACAATGTACTACCACTCTTAACAGGGCCTAACAAGAATCATCACAAGGCGATCATACTCCCAGGGTTTGTCTGAGTGGGTAACCAACACCAAAACCCTTGCCTACTATGGTAATCTGTCCGATTACATGAAACTAATTACCTTTCTGCAGGCTGTAACATAGTGTGATAACAATTCACTGTTAGAGGCCTATTTTCTTTACCGCACGCTTTTCACAATAAATACGTCAGACTTGCTGCCTTTGCGAAAACTATTCATAATAAACACGCCATGGCAACTGAAATTAAATTTCCCTTCATAGCAATCAGGCTTATAGCCTTTATCATTGGTTTGCCACCATCACCAGCTCAGGCCTACAGTATTGGCTGCAAGCTTTCCCACAAGGCAACCATCAGGCGTATAGTTCTAAAATTGCAAATGTATAAAAAATTACAGTTGGCCAAGCAAACTGTTATCTCTCCTAACAGAGCTTAACAACGATTCTCGGTGTGCAAATCTTCTATACCCCTGGATTGTCAGAGGGGTTAACAACACCCCAATTGCTTACCTACTAAGGAAAGCTGAAAGATTCCATGTAACAAAAAAGTATTTGTAGGCTTTAATTCAGAGTAGTACAAATCCACCCATAAATGCCTATTGGTTTTAACAGATGCTTTTCACAATCAATATGCCAGGCATACTGCATTTATTGTAACATTTCATAATAAACTATCAGCCCTATTGCCCTATGCCTTGGCTTCTCAGCATAATTTACTATAGCGTACTGTTCTCAGTATAAGCTTTCGACAAGGTAACCATCCATCATACAGTCATCACAGCACAAATGTATTCCAAATTACGATAGGCAAAGCAGAATACTATCTCCCATAAGTGAGCCCTAACAAGTATTAGTGTACTGTATATCTTCTATCGTCTCATTTTGCTTGGAGGGAAAACCAACATCAACCCCTGCCTACTATGGTAATATGTGAAACTCTATGCAACTAAATTGCTGCCCACAGGCTTTATTTAGCACAGTATTTTAGCAATCCATTCTTAAAAGTCTTTGGTCTTTAACATATGCTTTTCACAATAGGTAGATCAGGCCTACTGGCTTCCTCATAACTCTTCATAATTAACAGATTAGACCTATGAAATCTGGCAGACATTTCCCAATGAACTGAAAAGGCCTATATTCTTTATCATAGGCTTTACAATTTACCCAACAACGGCCAATTCAAGTGCAGATAAACTGGCAACCATTTAACATGTTAGAGAATTACAAATATATATAACAAATACAGCTTGGAAAAGAATATACAACACCTCCCTATAGGGCCTACAGAGAATCATCACAGTAGAAAACCCCAAGGTTTGTCAGAGTGGGTGTTCAATGTCAAAACCCCAGCATACACAGTAACCGGTACATGTTACATGTTACAGAATACCTGTCTGGCAATAGCAATCAACTGTGAAAGACTTAATGGCTTTAACAAATGTTCTTCTCAATTAATAAGCTAGACCAACTGCCTTTGTTGTGACATTGCATTATAAGCAGACCAAAGCTATGGCATCAGAGATAATATTTACCAGTGCACCAATCAGGCCTATAGCTTGCCAATATATCCAACTCAGGCCTACAGTTTTGAGTGCAAGCTTGTCCAAAAGGCAACGATCAGATGCACTGTAGTAATATTAGAAAGGTATACAAAATTACAGTTGGCAAAATACTTTCTATCCTAAGAGGACCTAACAAGGATTCTCACAGTGCAAATCTTCCACAACCAAGGCTTCTCGTACAGGGTTACCAACACCAAAAGATTGCCTACTGTAGTAATATGTGAGATTCTATTTAACAAAATGCCTATCTTCAGACTTTAATACAGTGCAATACCAATCCACACATAAATTCCTATTTACTTTAACATATGATTTTTGCAATTAATAAGTCAGGGCTAGTACCTTGATCATAACATTTCATAATAAGTAGATCAGGCCTATAGCCATGATCATTGGCTTGCCACCATAACCAACTAAATCCTGCTGTATCTAGTATAAAAGCTTTACCACTGGCCAAAAAGTGCAATACAAGCAATTTTTTAGTAGAAGCACACAAATTTGGCCTAATCAAATCCTATACTCAGGGGAAACAACATATGGGTGAAGCCTAAGCCCCCTCTCAGTAGTACCCTGAAAGCTATGTTTTGTTGTTCAAAAAAGGCGAGCAAACAAAACAGACCTAAAAGTCTATATAGATTAGTCAAGCCTGGGACGTCCCATACTGTCTCAAACACAAAACTGCACCCTGCAGTGTAAAGTTAATGAATTAAGGGGAGTGTGCTGGGCCTGTGATACATTCCTTATGCTTGTCTTCCTCCCATCTGTATTGCTGCCAGAGAAAACCACACACTGTAAATCATCTAGTGATCTAAGACACTTTAACAACATTCAATGTTATGTAGGTACCCCTGAAAGTTCAAGCTCAGACAGCCATATTGCTGCTGGCTCAGGCAGCTGCATAAAAAACAAAATAATACCAGTTGCATGGTGAGGAAGCACTTTTTTCTGTAGAAACAGACAGCTTCTGTCCACTCAAAACATGTACACCTGGCTACAAACGTGGGCGAAGCCAAAGCCCCTCTCTATAGTACATCTGAAAGCTCTTTTTAGGTTTATCACATTAATTCTGGCAACAGTTGTGTTGGCAAGCCAAACCTAGGAAGTCTTCCAGCATTTGCCTCAGCTGTTCAAAGTGTGATTCAATTATTTATCTTGTGAAGGCTTACCAAACATTCTGTCATCATTGGCTATTTGGGTGCTACTTTGTATTGGATTCACAGCAAATTGTTTTCAAAACGTTTGATGACAATTCCCATAAATATTGTGGCACCCATCCACATATTTGGCAAAGTAGCGTGTCAAAGATGCAAAAAAAGAAACAAAGATTAGTAAAAAGTTGTAAAATCAGCAAATGTTTGTGATATCATGACCATTTGCCAAAGCTCTATGTAACATTTAATACCACTGTGGACAATATTTAGTTGGTGGATTATTACCACATCATCATGAGTTCCATATGTCAGAACGAAGAATATTGTTGCACTAACACATTTTTCTCCTGTTATGAGTTGAAAAACTCAAAATGCTGCAGGATTACTAGTTTTTACCTGGTGAAAATCATGTGTATGTGGTAATCCTGCACATTTTGTAATCAGATTTGTGTGTAGACTCAGGATTATCACAGGACTCAGAAAGAGTCTCTCACTGTCTACAAGAGTGGTTTACATTTACAAAATGAAATGTATATTATGATTTTTACCTTAACCAGAAATTACAGTATTTGGAAGATAAAAGCATCAATTGGTTAGTGCATTAAGCATGCTGAAGCTAACAGACCATACCTTAGGAATATTTTACTTTTGCTTGCAGCATTTCAAAACTGGGGTTGGGTAGATATACCACCCTGCTTAGGAACGATCAACTGCCCGGCATATTTCATGATAACTGCTTAGCTAGATGGGTACACAGGGGATGTGGCAGGATTGGAGACCTCCTCGTTGGGAATCTCCTTGTGTCATTTGAGGTGGTCAGCAGTAGATTCAATGTTGGGCCTCTGGACTTTTTAAAATGTCTACAGCTGCAGGATTTCCTTATGAGAAAGGTTGGGGGGTGTTGGACTTGGCTCTTTTTGCAGGGTTATCCCCAAACTTTTTACTTCTTCCTCCTATTTTTTTCTGACCTGGTGCTGTTGGTTTTAGGACGCCGGGCACTTTAGCACTGATGATCAATGCTAAAGTGCATATGCTCTCTGTGCAAATTGTGAACATGATTGGTTATCCATGATTGGCATATTTGATTTACTGATAAGCCCCTAGTAAAGTGCACGGAGTGTGCCAGGGCCTGTAAATCAAATGCTACTAGTGGGCCTGCAGCACTGATTGTGCCACCCACATGAGTAGCCCTGAAAGGGTATCTCAGACCTGCCACTGCAGTGTCTGCACGCAGTTTTAACCTGCCATGTTGACCTGGCAAGTGCACCCACTTGCCAGGCCCTAACCTTCCCTTTTCTTACATGTAAGGCACCCCTATGATAGGCCCAAGGTACCCCCTGGGCAGGGTGCAGTGTATGTGAAAGGTAGGACATGTACTGGTGGGTGTGACATGTCCTGATAGAGAAATACTGCCAATTTCGTTTTTCACTATTAAAAGGCTATACTGCCCCATAGGATAGAATGGGAAATGCTTTGTACATCTTACACGTATAACTTAACATTGGGATAAGATACGGATATAAAGTTTAGGCTCTCTGAACTCAGAATGTAATAACACATCTTTTAGTAAAGTTGGTTTTTAAATTGTGTATTTAAAAATGCCACTTTTAGAAAGTAGATATACAATTTAGCGAGTGCACACCTGCGCTTAAAGAAGGGCAGGTGTGCACTCGCTAAATTGTATATCTGCATCGCAATTTTTCACCATCCCAAACGCGAGGTTGCACCCCTGAAATTTACCGTTCATTGAAAAGACTGGGTTATTATCACTCTGGAGACAGCACAACATCGATGGACTTTGGGATCGTCTATCAAGTCATCAAGTTTGGTCTGCACTTCTTCTTTGATTTAAATGGAAATTAACTTGACATTTCAAGGGCAGTAGAATATAGCATGGAGTTTTATTGCAGTAGAATGTGATTGATTTAAGGCATGGCATTGTAATGGTTTATGTACTTTGATGGATTGTTCATGATTGTAATATGTCGCGCACAATTTTTTGTTCATATTGATATGCTTAGCTTTTTTTCATTCATTATTCATTGTTTAGAACGATTTATTTTGTTTCTTTCAGTTGGGTTCACTGTTTTCCGATATTTAGGACATTGCATTATGGGAATGTTATGCATTAGTTGTTTCACGAGGTAACACAGGACATCTCAGGTCACGGGGTTCTGTTTCAATTAAGGTTTTATTGGAAAAACGTGCGTGAGCAGGACTTAAGTAAGGGTTTGGCGGGAGGAAAGTTGATGGTTTCAGTTTGAAAATCGAGGAAGGCACGTACACTTTAAGCTGCCGGGTGTGATTTCACGAGGTATAAGAGTATTATTTGTCAATAATAAGGGGGGTGGGGAGAGTATCTCTTTGCCACTTTGTTTTTGGTTTATTTCATGAGCACGAGCATTGATGTGGGGATAAAAGGAGGGGTAATCATGGGTAGTATTTGGGAATAGCACTGTTTGACTTTACTGTTTTAAAACAGCAAATGCTTCATGTTTGAATTATTGTTGATGTAGTTCGTTTTGTTTTATTGCAGTACCCCTGATGAAGAACTAAATATGTTCGAAATGTATTGTTTTTTTTTACTGTGTCGATTCGAAAGAAGGTTGACAGCACATGTCTATGTTTAAGCTTATGGCAGCATAAGGCATCTGAAAATGCGGAATAAAAAATTCCAGTTCAACCTGGCTGTCTCAGGAGTGATTTCATAAGCATGGAATACATGGTTTACTTGACTTGTTGAAATTTATTGGATCACTGGATTACTCTGGATAAACGTGGTAAATTTGGTTCAAAGTTTCCTCATTTCAGCAGTGCAGCAGCTGGGGGCGCAATTGTCGCCCTCTTGGCAAGTACTTTTAGAAAGTAGGCATTTTCTTGTTTAACCATTCTGTGTGCATCTGCCTGTTTATGTATTGACTGTCTGGTTTTGGAGTTACAGGGCTGGGGATGTGCATTCTCTCAGACGGCCACTGGGGGGGTGATGTGTGTGCTGCCTTTCATGAATGAGTCGGGGCTGGGATGAATAGACATGGGCTGCATTCAGAGTAGTGGGAGGAGTTTTCACTAGCACCTGAATAGGCCTGGTCTGCATTTAGAGTGGTGGGAGGAGATTTTCCTTGCACCTGAATAGGGCCCGTCTTCCTTGCACAATGCTGTCTCCACCCCCTGTGGTCATACTGCACCAGTGAGGACAGAACTGGTTTGGACTGGGCTCAGAGACCCTTGCACAAAGAGAACAAAGACATTTTGGTGTATAAGTATTAGACCTAAAACCCCAGAATTTAGATTACTTCTGGACTGAAGAGGAACCTTTGCCAAGGAGAAAAGCTGAAGAGCAGTGAGGAGGAGTACTGCCCCTTTGCTGTGTGCTGTGGGGGGTTGGCCTGCAGTTGCTGTTTCTGCCAAGGAGAGGACAAAGACTGGAACTTTGCTTTGAACCTGCTTGAAGAAGATCTCCAAGGGCCTGAAGTGTGCTGACCTCCTGTTCTGAAGTCTTAAGGACACAAAGACTTCACCCCCAGCTCCCCTGAACCCTCTTGCTGAGAGGTCTGACCTGCCAGGAGGTGCCTATTCCAGTTTTGGGCCTCTGGAGGTTGTTCCTGCTGTTGGGAGCTAGAAGAAACCTAAGAGAAGCAAGAAAACCTGTTTCTGACGCCGTCAGTGATGTTGATGTGACGCCATAACCTGCACCGAGGCCCGAAGCACCGCTTGTGAAGTGAACGACGC
Organism: Calotriton arnoldi; assembly: GCA_963921515.1. Taxonomy (NCBI): domain Eukaryota; kingdom Metazoa; phylum Chordata; class Amphibia; order Caudata; family Salamandridae; genus Calotriton; species Calotriton arnoldi. The sequence continues at coordinate 203,452 of CAWUFW010007869.1, forward strand.
ACCGCCTGGCCTGCACCGCAGCTCCGACGCCCTTCGACGCCCGCCAACGCCTGCAGTTATCGGCCGTGCCCGACGCCAGCGCTCGCATCGACTCTGTCATTGCGAGCGCCTGCATCCTGTTATCGCGGCGCCGATAACCGCCGAGGATGAATCCACAAACTCACCAACTTCGCATCGTCACTGGAACCAACACCTCATCGGCAATGCAACCGTCTTCCCCTGTCCTGGACATGACACGTCGCCTCCTTGCGGACATGATGCCTCGCCTCCCCCGTGGCAGCCAGATAGCTGGCCTCGACCTTGGCACCGACGCCCCACCTCCACGACGCCGTGCATCGTCATAGACTTCGTTTCCAAGGTACTGTTTATTTGGGGGTCCATGTGACTCCGTGCCCCACGCCCCGCTCTTTGTGGTTGGTGCCGTACTTTGGATTTATTGCTGTCACGTCGTCACAATAGCCCCAGGGGGAGCTATTTGTTTTGTACAAGCTTTATTTTTGCAATAACTGTTCTAAAGTCATATCTTATTACCTGTATGTTGGATTTTTGTCGTTTTGGTCTTGTTGAGTTTAGATAACGATACTTTATTTTTCTAAACTGGTGTGGTGTCCATTTGTGGTGTTTTCACTGTGTTACTGTGAGTGTTGGTACAAATACTTTACACATTGCCTTTGGGATAAGTCTGTCTGCTCATGCCAAGCTACCCAGGCGGTGAGCAGGGGTTATCTAAAGTGTGTATCCCCCTTACCCTGACTAGAAGCAAGGGTCCTTATTTGGACAAAGGTACCTACCTCTGCCAACTAGAGACCCCCATTTCTAACAGGGGGGCAGCTGGTTTTGATTGGATTCCCCTTATGGAAATACTACTTAAAAGCACTAGCCCCTCTATCTCGCAGCTATATGGCTGTTTGCTGGAAGGGGTCCCAGATGATCTGGACAAGCACAATGGAAAATGGCGGGAGAGGCTCTAGGGGGTGGACTCCGGTTTCTTGAAATCACTTGAAATGGGAGGGTCAATCTTGTGTGCCTCGAACCTACAATCACAACATTATAAAACACTGTTTGACCTATATATAACCCCAGCAAAGATAGCTAAACGGGGCAGTGATACGGGGACTCGCTGCCCCAGATGTCATGCTACTGATGCGGATTTGGTCCATATGTTCTCCTCATGCCCCAGCTTAAAATCACTTGGATTGGAAATTGTAGGCTTCTGAGGGGAAGTTGTGAAGGTGAATATCTCCCCATTGCCTCAGCTTAAGTTGTTGGGGTGAACGAGTCTCTAGCTGGGTCTGGATTGGAATTGATTTTTATAGCAATGACGGTCTTTAGGCTTTGTATCTCCTCATTTTGGCTTGACCCTGTACCTCCGACTTTTCAGCAATGGGAAGGACGCTTCCTGCATGTTTATATTTTTGAAAATGCACTTTATGCATGTAAAGGCAGGAGGGCCAAAAGTAAAGAGAGGAGGATATAGGGGGCACTCTCAACCTTGCTGTCTTTGTGTCAATAAGTATTACAGCTGGGACTGCGATATAAGCTGTGCTGGCCTACGGGTAGGAATGCATTATGAATTTGTGCTGCACTCCTGCCATATTCTACTTGTTCTTGTCATTTTAGCAGACTTGCATGTAACTTATTTATGTACACTTGCTGCTGTTGTAAGGTAAAAAATTAAATAAATGTTTTAAAAAGGAATATTTTACTTTGGGAGGCTGAAAAGGATAAATGATTATGCAGCAAGTGGCAAAGTCACAGACTTATTATCTGTTGCTCCATGCTCAAAGCCCTACAGTGGAGGACACAGTAAAGTATCATGCAGAGGACCCTGCTAACTCCACTACTCAAAACTGTATGTGGCTGATGTTCAGTGAAATGAGCAAAGTAAAAGGAAGGAACCCATTATTTACCAGTAATCTTCACTACCCCATTAGGGGGTCCTCCTCGTCCTCACACTTGAGGGTTGTTCCTCCCTGACAATATGTTAGACCTGGCATCATTGGTGTGGGTTTTCCCTGTATTTTTTTCTTTGCCTCCTGTGCTTTTACTGTGTGTTGGACTTCGTTTTTGCTGGTCTAGATGCTTTGGGCACTTTGCCACTGCTGTTCAGTGCCAAAATGCAAGTGCTCCCTATGTATATTGTTGTCATGGATTAGTGTTTCCATAATTGGCTTATTTGGTTTTCTGTTAAGTCCCTAGTACAGTGCACTGTGTGTGCCCAGGGCCTGTAAACCAAATGGTGCTAGTGGGCTTGCAGCACTGATTGTGCCACCCACACAAGCAGCCTTGCAAAAGGGTCTCAGGCCCGCCATTGCAGTGTCTGTGTGCAGTCTAGTACTGCCATGTTGACCCGGCAAGTGCATCCACTTGCCAGGCCCTAACCTTCCCTTTTCTTACATGCGAGTCACCCCTAAGGTAGGCCCAAGGTATCCCTGTGGGCAGGGTGCAGTGTATGTGAAAGGTAGGACACACCCTGTGTGGCATGTCCTGACAGTGAACTACTGCCAATTTAGTTTTTTACTATTGAAAGGCGATCTGTCCCAGAGGATAGATTGGGGAGGTTAATTATAACATCTTATAAGTATAACTGCCCATGGGAAAAATATAGGAAGATGGAGTTTAGTATGCCTGAACTCAGAATCTACAGACGCATCCTTTATTAAGGATGACTTTTAAATTCTGGGTTTGAAAATATCACTTTTAGAAAGTAGGTATTTTCTTGCTTAGCCATCCAGTGTGCCTCTGCTAGGTTTGTGTATTCACTGTCTGGCTTTGGAGTGACAGGGGCTGGGCATGTGCATTCTGTTCAGACAGCCACACGAGGGGTGGGGGTGAGGTGTGTCCTGCCTTTCCAGGGTGATTCAGTCCTGGGCTGAATATACCTGGGCTGCATTCAGAGTAGGGGTAGGAGATTTCTTTCACACCTGAATGGGCCTGGTCTGCCTTGGACAATGCTGTCTCCACCTCCTGCCAGGAAGCTGGGCCAGAGAGGACAGAACTGGGTTTTGCTGAGCACAGACACTCTCTGCCTCCAGAGAACAAAGGATTTTGTACTATAAATGTTGGGGCCTGACCCCTGAACTTTGGATCACTTTTGGAACACAAGAGGAACTTCTGCCAAGGAGAAGAGTTGGGAGAAGCTGGAGGAGAAGTACTGCCCCTTTGCTGTGTGCTGTCTGGGTTTTGCTTGCAGTAGCTGTTTCTACCAAGGAGAGGAACTGTGTGTGCATCCTGCTTGACAAAGTATCTCCAAGGGCTTAAGGTAGAGCTTGCTCCCTGTTCAAGAAGTCTCAGGAACAGCAAAGACTTCACCATCCTTCTGGGCACCGTCTCTGGAGCAGCTGGTTTCAGTTGCCGCAGAAGAAAAGAGCAGTTGACTCTGTCCCCAAGTTCGTCGCTGGTTCTGTGTCCTGGAGGCACCGCAGAAGGCACCACTGAACTTCACACCTCATCCTTGGTCCCACAGATGCCGTTGGGCGACCGTCACTGAGCCGTTGCTTGCACCGCATCCTGTAGGCACTGCACTCCAGACCGCCTCGTGTCACTCTGCCGGGACGTCACCGTCACTGCCCGACCAGAACATTGACCCGCTCAGTCGCCTGCACCATGGCCTGCCAGCACCGCATCGAGCACTGCCTCACTCCACATCATCATATGTCTTGGCCACACTGATGCCGTTGGACGACCGTCACCGAGCCACTGCCTGCACCGTGCCGTGAGGGCACTGCACGCTGCACCGCTACCACTTCACATCGCGACGGTTAGCCCGACCGGCCTGCACCAATGTGTTGGCTGCAACGAATAAAGGTACTGCCTACGAGTCAGTAGACGCTTTAGCTGACCCGTACCGACGCGGTCTGCTGGAACTGTTAGACTCTGTTGTTTTCAGCATCGCAGTAGCCCCGGACGGAGCTACCCACTCAAAAGAACTGCGTTTTCAAGTTATTTTTGCAATTTGAAGGTTTTCTTGCAAAGTACATATTTGTACAGTATTGTATGTTGGATTTTTGACGTATTTGGTCTTGTTGGTTTAGATAAAGTTTTGCTTATTTTTCTAAACTGGTGTGGTGTCCATTTGTTGTGTTTTCACTGTGTTACTGTATGCATGCGCAAATGCTTTACACACTGCCTCAAAGATATGTCTGACTGCTCGTGCCAAGCTACCAAGGGGGTGAGCAGGGGTTATTTTAGGAGTGTATTCCCCTTATCCTGACTAGAAGGAAAGGCCCCTATTTGGACAAAGGTGCAAACCATTGCCAACTAGAGACCCCCATTTCTAACAATATATATATACTTCATAGGCTGTTGGGAGAAGCGGGTGGCAAGGTCGGAGGCTCAAGATAATTGGGTAGAGAGAATCATCAGCTGGAGGAGATATATAGATGATTTATTCATCATATGGAAGGACACAGAGGATTCAGCAAAACAATATATTTCCTTTTTAAATGACAACAACATTAATATGAGTTTTCCCAGTGAGATTAGCCAAGAAAAGGTGCACTTTCTTGACCTTGAAGTATTTGTTAGTGAAAATAAGATTGGCATGTCACTATATAGAAAACCGACTGCAGGAAACTCAATATTACAATGCAAAAAGCAGTCACCCTTTGAAACTGATCAATAGCATTCCCTATGGCGAGCTTTTGCGCATTAAGCGCAACTGCTCGAGAAAAACTGACTTTCTTAAGGCAGCGAATGAAAGTCTTAAAAGATTTAAGAAAAGAGGTTATTGCAAGACAGTACTTGCAAGAGCAATGTAAAAGTAACAGAGAAAAGAAGAGAAGACTTGTTGAAGGAGGAGACAAAAAACAGAGAGAAGGAAATACAAACCAATTTTAGGATGCTAACGAATTTCTCTAATGCTGCTAAAATGTCAAGAAAACTATGCAGAAAAATTGGAAGATCCTAAAATCGGATGGCATAATTGGAAAAGACTTACCCGCAAACCCTTTGGTGACATTTAGAAAATCACGGTCAATAAGAGACATTATAGCGGAAAGTCACTTACCAAAGAAACAACAGAAAGGGATATCAGAACATCTGAAAGTATTTTATTCGTGCGGAAAATGTAAGGCCTGTGTATTTAGTAGCAAGGTATTTACCTATGAAATACCAGGCTTGAAGGAACCAAAACGGATAAAGAAATGTATGAATTGTCTCACAACCTACACTATCTAATGCCTAATATGTTTGTGTGGACTGAAATACGTGGGGAGTACGATTCATTCAACAAAGCAGCGGATTTTGGAACGTATGAGGGCAATCAGTAATAAGGATGTGACTTACCCAGCCAGGCATTTTGAGCTATACCATCATAGCAATAGAAATTTATTGACATTTTTCTGTCTAGACCACGTACCCCAAGAGGTGAGAGGTGGTAATAGAGAGTTGAAACTGAGAAGGTTGGAATTGCATTATATAATTGATCTGCAGACAAAAACTACGATGGGTCTGAACAATAGCGAAGAATTGGGGGTTCACCTATAGTAAGATATAACATTGTCATTTACATATAGTTTATTGAAAGCCCATTCAGGGCGAGATATTAAGCACAAGGATAAACCTTGAATGCTTTCATTTGTGTGAGCATAGGGATCGATGGGATAAAGGGAAGTTAGCCCATTCAGGGAGCTATCGCTAAATATAAGTAGAGTCACCCAAAACTCCCGCCAGGGAAAGAACAGATTATAAGAAAATTATAAATATAAAATTATAATTATGGTGAAATTGTATTGTGCTCCAACGTATGGGCCAAAACTAAATGTAATATGAATTTGAAAAATATTGAAACCTATGTACATATGCATGTTATAAGATGGCGCCGACACTGGAATGAAATCATTGTCTATTTTCACTGTTGCCAGCAGGACTAAATGAATGGATATAAAAAAAGTGAAATATGGCGGCCGCCAACATCGAAAAAGGCGCATTTCCGAAACGAGTCTGTGTATTAGTGCACAAGGAATCCAATAAAAGGATTTTTCTTTTCCCGAGAGTGCTGGAAAAAATCTGTTCAAGCTGAATATCTATGCGAGTACACCCTCGCACGTCCCGGCACCCGCCCGTGAGTGGGAAAGTCTTGGTGAGAAAGGAGTTTGATATATATATATATAGTTATACAATACATATATACCCTCCCCCTCACCTCCTCCTATTATGTTACCAGACTGCGGAAAAATGAGGTACAACCAGGGAGGGAGGGAGGGAGGAATGGAAGGGGTCTGGGATGAGGAGGACCCATAATCGGGTAATCAAAATAACAGGTAAGTAACAAGTTCATTACCACCTCATAGGGTCCTCCTCGTCCCAGTCCTTACACTTGAGGTTGTATCCAAGCATGAAAAAGCAGTTGAAACCAAAATGACCATCAAAATCATCACAAACAAGACGATAATGTTTATTGAAGGTCTGTTGTGAGGACCAAGTAGCTGCCCAGCAGATCTCAAGTAAGGTAACTCTCCCTGCCTGCACGCAGGAGGTGAAAACTGCCCTAGTGGAATGTCTCTGTACATCAGCCGGAAGGGGTTCCCCCATCAAAGAATATGCACCAGTAATGGCTTGATAGACCCATCTACTCAAGGTTTGAGTAGAAACCTTTCTACCCTTTGTCAGAGAGCCATGCGCAATGAACAAAGAGTTACACAAACTGAAAGGCTTAGTGCATCCCAGTTAAATCAGAAGAGCCTTTCTGACATCTAAAGTAGAGGGATGTGAAACCCAGGAATGGTCAGTAAGTACGGGCAAAATGACGTCCTGAGCAAAATGAAAGGAAGAATAGATCTTAGTTATAAACTTGAGGTCCAGCTAGCTTGAGAACCACACGATCAGGAAAGAACTTGAGATAGGGAAAAAGTGCTCCCAATTCCCCCATATGACTTGCAGAAGTTATGGCTACCAAAAACATTACTTTAGCAGTTAACCACATCAGCTCTGCCTGGTCAAGACATTTAATGCTTGGTAATACTCGCAGAACAACTGACATATCCCCAGATGGAATTTCTTTTCAAATTGAAGGTCTCTGCAACCTGAAACTCCTAAGTAACCAGACTATCAAGGGAGAAAGAGTAGAGAAATAATCTAAAAAGGTTTGAGAAGTCTTTATTGCAGCCTTTTGAGTAGAAAGAGTACCAGGTGCCAATCTCTTCACAAAACCATCCCTTAAAAAGTATAGTGTCTTAAAGGAATCATTCATAGTTGGATTCTCAGAGAAAGATGAACACCATTTGGAAAAGGAGTTCCAGTGTTTCTTATATGACTTTAAAGTAGATTACATATGAGAATACCAAATCTCAAGAGGAATTTGAGTTGACCAGTCCCAATTTTCTAAACCTACTTGTTCAACAGCCAAACTGTCAGACATAAACTTTTGACAAACAAGTGGAGACTAAAGGGGAGACTGACCATGAAGGAGGGGAAAAAATGGAACCCTGGACAGAGAAAGAAGGAGACAAAACCAATGACATCTGGGCCAATAAGGCACAATCAGGATCACATGGACCTGCTAGATTCTGATTTTCTGGAGAACGTTTGGAAGGAGAAGAATTGGGGAAAGCATACAGCAACCCTGGAGGCCAAGGGATTGCCAGTGCATCTACTGCCCATGCCTGAGGACATGGTGTCTCCGTATAAAACCGGGGACACAATGCATTGTCCAGGAACGAAAACAGATCTAACCAAAGGATCCCACATTTCTGTCAGACAAGGTGGAACTGAGAAAGGGACAAGTGGTACCTCACTGAAGAGGACATGTTCATGCTGAGACTGTCTGCCCATTAATTATTTTCCCCCTGAATGTAAATGGCTCTGAGATCTAGAACATAAGCATCCACCCAAGCACAAATCAGGAATTAAATCTTATTTAGGGAATTGCTCCTTGTACCACCCTGTCTGTTCAAATATGCTCTACCATTCTGATTATAAGTCCTTACCACCACATTCTCCCCTTTCAACTGCTGATGAAAAACTGCTAAGGCCTTATCGCAATCAGCTCCCTTCTGTTCGAGGACTGACGGCTCTCCCAATTGGACCAAGGAGCCCTCCTCTCTTGTTGATTCAGCACAACTCTCCAGCCCCACAAACTGGCATCCATGTTCAGAAGCACTGGAGGAGACAGCTGAAATGGAACACCCTTTAAAAGATGTTCCTGTACCAACCACCATTATAGATCCTTTGTCATCTGAGCTTTAAGACGTATCATCAGGTCGTAATTCTGTGAACTGGGGTCACAATATTCAAACATATGAATCACCACTGGTTTCAAAGGAAACTTTGCCTACAGGACCAAAGCTGCTGAGGCTGCCAACAGTCCTGGCACTTGTAACCAGGATCTTGCAGAACTCTGAGAATGTGTCAGCAAGTCTTGTACACCAGACTAGAGAGAATGCATCCTGTCACTCAGAAGTAATGCTGCTCCTGATTGAGTATCGAATCGAGGGCCTAGAATGTTCTTTTCCTAAGAAGGAATCTGATGGGATTCCTGAAAATTTACTAAAAGACCAAAGTCCTTTAGGGACTGGAGAACCAGTTCCACATCCCATTGTGCCTTACTCAATCATTGCACGCAGCAGAAATTGGTGCTATCTTAATTTCTGATCATGCTCTGGTTTCTGTATCTCTTTGATCTCTTACCTTGACACGACTATCCTCAAAGGTAGCTGTTCAATAATTCTTTGCTATTAGATACAGCTTTTACTTCTTTACCTCTTTCTTTCATGAATACTTCCTTCTTAACCATACAGACACCATTCCTTTTCACACAGTATGGGATGCTTTTAAGGCCTCAGCCCAAGACTTTGTTATGAACTATGTATCTAAGAAGAGGAGACTCTTACAACCACAATCCAAACAGGTCTTTGTGGAAATTAAACGTCTCGAACATACTTACTATACTTCTCACATACAGCCTTCACTGAGCCATCTCATTAACGCTAAGCTTCGATTAAATACGTTTTCTATGGATAACACATCTCTTAACTCACTTAAATCTAGTGCCAAATATTATGGGGGACAAAACAAATCCGGGAACTTAATGGCAAATTAGCTTAAAATTCAACATAACAAACTCCTCATTGAATTAATCAAAGATGACAACGACACGGCTTACCATAATGATTCGGACATTCTAACACAATTTAAGAACTTTATATTAACTTATATTCTCCCCAGCATGAGCCCTATGATTTTCATATCCTAAAATATCTGTCTTCTATCTAAATACCAGACTATTCCCAAATGGACTTCTCGTCCAAAGAAAGAGACATTACATACTCTGATCTGCATCTTGCATTAATGTCTCTTAAAAAAGATAAAGCTCCAGGACCAGACAGTTTTCCCACCAAATTCTACATACATTTTTCCAAACTACTTCTCCCTAAATTATACACCCTTAATCAATCCTTTATTAACTTTTCCAGCTCAGCTGGTTCCTTTCTGGATGCTCTTGTTTGCCTTATCATGAAGGATTGGAAGGATTTACATTATTGTAAAAACTATAGACCCATTTCCCTGGTCAACTTGGATTATAAGATCTTTTCAAAAGCATTTGTCTCTAGATCAGAACCTCTCCTCCCTGAACTTTTGGGTAAAGAACAATCAGACTTCATCAAGGGCAGATATTATCAGACAATACCCGCTTGTTTTTTTATATTTCCAAAGCCACAGGAATTTCAGAAACGATGGCAGCCATTGCCCTTGACGCCGAAAAGGCATTTGATCCTGTGTACTGGAAATTTCTCTTCCATACTCTTAATTCATTTGGCTTTGTCCCCAAAATTAGCACTTTAATCTCTCTCTTATATACTTCTCCTCAGTCTGCCATCTGTGCTAATGGATTGACTTCCTCATATTTCACTCTTGGTAGGGGAGTTTGACAAGGTTGTCCCCTTTCTTTGTTTCTTTTTAATTTGACTTTCGAACCATTTTTGTCCAAGATCAGGCAAAACACTAGTATACATTGTTTCACACATAATACCTATGATATCTGTTATTTATTTCAAAACCTTACTCCCTACTTTTTCAACTGTAGTTACCTCTTATGCCTCTGTGTCCGGTTATCACTTGAATCATGACAAATGTGAAATTCTACCCTTAAATAAATTTACCTTTAAGCAAGACTTCTCCTCTTCCAATTTTACATGGCAATCTAAACAACTTAAGTGTTCTGGTCTTCAATTTACCCAATCCCTTACCACCTCTATGTCTGTAAACATAGATACATGTGTCTATAAAATCACTTCTTTGACCACCAGGTGGTATCCTCCTCCTCAATCATGGTAGGGTTGATTAGACACCATCAAGATGATGTTGGGTCCTATTATTCTTTTTACTTTATCTAATATTCCACTGGCTATTCCTCTTAAAGCATGCCAAAAAATGAATTCAATCTTATCTTTCTTTCTCTGTAATAATTAGAATCTTTGCTTGTCTGCACTTAAACTAAAACTGAGGGAGGAGTACATTTTCCCAGTTTCCCCAAATATCATAAAGCATTTTTATTAAAGCAATCCCTACATTGGATTACGTCCTCGCTGTCATACGCTCCACTCTGGGTAGATCTGGAACGTGCCTTTCTATCACGTTTTTCATTTCACAAATATTTAACCTTTATGCGGAAGCCTCAAAAACGTTATATTTCAATTTGTAAGAATACCTGTAAATTATTAGCTTCTTTTATGGACTCTACCATTTGGCACAATCTTTTTATACAAGTGAAGAATAGCCCTATTCATTGGCAAACCTGGAGATCCACAGGAGTTATTTGAGTACACCAATTGCTTAAACACAACTCTCTTATATCCTTCTCACAATCTCAGGCTCTTTTTGGTCTTCCGTCCACATTGCAAAACAGATTCATGACTTTACAGAACACGTCTCTCAAGCTTCTTTACACTTTAAATCAATTTCTTCCTCTACTCCAAAACCCTCCAACAATCTTTTACATACAGATCCAAAGACTTCTGCTATTTACTCACACTTACTGTGCATTTCTAATAACAGGCCCAAATCTAACATTGAATTAGCATGGAAAGCAGACTTTTGCACAACTTTCTCCTCACAAACTTGGAAAAGTGTTTGGAACAAAATCAGGAAATCCTCCCAAGCAGCAAATACGACACAAACACTTTTTTTCATATATAAAAGACTCTTTTTGTTTCCCGCTTTCTTGCATAGAATGAACCCAGACACACCAGACACTTGCTGGACTTGCTCCTCTCAACATACTGAATTGAAGCACTTGCCTTACACATGCCCCTCTGTTTCCACTTTTTGGAGTGCGTTGCCGTAGTCGAGTCTGCTGCTGATGAGTGCGTGGGTGACCGTTTTTGGGGATTCGGTGGGGAAACATCTGAATGCCTTTTAAAGCAGGCGAAGCATGTGGAAGCAAGTTGAGGAGACGGCTTTGATCTGACGTTTCATTGTGAGAAAGGAGTCCAGTATTATGCCGAGGTTTCATGAGTCGTCCATGGGCAGGGCGTGGTTCACAATGCGGAGGGCCACCAGGAGTTATCCCATGCTGAGGGGGTGGTTCCCAGGATTAGGACTTCCGTCTTGTCCGAGTTGAGTTTGGGGCAACTGTTTTTCATGCAAGTGGCAACGGCCTTTATCCCGCTGTGGAAGTTGTTTCTGGTCGTTGTGGGTTCATTGGTGAGGGAGAGGATCAGTTGGGTGTCGTCGGCATAGGAGACGGTGTTGAGTCCGTGGTTCCAGACGATGGCCACCAGAGGGGCCATGTAGACATTGAAGAGGGTGGGGCTCAGTGAGGAGCACTGGGTTACTCCGCAGCTGATCTCCGTGGGTTCGAAGAGGAATGGAGGTAGTCTAACTCACTGTGTTCAACCAGTGAGGAAGGAGTGGATCTAGTCCAGGGCTTTGTCGTGGATGCCGGCGTTGTGGAGTCTCGTGATTAGGGTGCGGTGGGAGATGGTGTCAAAGGCGGATGAGAGGTCCAGAAGGATGAGGGCTGCGGTTTCACCCCAGTCGAGGTGGAATCGGATGTCGTCAGTGGTGGCGAGAAGTGTGGTCTCAGTGCTGTGGTTCGTTCTGAAACCGGATTGGGAGATATTCAGAGTGTGTTTTGCTTCGATGAACTCAGAAATTTGGACGCTGATGGCCTTCTCGACGACCTTGGCTGGGAAGGGGAGCAGGGAGATAGGTCTGAAGTTCTTGAGGTCTCTCGGGTTGGCGGATGGTCTCTTTAGCAGATTGTTGTTCTCGGCATGTTTCCAGTCATCGAGGAAGGTGGCAGTCTCGATGGAGCAGTTGACGGTGCAGTGGAGTTCGGGGGCGATTGCTGTGGCTGCTCTATGGAAGATGTGGTGTGGGCATGGGTCTAAGGGGGCTCCGGAGTGGATGCTCTTCATGGTCTTCAGAGTATCGTCTGTGGTGAGCGGGGTCCAGTTGAGCAGGATCTGTTGGGGTGCGGCGTGGTTGGGTGCAGTGGTGTCGGGCTTGGTGGTAGGGTCTTGGGTGTCAAAGGTGTTGTAGGTCTGCCTGATCTTGTGCTGGAAGAAGATGCTGAGTTTGTCACAGAGGTCTTGGGAGGGTGGGACGTCCATTGCCCTGCTGTTGGGCCTGGCAAGCTCCTTGATGATGGTGAAGAATTCTTTACTGTTATGTGCGTTGGTGTTTATTCTGTCCTGGAAGGCCGTTTTCTTAGTGGTTTTGAGGAGGAGGTAGTGTGCGGTAATTGCGACTTTAAAGCTCGTGTGAGTTTCCTGGGTTTTGTAGTTCCTCCATTTCTTCTCTAGTCATCTGCAGGTGCGTCTGGACCTATTATGTCCTGCTTACAATATATTCTTAATTTATTCCGTGTTTATAATCTGAAATTTGTGTATATGACTCATATACTTGTTCCCTTTCTTCTTCTCTCCTTCCCTTCTCCTTTTACATTACTTAATTACTTTTTGATAAACAAATGCAATTTTCTACATATATTTTCAGTTTGTCTCACACTGTTTATAATAATCGTATTCTTTAAAACGTAAAAAAAATAATATATGCTTTCACCTCTCTTATCCTTGTGATCATCCTAGTGCCTTCAATTAATTTCACTCATTCTCACATTATTAAGCCCTACTCAAAGAATGACTATGCATTTACTTTTATGTTTATTCATGGCCTCAACCTATATAAAGTACAGTATGAATGCTTTGACACTGCGTACATAGTACAACAAAGAAATCAGCCTTTCATCTGTTCAGTTAATCACCAAATCCATCCTCGGGATAATGTGATGTTTAAAAAATAATGGATGTATTAAGGAGTCCATGTATTACGCAGTGGAATATTCTGTGAGCTGTTAATTAACCTCTTAACTTGTGTCTAGCTTCAAAGTTCAACACTACTGACCAGACGAAAGTACAGTGTGTAATTACAGTTCTAGTAGAAGCAAGACATAAATGTTTTGTTCCACCTTGTTAGGTTGTCAACACATCTTTTTTTCATCAGACCAGATAAAATTTTTATGAAAAAGTGGCTTGTGCATTGAACATGGTGGTTCTGTCTCTTTTTTTTAACGAATGGTCACAGGTGATCTATTTTTTTCAGTTCTGAACTGTTTGAGGGCTGCTGTTTATGGATTAATTGTGGAAGTGACTTCTTCTAGGATTAGGGTGATTATCTTCCAATAAACCTTTTGGGGAAAAAAAGAGGACAATGAAAGGTTTTTAAAGCACCACTTTCCTATAAATTTGCTCAAAACCCATAGGCTGCGAGAGAAATATCCAAGTACTATGCCAAGCCGATGAAGCCTAACACTTTCAAGAGGCTGATCCCATATTTGTAAAATAAATGTGCAGTGGGTGCCCCCATGTATCAATTATGATCTCTATTATGGCAAGGGTAGCATTTCGTCGTGGTTGCCCCCATATGAAATGGGTACCACTTTATGCCAAAAATTACATACAATATGCTAGTGCCACAATTTTTCCATCAATCCCATCATATACCATGGGCGACTAATAACTGAAAACTATCTGCTAACTTTTCAGGGCCAGAATTCCGTCATAGTTTCCTATCCCCACTCTTCATATGCCATTGTAGCCCACCCTGATACAAAGAATTCTGACCAGTATACTAGTGCCAGCATTTTGTCACATGTGTCTCTTATGTCAAAAATACTGCTAGTGTGCTGGTGCAGCATTTTGCCATTGGTGCCACTCATGTCAAGGATTACCTTCAATATACTATCACCAGAATTTTTACATAAACGTCCTCTACCAGAATTATGTCTAGTATGCGAGCATCAGCATTTTGCCTTGGCTGACCCATATGCCAACAATAACCTTTAATGTGCCAGTGCCACTATTTTGCCATGGATGCCCCTTATGCCAAGAATTAAGTCCAATATACCAGTGCTACCATAATGCCATTCCCACTCACTTCCATGTCACTTTCTTTTACTTACTCACTGTCACTCACTCACCCACACATATACACAAAAATGCACACAAATACTGGCATTCCCTCTTCCTCTCTCTCTCTAACACACACACACACACACAGACACACACGCACAAGCACACACACTCTCCTGCACACGCACCCACATGATATTTAACAGATTTTTTTTCACTGACCTGGCGTCAGATGCCAGTGCTGTTCCACTTCAGCTCCTCAACTGATATTATGTGAACTCTCAGACAGGCACTCAGCTCCTTCCTACCTCAAGCACTGAAGCAGGAAATTGAAGGCTGAATCCAGTAAAGTGAACACAAAATTCATTGTGCAGATTGCAATTTACAGCTTCTTGATTTTTCACCTCACCATCTCCCATCTCGTCACAGGGTGGGATGGAGTCAATGAGGCTTCTGATTAGACCTCACCCTGTGACGAGATGGGAGAGGGTGAGGTGACAGCCTAATTGACACATAGCCCAGGGCACTGCAGCACTACAGCCTAAAGCCCCCGCAGCTATCTGTATGGGTGACATTACAGCATGATACAAATTGTGAGGCCCCGAAGCATGGCAGGCCCCTGGGATCAGGGTGGGGACTTTGCCCGCCCTTGATAATCTGTCTCATAGCAAGCCCATGTTCCTCTATGTACCTGCACCAGCCGCAAGACAGACACTCTGCCTGCCTTTGATGGCTGTTTGACCTTCTCAACGGAGACCTGCATGTCTTTTTAATATACCAACAGTGAATAACAACTGATAGAATAAAATACGTGCAGGAAACAAGGAAGGAGAAGTCCCAATGCACATAAGAATGAGCCACTGTAAGAATGCAGTACTCTAGCTTGCACATGTCTAGATAAGTTAGAGACTCTGAAGCCAAATCAGGTTGTGGAAGACAGATACACATAAACAAAAAGTCATACAGCGCAGCAAGTCAACTTACTGCGCTCCGTGACAGGGAAAGGGCAGAAATGTGCCGTATTTAACATTATATAGTGCATTCCTGTCTTTTCCCAGCACTGGTGCTCAATGTGCTGTCTAGCGCCAACACAAGCACCCTTCCATCATGGTGCAAGGGTGCCTGCGTTGTAAGCAGGATTGTTTTTGTGCAGGAAGGTATACCTTCCTGCACAAAAGCAATCCCTTCTGAGGCATTTTCCTTTTTCTATGTGTGCTTCAGAATGTAGCACACATAGAAAGAGAAAGTAACAAGGAACAATAAAGATATTTCTCTTCCTTATGCCTCTCCTGGGAAGGCGTAGCATTCTAACACATTCCCAGGTCTACCAGTATTGGCAAATCTAGGAATGCTTCCGAATCTATGGGTGGATGCATGGGAAAACCCACGCTCTACCCATGGAATGCCTTCCAAGGGCATTTTAAAACAATGCAGCAACATGCATGGCTTTTTGTCACTCTGGATTTATGAAGCCACTCAGGGCGCGCAAGGTGGCTTCGTGTGGCTTGATAAATCAAACTTAAGGGTTGCGTACAATTTTGACACCCTTGAGCTACAGGTTGCCCTTAATTAAAGATTGTTGGTGAGTTCAATTAATAAATTTAAATTGTGTTCAATGTAATTAGACCCACTAACATGTTTTCTCCCCATAGGTGTTTCCCAACCTGCGTCCTGATGATGACCCTGTCTAAGCTGTATTCATAGGGTCGAAACATTGACACAATAATATTGTACTGTTTTTATTTTTATTCTGGAGCATTTCACTCTGTGTCAGAGTGTGTACCAACCGCTTTTTGCATCCTGAATCAGTCACTATTTATGTACATAGATTGTATAGCATCTGCGCATTTTACACTCACTTATTTCACTTGCACTGCACCGTTGTGCTGATTGGGATCACCTTTTTACCTACAAATTGGCTTGATTATGAAATTGCAATAATGTTTTCCATTGTTGAACAAGTTGATTAAAGCTGTCTTGTTTATAAATGGAACCAATCTGTTGATTGTTAACCTTATTGATTTTTCCAAGGAAGTAGAGGTTCATACTTCCTTTTTGAGGGACCACTGTTTTGCTTTATTATTAGATTACCAGGGTCCCAGGGTTATTGTGTTGCCCCTTGTTCTTATATATACTTTTTGTCAGGCAAAACAATAAAAATGATCTGTAAATTAAACATCAAAAAAAGCATCTTGCTTGCTGTGCATTCCAAACTATTGATTTCATTCTGCTTCTGATGGCTTCATTTAATCTTTTATAAGCATTTGGGACCAGAATCTAGGGAATAAGCCCAAATTCTCATTGTTATCTTGTTTGACACTTGTTTGTTGAAGTAACAGGTAAAATTCTCCAGGGGTGAAGGATGACAGCAGGAGATTTCTGGAATTTTCTTAGAATCACCATTCCATTTCTTTCTCCTCCCCCAGGAATAATGGGTCTCTATTTTTGCAGCTCTCCAATCTCTGAGGGTTCCCAATAGAAATACCAAGCTTGATGATGTGAGTGAGGTTATATACTAAGTTTTTAGGTCGAGGCTTTTGAAAGCTGACCACACGCTCGTGCACAATGGCCTTTTCCGTGTGGTTACCTGCACGTTTCAGGCACGGTGCACGAGCATGTGGTCAGCTCAGCAGGCTGCCGCGCTCGCTCGCCCCCGCTCCTCTCATCCCCGCTCCTCTCTTGTCTTTATCAGCTTCCCAGATGCAGTGCTGACGAAGTGGCGGTAGGCCGCTCGTGCCAAGCGCGGCTGCTGCTACGTGGAAGTGGCTCAGATGCATCGACACGGGGCTGGATGTGGAACCAGTATGGCGGCCACTGTTTACGCAAACTTTATAGAGATGGGTGTATTACAGGAGGTGCCGTTTTGGCAAGGGCGAGTGAGTTAACAGGTCTTCCATAGGAAAGATTTGAGAAGGGAAGTAGACAGAGAGTGCATAATTTATGGTAGTTCATTTAGATAATAAATACTGTGAGCTGGTATGCTTATTGGCGCTTAGAAACTTTTGAAAAGTTAATGGAATTCTAGTGACAATCGAAGACTGAAACCAATGGGGCCTGTAGTTTGCCACAGTCCAGTTAGATTACTGGGCAGTGAAATTTACCTGTGCAATGTGGCCGTGCTCCGCCCTCCAGGCTACCAATCCGCTCAAACCTCGTACACTGCCATCAATGGGAGCCCTTCACACTTTGCCCCAGTGCCAACATGCTCACCCTACCCATTTGCGCAAGCTCCCCACACGCCACCCTGTTGTACAAACTCGTCACACAACACACCGATGTGGCCTCATCTGCTTGTTTTAAATCTGTTACGAAACCACCAGCATCACATAGAGTAAGTAGACTGTCTCTCTCTCTTTCTCTCCACATTTCCATTGTCTTTGATTTAAAATGTGCAAATGAAACCAAGTGTTGTTGTAGTCTTGTCGAACACACAAATTACACTTTGTGTAAGTTTTTCCACAGAATTCTCTTGTGACACTTTAGGCAAGTGTTTTGTTAAAGCAAGCCATAAGGAAAATAGAGGCACCGATTCAAACAATTTAAAGCTGTGTTCTAAGGTGAAGGGGACTATGGGTCCACAGCGCACAGATTTTCTTAAAGCAGGAGAATATTCATTGAAAAATATTCCGCCACGAACACATGTGCATACAAACATAGGGGCATATTAGCAAGACCCACGTTAAAATTATCGCCGTTTTAGCGGCAGGAAACTGCCGCTAAACCGGCGATAATGGGCTTGCTAATATGCGTTATAGAATTCCAATAGAAGCCCATGTTAGATGTGCAGGACATCTAACCTGGGCTTCTATTGAATTCCATAACGCATATTAGCAAGCCCATTATCGCCGTTTTAGCGGCAGTTTCCTGCCGCTAAAACGGCGATAATTTTAACGTGGGTCTTGCTAATATGCCCCTGAGTGTTTAAAAAAAATTGAAGTTGTCCACAAGCTGATACAGCAGCACTCAGAGAACGAGAGTTTTGAAGAGGTAAACAGGCACTGGGGTGATTTTTAATAACATGAGAAGGTGGTGGGGTGGGAGTTAGGGAAAAAAAGGGGGGGCGAAAACAGTCCTTTATATGTACTGCAATTCAAATTCTGATGTCAGACTTGCCACATGCCATTGAATCAAAACACCGAGACTGAAATGCTCCTTGGGCAGGGCAAGCAAAAGAATAAGGAGGAAGACTGAATCAGGAGCGGGGAAGATTAGAAATCCACCCAATCATGAGTATGGGGCTGAACCAAAGCTCACTATCTTCAGCAGAACACAGCTAAATCTGTCTGTTCTAAAAATGGGAACAGAGATTACTTAAAGAAAAACTGGCACCATAGAAAATAAGGAAGAGGAAGAGTCAGAGTCAGAAAACCATACCGCAATAAGAATCAGGAATCAACCACAAAGTCATTACTAAAACAAAAACCAGACCAGTAAATCTTGCCAAGCTACAACCCTGATCTGATTAGAGACACAAAATCAATCGCAGATTATTACATAACCCTCATAAAAAAGAGTTCCTCATCGAATCCACAGGAGATGCAAACAATAACAAGCATTGGCATAGCCATTAGGTCTCGCCTTTGGGACCTTATAAGTGTTTAGTTATCCAGCACAATATCCTTGGTGCAACAACATCAACTGTTGCATGGCTAAACACTTATAAGGTCCCAAAGGCGAGACCTATTGGCTATGCCAATGCTTGTTTTGCTGGCTCTCACCTAGCATTGCATCAATTTGCAACCATTACAAAAGCACTTGGGCGTGCAGCAATATTTCACAGCCCTGTCGAGTGGCTGCACTATTCTTAGTAAATATAGGTTATAATGTTACTTACTCACTGACTGGTGTTAGGCATTTCATTGCATTGAAAGAACCGCATCCAATACAAAATAATTTTTCCCCAGTTCTGCAAGTGCTGCCAGACCTCTGTTTTTACTTCCATGCTTGTCAAATGCCTAAGATCGATATTTAATGATTGTAGTCATCATAATATGTGTGCTTTAACATACCTGAGCAAAAACATTTTACCTGAAAGCTTTCTAGGTCTTACTTTACAGCGCAGCTGTCTGTTGTTACCAATTCCTAGCGATACAAAAGGGGATGATGGACGGAACGTTTGAGCCAATCAAACACTCACCCCCAGTCAACTGATCTGGGTTTAATCCATCATCATTCTTTAGCTCACTCCACCACCCCAGTTCAGACATGGCCATATGCAAATCAGTCTGACCCTGTGCCTCATGGGAACAGTCCAGCCCGAACTGCCAAGCCATGTCTTCCCTGGACCGGAAACAAGCATCCTAGGACCGGTTTCTGGCATTCCAGCCGTCATCAGCCAGGCTTGCCTGAATCCAGTGGCAAAGTGAGCAAGGGACCCACGTCTGGGCATACCCCCGCCAACTTAGGGCGAACAAAGCGATACAAAAGGGGATGATGGACGGAACGTTTGAGCCAATCAAACACTCACCCCCAGTCAACTGATCTGGGTTTAATCCATCATCATTCTTTGGCTCACTCCACCACCCCAGTTCAGACATGGCCATATGCAAATCAGTCTGACCCTGTGCCTCATGGGAACAGTCCAGCCCGAACTGCCAAGCCATGTCTTCCCTGGACCGGAAACAAGCATCCTAGGACCGGTTTCTGGCATTCCAGCCGTCATCAGCCAGGCTTGCCTGAATCCAGTGGCAAAGTGAGCAAGGGACCTACGTCTGGGCATACCCCCGCCAACTTAGGGCGAACAAAGCGATACAAAAGGGGATGATGGACGGAACGTTTGAGCCAATCAAACACTCACCCACTCACCAATTCCTAGACACACAACTATTACCCTACTAAAAAATGTATATGTATAATGCCTAAAATGCATTTGTTTAGCACAATTAGCTGTGATACTAATATTGGTAACTGTTATACCCAGTGGTTTCTGGCTGGCTTGCTGGGATGCATCGCCAGTCAGAATCCACTGTCCTAGACAGGATGAGTACAATACATGTGTCCGATAATCTGTGCTCACCCTTGGGTAGCTTGGACCCAAGCAGTCAGGCTTATCCTCAGGGCCCAAGTGTAAAGTATTGACACAGCACCACCCTCGCAACACACTGCATATGCTACAAAAAGACTCCACACCGTACATATAAAGCACTGGTTTTTGCATTACACACACATTGAAATAAAAAACGAGATACGCCTTGTATATGCACTTTACAGTTATATGCAATTGTCAAACCTTCCCATTAGCAGTAGAATGGTATGAACATACATGCCCTAATCAGAGGTATTCATCCATCACAACATTCTCCAATATCGCGTACCCCCGACAGTTGCAATGGTCAAGCAATCACAGGTCTCTGTCTACGCCTCGTGACCCAGCCTCTCAGTCTCTCAACTACACCAGCCAATGATATACATTGCCCCTGCTGGCGCCACGCTGATTAGATTGTCGGAACCACCTAAAATGGAAAGAAACAATTACTTAGTTTTATCCATCCAGATTAGACGTCCAGGTGCCCAGCGGCACCTGCACAAGTGCGGGATCGATATCCCCCAGTAGACAAAAGGTTGTGATGAAGGAAGCTGGCACGCTTCCAAGTCTGGAGAAATGTTTTCCTCTCAAGCAAAGGCACGAGCTGCTGCACCTATCGGCAGTTAGCCGTAGGTGCCAACAAGGCGCAACGAAACCCCTCTGGCCCCATCACGATGTTCTCCACAACAAAGTACCTTGTGCCATGGGTCCAGGGAGAGGGAGCCAGTGACCTCGAATGGAAGCTGCAATGTCAGGCACTGTCGTCCTCCTGATCAAGAGGTCGAAGACAGTCTCAGCTCCCAGCTACAGTCCACCTACACCCCTCGGACACCACACGCTCCAGAGTGCAAACTAGCACAGGTCCCCTGGTTGAAAGCATGGGTCTCTCAGACTCTGCAAGCTTCTTCCACACTCCTCGAACTCCTCATATCCCAGCAGCTCAGGTGAGTTGCTGATCTTCACGAGCACACTCCTCTGCACAGTGTGAGCATGGTGTACGTCAGGACGGTCCTTGTCCCAACCGGCGATCACTTCCACCTGTTTCCGCCGCACCCTGCGCAGTCCTTATGATCTTGTGGAAACGGGGAGATTCTTTGTGTCTCTGCGATCTCGTGGGCAGGAGGCCAGCCAACCAGCCTTTGGAGAGTACCTCCAGTTGGCCCTTAGATGCAGGCCAGCAATGTCCAGGCAAATTCTGCAAAGTGATAGTCCCTTTCCCGGAGCACGACAAGCTCCAGGACTCTAGAAGTCTGCAGATAATCCAGTTGCAGTCTCTCCTGCCCTAATTATTCCTCATGTTGATGTCCCAGCATCGAACCAGCGTAGTTTTGTTCCAAATCCAAAACCGTCTCTAACTTCCAGGGCCAGAGACCCAGTAGTTATACCCATAATGGCCTTTGAAGATGTGATCAGTTCAAACGGCCACCTTTGAAATGCACAGGTCCTCTTTAAATTTTGTCCTGTCTGCCATCCTACCCCAGGAGGTTTGATCACTCTCTTTAGTGGGACAAGACCCTGCCCATTGGAATGCACGTCCAAATTCCACCCCCACGTAACTGTCCCAGAAAGGCCCCTCAGAGTCAGAGGTCTGCAGTTTCCCTTGAGCCCCTAGTTTATGGCCTTCTATCAGGAATGCACGGATATAGCTATCCCCCCAGCAACCAGATGTGAATTGGAGACAGGCAGACAGGCACACAGAGCCATGAGCATCAAAATGCCCACTTTGCCAAAGTGACATTTCCACCTTAGTATTGTCAAATCCACTCGCACTACCAGAGAGGATTCCCCATTACGAACTCATCTATATGAAACACTATACTGCTACTATTCTGCATGTAGGAAATACTGCTCAATAGCCTTTTCCTACATTCGCCCATGCTAATACAATGTGGGAAGCAGGCCCAGTTGTACCAAGCACATCATCCGATGCCATTCACAACCCTTGCATGTAACGTATAAGCACACATGCCCTACTTCTTCCCAACACCGCAACCTGTCCCCAGAGAGAACTCCGATATAGCAAGAGACATGCAGTACCTTGGCACGTAGATTTTTAAATGCCAAGCAAGTAACAGTAACCTGCAAACACATACCTCACCTGGTTAAACCTGTGGCACTATCGATGAGCTACCTCAGTGGATGTGCCAACCAATGTGGCAGCCTATGCAGGAGCATTCGAGGTACATGCCCTGGGTATATGTCTTACCCATAGACAAGGTACTTATAGCTAACTTGAACCAGCCAATCATGTATACACCAATCACCAGTACGTTTATGACAAGCACAGCGCTTTGGCACTGAATGGCAGTGTCAAACGCGCTCAAAGTCCTAAACCAGCAAAACAAGGTCCAAACATGAGGTCGGCAGCCAAAAAGGCTAGGGGAGACTACACAAAAAGATGGCAGGTCTAACACTAACGTAAATAAATCACACAATGACACATTACATTTGTTTCAGTGCTCCTGCAGTACATATGTTTTTCCTACCACAAAAGCCGAAAAAAACTGTCAATCATTTACTGTGTAGAGCGCAGGTGATTTGTTCTACTTGTGTTGTCAGGTGCATCACATGTTCACTGGGCTGCTAAATTGTGTTAAAGAAGCTCTGGGAAGCGTTTTGAAGACTTCTTACAATTTGAAAGACTTTTTATTACCTAACCTGCTTTGCTTGATAATAACAAGACTAGAAGAAGACATGCAGTGTATCTTTATTGTGTAGGTCAATGGAAGTGGAAACGCTGCCTCTACCTTGACATTCGGTTAGTTGTTCTCTGATCTACAGCATTGTTTACATATTAATATTTCCTTAGACATGTGAAATTAAGCAGAGTTTAAAAGTCATGCCTGACGAAGTTGCTATTGCTAAGAAAGGGTGGACCAACCACTCATAGGACTCTGCATAAAATGTGTACATCAGCAGGGGGGGCAATAGTGAAAGGCCCAGCATACCATGTTTCTGGAATCATCCTGAATACCACGGAATCCCTATATTTTTCCAAAGCATGCATTTTAGTTTCCACTGATAAACACAGACAATCCCAATGTAGTCTATTGAGGGCAGCATGAACCTTTTCCTGTACTTGCAGAAATGTTAGGATTTTTTGTAAAAAAAGCTGCTTATACCAGAAAAACCAACAATACTGCTAGAATCTTTAAAAGGAAGTATTATAGTGTTCAAAAATACTTCTGATTTTCATCAGTATGGAGTCCATTAAGTTTTGGACTCATTTGATCAACCTACAGAATGGTATTGGGATGAATTTCAATTGATGTAGTTATCTCTGTAATGCCCTTGTGGGACTGACTCGCAAAAGGCCCTCGATATAAATTCTGGTCCAACACCTCACTACAATGAGCCTATTACAAACACATGGTATCTTCCATAATGGACAAATTAAGAGATATGCATGCTAGATTGGCATTCTTGTACCTCATGCAAATAAGTATTTTATTAGTGAGGTCTAAAAGATATAAGCCTACGTATTCTAAAAATAATACATTTTAGAGTAGTGGTCAGAAAGCTGGTTGTTAGCTTAGCAGGGTGGTGCCACTACCAACTTAACAAATGCACTCTGGTTAGTCACAAAACTGTTTTGAGGAATTTCTATTAATTTCCTGGTATTTGTGTCACTGGCAGCAGTGTGATTCCTCAGAGAAATATCTGTTAAGTTTCAGCTGTGCCAAACAACTTTAAAGTCAAGAAAATAACAGAATACAATTCCCAAACCAATTTAGAAAACAAAATTGGCAATTGAATGACCAAAAGGACATCAAAGTGATTAAAATCAGATAAGGGGACCTAAAGATATGATTTTTTAAAGTCATGAGGCAAAAAGTTTCAATAAAACACAACGCGTCAAACAGAAGTTGATGTTTGAGGTTAACCCAGATTCAAGTGGAATTTCAGGATGGCCACAATGGAGTGGAAGTCTTTTACGCCAAGGATGCAACACTGATCAACGTTTTTACCTTATAACTTAGATTAGTGATATGTGGCAAGCCAATTCTAACAAGATTATTCTCAGGTCACAAAATACTGTTTTATAAAGTTACTATTCCACCAAAGTTATTAAAATCCCCTTTCATAATAGTATTAGATTTTAAATCCTTAGTGAAAAGTAACTTTTATTGATTGCTCTACAGATTGCCGTGACTGAATATAAAGTGGTGATTTTATTCCTTTCTAGATCTGTTGATGTAGTGATAAACTTTTTATGTATTCACTGTGGGGCTCACTTTTCACATAATCTAGTACACCCCATTTTGTATCTAATAAGTACTGACCCTGTAGGCTTACAAGACACAATTTAGAGTAAACTTAGCTACTATATGAACGTAGATTTTTCTTCAAGGCAAAGACAGTTTTCTTTTTGTGTGTCATTTTAGTCCTTTTAAACTGTAGCTTAGCCATGCTCTCTAGAGTTGTATATTATTTGTAATATATGTGGGTAGTTTAAATGCACGCTGCACTGCACTCAAGCAAGACTTTTAACTTCCATGGCACTGATGCAAAAATAGAGTCCATAAATAGATATGAATCAGGGGTGACGATGTAGAAAATGTGGCTCTCCTCCTGTATGTATTGTATTTATTTCACGTGGTTTGTTTGGCTTTGTCTTTAAGATAGTATTGATCTTGTACACTATAAATTGAAAGAGCTTGGCATTGAAAAGCAACTTAAGGGACAATTTTAATTCTCTTTGAATTATGAGTGACCCTCAACTGGCATATCAACAATTCAATAAATCATAGGAATTGTTCATATGTTTGACTGGTGTATGATGCAAATTGGAATAGCCTACCTCTGTAGCTTCAAAGCAAATACTGTCTTTCCTTTGATTAATGAGCAGCAGCTGGCGTGGGAGGTCTTTGGAAGTCCAGGGAGTCATATATATGATGCTGAGGTGCTTGCTTCACAAATCATGTCATTGTTAATTCAGGATTTAGTTATGCATCTATGCTGGACAATGAGGCTCTGACTACCTAACTCTGCAGCTGCAGTGAAGAGTAGGTAATGAGCATGCTTTTCGGTCCATGTATTGGTGTTACTTCCTGCATAAAAGAATGCCTCAAGATATAATGGATCTTTGACATGTAGAGATCCAAGCACAGTGCTCCCGAGTCTTGGCCCTTGTACACTTAGGCCCTGATTATGAGTCTGGTGGTCTGAGGCCTGGCAGACTTGCAGAGGTGCAGCGGTAGTGGTCCAGCAACAGCCGCTCCTGCGATCTGCCCGCCCTATTACAGCTAGGGCGGTCGGACTGCCATTGCAGTGCAGATGTGACCAGATGGCACAGTGCGTAGAGGCAGCAATATGCTTGGCGGGACCACCGCAGTCCCGCCAAGCATATTACGAGTTTCCTCTCTGCCACGGTTTTCATGGCGGTTCTTCCACCATGAAAACCGTGATGGAAAGGAAACAAAGAGGGCCCTACAGGGTCCACTGTTGACCATGTGCACGGGGTGCACGCAAGGGGGCACAACATGTGCCCCCCTGTGTGCATGCACCCCAGTTCCTGCACGGCATGGACTTCACAGTCCATGTCGTACAGGAACAGTTTTTGGCGTTCCCATTGCGGTGCCCATTTTCAGAGGCACTGCCTTGGGAACACCAAAAACAGCCCACCAGACACGAGGAAACTCATAATCTGGTGGGCGGCCCGACCACGGGTTTGGCAGTGCGGGAGTGGGCTGCCAGCATGGTGGTCCGCTCCTGCACCACCATACTCATAATTGGGCCCTTAGTGATCTGCTTCTGTGATTAATCCTTTGAAAAAGTATATCCACTGCTAATCAGATGGAGGAAGGTTGAGCAGAGGTCTTTGGTTTGATGGGTGGTATGCAGGCCAAAGCACAATATGAATACAGCTAAAGACAACAATTCATGTTGCGAATACTCCCTCTCAAGAGTGCCAATTTGATTACAAAATTGTTTGGAATGTACAAAATAATTTTCGAGGACAGTACCTACAGGTCTTTTCTTTCATCCTTCACTGTTTTTACACATTCTCTTTAGTGTTCTGGAGGAGAATAACGTTTCCTAACAATACTCAAAAGACACTCATACTCAGTAACAAATCCCCCATTTGCTATCTTTCTTTAAAGAAAAACATTGCAATTGTCACAGACAATCACAATAACTTACTTGTAATACTCGTCAAATCGTTTTGGCAAATATTTTTAAGTACCTTCTATTGCTCTTCTGCTCACCTGCATTCCCGATGATAGAAGGATAGTAGTAGAGGTGGCAATATTAATCAGGCTACTTGAAAGTAGCATAACCCTATCAAACTGTCACTGCCAAAACCTGCTAACTGCAGCCTGCATTGAACGAAGATGTGAAAGATTCAAACCTAAAGTGTTGTGGTGGTAGAGCTTGGTGTCTGGAATAATTCTCTTTCCTCGTTCAATCTTCTAAAAATAAATATTTTTATAAGTGTAAAAAAATTAGAAGCTGCTCATATTGTATATTTGTTGAACTTCGATCCTTCTGAGGTAATTCTCTTACAGATTATCTTTTAATTACACTGAAAAAACGAATGCATTTTCTCAGGTCTATTTTTACTTCTGGATTAGCAATGACTCGTGAGACAGTTCAATTAATTTACTTCATTTCAACACTGATAAACTAGTTTGGACTAATGCATCCATTTTAGAATCCAGCCTGAAAGACCAATGGTTATGTTCTTCCAGGTGCAACCTCCCTTTCAGCATTTTGAGATCAATAAAATTAATACATTTGAACAGGGTAATAATCAACACTTACTGCGATTGTTATTAATTCACATTATTGCCACTGAGCTATAATCAAATGTTTCCTTCTGTACAAGATTTCACTGGAAAAATTAATCAGTGAATAACATTTGTTGTTGAAGAATGCACCTTCAATTGTTCTAATAGATATAACACTCGTGTGGAAGGTCTCCATCAATTTACAGACTAGGCTACAAAAATTAATTCTATATAAACTTCTTATGGAACAGCCACCCCTGGGAACTACTGAAGTTAAACCAATGGAGACGTGGATACACAGACAGAATACTTGGGAAAATTTGACCAAGCTTAGACTAGACCACAAGATCCAATTTGACAATTTACTTTTGTTAGATTTTTGTGGAATCATATGATTTTCATTATAAAGTCAAAAGAAGTACCACACTACGCAAGAAAGTGAATGTATGAATAATTGTAAAACACAAATGCTACCCCTAAAGGAATCCTGGCTCTTTGAGATAGAATGCCATGGTGAAAGACAAAGAGAGGAGGTAGCTAGGGAAAATTGTGCCACCAAGATGTTAGATGCTTCCTGAACACAGTAAAAAGGAACAGGAGGAAAAAAGTTCTAGTATATAGTTGCAAGATAAACAAATGAGCATCCATGTAAGCTGGTATGCTTAAAGCATGGATGACTACAATATTGGGTGAAGATGAGCACAATTGTCAAGTAGGGATGTAATTAATTTTAATGTTGGAGGGCCCTATATTAAGGCCAGCATGGGAGGTGATGCAATGAGCCTCGAACAAAACTCATTTGGCTGTGGTCTGCTAGTGTTAGGATTTGAGATGCCCTGTAATAGAAGAGTGAGGGGGGAGATTCAAGACCAGGCACGCAGCGGCATTCTGTATAAATTGAAGGTGATTATGAAATAAGAGTTTGAAATAATATAAAAGTACATACATTAGCATATAATGTATAAGGTTAATGAGATATAATAATAATAATAATAATCTATATTGGTATACTATTTTTTTTAAACAAGTTCATCATACATGTGCAAGAGACAGTAAGGTCTCAACCCTGATCCACAGAACGAGGATTTGAAAAAATGTACCCCCTCAAACAGTATTTTTGAAAAAATTTACCAGTAAGGTGGAATTTCTACTTATACAAATTTAGGGTAGGTTCGGGTTTGCGAGCATTTCTCAGTGGATATAACTGCAAATGTAGATAAAAACTTACAAACTCGAACCATTTTGGGTATTCCCTTGCAATTAGTTTTACTTCTCATAACAAGTAGAAAAATGCTGTCATGTCACTGGCAGGCGACAGGGCATATTTAATGGGAGAATTATCAAAATATTGTGGAAAAAATATAGTGACACAAGAATATTGTGTAAAAAATATTGTCTACTCAAAAATATCATGCAACAGAATTTAGAAAGTAAGAATATCGTATGTTTGGGTATGTAATATTGTTTTTTTAATATCAATGTATATAATATTAGTTTATTAGTATAGTTGTATAAAATATGGTTTTTAATTCATCATTATAAGGCATTAGTATTATAGCAATGTTTGTATTCATGTGTTTTGTAAAATCTTAATTTGCAATGTGAAAGTTATTTCTTTTATTCAATTAGACATTTTTAATTTATTAATGTTTTTTGGAATTGTGGGGGATTATGGTGGCAACCTATTTATAAAGTAAATTATTGTTTTAAAACTCTAATTACCTTTTAATATTTTAATATAAATGTAATTATTATTTCATAATTAAATATGCAAATTGTGCAATTGATTTTATTGTTATTTTAATTATTTGTTGATGTTTAATAATTGTTAATTGGTTGATCAGGTTATTTAATTATACTTTTTTTTAATGAATTTTGTATTTATTGTTAAATGTTTTATTTAATATTTAATTTAATATTGCTAAAGTTTCATATTTATATTTGTTAATGAATATCAATTATTTGTTGGATTTTTGGGGTACTAGTGAAGGAAGTGTTTCTTTAATGTATATATTTTTGGATCAAATGTGTTTAGAAAATGTTATTTTGTTTTGTGTTCAATGATTTTTTTTTAATGTTCAGAAGTTGGAATAGTAAATCTGACCTCTCCTCCAAAGTCCACCACTTTCCCTGCTTTTACTTATGCTGGAGGGGGCATAGTAAATTTGACCCCTCCAAATCCAGCAACCTCCCAAGTGTTGCTACTACTGGAGTGGGAATAGTAAATCTAAATAGTCCAAAATCCAACACTTCCCCTACTGTTGCTCAGATTGGAGGGGGCATAGTAAATCTAATCCCTCCAAGCTCCAACACTTTCCCTATTTTTGGTTATATTGCAGAGGGAATAGTAAATTTGACCACTTCAAAGTCCAATAAATGACCAAGAGAGGGTTAAACTATCTATTAGTGAAATCTTGGGGCCCTATTACGATGTCGGTCAGAGTTGCCTTCGACCGACACTGTCTCAGTGTGGGAACCGAACGACTGTAGGTCAGCGGTTCCGAAAACCAAATTACAATGCGACCGTACGTGGTGCGGTTGCAAACTCTCATTTCTCTATGGGATCTTGTGCTGCGGGCGGACACCGCCTGCAGCACAAGCTCCCATAGAGAAATGAGAGTTTGTGTAAATCCCTGCACCATGTGGCAGGCACCGCACAGGGTGCAGGGATTTACCCCCAGGCCAACAACGAGGCCGCGGAGGGATAGGGCAGCAGGGCCCCCAAAGTTGCTTTCCAACAACCATTCCATTTCGGAAAGCCCGACATGGATAGGCTGCTGGAAACCGACATCATAATCCGGATGGTGGAAACGCCGTCCATAAGGGATTATGATGGGTATCCAACTGGCCGATGGGCTCTTTGAGCCCGTCAGAACAAAGTCGGATTGACCAGCTGGTTTACACTCCGACCGCTGACATTGAAATTCGACGGTCGGACTGTAAACCTACAGTGTCGGTCGGTAAGCCTCCAACTAGCGGTCGGAGGCTTACCGACCAACATCGTAATGAGGACCTCTATGTCTACGAGGTCAGTTGATTGGTCTCAATATATCTAACAATGGTAAAGGATCTGCACCCTGGTAAATTGATGCGTCCCTGGCATCTCATGGATATATTAATAGGCTCCTCACCGACAGGTACCACCAGGTTAACTCTCTCGTGTATTTATTGAACATAGTCAGGAGGCGGAGGGTTCCCACTTTTAGCTTCTCATTCCCTCTTGGTTATTTACACTTCAGTGTACAACACATTCCCTACTGTTGTTCAGATTGGAGTGGGAATAGTAAATCTAAGTCTTCCAAAGTCCAACCTTCCCCTGTTGCTGTTCAGACAGGAATGGGAACGGTAAATCTAACCCATGCAAACTTCAACACTTTCCCTGCTTTTGCTTAACTTGGAGCAGAAATACCAAATTTGACCCCTTGAAAGTCCAACACTTTCCTCACTGTTGCTCAGTTTGCAGTGGTAGTAGTAAATCTAACTCTTCCATACTCCAACACTTCTCCTGCATCAGGTTACATTGAAGTGTAAATAATAAATTTGCCCCCTCCAAAATCCAACACTTCCCTATTGTTGCTTGCATTGTAGTGGTAATACATGTTTGATATAATATTAGTGAATAGCAATATTTTTGTTACCAATATTTGTAATTCAAACATTCAACAGGGGTGTGAGTAAATGGATTTATGCATACACAAAAAAATAATTCCATCAAAAAAAATTAAATTGTAAAGGCAAGTTTATCTTAAATTTATCACGTATTGTGGAACAACTGCGATTCTTCATGAAGTATAAAATCTGCTCTAAATGTGGAATCTTTGTTAGCAAATTCACAGCTTTCCAAGCTAGCCCTTTCTATTTCAGGCAAGTTTTTTTTGTATGATGCATACAAATGCACTGGAGTAGCCAAGATCTGTAATTAAAAAAATAATGTTTTTTATTTGTATTTTTACTCAGTGCATTCGATAGGAGCTGTGAATAATAGTTGTTAATATTACTCAATTCATTGATACCCATTTTATCAGGCTCATGTGTAGATATTTTCAGATGAACATCACACTCGCTCTCTACATTCAACATTTGCAAGTGCTCTTCTGGTATCTCTTTTCACTACACTATGAAATGTTTCATTCCGCTCTCTGTAGATACTCTCAGGACTGATTCCAAGTTGCATTGTATAAGAACAATATTGCATTTAGAATTACAGTTTTGGGATGATGCCCTCGCCTGTGTATCACGCAGTAAGCAATTTTCAGGCTTGAAATGGGGAATATCACACACTCCTATAATTACCACATCCTTTCCAACAAGCGATTCCCCAATTCGGAGTCTGTTTTGCACAAATTTTGCACAACTCATTATTGTTAATTAAGAAAGACCCTCCTGATGATTTCCATAAAACTGCAAATTGAAATTTTCTGAAATGATAGGCAGTTCTCAAAATAGAACTTTGAAAACCGACTCTCCTTCATCAGCAACGCTACACACTTCCATGAACAGACTCATGGCACTGAAAGATTATTCAGTTAGCGAGTCTGTGAGATAGCTTCATCAGTCATAATTACTACCTAGAAGAGGTTTGGTGTGTCTGTAAGACAGTGTTTAGTGGCCACTCTCAGTCAATTACTATGTAGGTGCTGATAGCCCTGAAATGCTTGTTCACCTCTGGCAGCAATGAAACTGCTTGTTGGCTATGTTGAGCAATCATGGAAAGGGCTACAGTTGGGAGAAAATCTCACATCCTCTCTTTCATAGTGCAAATGGATGACAGTGGACTAACTAAGCTTACGTTGGCACTCTCCGCCCTCTACTACATATATGCAGTGGCGGCAGTCTCAGAACAGAGGTGGTGAGGCGGAGGGATGAAAAAATGAATAAAATAAACATACCGTTGCTGCCGCATGCCTCTCCTCTGTCATCACTCCACACTGGCAGCACCAAAGCACCCAGGCTTCCAGACTCTCCCAGCCAATCACGACGCTGCATCAGACACGTCGTGATTGGTCTGAGCAGCCTGTTTGGCCACGCAGGGAGCCTGGGCATGTTCTCCACTGGGCTGTGCAACACAGCCAGATGGAGAACATGCTAAGTGCGCTTGACAATTTGGCCGGCTCTAGTGGGCCGGCAAAACCGTCATGAGCACTTAGAGAGTGAAAACCACTCCTCACTCTACTCTGGTGAGCTCAGATCTCCCCCCACCCCGACCTGGCTACAAGTCCCGCACAGAAAAAGAAAATGATAATAACGTCTTGTTATTATCATTTTATTTTTATTTTTTTGCACTGCTCATATGCATGAATGAATAGTGATACTTTGGAGGGCTCTCACTTTGTCACCATTTAGAAGTCCTACAGTAACAAAGAATACTGTAAGGCAGCGCTCTTATTCGTCCCACGTCTGCTCAAAGGGTACAGAATGATGTGTGCATTTTCTACATCCGGTGCTGCATTTGTCACAAGAGTTAGAACTTATAAGAAACATATGTTAAACTATAATCATAAACTCTGCAGTAAAAGATGTATCTTCTGGGTTCAGCGTGTTGTACAGAAAATGGTAATATTTCATTCATGAAGCCATTTCTGCGCACGCCTTGACGAGTTAATACATTTGGCTCTTGACTCCGAGAGCGTCACTCAGCCGTCTTGCATATTTCACTTCGCTTTGGCTGGAAACAATAGCTCCTTCTGTTTAGAAAATTATGAAGTGATTTGACAGAGTGTTGGAAACTTAGTGAGATTATCAAACAACACAGAAACAAATAAATCGTCCTTTGTGGCCTTTAATGATAGAAATATTTTGCCAGTTTAGGGAGCGTTTAGGCTTCAAATATGCTGTAATACCATGACATTGTATAAACTAAGGGGCATATTTATAAGGGGATTGCGCCACCAGAACTCTCTTTTTACAATGTTCGAGTGGCGCAAACCCCTGCACCATATTTCTAAAGTGGCATTAAGCCACATTGTGTGGCTTACCGTCGCTTTGTAAATATTGTACCCTTTCAAGCAGTTTTCTGAGTGAAAGGGGCATGCAATGGGTGTTGCTGTGGGCGTTCCACGGGAACACCCATTGCTTTTTGACACTGCCCCAGATTTACAAGAATCTGTAAATCTGAGACAGCGCCAAAAACTAATGCCATGCAAAAGCAGGCATTAGGTTGGCGAACTCCTTGTTTTTTCTTTTTCTATGTGCGCTGCATTCTGCAGCAAACATAGGAAGAGCAAAACACCTTTGATGATTGGTTATGTGAAGGAAGGTGTCCCTTCCTGCACATAAACAATCATTAAATAATGACAATTTGCTATTTCTATGTGTACTGCAAAATGCAGCACACATAGACGTAACAAATCGCCAATATTTATTGTTTAGGTGCAGGAAGGGACACCTTCCTGCACATAAAGAATCATTTCTTGCAACGCAGGCACCCTTGCATTATGGTATAAGTGTGTCTGTGTTGGCACTAGGCAGCTATTTTTAGTGCCAGCACAAGGGAAAAGACAGGGGTGCAGGGTACTGTTGTAAATACGGTTCATCCCTGCGTTTTTTAAATGACGCAGTGCAGTGCTGCCAAATTTGACGCAGCGCTGCCCTATTTCCTTGTAGATATGCCCCTAAAAGTCTCGGCCTCCTGGTATTCTATTGAAGTAAGATCTCTGAAAGTATTTTGGTGCTTCAAAATTGACTAGCAAGAAATGAATTTGATAAACGAATACATAAATTTTGTGTTTTGTGGTATGCAACCACCCCGTACACGGAGCATGTATTTCGTACATTATATACAGGGCATAGAGCTTCAGTTTTTTGCTGAATCGCCAAAATTACATTCACCTAAAAATAAAGAAATTATAATATGTTTATATATTTAAACAGTCCCAAAAAATGCCCATACGCTTATTGAATGAATCTCAAAATGCAAAATATATCAGACGGAAACAGGACAAAATACTATGAAACAGTATCATAAGGTTTTCCTTTACATAACGGAGTAAGCAAGCACTGCATGAATAGAATTATTTAGCCTGATGATCTGCATATTTATAGCAGATTTTGGGTAAAGCTAGCGATAGGGGGAGAGATAAAGATGACATTTTCACCGTGCACACTTAATGCAATCAGGTCCTCCTGAGGCTGGCAAAATACTTGGCCTCTTTATCAAGTAATGCTATGAACCTGTACTTACTGGGGTCAGATACACTT
The DNA here is from genome assembly GCA_963921515.1 of Calotriton arnoldi. Taxonomy (NCBI): domain Eukaryota; kingdom Metazoa; phylum Chordata; class Amphibia; order Caudata; family Salamandridae; genus Calotriton; species Calotriton arnoldi. The sequence continues at coordinate 237,759 of CAWUFW010007869.1, forward strand.
TGTAATTGATGGCTGGGGAAACGGCGCACACTCAATTCTGGTCCAGTGGAAGTCCGTAAATAAATTCACAATATTGCAGTCGGTGCTAAGGAGGAGGGAGAGCCACCAAGTCTTCCTCAACCGGAAAAGAAACTTCACCTCAATAAGTTCATAGATAACTCCAAGCACTCCAAAGTCAAGAACACAAGTGTGTATTCATGTAGAAGTGTCCAGTGTCTTTTATTCAGACATCAGGCGTTTCATTCAGGAATTATAATTCACCATACATCTTATTCCTTGACATCAATACAGCTCCATGCCAACACGTGTTTCGTTCGTTTAAATAAAACTGGACTTCATCAGGGCTGAAACATAAAATAATGGCATCATAAGGAATGTGAGGAGTCATGGGATCAGAAATTAAACCCATCTCCAAGGTATATCACCCGAATTGTGCCATGCATTATATATATGTGAGAGATAATTGTGACTGTTAGTCACTAGTAATGATAGGAAGGTATGGCTATCCGTGTAAAAGCCAGGGCAAAGGAGAAATTGAAGTAAAAACCGGGAAAACCGAAGGTATGAGTCACCCTTTGTGTGTTAAGTTATCACTTAGCGCTAATATATTCCAAACTGTCCCCTTATTTTGTAAAATTAAATTAATTCTATAGTGTGTCAGTCACGAGTCATGGATCACGCAAAATCAACAGGGCTCACCAAATCTGTAATGCTACCGTCCTAGTCAATTGGAAATAGTAGTATTCTCATGTAACCCGTCCGAGTATCTGAAAGGAATCCATAATACAATGTACTAGCGATACACCTGTTATCTGGTATCTTAATATATGTTATTCACAGCGATGCCTCACTTACCCAAAATTTGCCTCAGTCTGAGTATGTCTTAGTATAAAGTGACATATTTAAGTCATTCCGCAAATCTGAAATGTTAAGTAAAGTTTATCAATCACAACATAAAGTCCCAAATAATGGGCAACGTGTATCACGTGATAGGACTAGATATGTATTAATCTCAGGTGTGACCGTCTAACGAACCGCGAAACACTGTATCGTAATTCTATGAGTCGTAGTCTATATCTCCTCCCCCGATTATTGCGGCACACTCCCGGATTCAAAAGGGACCAAGCATCCCAAATTACATATCTTAAACATACGACGTAATCAGCTCCGTTAGGTTAAGCGGGGCAAAGTTTAGTAGGTTTGCCAAGTATCCAAATAACCGTACTAAATCACTCTACTGACTCTGCACGTGTCCGTTATTAACTATACGAGAATTCACGATTAAGTAACTCCCGCAGTTGAAAGACAAACCCTTACCGATCGGTAGAGTACTCCCCGTCGCAAGCGGTCTCCGTGGCGTTCTGCGTAGGCGCCATCTTGTTCTACCTTTATATACCCTCCATGGTTGGGAACCATGTGTTAGCACCAAACCGTGGCGGCCATCTTAACGTGTACACTGTTCTAGTATATGTATATGGATATAGCGGAATAAACGTTGTGTAAGACATATTAAAGTTAGACACCAACTCTGTGAGGCATACTCTACATTTGATTTTGCTCCATAGATATTCGTATTATTTGTTAGATTAGCGTACTTAACGCAGAGTCAGAAAATGGACTGATATATGTCCATGGGTTAGTCCCAAAACAGTGGCGGTCATCTTAACATATGCAATATCATAGTAAATATCGCAACATTAGAAAATGGACTAAATGCGTCTGTAAGTGAGCCCAAAAACCGTGGCGGCCATCTTATCATATGCACAATCATAGTATATGTTTATAAATATGACAGAATAACTTAGTGTGAGACATATTGTATTAAAGTAGCCCACCTATCGTGGAGTCAAAAAGGGGGAATAATATGCCTCATAATAATCTAACGTCCATAATATATACACGTCACGATCTCAAAAAGGGGACAGTATTCTCACGTCCATTGTTATATAGTGCATCTTGGTATCACAGATATGCCAAGACGTATTAGTAGTAGTTCCGCTCGTTCGAGACTATCGTAACTAGTAGTTTGAAACCACCAACAATAAATATACCATACGGAGTGGTTGAGAGGAGAGTGAGTGAAATAAAAGAAACAGAAGTAAATAGTAAGTTATGAAGGAGTTAATAGTATCATAGAAGTAATAGGTACAGATACTTGCGATCCAGGTGGTAGAGGCCAAGTACAAGCCCAACCTCTTAACAGTATACACACATCTACAAAATTCACATTAGTTTAGATGATATCATACAAGGGATAATTAACACATTTGGAAATGAGCTATATCTATTATTCAAAATTCTTGATACATGATTCATCCAAACAAAGGGGTTTTCAATCTTACAAACTAGACAGGACTTTTGACATTAAATTACCTAATCCAATAATTTTATATAGGGAGTCCACTCATAATCTGTCAACTCATTCCTAAGTTACAAGGTAGTACAATCACTATATACATCATTGCCCTAAAAAATAATGCAGCTCAAGGTCAATATTCAGACCTTCATCTACTGCCCTGAGGCGCATAATCCATACAGCCTCTTGGCGCAGTAATCTTAATTCTCTATTTCTGCCCCTTTCTAATGAACGGACCACTTCGAGGCCATGGAATTGGAAGGATCTGTGTTGATCTTGTTTGTCACATATGAGTTTGTGTACTGCAAATGGGTATCTCGGGTCACCTTGTTTCACTGCCCTAAAGTGTTCTTGGATTCTCTCTCTGAGCATCCTAATAGTGCTCCCTACGTAGATTTTCTGACATTTACAAATCAATTCATAAACCACATAACGTGTATAACAATTTATGTTGGTTCTGATCACAAACTTCGGGCTCTGATTGTATGAAAATTCTTTCAACTCTATGTATAATCTATACACTGGGGTCAGATCGAGTGCCACTCTTATAAATGGGGTGGATTAGTGCCCCACGCCATGAATCAGGTATGGTTCAGCTCAGCAAACAATAATCGAAGAGACTTGTTAACTGATTAGCCCAGAATAAGGGGTTAGATTTAAAGAGGGCCTGTGGCAGACCATTGGGGCTTGGAGCTCCATCTGTCCTTGCCTTTGATATTATTGTGACCAGCCTGTTTGATGCGAGATGGATTTCTACATTAAGAGGGAGCTGATGGTCTTGAGGTTGAGACAGATGCTCCCTTAGCTAAGAGGAGCTAAAGGTTCTGATTAGAATGAGAAGGAATGTGCTTGCTCTCAAGAGTAACTCTTAAAGCAGAAAAATAAGGAGCATTGGTCTCAAGAGAAGGAAAAGGAAGTCCACCTGTGAATGTGGACAGGGGCAAGAGATCTAACTAACTAACAAGCTTCACACAAATAAAATATACAATGTTATCAAAGTGATACATTCTTCAAGTTCCCACCAAACAAGAACCAATGATCATCAAAAAGAACCATAAAAGTACAATTCATAGTGCAATACGAGATATAAAAATACTAATATTCACTCCTATAAAAGTCATAACAAATCAAACACAAGTAAAAATTGCAAAGTATAACATTGACAGGGCACATCCCATAAACCAGACAGGAAGAAATGACAACTAGTAGCTTGGAACAACAATACTGTCCCTATCAGTTCTCACATTCATTGCCACTTTAAAAAAAAGTCACAATATCAAAACAAACATGTTTAGAAGAAAGCATCTGAAGGTAAGTCAAGGCTCGCCTGACCTGTGAAAAATGATTCCTCTTCAACAGTGGAAAGATCAACTTTTTCCTTAAAACAAAATAGTAGTCAAAAAACATAATGAAGTGCATAGTATCCTGAGTGGAAAATTGTTCACACCCGCACCTATCATACTCGTTTACACTAGCCCCTCTACAAGGTGAAGCCAACAGAGTTTGAACTAAGTTCAATCTGATTCTAGGTAGAAAAACAATCATTAGTAATATTAACAAAAAGTCCGTTTTTATATAGCGCAGCTACTCACCCTTACGGGTCTCAAGGCGCTGGGGGCCGTAGTGGAAATTAAGTGAGCTATTGCCCAGAGTCACATGGTGCTGAGCTGAGCTGCCGCCGGAGCCGGGGATCAAACTGTGAACCCTGTGCTCCGAAGTCAGCTGCCCTGGCCGCTGCACCACACCTCTCCACACAAAACACAAAGAGGGCTCAATAAATAAAGTTGTTCTCAAAAAGCATGTGCACAAACTGTCACTTTGCTCAGTTTAACAGATTCTTGAGACAATTTTCTCATATTGAGAAAACTGGTTTGCATCCAAGTGAGATTAGATTTCCTGATCCACTCAGGATCAAAGAAAAGCTCAGGCCTGACTAGTGCTGTAAAACCAAATTTGACATACTTCACCTATAAAGATTTTTTATTGCCGTCAAGGGCTAGACAGCCCCTCGCGAATGCCCTGTTTAGCTCTACTTCAGGACTGAGCCACACAAATAGCCATTTCAAAAGGAGACAGCAATTTTATCAGTGATATAGCCTATGCCAAGCTCTTCATGATTGATATAAGAAGTAGTATTTCCCGGTAGAGCTGTAAGCCGCCTACAAAAATTGTTTTCAACTACTTGAAGGGGATTGACATCCACAATGCCCCAAACCTCGCTACCATACAAGAGTGCTGTTGCAAATTTATCGGAGTAGATCTTATGTATGATTTCCAGGGTTTGCTACCTAATTTGGCCATGAAGTCAAAGGCAGATGAGGAGGATCTCACGAAAGAAAGTTTTTTTGAATGCAGTAAAGAGGACCATGAGCCTCTTTTATCAAATAGGGTGCCCAAGTATAAGAAACATGATACACCTCAAATTTCAAATTGTCCCACCTTATGACTCCTTCTCTTGGTATTTTTTGCACCAATTATCATAGTATGAGATTTACTGTAATTGGTACACAGGTCAGGAGAAGACATAAAACTGACAAAGGACAATAACTGCGTCTTATGGCCTGTGGCAATATGTGTTATCAAAACTGCATATAAGAGGTCAGGAATCACTCTGTCCCCCATATGCGTTGAGTCACAGCCCCTTTCAAGCAAATCAGCCTCCAGTTGGTTGTAATAAAGAATCAAAAGAAAAGGGGCTAAAATATAGCCCTGCCTGACCCCATGTATGACCTCAAACTGCTCTGCACAAGCTCCATCTGATTTAAACCTAACAGAGGTATTCATGTCCGTATGTAACTCCACTAAAAAATAAACTAAGTCAACTTCAAAACCCATAGATATCATTAGTGACCACAAATTTGTTCCTGTTCACGCTGTCATAAGTGGATGACAAATCCATAAATCTCAAGTGTAAACTGCAGCTTTTGGCCACGGTAAATATCCACATATGTTAGTAAAGGTTTAGACATTGATCTGCTGTAGTCCTCCTCACTCTAAATCCGTATTGCAGGTCAGAAATAAAGTGGTATTGTTTATCTCACTCCATAAGTCTAACTAGAATTAGACTTGCAGGACCTTCACAGTTGAATCAAGCAGAGTGATAGGTCTAAAGCACCACGAGTCTGCCTTATTCTCCATTTCAAGGACAGGAATTATTACAGAATGAGCCCAAGAGGGAGGCATTCCTACCTTAACAGCGGCATTTAAAACCTGGGTCAGTAGGGGTACACAGAGACTGATCTCTTGTTAAAAAATATCAGGAGGCTTCTATGCCCACGTTGGTCAAAGGGAGGGTTCCCCTAGGAGGGAGGGTGGGGAGTCATGAGAAGGGGGTAAGAATGCACTGTATATATGTTGTAATTAGCACACGGGATGGGAACATTGGGAAAAAAAACAAAAAAAATAAAAAGTCCTCATGTGCAAAAATCCTTCAGACAACAGGAAAACACGGGAAGCACTTTGCCGTTAGAACATGGTTAACCTAGATAACAATCACACTTTGAGGATACTCAGCTGGAATATAAATGGGTTGAGAGTAGCAGATAGACGAAGGCGAATGTTGCAATTTCTTAGACAATCTAAGAGTGACATTATACTGCTGCAAGAAACTCACCTGCAACAAAAAGAATGGGAGTCAATACTTAAAGGGCATAAGTGGATACACCAGTTTGCATGTACCAATCAGAACTGTAACATTAAAGGGGTCACTGTCTTGTTTAAGAACTCAGCTCATGCAAAAATAATAAAAGTAGTCTCAGATCCTAAAGAAAGGTGGGTCTTTGTGACAGTGAGGATTCACAGTAAAAACTATTCCATGATAAGCTATTATGGCCCGAATATAGATGACCCGTCACCACTACATGACCTGTTTCAACAAACATTGAATGATGACCACCCTATTATAATGGCGGGGGATTTTAACACTCTGTTGGATCTCGAATTAGATAAATCCACTTCTAGGCCGACAGTTAATGCTCCAAAAATGCAAGCTTTTATACTGAACATTATGAAGAATTTGGGACTAATGATCCCTGGAGGCTGAGAGCTGGTAAAAAGAAAAAATTCACACATCAAAGTAAAAAATATGGTCATGCATCCCATATAGACTATTATCTCATTGACTCAAGATTAAATAATAAGGTTAAAGCAGTTTCTCACCACCCTGCCCACTTATCCAACCACTCAGCAGTCAGCTTAGAGATATCTATAGAACAAAGGGTGCCTGAACTCAGGTGGACTATGGACAGGTCCCTCCTAGGAGAATTGGAAATACAAAAAAAATTGAAACAAGAGACGCTAGATTATTTTGAACTGAATGCCGGTTCTTCTTCATTACGGGTTATGTGGTATGCATATAAAGCCTACATTAGAGGGAGAATAATTAGTTATGCCGCACATAGGAAGAAAGAAAACGACAAAAAAATTCGATGATAGAGAAGAAAATAATCTCCAGGCAAGAAGATCTTTATGTTGCAGGTGACTCAACAGCAGTGAATAAGATACAAGCACAAATTGATGAGGGGAAGAAAGAGCTAGTGGAACACTTGGAAGGTATAGTAAAGAAAAAATGGTTTGCTAGTAAGTTGGCGCACTACGAGTATGGTGAGGGGTGTGGAAGGCTATTAGCATGGAAAACTAGGGGAGACTTAGGGGCCGATTCACAGAACTAATCTGAGATAAAATCCTAAATTTACTACTTTTGGTATTCACAGAAGGCATTTAGTAGTAGTAAAGTTAGGACTCCTAACTTTACTACTACTAAACTGAGACAAAATTCTAACTTTACGACTTTCGGTATTCACAAAAGGCATTTAGTAGTAGTAAAGTTAGGACTCCTAACTTTACTACTACTAAACTGAGACAAAATCCTAACTTTACGACTTTCGTTATTCACAAAGGCATTTAGTAGTATTAAAGTTAGGAGTCCTAACTTTACTACTACTAAATGCCTTCTGTGAATACCAAAAGTAGTAAGTTTAGGATTTTATCTCAGATTAGTTCTGTGAATCGGCCCCTTAGTTAGGAATTCAATAAAAGAGATAATCTTGGAGGGGTCAGATGCAGGTTGTACTGATGATAAAGACATTGGGACTGCTTTTACCGACTTCTTTCAAAATTTATATAAGGAAGAGATCTCATTGTCAAATGAACAGTTATCTACCTGGCTTTTAGGTGACCCTTTACCAAAACTTTCACCAGACAAGGAATCTTTACTTAATAACCCATTTACATCTGAAGAGGTATTTTTAGCAATAAGAAACTTGAAAAATGGGAAAGCCCCCGGACCTGATGAAATTCCTAGCAAACTCTATAAGATTTTGGCAGAGGAAATCACTCCCTCATTAACCTCATTACTCCACTCAGTTTACATAAACAATGAAGACGTCCCTGAATCCTGGAATGCTGCCACAATAACCCTTATATTGAAACCCCACAAAAATCCCAAAAAATGTGAGTCCTATCACCCAATATCTTTACTCAACAACGACTATAAAATATTCACGAGTATATTGGCAAAAAGGCTAGATAAGGTATTGGGAGATCTAATTGGAACGTCTCAAAAAGGGTTTATGAAAAATAGACAGCTAAGTGATCTTACACACGACCTTGTGTGCGCTATAGATTTGGCCACAGACAGAAATCTTCCACTAGCTGTCTTGACCGTCGACGCCGCCAAGGCATTTGACATGGTTAGCTGGCCCTTCCTTTACACTGTTTTGTCCCATAATGGATTAGGGACAGTAGCGGCTCATGGAGGGAGTGCCGTGGGGCAGTGGGGCGGGGGAGGAGCAGGGTGGGGGGTAGTAAACTACGGCATACGGCCGAACAGAGGTAAGTAAACAAATAAATAAATAAAACGAATTTCGTTGCACGTGCTGCATTGCCAAATGCAATGCAGCGCGCGCAACGAAATTTGTTTTATTTATTTATTTGTTTACTTACCTCTGTTCGGCCGTATGCTGTAGTTTACTACCCCCCACCCTGCTCCTCCCCCGCCCCACCGTCCCACGGCACTCCCTCCACGAGCCGCTACTGATTAGGGAGCAATTTCGTGAGTTCAATAAAAAACATCTATACATGCCCTTTCGCAAGGATCTTAATTAACGACTCACTTACTCAGCGATTAAGAATAGGTAGAGGCACACGGCAAGGCTGTCCCCTATCCCCCTTACTGTTTAACCTGTATATTGAGCCCTTACCAAGGAGTATTAGGAAAGAACAGCAGATTCAGCCTTTCCAATACCAAGGTTGGGTTAAGAAAGAGGCACTCTATGCCGATAACCTAATAATATAAACGCAAAATCCTACAGAATCATTTCCAATTATAATGTGTTTATTAAAAGATTTTGGCAAGGTAGCTGGATACCAGGTAAACGAAGAAAAAACTGAGATATTGGCTTGGAACACACAACTTGATCCTACCCTTAGAAAAAACGTGAAGAAAGAGATAAGATACTTAGGAGTTCAGGTAGTTAAATCTTTGGAAGAAATGGCACAGATAAATCTTCTAAAACTCATGAAAGAAACCAAAAGGCTCTTGCAAACGTGGTCTACCTTACCCTTATTGATTATCGGCAGAGTTAACCTGATAAAAATGATGATCCTGCCAAAGTTCACCTTTATATTTAATGCCTTACCACTACATTTCGAGTTAAAATGGTTTAAGAAACTACAAGGTGATCTGACAAGCTTTATTTGGGCCAATAAAAACCCAAGAATTGCTTGGAAAAATCTTCGCAAAAAAAAGACAGATGGAGGGCTTGCTTTACCAGATTTCTTGCTATATTGCTGGGTTTTTCAGTTCAAAAACTTTCGAGCATTACTAACTAAATGTGTCCAGCTTCTTCGACCTTGCTACGGAGCACTAGTTAGTGATCTAGCAGAACAAGGCAGCTACTTCTTGTTTAAATATGGGCATCCCAAATTCTTCAAGAAAATTTGTTTGAAGGTCTTGAGCGCGGCATGTAGACTCTGGATTTAGGTCAGGAGAATATCGAATTTATCTTATTATAGTCAGTTGGCCCCAATTTGGAAATTGCCCGGGACCCCTTTTATGTCTTCAAGACTCTTTATCTATACCACTTATGGATGCCGAAATTGAAAAATGGGGCCAACTAATGGACGAGCAGAATCAAATTTCATGTGACTATCTATCAGAGAAAACTAACAATTTATAGTCTAGATTTAAATATCTGCAACTAACAAGCTGGGTCCAAAGTCAATCATCTGTAGGAGCCTCAAATGAGTGGAAAACAGCTCTATACGGCAATCCTGTACATAAAAAAGAAACTACTAAATGGTACTGGATATTAGTCCAAGAGGAAGATTCCCATAATATGCCACTGGAGGAAAAATGGAAAGAGGCCCTTCCAGATGCCGACTTAACAACTCTTTGGCAAGTATCTATGAATATACTTTGTTCATTTGTCAAATATGCTCCATTAAGGAAGAACCATTTATTTACTTTACATAGGGTTTACTGGTCCCCAAAGAAGCTGTCCAGAATAGGAGGGGAAATAAGATGCTGCCCGAAATGTGGACTCCAAAAAGCAGATGACGTGCATATGTTTTGGCAATGTCCCGGAGTGAATGCTTATTGGCTAGATGTGGGTAAGATATTAACAGATATTCTGAAAAAGAACATGGAGGTAAGCTTATCTCTGATTATTTTGGGGATCTTAGATAATCATGGCTTTATTGGGAAGAACAGGAAATCGCTTGAGCAGCTGTTATTAATTTTGATCATCATTGCTCGCAGGGAAATATGTATTAATTGGACTTCTAGTAGTCCACAATCTTGTGTGGCTTGGTTAATGACTGCCAGACGACTTGGCAGGTTAGATTGTATAAATGCTTCTGAGAAGAGAGCCAGCATATGGGAACCCCTTGTTAGTCATGATTCAAACTCAGTCAGGCAATAGAGGATTAAAACGGTCCAAGGATTAAGACATCCTAATCCAAAGGGAGATATGAGGGGGAATCCTCGCCACCTCGAGATAAAGGTTGAAAGTAGGTGTATCTGGGCCAGGGAACATCCGGCAGGATGCGAGTGTATATTCTGTTCTCTAAACCCTGAACGCACCGTAACAAACACCTTTTTTGGATTGTCGCCTATGAGGACCAAGAAAAAAAATATTTATATATAAGGAGGTTCACCTCAAAATCTTCCTCCACTCATTAATCAGGGGCTACAAGGGAGCATACCGCGGGAACTTCATTACTAGCAAATAGTCCGCAGTGTACTATTCCCAGAATTTAGCGCTGTTTTTTAATGTACTAGCAAGCACTAGTTCCTCCCAAGCCTCCTCTCTAAGTTAATTCTTCCTATGCTGAAAGGCCATCTTGTACTTCTGTCTACCTAATGCCATCCTTTCTGTGGCACTGGACACACCTATAGTTCGAGAATCATCAAACCATCTAGATAATCTGGGAGTTGCCTGAGATGAAGACCTGGTAAGTTTGCCATTGATCTAGTTGCCAAAAGAAATGCGTCTGCTGACCGATGAACTGGCTTTTAGGAAAAAACTTAAAACTTGGCTCTTTCCATAAACAACTTCAGTACCCTGACTGCATCTTCTCCTTAGCGCTGGGAAGCCTCCAGGCAGCCATGCGCTCTATAAATCTATATACATAAACATAAACAAATCAATATAAAAGAGGCCATATGGGTCTCATATCGAGGAGCCTAAGAAAGACACACCTCAAACTCATTATGACATGTGTTAATTTAATTGTTTGTAAGGATGCTGCTGACACCATATTCCATTTAATCTTATGCCTCTGAACGGACAGCCTAAGGCTTGAGCTTGATAGCAGGGGAGCCACAGTTATGGAGGAGGATTGGAGCCAAGCAATAAAGAGAATATTTGGGTTATGATTACTGTGTTCTTTATTTAACACAGTATAGTCGATTAACATTTAAGAGAAGGGGACCAGATGTAATCAATAGTAGTTATCGTCCCTCTTGCCACAAAGGTAGGATTCATCAAAAGGCTTGACCTAGGACTGAGCCCTTCCCAACCGTTAGTCAAACTAAAATCACAAAGTATTTGATTTAAAAAATGTCCCTGGTGAGTATGTTCAATATGTACTACGTTGTTTGATTATTGGTCAGGTCCCAAGACCCCACATAAACAAATGTCTTCACACAATGCAGGTTAAAATCCCCAATGAGCATAACCGGTACATAGGAATCACTTGCCTCCCTGAAACGATTTAGAAAGACCTTCAAGGATGAAAGTTGAACAGAACTCATATGAGTGGCATTCGGATTGTAAAGGTTTAGCAACAGTAAGCTTGACTCCTTAGAAAATACTAATAGTACCGTCAACAAATAAGGTGATTATGTGATATAAATAGTCACTGTACAGCCTAGAGTGATGAAAAACTAGGTAATTAAACTGCCTATCTCTCTCCCAGGAGGAAAGAAATGGCTGGGAAAAAATAATCTAGAGCCATTGAGAAAAAAAGAGTTTGCTATGTCCCAAGTTTCCTGAAGACAGACAATGTTGTAACCCTTAATAGACTCGATCCGCACAGGATCCGACACCTTCCTGCTCAAACATGCAATCTTCCAACTTAAAATTTTCAATAGTGTTGGTTGACCTTCAGTGGGACTAATTGGGCCAGTGTTCTGAACAGTCCCCTCAGAGAACACTTTGGTAGGAGATAGTAAACTGAGTCAATCATCATTGCCAAAGAGATTGAGTGGAAACCTATTTTTAGTGGAGATGGGAGAGACCCCCCACCCCCATGGTAATATATATTCTGAGAGATGTATTAGTTATGAGTTGAAAAATAGGGGGGGATAAAAAAAACCTAATGGGCGTACCTAAATACAGGATGGGGTGGAATTTACAAAAGCAAAGTGACGTATGAACCCTCCAACCACCTCTCTCCGATCAAACTATGATAATATGCCTAAGTAAAAATGAGGCACTTCCAATGCGTGTGTTGCACCAGTGAACAACTTTGCTTTTTAGTTAGTCATAACATTGGAGGGTGCCAGCCTTGAGCACCAGGACATACATCAGAACTATCACATATGGGGAAACGTCCGACGGCAAATGTAACAATGTCTCAGGTGTGCGAGCCTCTGTAAGAGCATCATTGTTCACCACAGGTTCTCCTTGGGAATTTAAGTTTGGGATAGACATTTCTCGAGACTGGTTTAATGGTATAGGCACCAGCAGACAAAGACGATTAGACAATGTGCCTGAGTCCCCTGGGGCTGTGAGAGGATTTGACAACACTTGCTCTATAGGCTACACATCCTTGCTAAACTGCCCCAGTAGCTTTGCAGCTTCCCTCCCCTATGCCCCCGCCCCTGTGCTGAAACAGCAGGTGTTGCCTGCTGAGGAACAGACCCAGCACTAGTACTATGTGCCACCAAAAGACATCGCTTGCCCAGATCATAAAAAAAAAATCAAGTAATGAAAACCTAAGGTGCAGTGCAACAAAGGAGTTTTTAAAAAAGTATCTCCGCCTTGCTATACAATTGTATTAATAACAGATCCAAAACAGTCAGTACCTCATATATGGCTTCCATAGGTTGAGAGGGTAATTCCATCATCCCCCCATTCTAGTACCCGCATCCTTAGTGGTCTTTGTATGTGATTGATCATCTTTTCCCTTTCACGAACAATGTTCCTTTTTTCTCGTTTTTGTGCAGATGGGTCAAGGTCAGTGGGTGCCTCTGTGTTGGAATTTTGGGAACCCCTAATCATGTCCCTGCTTTCATGAGGGGTAAGATTACTTCAGGGGTCCATAGTTACCAAAAGGGCCATATAGTCCTGAATGTCGATGACCCCATGTTGCGATTTGGCCATATCTATCTTACTGGGCCCCCCTAGACCTAGATCCTCTACAACTGATTGAATCTCATTTGTTGAGACCCTCACCTCTGTGGTCAGATAGGAGATAATCGAGGAGCCTTTGTGCTTCTCCTTTGGATCGCTGCAAGGAGCAGGAGCTTTCCTCTTACCTATGATGCAAGGATGATAGAGCCGGGGGGGGGGGGGTCAGATGAAAGGAAGGGGACTCAGACCTGCCCCGTTCAGGCATGGACAGGTGCAGCAGGGCCCACTTTTGGCCTGGCCTTCACCCGGGCATGCAGCTGGACGCACCCCACTTGCATACGGCACCTCAGAGAAAGAAGCGTGCTTTTCAGGACCTCACCAGCGAGCATGAAGCTCCTCTTCCAACTCCAATGGTAGTTGCAATCTAGGCAATGTAGTCCTGGTGGACCAGAAATGGCATCCCATGCATGGGGAGAGAAGCATGCTTCTCAGTACCTGATAAGCGAACAATAAGCCCCTCCTCCACCAGTGGCTGTTGCAATCTGGGCAAGGTAGTCTTGGGTGCCTGGAAACGGCGCAGTAACCAATCAAAACAAAGTGTTCTCTCCATACTTGGTGCTGGCATCCTTTTCACGGATAACAAAATGGCAACTTATTCAATCATCATGGCCTTCATAATATCTCCCAAACGAGTTTTAACCTCCTCTCTTCCCGTCCTGCAGGTTCTGTGACTCAGCGTCCAAACTAACAAATTGCTACTCTACGACCTTCAAAGTGTAAGTTAAGAAAGAACAGCACTTCTAAATGGGAACATGATGACTCTGGTCTGGCGTCTGAAACAGAAAAGATGTTATGCACAGCAAACAGAAATAAAAAGTTTATTTCATAACGCATTAAGACACCTAGGCCTGCTCACATTAATGCTAAGATGCACATATGCTAACTAAAGTTAATCAGAATGGGTAATTCAGTTTACTAAACCAAAATATTTAACAACATGTAAAAATAATGTATGAAATATGTGAACATGAATAAGGCGTGTGTAAGTCATGTGTAAATCATGTGAGCAGTGTATATGCGTTTTACAAGTTAACATATTATTTATTGCAAATAAGTGATGAGGACACTGCATATCCACTAGTGCCATGTGACAGAAGCATAATAGAACTTTAAATGGCAAAGGTGGTGCTGAGCAATTCACTGGCTATGTGAATGCCAAATTCCCTTTTGCACTCATAAAAAGTGACATTGTCATAGTCAATCAGCATTGAAAATTACTGTGTACTCTTCACGAGTTCATGAAAATCGAATGAAAAGAGGACAGAAAGGGAATGTCCCCCAATCCTTGTGACTGTCCAAGCCATGTATGGCTGCGCATGAAATGGCAAAGTATTGAAAGGCTACAGCCTGCAACAGGTAGGCAGTCGTCCTTTACAAAGGGGCACCTGTCTATGTGGGACAGCTTTCGCTATTTGGGGTACAGCATGATCTGCCTGGCACTTTGTGCTGGACTGTTCCTGGGAGGAGGAATACAGCTGATTTGCACATGGCTGGTTCCTGTCTAAGATGACATGATTGGCAAACAGGTATGGACTTGAATAAGGTCCAGGGCAATTACCAGTTGCTGAGATTAGTGCAAGCAATCCCTTTTTTGTTTCCTATGTGTGGTGCACAAGCGGTAATTATACAGAGCCGGATGCGGTCGCCGAGGACATGTGCACGCTCCCGACAATTTCACTTTCACAAAAGATACTTGTTGTGGAACTGTAAAACCCAAAGTAGGCAAGCACGTCTGATGGACTTAGCCCTTTCCACAGGGTCACCCCTAAACTTTTTGTCTTCATCCTCCTCTTTTCTGAACCTGTTTATGTTAGTTTTAATACTCTGCGCACTTTACTACTTATAGCCAGTGCTAAAGTGCTTGTGCTCTCTCCTTTAAACATAGTAAAATTGGCTTACACCCAATTAGCACATTTAGTTTACTTGTCAATCCCTAGTAAAGGTATACTACATATACCCAGGGCCTGTAAATTAAATGCTACTAGTGGGCCTGCAGCGCTTATTGTGCCACCCATGTAAGTAGCCTTTTATACATGTCTCAGACCTGCAAATGCAGCATGTGTGCTCAGTTTTGAACTGCTGTTTCAACCAGGCAAAAGAAACCTTTTGACAGGCCAAAACCTTCCTTTTTAATACATATGTCACCCCTTGGCCCTGGCTGGCCTCCTGATCAGAGCCTCATGGTCAGAAAAGGCTCAGAACCTCCTTCAACCATGCACCTGGACTCTGCCTGCTATGAGTCCTACCCGCCAAGTGGTGCCACCCCAATCTGGGCCCTTGGAAATGGGCCTGAAGGTGCTCTGCCAGCCCAACTGTGGTCCTAGCAGAATCGATGCAGGTCAATCCATTGCCTCTCAGTTCCACATCAGAACCTCCCATGCGCGATGCATCCACCATGCAAGAGCCCACAGATATACAGAACCACCACTGTCTGACACCTCCTTGATGCAGGACCTCATATTGCAGCCCCGCAACTCCTCGGAACTGCCGCTGCATGATTCATCCTTGATGCAGGTCCTCACATCGCTGCCCCGCAGTTCCCTGGAATTGCTGCAGTACAATGCAACCCTGATGCAGGTCCTGACATCACAGCCCGCAGCCTGTTGGAACCAGCACTGCGTGACGCATCCTCAATGCGGGATCTTGCAACGCTCTACAACCTGGATTTAAGGTGCTTTGTTCAGCGGGCCTAACTTGGTCCCTGTATCTGGCCCACACTGCATGGCGGTCAGTCTTTATCAAAAAAATGAATTGAAAAATATATAAAAATATAAGAGGCAAGCTGAGCACACCCTAATCCAGGACAACATGTGTAGGGTTCCCCAAACAGACACCACTTGAGTGGCTAGCCACATCATGGACAAAATGCGGCGGCCTTTACAGGATTTGGGGTCAATGGTCCCCACTGAAATGCATTGCAGTGAATGCTAGATTATGAAAGTCACAAAAAGGACCACATAAAAAGAATGATAACAGATGTTAGTCACAATATAAGTCATGTGTTGGTGGTGTTATCTGCATTTTAGGAATTATGGTGAGGTTTCCGGTGATTTTACCATATGAAAAATGTTTACACTGCTGGGATTTTATTAAACTATTTTTGAGAGAAAACTTTTTTCTGTCCTGATTTCTTCCATAGAGGTTATGGAATGTGCTCCACAAGGTAAAATGAGAACACATTTTCTATAAATTGATACCCTCTTCCTCAGCCATGTGTAAATAAAGTCTGATATAGTTTCAGTAAAACATACACTTCCAACAGCAGCTGCAGCCTGTCATTCGAGACCTCAGATTTCTACTATCATTTCACTGCAGTGCTTTAATGAACACCTAGAGTGCCTACATTCTGTATTTATGACACAAGTGTGGCACACCTGAACCCTATTTTGATGGAATCAAAGCTGTAAAACTGAAAGCCTTTTCTTCAGAAGTGAACGAAATGAGTGGGTTTCTTTTGTCATAGAATTATAGTTAGCTGAAATGAGGATACATTTTCTGTGAAATTTCAAATATCTTCCTGATCCATTGCAGTAATATATTCTGACATGCAGAGTGAAACTTGTACCTCTAACACCAGCATCAGAAGTCTGCCAGTTAACTTGGAATAACTTTGAATAAGGAGCTCTTGAAATTAAAGCCTTTCCAGAAGAGCACAGTGAAGTAAATGAGCACTTAAATGTAAATGTTTAAATGAAATCAAAGGGTTAAACATGTGAGGGTAGGGGTGTGTTTTAGTAATTTGAGGCATAATGCATTTTTAAAGGGGCTAAAAATAGTTAAAGACAGAGATATCTGCATAGTTGTAGCATACCCTTTTGATATCTGTTTACTCAGCCTACCCATCTTCTCAGCCACCTAACAGATCCCTAATTTTAAAATAGTAACATTGTTGTAGACATACATATATGTATATATTCACTGAAAAAAACCAAAGGTCAACGTGATGTTATAGTTATGTTAGGTGCTAAGAGCTTAACTTCTGTTAAAAAAAGGGGAATTCACTGAAAAAACAACAGTTAAAGTGATGTTATAGTGTCCTAGTTAGGTGTTTTGAAAGAGAAACAAGCTAGTATTAAAAATCCCCAAACCACTGAAATACACCAGTTACATTTTAGTGAACTAACTATAAATTGCACTCCCATCATGCACTGCTTATGACCTCTCTAATAGTTTTCCGACAACAACTGCTTGGGGTGAATGGGTGTAGTCAATACATTAGAAATTATGGTTGCTTCATTTCCATGAGTTGTGAATTTCAGGACATTTGAAGATTTGCAACTATAACATCCATTTATAGACCTGACGTTTAAGCAACAGTTATAGCAGGTCTCTCAGTAGGGCCCTTATCTCTACACCAGATTGACAGATTAGGGGGCAGATTTACAAGAAAGTGCCGCAGCGCGGCACCGCAAGCCCTTTGACTGCGCCACACTGCAGCACTTTCAGAGAACAGGAATGCAACATATTTACAATGATATGTCGCATTCCTGTGCTCTCCCCTGCGCTGGCGCACAAACAGCTGGCATGCGCCGGTGCAGGCACCCTTGCACCATGGTGCAAGGATGCCTGCGTCATGGGGAGATTGTTTTTGTGCAGGAAGGGGCACCTTCCTGCAGAAAAACAATCACTACAGGCATTTTCCTCTTTCAATGTGTGCTGTAGAATGCAGAACGCATTGAAAAAGGAAAAAAACGAGGAGAAATTAAAACATTTCTCCTCGTTGCGCCTTGCTACGCCACCCCTAGGGTGACGTAGCAAACTGTCACATTTCCAGGTTTATGATTCCTCATAAATCTGGAAATATGTCTGGTTCCATGGGTGTTGGTTGGGAACACCCACAGCAACACCCATGGAATGCCCCTTTCATGCAAAGTGCAGCGTGTAAAGGGGCAGTATTTACAAGGACAGGAAAAGCCACGCAGGGTGGCTTTTCCTGTCCTTGTAAATATGGGGCAGAGAAATGCTCTGCCAGTGTGTCACAAAAGGTGACATACTGGCAGCGCAAGGGGCTTGTAAATCTGCCCCTCAGTGTACAATAATTAACTTAAAAAGTATTTTTTGCCAGGAACACTACAGCAGGTACTCATTTGATATGTTCTCCCAGAGGCTGTTTCTAGAGTAAATATTTTTCCCTAGATCCATGGATCAAGTTAAGAAACTGAGCTGCTCGGTTTGGTATTTTGGAGAAGGTTTATAAGAAATTTTAATGAACAAAGCGAAAAGGAGGAGGTTCAAAATATAATACTACAGGTAACTCACACCTGCTTATTAAAGGCATAATCTTGAAGGGCAATCTTAGAACAGAAATTCACTTTTTTTTAAAAATACCTTTGCTTGTGTTATTTTGAGAGCACGCCAAAGTCTGTTCGCCAATGTGTGTTCAGTTAATAATGAACTCAGTGACCCAAATCGATCAGCAAAGATAGTGAGTAAGAGAAGCAATCTTTATGGAAAGCACTTAGAAAGTGAAGTTGGGATCCATACAGAGGAACCTTAGTTATACGCAATCAAAATATGCCAAGAGCTTGGATTTTGGTTGTAGCCTTCTAGTTAGAGAGAGAGAGAGATATGCTATATCAATGTTACATTACGTCAGAGTCCTCACTGTACATTCAACGTAGACATGAACAGTAAGGGCTTTTAAAAGTATTACAGGAAGAAAAATAAGATAACATTATAGTGAGTAATTATGCTATTTAATACTTCCCGAATGAGGGCATCAGTTATCATTTGAGCAATAAGCTGTGCATCTTCATAACCACATAATTGAATGTATGTTCTGCACTGCAGGAGCCTTTGCAGCTCTGCCCTATACTCCTCCCTGGTAAGTGCTATGGACCTGGTAGTGGGCTTAGCGATAATAAATAGATTGAACTTAAAAAAAAAAACATTCTTTAAAAAATGGTTCAACACGTACTTGTTGGCGGTGTGCAAATACAAATAATCAAAACAATTCAAAATCTATTAACTCTTTGTTTCCAATTTTAAGAAGCAGAGAACCCCATATTGAATAATTTGGAAATCACGTTCATATGTATTGCATTCATCTTTACGCTCAATGACAAATGTCACTGAGATAATCGATCAAGCTCTTTTTTCATTTTCATATACCTAAGTCATTTATATCCATGAAAATAATGATCCGTGGTGCCTAATCTTTCCAGATGAATATTTAGGGCCTTATTTATGAGAAGTGATGCATCACTGCGTGAAAACAGAGATGCGTCACTTCTCAGTGCACCCTCCTTGCGACATGATTGATGCGTCATATTTACTGTATGACGCATCATGTCGCAACGAATGACAGATGCGTCAGTATTACTTACATATCTGTCGGGGCAAAAGTGGCGCATTGCTGGAGTTGTGTCGGAAGCGTGACACAACTCCAGCAATGCAGGGGGAAGGGCTATGAATATAGCACTGCGTCACCCTTACGCCTTCTATGAGGCAGGCGTAAGGATTTGACGCAATGGCGTCCTAGAAGTGGTGCACTGAAATCTTATAGATTTCAATGCTCCACTTCTAGGAGGCTTAGATGCGGGGGAACGCCCACCCTGCATACATTATACCTGTCGCAGGTATAATGTAGCGCAGGGCTTTAAAAAGTGACGTATCTGCTTAGATGCTTCACTTTGAAAATAATGTGTTACAGCAAACAAATGATGGACGGAATGCTGACAATGCAAACATTCTCCCCCAGTCAAAAGATCTGGGTTAAATCCATCGTTCTTTTCCCCACTACGCCACCCCAGTTTGGACCCAGCCATATGCAAATCAGTCTTGACCCTGTGCCCCATGGGAACAGTCCAGACCGAACTGCCAGACCAGGTCCTCCCTGGACCGGAAACAAGCATCCTGGGACCGGTTTCAGGGTATGTCACCCTTCTTCAGCCAGGCTAGCTTGAATCCAGTGGCACAGTGAGCAAGGGACCCACGTCTGGGCATACCCAGCCCACTTAGGGCAAAAAGTGTTACAGCAAACAAATGATGGACGGAATGCTGACAATGCAAACATTCTCCCCCAGTCAAAAGATCTGGGTTAAATCCATCGTTCTTTTGCCCACTACGCCACCCCAGTTTGGATGGATTTAGGCCCAGATCTCTGTACTGGGGTGAATGTATGACATTGTTCTGCATTCTCTCCATCAATTGTTTTTTTTGCATTTGTCACCCCGAGTGGGACGGGTATGCCCAGACGTGGGTCCCGTGCTCTCCATGCCACTGGAGTCAAGCTATCCTGGCTGAAGAGGGTGAAACCCGAAACCGGTCCTAGGATGCTTGTTTCCAGTCCAGGGAGGACCTGGCCTGGCAGTTCGGGCTGGACTGTTCCCATTGGGCACAGGGTCAAGACTGATTTGCATATGGCTGGGTTCAAACTGGAATGGCATGGTGAGCAAAAAACTATGGATTTAGGCCCAGATCTCTGTACTGGGGTGAATGTATGACATTGTTCTGCATTCTGTCCATCAATTGTTTTTTTTGCATTTGTCACACCGAGTGGGACGGGTATGCCCAGACGTGGGTCCCGTGCTCTCCATGCCACTGGAGTCAAGCTATCCTGGCTGAAGAGGGGTGAAACCCCGAAACCGGTCCTAGGATGCTTGTTTCCAGTCCAGGGAGGACCTGGCCTGGCAGTTCGGGCTGGACTGTTCCCATTGGGCACAGGGTCAAGACTGATTTGCATATGGCTGGGTTCAAACTGGAATGGCATGGTGAGCAAAAAACTATGGATTTAGGCCCAGATCTCTGTACTGGGGTGAATGTATGACATTGTTCTGCATTCTGTTCATCAATTGTTTTTTTTGCATTTGTCACCCCGAGTGGGACGGGTATGCCCAGACCTGGGTCCTGTGCTCTCCATGCCACTGGAGTCAAGCTATCCTGGCTGAAGAGGGATGAAACCCCGAAACCGGTCCTAGGATGCTTGTTTCCAGTCCAGGGAGGACCTGGCCTGGCAGTTCGGGCTGGACTGTTCCCATTGGGCACAGGGTAAAGACTGATTTGCATATGGCTGGGTTCAAACTGGAATGGCATGGTGAGCAAAAAATGATGGATTTAGGCCCAGATCTCTGTACTGGGGTGAATGTATGACATTGTTCTGCATTCTGTCCATCAATTGTTTTTTTTGCATTATTTTTTTTTGTGCATTTTTTTTAACTTTGTAAATAAGGCACAACATGGCGCATTTTTTACACCCCTGGTGTGTCCCAAAAAGTGATGCACCGGCGGCGCAAGAGTGTCACAAGGGCTCAATGAGCCCTTAAGTTTTGTTTACCAGCTTCCCTTTTACACCACCACAGCCATGTGTGCAACTTCAATCTAAGTTTACTGGATAGCTTCAGATTTCGTAATTTGATGAAGAAAGGAACTGTGATTTAGAAAGAAGCAAACTT
Organism: Calotriton arnoldi; assembly: GCA_963921515.1. Taxonomy (NCBI): domain Eukaryota; kingdom Metazoa; phylum Chordata; class Amphibia; order Caudata; family Salamandridae; genus Calotriton; species Calotriton arnoldi. The sequence continues at coordinate 259,367 of CAWUFW010007869.1, forward strand.
ATTTTTATTTTTTGAATATTTTCTAATTAATAAAATAGATTCCATTGTCATATTAAATAGGAGCGTAGACAAGAGTTAGTCTTGCATGATAACACATTATACTTGACAACGTGGGCCATCATGTCACTGAATGGTATCTGCAGCTCATTTCCCCTTTAGAGCATGTGATACTTTCTCAAATCATGTGTGTGACATCCTTTATGGTTCTATCTGAATTATGGGTCGCTTTTCTATTTTTATGCTTTCTTTCTAAAAAGTCATTGAGCAGTCTGTACGGCAGGTAGTACTATGGCTGGACCTTCAGAACACAAACTCGTTGGGACCCATATCTGTGATGATGACGTAATTAATTCAGAAATTACACACAGAGTTGAATAAGTCAGTGAGTGAGCACTAACATTTGCAAAGTGTCGATTATCGGCTAAGTCTCTGCATTATTAACTTTATTTGCACACTGTTCCAGTGTGAGAGAGTCAGAGAGTATTGCAGTAGCAAACAAAAATCATATTTACAAAAGATGAACGATTTAAAATCCGTAATTTGAAAACACAATGAAATTGCGTTTAAAAACGTTATAAAGCAAGAACAATTGGCCAAAATTACTAGACAACAAAAATGAAGTCAGTTTCTTCTGACAATTAGAAGGGACAGTTTAGCATAAAGAAATTAACAATAAAATACAAGTACTCACTATTTTTTATGTATCCCGACATACACACGCAGCACTACTGTTGGTGTATTTTCACAGGCATTAACTTTCAACTAAACATTCATGAAACAATTGTACTTGTTACATTTATGCATATCTTCCTGCCCAGTGACTGATCACACACTTGTACCCAAATTAGGATGGCATATTGCCATATAAATAAATTCAGGTTTAGTTCTGAATTGCACTTTAATGGTAACCACACTTTTAGAATGCAGGGTCTTTCAAACTGGTTGAAAGCAAATCCTTAGTGATGTTCATTTTATCATCTTTTACTCATCTGTGATCTTCTCTACTTTGTATGATGTACTCCAACATGTCTATTATTGATTGTATGTTTGCATGTTTGCTGGGAATTTACGAATATCACAGAAAGGAGATCGTTCCTCTATCAAGCCGGTGCACTGATGGGTGCTCCCTGGCCAGAGATTAAGTCGCTGGGAGATCTGAATATCAGATCGTGATGCCCTTACACACCTGTTAGGGTGTCATGCTTCATCATAGGGCGCTCCTCGTCAGACCGGTGCTGCAATGTCTGACGGGCCTGGTGGCTACTTTGGCGGAGTTCTTTTGATCTGAGGACGCCGTATATGGTGGGTGCACATGGGCAATAAGTGGTGAATAGTGATGTGTAAAAAAGTGGTTTTAAATAGGCACCGGAACCCATACACAGAAAATTTTAATGGGATATGGGTCCAGGACTAAGTAAAAACAGTGGTGCTATCTTATGGCCACTAGGTGCCAGGATAGCGTTATAGGTGCATGGTCGACATGTTTCGTGCCATTCAAGCCCAACCGTCGGGCGGCACTCCTTCAGGACCTTTATAGAAAGTAATACCCCCTAGTGGGCCGGGTGGTGTCCCCGCTAATCGAGGATGACCAAATTAAGTGTGTAGCTGGTCCCCGGTGTGGAACCAGTGTGAAACCTCACCCAAAAAAGGGAAGGAAAGGTGGAGAAAAAACAAACAAGAATGCACTGCCATTTCTTACCACTAGTATTTACAGTATCAAATTGATGACTTCAGACAACCTAGACAAGACAGCGTGCCTGTCCAGAATTGAGAGCTAACTAGCTACATGGAAGTATACGGTGAATGACATTAAAACGGGCGCATAGACTAGTCCAGAGGTTGGACAACCAACTGATGGCAAGAGAGCTTCCTTGTCCAGAAGAAATAGTGGTAGGGCACACAAATATGGTCCTAGCGTAGCTTACCTCAAAGGATGGAGTATACTACTTCATAGGCAGATAGGAGGGTCCCGATCTCTGTAGGGGACACCTTAGGGTAAACATAGTATCAGTAGAACCAAGCAGTTTATCCAGCTGTATGCAATACATCATCACTGGTGCGCGTCGTAAGGTGCCTCACACACTCACCACCCCTGCGGGGAGCCTAGTCGACTCGTGGCGACTCGTGGCGTGTGTCCTGGTTGAACGTGAGTAGGGGGACAGGGGGCACCCCATAGAACCACACGGTCGGAAGTGGTATACACGATTAAATGTAGACAGAGGACATGAAAACCCGGCTGCGTGACCCGGAATGGGAGTCTCAAGGGCGTGTCCTAACTGTGCCCCATAATCGTGGTAATGCAATGCCAACTGAAGGGTCCCGGAGAAAGGAATGAGATCGCTCTACTCCAGGCGAGGTATAGAATCAGCGGAAGCACGTCAGCGTGTGTCTGATAATAACAGAGCCACACGTGCAAAGTGTGGACACTGAGCTGATGCGGGGGCACCCGTGCGGGAGTGCTCGGGCAGATAGTTAAATGATGGCCTAACACGTGCAAACCAAGCGGTATGGGTGCTACCTAAGTGGTGGAAACTAGCAGACAGTCAGGCGTACAAAGGTGAGCACAGTTGCACTTACTTGGTGGGTAGATCGGTCAATGCCGTCTCACCTATACAGCTCCATCACGTCTGGATATTACCGGATGTGTTGCCAGTCTACGTTCATAAAGGCTTGATCACATGGTTCTGGCACCCGCGACCCACACGGTGCAGGCAGGGAACATCACGGCCATCTTGGAATGGTGTCGGATGACCACGGAAAGGTATAAAGGTGTCATAATCAGCAGGCAAGTAGCGGGATGTCCACCAAAAATAGGATGAAGAAGATATCGGCCAGCTAATGTCGTGGTTAGTCGAACCAGCACAGAACAAAAATGGTGGCTGGTCCCGTTATCGCGCCACTGCAAAGGAATAATAATTTGTAATGCCTAGATAATGGTGGCCATCTTGGAATAGAGTGCTCTACCACAGGGAATCTACATGAAGGGTAAGCAGTGACCTAGATGGTTATGTGGTATACAGACATGTCAAGATTTAGTGTCTGGGACCATAAGACAGTGCCATAGAGGTTTTGTGTGATTTGGCAGATGTTGGGTGGTGATATCATGAGAATAAAATGACATGAATGTATGCTTAGGGGTCTTAAAAGCAGTTCAGACAAGTGGAATCAGAACCGCCCAGTAATGGCACATCTAGCGAGTGGCATCTCACTCTACAAGTGTACTGAGGTGAGACCATAGTCCACAGTGAAGGGCTAGTAATATCAGTTATAGGCCAGAGGGCAGGTGGTCAGGTTTATAGTTCAGTCCAAGGTATCTCATCGTTCAGACCGCGTGACTGTGTGGAAAGGCAAAAGATCCAACCCTGTTCTATTTCGAACAGTTTTTGTGCAGACCATGTAGCGTTGCTTTCAATCACTGTCCATTGTATGTCTTCTGGTCTGTGAGGGTGGGAGAGGAAATGAGCGCTCATTTTAGTGGTGTTTCTGCCACATCTAATGTTGCTCCGATGTTCCATGATTCTTGTCTTTACGGGACGCGTTGTCATGCCAACATATCTCAGTTGGCAGGGGCACTCAAAGAGATAGACGCAATTTTTCGTATTACAGTTGGAATGGGAGCGTTGGGTCCACACTTTTCCGTCTTCCAATACTATCTCCTTGGTATGTTTTGTCAAATTACAAACCCCACATTGGCCACAAGGATAGTGGCCTCTCACCGGTGTGGTGTTCCATAGTGTAGTCTGAGTGTTCTTTTGTGTAGGTTTTGGGCGGGTGTGAACCAACATGTCTCTTAGGTTGCTTGTGCGTTTCATAGCAAAACAAGGCATCAGGATTGAAAGTTTCCCTGATGTTACTGTCTTCCAATTTTTTCGGACTATTCTTTGTATCCTGTTCGAGTCCGGAGTGTACATGGTGACACACGTTATGATATCCTCGGCTATTTTTTGTTTGGGTTCCAGCAGAGCTTCTCTATTGTTGTTGAGCGCTCTCTTGCATGAGTTTGTGATGATCGATGTCGGATAGTCACGAGCTTCTAGGTTCTTACTCAAGGCGGCTGCTTCCTTTTTGAAGTCTGAGGTCGTGTTGCAATTTCTGCGCAGTCGCAGAAACTGTCCATATGGGAGGTTGTCCCTTAGTGCCTTGGGTGGTGGCTCCCATAGAGTAACAGATTAATGCAATCTGTGGGTTTTTTGAAAGTGTGTGTGGAAAGCAACCCATCCTGGAGAGTGATGGTCAGATCCAGGAAATAGATCTCCATTGGTGAGAGAGACCTGGTGAATCTGAGGTAGGGGTCCAGCGTGTTCACCCATGTGAAGAAGGCGTTGCAGGTGTTGACATCACCTTTCCAGAAGACAAGAATATCGTCTATATACCGTCGCCACATCAAGATGTTATCCGCATATGGGTTGTTGGTAGTGATGTGAAGACGTTCGAACTCGGCCACATAGAGGCAGGCCAGACTTGGCGCAAACGTGCTGCCCATGGATGTCCACTAGGTTTGGTGGTATAGTTTGTCCTGGAACTGGAAGAAATTCTCACACATTGCTATTGGGGCACAGTCCATTATGAAAGCCACAGGGATCTGTGAAGTCCAATCTTCAGCTAGTAGGCGTGTCTCCACGACCCTGAGAGTCTCAGTTTGGGGAATGTTCGTGTAGAGCGCCTCGACGTCAAGAGTCATTAAGATGTTGATCTCCTCGCTCCTTTCTGTATTGATGATGAGGTTAAAGAAATCTCTAGTGTCCTAAAGATATGAGGGTATCTTCTTGACAAGCGGTTGCAAAAAATGGTCCCAAATTTTGCTGAGAGTTCTAGCAGTGAACCAATGCCCGAAACTATCGGGCGACCAGGAGGGGGTGTTATCCCTTTGTGGATTTTAGGCAGGATGTAGAAAAAAGGGGTACGTGGTTCTGTATTGATAAGGAAGTCGGCTTCATTCTTGGAAATCCAGCCCTGTGCTTCTGCCGACACTACAATGGATTTTATCCGCATCAGTAGTGAACCTGTGGGGTTTTTGGTGATCCTTTTGTAGTGCCTCTCTTGTGAGAGTTGTCGAAAGCATTCCTTGTTATAGTCGTTTGTGTTCAATACACTATGGCTCCTCCTTTGTCAGCAGGCTTTATGGTTATTGATACATCCTCGTGAGGAGCTTGATAGCTGCTCTTTCTGCAGAGGATAGGTTGTTATAGTGTTTTCTGTCGGTCAGGCTGTCCACTTCCTTCATCACGGCTTGCTCGAAAGTGAGGATTTCATGAGGTGTCATACCTTCGTGACGTGTGAATTTCGATGGGACTCTGAGGCCTGTGTCAGTCTTTTCTTGATGTTCTTTGTCGTGGAAGTATGCTCTCAGTCGTACCTTCCTAAAGAACCCGTGGAGTTCTTTATGGAGACGGAAACGGTCTTCCTGTGGGGTCAGAACAAAGCCCAGGCCCCTCCTAAGGACTTTCTTCTCAACTGGGGTCAGGATTTTCGTGGAAAGGTTCACCACTAGATCCGGTTGTTTTTCTTGCTCCTCCGTTCCATGCGTTCTGGTTGTTGTGGTTCCGGCTGATCTTGCCACTGGACCTGTTTTTGGGGCCCGCCTCTCCATCTGCCTCTGCCCCTGCCCCAGCCCCAGCCTCATCCTAAAAAAGGCTGTTGGTTCGGGTTGTAGTGATACATAGGTGGTGGAACATGATAGACTGGGTTCCACGGGGGTTGTTGTCCGAAGTAAGGACCCATCGGGTATCCATACATAGGCGGGGGCGGAGGTCCTCTGTTATTTTTAAAGCTTGAGCGGCTGTCGTTGCTCAAGGTACTGCTAAAAGAGCTTTGGCGTTGGGGGTTGTCGGTTGAGCCTCCATCTGAGGAGTCATTCCCCCTAGGTGCTTGGTAGTCCTCTCGTGTGTAGGGGTAAACTTTTTCTTTGTCAAACTTTTTGATGTCTTTTTGTAATTTTGAGATTTTTTGCCGCATGAGATGATCCTTATGTTCATCCATTTCAGAGTTGATTTCGGAAAGTCTACTCTTAAATGTTGAGATGTTGATTGTGGCCTTTAGATTGTTCTCAGCCACTGTAATTTCAATCAACAGTTTATCAGATAGGCGTTTTGCTGTATTGATGATAAGTATAAGCCAGTCCCTGGTACACTTCCAAGCCACCTGGGACCATTCTCTTCTAAATCCGATATCTTCTAGGAAGATACGGGGTGCATTTGTGACCAGGAGGCCATTAGGGGCTATGTTAGCCCTCAAATATTCTGTCATCATAGCCCCGTGGAGTGCTATCTTGGTCTGTAATTTTTTCTGATTGGCTATTGAATTCCAGTCGTCAGAGTTGCTGCTTGAAGGATTAGTGCCCTCATTTTGTAGTAGAGAGGGTGCTCGAAGAATTTCTGACACCATGTCATCTGTGAAGCTAAGTCCCTGGGTATCCATTGTGCCCACAAATGGATACTAGGTAAAAAAAATTACAGATGGAAAGGGATGTAATGCTGGGAATTTACACCTCTACCTTTCTCATAATTATAAATTGGTTAGATACCTGGGAACATGCAAATAAGTTTGTACCATGGGCTTGAATAGGTCCCAGTGAAACTTATGTGGCACTGGTGTCATCTTACGTAATTTAGGTAATTTTGCCACAAATTATCACACAGAAAGAGAAAAAAACAAGGAAAAATAGAAATATTTCTCCTCATTACGCCTCACCTGGGGAGGCATTAGACTTTGAGGCATTCCCAGGTTTACAAGTCCTTGTAAATCTGGGAATGCATCACAAGCCATCGGAGTTGTATAGGAGCTTACACCGCAAAGCTCATGGAACGCCTCCCTTGTGGAGAGTAAGGAAATGCAGTGATTTGTGCTGAGTTGAATTACTCCTTATTTGTGAAGCCATTCAAAGCCACGCAAAGTGGCTTTGCCTGGCTTCATAAATATGGCTGAGAGGTTTGCGGCGTACATGTACCATGTTGCGTGGTTTCAAGCATGATGCAAAGCCCTCTTAAATATGCCCATTTTTATTCATTCAGGAGCGTGGCCAAGGAAATGAGCACTGTCCTTCCCTGTGTACACTCCAAACTGGTTCTGGGAGTAGCTTCATTTTCACTGGGTTTAGAGCCAGCTGGCAAGTTTGTGCCTGGAAAAACAGGCTTTTCCTTTCTCAAGTCTCTCCTTACATTAAACAATGAATGGGTAGGCTTAACCTATGTTCCTTTGAAGTTAGTTAAGTAATATGACCCATCCAAATGTCCATCTTGAGGTAATAAGGATCATGTGCCCCATGTCTAGCCCATCCTGTCTCCAGACCTAAGCTATTGTTCTGCTATGGAAGCAGTTGTTACATCCCATTAAGGTCACACACTGGCTGGAATGCAAAATAGCTTCCAGGAGCTTCAGTCAGAGAAAAGGTAGTTTTCTAAATGTTAGATTTCCCAAATATTTATTTAAAAAACAGCTCCACAAATGAGTTGGATTTCTACTAAATATGAAAAACAGTCTGAGAATGACTTCTAGTTATTTCCTGTCAAAAGGTATAAAAAGTGCATAATCTGTCATTTGATTTGATCTAGGTTCATGCTACACCCATACGAGTCAAAATAGCCTTTGAGGCCTAGTCACCAGAAGAACAGTTCAACTATAATTTTGCACTTGTTCCACTTTTAAATATCAGGCACCATACCTTGCGGACAACAAGGTGTACTCAGGGGTGACTTATCAATATTTAAAAGTAGGATTTCCTGTCTGTCCAAAAAGATTATTTTGAGAGGTTTGACACCAGATTTTTAGGCAGCTGCAGTCAGGCTACACATAGTAGGCCCGTAGACATGTTTTACAGGTCAGTTCTGTGGATGACACAAAGGTTCTGCAGTCTACAGGTGGCAGGTAACTTCCGACCCGGGCTTTATTTTCTACACCATATGCTAGGTACTTATAGGCATTTTATATATATAAATTGGGGATAACCCAATTTACCCATGTTTACTCGGGGGGACACTGGGACTTTACTCCTGTATAGCATTTGCAAAGTGCCCAGAGTTCTACATCCAGCAAAAACAGGGTCCAGAAAAAGACAAAAACTAGGGCGACCTTGCAGAAAATACATATTTGTTAGATGGTTGCAAACCAAAGGAAGTTACTGGCAACCAGGTTGGGGGTGATAACTAATTTGAAAATAGCAAAGTGTTTCATTGGGACGCCTTCCCCTTTGTGAATCGTGCTGCAAAGTTAGGGAGGAGCTAACAGTGGTCCTGTGATGCTCTACTTGGCCCCCTGAAGTTTTTCCATATGAGAAGATTTTTTTAAAGAGACATGGGCTATGTTTTCCATTTGGGAATGGAAATGCAGGGATGATGCTCTTCTTTTACTTGCAGGCCACCATCCCTGTGTTTGTAGCCAATCACACTGAGTTCCGACTAGCAATCTGGCTCCTCAGTAGTCATTAGTCAGATCGTTCTGAGGCATCCTACAATTGGAGATTTTCCAATGCACTATATTGATACATAAGTCACAAAGCAAAAATGCAGGCTGGTCCTAATAAGTTGGTGTGAAACTTGCTACCACTTTTTGCGGACAATTTTTTTTAATACAGCTAAGATGCCTTTCTAAATCACCAAAAGTCACAGTGTAAGGCAAAGGCACAAGCCTCAAGATTCCTTTGCCCCTATTGGTCACCAGCATTCACAAAAGAATCAAGAAATATTGTAATTAGCTACACATGTAACTATTAGACCATAATACATGTATTCATAAAATAATTAACTTTGAAAGTATGTAGATTAGCAAAAGCATTTCATGGAGAAACATCTTTCTAAAATAGCAATTGTCTCTTGTCTTTTTCTGACACATGCCATTTTACAGCACATTAGATTACTTAGGGGCCTATTAAGATGGCGGGCGGACTTCAGTCCGCCCGCCACCCTAGCGGTGCTGGGACAGGCCGCCAGCGGTGCGGCGGTCCCGCACCGCAAATTAGGATGCGACTGCCAGCCTGGCCGTCGAATTCCGCATCTTCAACATTGCGGCGGGTGCTGCTGTAAGCAGCACCTGCCCCAATGCCAAAGAGGCATGCTGCGCATTGCCGTGTACAACGTGACAGGCACCGCGTGGTGCCTGCCACCTTGTGCATGGCAATGAAGGGGGGGTACCATAGGTACCCCCAAAGTGCAGCCCCCCACCCACCCCCGGGGGCTCGCAACGGGCCCCCAAAGCAATTCCCGCCAGCCTTTTCAAGGCGGCATCGCCGCCATGGAAAGGCCTTGTCAACCCGTCAACATAATATGAAGGAAAAGCCACCAGTCCGAGCAAGTCGAGGAAGAAGAAACAATAAAGGATTGAGATTCCCTACAATGAACAAAGGTGGCTCGCGCCTCATTTTGCCTGACAAGAGAAGCAAGGTCTAAACGGCACTCGGAATGTTATAAATCCAAAAATGGAAACTGGAGATTACAAGCTCCGAAAAATGGGCTAAAGATTCGTATGTATGAAAACGCTCGCTCCACTTGGTTCCAACCTACAGCACAAGCTGATCTGGTTTAAACAATATCGGACAGGAGACAAAACGCTCAAGTCATAAGGTCAGAAGCACCAAGGTCGCGCTGAAGAAGCAACACATGCAAATTGAAAATCGAATCACCATTAAGAAAAAACAGATTACACCGTGGTTCAGCCCTGACGAAAATCCCTGAAGTGACTTGGGGATTGGAAACGCGTCGGCATTTCCCTCTTTTTTACCTATGAGGGATTCAAACTAAAAAGGACACTGCAGAGGGTTTTTGTTAATTTAAATATATCCCCGCAGAGCCTGCCATAATCTTTTTTCCCCCATGGGTAGCTTGTCTCTAAACTGAAGCCAAGTATAGGGCACTTAGAGAGAGCATTATGTTTGACCAATATAGACTGGTGTAATTGTTTCCAATGACATAAATGTATTTCACACATCTTTTGTTTCAATTTCACATTGTCTTTAGTATTGTTTATTTGTATGTTTAAAATTTCTCTGTTAAATGAGTAATGTATCCTTTGAATGGCAGATTGAACATTGTAATGGTTGCAAAAAATGTTTTAAATAAGGCAAAATGTTTAAGCAGGGTACAGTGACTAAATGCATTGGTGGCCCGGTTATTTCTCTTTCCTTAAGCCTTTCCATGGCGGCATCGCCGCCATGAAAAGGCCTTGTCAACCCGTCAACATAATATGGTTGGCGGTGCCTGGAAAGCACCGCCACCATGTTATGCCCCAGCTCCGCCCGGCCGGCAATCGTAACGATTGCCGACCGGCGGATAAGCGGCGGACGGACTTTCCGTCCGCCGCGGTACCCCCGCCATGATAATATGGCGGGGGGTAAATCATGTTGTGATGGCGGGCGGATCACCACCACCGGCCGGGCGGTGGCGATCCGCCCGCCATGATAATGACCCCCTTAGTTTTGAAAGCAACAGCTTATAACTTATTTTAATGAGCATAAATCATATACTGTGTGAGTCAAACCTTATTACAACTATGCTTTTCATTCACACGAGCATTTAACAAGCATCTTGACGTAGCAATTTATTTTTCTTAAACTTGGAAAAAATAGCCCATGGGTGCTGACACCACAGAAAAAAAAGTGTTTTTCTCCTTCAAATTAAGTATAATTATATACATTTCAGACATCTATTTCGCATTGTTGTGTAGACATTTAAATTAAATATTATCAGTTAGAACGCGATTCGTACAATCTATCTGATTTAGATGTCACAGAACCTACTGATTATTTCAGCAATTAGCATACTGTTAATGCATCTATGTTTTTGAGTACAAAAACAACACCTTTTAGTTTATTTGTTTTTAGGAGAACATTCCACCAAAACCAGTGAAAGCCAGAAGGCACTTTCCTTCAATGCAGGTCAAAATCACACCACAAAATTATTAATAATTTTCTGTTACCATAAATGGGTGAATTCCAAAAAACGTTCTCAAAGTAACTAATTTCTGCCCGTGTTGCGATATGTAATCTGGCTTCTTAAACACTGAAAAGAATACATTTGCAAGGCAATAGCTATGTTATGAAGTGTTGAAAATGGGAGAATATATTGAAAATTGCTCTGTTAAGGACTTTTTCTATTAACCACCAGTATGAACAAAATTGTCATGCAAACTATAATTAGCACCTAACAGTATGAAAACAATATTTGGAAGGTGCTGCACGAAACCAATTTTCAATTAAAAATAGCAATTTCAGATATTTTTTGGGGAATAAATCAGAAATGTCCACTTGGTAATTGATAGAAGACCTGCAGCAAATAAAAGTTTCTAAGAACAAAGAGCTTCATCGAACTGAGGGGCATATTATCAAGGATTAGCGATATTTATCGCTAACCGCGCTTAGCGCGTTTTTTGTTAACGCTGCCTATCGCTGGAAATTACCGCTGAGATAACACCCTATTAGTAAGGTTTATCTCCATAGCGATAATATTTCCAGCGATAGCGGCAAAAAGCGAGAATATCGCTGGAAAACCAGCGATATTCTCGCATTAACGCTAAGGTGGATTCAGCATTAGAATCCACCTCCTATACTTTAAACAGGTAAGTCGTCCTCACTAGCAGGTGTTAGAATCTAGCGATAAACGCGCTTAGCGCGAATTATTATATCGCTTCGCCTGCCTTGCTAATAGGGGGTAGTGGGATTAGCGACTGTTTTCAGTCGCTTTTAGTAGGGAACGCCTTCCTTGCATGTCATTAGCGATAATTATCGCTGACATGCAAGGCGATGGTAAACGCGGCCTCTAACGCCTGAAAGCTGTCGCTAACGCCTGTTAGCGACAGCTTGCTAATAGTGCGATAAAATAATCGCCGCTTTATCGGCAAAAAGTGCCGCTAAAGCGGCGATAAAGCCCTTGATAATATGCCCCTGAGTGCTATATATACAAGCATAAGTTTTTTTGGATACGTTTATTTTTGTCCCTTTCTAGGACATACATTTCATGTTTTTATTGCAGGAATTACAGGCGGGAAACTGCCTACACAGCTATCAATACTGCAGCTAGTCTTGTCACTGTGGCAGTGACTCGATGCAGTAAGCTTCTTTACTGAAGAAAAAGGAATAGAAATGTTCCTGTGTGGTATAGGGAAAAGGACATAGCTTCGGTAAACCTGCTGAAACTTCGCAATGTGTTTCAAAGCTTGGGTCCACATTGACTTGTCTACCTCACACAGAAAAGTCAGTCTCCTTATTCCAACAAAAAAGAAGACCGCTCAGTGAAAAAAATTTATTTTCTTTCTTTGTAGAATAATGCAAAGGCAAATGATTTAATTTGTGGCCCTAACCTCTGTATTATGAACTAAGGCTACTAAAAATTGTATTTTAAGATGAGATACATTTTCGTTACATATTTTTCCTGCATACTCAACAAAAGGTTCAAAAGACAAAGGACAGCACTGCATCTATGGATTTTTTTAAAACATACAGAGATTTTCTCGGAGCAATTGAAACAATTATTTCTAAGAAATGGTAGAAAAATATTTCATAACTTCATTTCCTCCACTGAAGTCGGAAAAAATGTTAGAAGAAGGAACATGTTGCAAACTTCTTGACCGCAGGTCGCAAACGTGGTTTTTCCAGACAATTATTTCTTTTTGCTTGCCTCCCACAGCACCAGAACGGAGGTCCCGGTACAAGAACAGGTTCTATTAAGAGAGGCACACAAAAAAGGAATCATCTAGAGTCAGATTTTTCTAAAGATACAAAGGAAGGGGTCAGTGACTGATGTTGTGTTACTGCGGCAGCGGCATCCTTGGACGTGTCTCTTTGTGCTTGCTTACCCTACCAATTCTGATACATATCAGGACATACCTTTCATCTGCTGTGAGAGGTCATTATTTCTGGTCTATTGCTTGGTGGTAATTAAAAGGCTGCAATTACGCAGCATAGTAGAAAAGACTTCAATATCAGCAGAGCAATTGATTGAGCTCTGTACTGGAAGGTGACACAGGCCTTCAAGGCTACTGTGGTACAGGCAAAAAGCTTGGCATTTACTGGAATAATAAACAGTTGGAAAGCTTGGTATCAGAAATATGAAATCCGCTACTGCTATAAAACACGTTACTTTTAAGCATTAGAAAATAAACTTGCTCAACAGCCTATTAGGACAGATAAGACAAAAAGAAAAGCTTAGAGGTACTGTTGAATAATGTTAAAAACTTTATTGGCAATGGGCATATATGGGTAAAAGAGCAAAACATTTCACACTGGAAGCATCACTCAACTTATTTCATGCTGTTGACATTTTTACAGAGGTTTTAATGGTTATGATGGTGTTGTACTGCTTTTTTTTATCTGGGCGTCCTTTTGTGCTAAACTGAAAGAGCAACTGTTTAACGGCAATTGTGGTTCTAGCTAATATATGTGGGAGCTGTCTTGCTTGTAACTCAATGGGTATTCCCAACGCCAAAAGGTTGGTGATTGGTGATTGTAGACATTTGCCAAAAAGTAATGGATTTCCCGCCACCCTATTTAGATAGTAAAAGGCTTCCTAAAGATTGAACATAATTTATAATACGTTTGTGGCAGTGAGAGACTATTAAGACTGGCAGCAAGATCTTCACCATTGGTTAACACAAGAGCCACTTAAGTAGAGCATAGTAGCTTCTTTTTTTATATGTATCTTAGGCTATCAGGTAGAGCATTAGGTTCTATGACTCCAGCTGGGTTCCGTCATCTATTCAGAAGTGACTGCCAGGCTTTTTTAACACAGACGCACCAATATAATTATTCACTCTCACCATTCCAGATTTATGGTCTGATTAAGATCTTGGCAGACGGGTTACTCCATCACAACAGTGATGGATATCCCGTCCCCCAAAATATTCATCCCTTTATATCCTATGGGATTTATATTTCAACTGATGGGATATCCGTCACCATTGTGATGGAGTGACCCTTCCACCGGTATCTAAATCAGGCCCATAATCTTTTTCTGCTTCATTACAAACCTAGGGGCCAATGAGAACAAAATAATGAAGTTTTGGAAGGATTATCATCATACATTTTCCAGAAGGATTACAAAAAGGAGTTCAAGAGGTGGCAAGCATGGAAAGTTAGTGGTTTACCTACAGACAGTTTTCAGGCACTTTGGGAACTGCCAGCAGATTTTTCCTCCTATATCATAATGTTCTAGGGAGATGATGAACTGAAGTCAAGATTTAAAATGATCTGGAAGAATTCCGTGAATAGTTTACACCAGAGTACGGGTCTTAAACTTAATTCTGATTGTAAGGCAGTTCAATTGATTAAGTTTAAGGGAAATATTTTAGCTATTGGTAATGTTAGTTAGTGCTCTAACAGCAGTTTTGCAACTTCTGAGGTAGATGAATGAGTTTCCCGACCCTATCGATAATCAGGATGTATAATACTCTACCACTTACCCCACAATCATTGTAGACATAGTGGCCCTTCATGCTAGCAAATCGTTAATTCTGAGCAGAAACTTGATATAATAGTTGGACAGATGATTGAAATGGAATTACTTTTCATGGATGGGAATACCTTAAGGTTCTACAATTTCAAAATGTCAATTTACATCTATCTGGGCAAACTTTTCAATATGTTTCTAGATCACCCTGTCTCAGCCCAATTGCATGCTGATACCAAGAAGATACACAACAAGTTAACAGCATGCTAATAACAAGTAGGTAAACATTAAGTTCTCCCCCGATAACTCTATGAAAATAACTATACACAATGCACTTTTTGAAATCCAAACCTAGACATCAAACAAAAGTCTTCAACAAATAGTTTTAAAACTAAGCTTTTAGACTTCGACTCTAAAGGGAGATAAGCCCTTATGCCCTTCTCAACCCAGACTTGTTTGAGGACAACATCCTGTCTCACCAAAGCATAGAATGCCGGCTATATGTTTGAATATGTGTTTTTCTTGAAAGGCCATTTTGGGTTAGTGGTCAGTAGTTGTTCCCACAACTTATATTTTGACAAAGTATCTTCCTTCTCCCCAAACAACAGAGAGCAATAGGGAACAATCATTAATTGCTGATTTGCATATTTGATGGTATTCCTGAGTTTCAGATTTTCGGAGAGCTCAAAACACAGCTGCTCACTGCATCTTTGGGCTGATCAATGTAAACTCCCAATTCATCCTTATCTAGCTATTAGGATCCTCAGAATTACTGGCCTCAACCTTCTTGTCATTGCATGCTCTAAGATTGTGTATAAAGGATGAACGACCCTATCATCACATGGCTCAACATTCTTGCTGGTCATCGAAAAGAATTGAAGACTTACCTGCCCAAACCAACTTTTGTCAGGATTCCTGCCACAGCTCACCACTCCTGACTATCACAATATACCAGCATGACTCCTATCATTCCTCCCAACACTTATGAATGAACAAACATCTTGTACCCTGACTTTTGACCATATTACATGCTGTTGATAATAGCTAGCTGCAGCTGGTGTTCCCTGGTATGTTTGAAAAGGCTTATTAGCATTCACAAATGTTTTACCATGCAAATGGAAGGTCAGGTTTCAGGCGCCACTGAAACATCCAGAAAATCCACCAGAAAGAGCATCAAGCAACCAGCATAGATGACCTCAACATGAGCATTTCGGAAGACAGCCCTCATCAAATCAATCCCCTGCACCTGTTCCTTGCTATAGGCAATTAGAATGCGACCTTTGGGAACATTCTAAAACACTTTCTAGAAGACAGCCTCATCAAATTAATCATCTCCACCTGTTCCTTGTTATAAGCAATTAGAACGCAACCTTTGTGTACATTCTAAAGCAGCTTCTAGAAGGCAGCCTCATCAATTTAATTATCTGCACCTGTTCCTTGTTACAAACAATTGGAATGTGACCTTTATGAACATTCTAAAGCAGTCTTATTTAAAGAACGCCCACAGTCCTCCCTTTCGCTTAGCTTCTACGCCTGCCACTTTCCTGTTTACTGGCTTCCAGGACTCTGTCTTGCCAGCTCCCTTGATCCTCCCACTTCGACCACACCACAAAGAACATCCTGCATTAGTCTTGCACCTGGATGGAAAAAAGAACAAGAAGAAAAGGAGAGATGCATTAACAGACTCAGTCGCAACATCGTGCTGCAAACAAAGGTATCCAATGTTTTTGTTCAACTTGTACATACTGTTGGCAGGGCTCTGCCAGAGAGGACTTGGGTGAAGCTAATCCCATCCAAATTTGCTTGTGGGTTTGATGCTGAAATCATACTCATTACAGTTTCGAAAAGTTTGATAAAGGGACCTCTACGGACAATCTAAATGAAAACAATACAACAGCAAAACTAAAGGTTGGTTGAGATCTGAAAAACGTTCGTGAGATGATACCTTAAGAGCTAGAGTTAATATTAGACTAAAGCCTTATTATTTGTTTGTTTATAGGTACCATAACCGCCGGTACCATTCATCAGACTGGTGTGAATTCCTGCTGCTTTGCTGCTGTAGAGTAGTCGAGCCACAGCATCTTTGACTCTACACGCTCTTTCCATCCCTACCTCCTTCCCCATGGGATTTGCCACCGGAGCAGTGTCTCATCCTGTAAGTGGAGGGCATGTCTCGGGAGGATTCGGGAACTAGCATCGCTGCCCCATTGGAATCATCTGGGATCCAGGTAGGTGGCTTATGACAACTTTTTCCACAAGTCGTACAAAAGAGATCACTGAAATGAAAGGTAGTGTGAATATTACAAATGTAGGTCAGTCTGTCATCATTGCAGTAAAACCAGATATAACTCTCGGGGTCTTAGCTTTGATCCATGGGGAGATTTGTTAATCATTACATGACAATAGCTTGTGGAGGCTTTACCCAGCCTTTTTTGAAGAAACAAATAGTCTTTAGGGCATGTCAATTTAACTAATTTCCAAGTCAAGTTTATTTGCAGTTAATTAGAACCATTGCATGTATAGTGAGTAGGTAAAACACATAGCATCTTTTGGCAGAAGAAAATTGAAGAAAGAAAAATCCATAGAAAAACATGAAATTACTGAAGCACAAGAAGACATAACCAATAAATTGTCCATGAACAACAGGCCAGAAACTAAAATAATAGGCATTTTAAAATGATTATAAAACAAAGCAAATTAGACCTTAAGCACTAAGAATTTAACAAGCAGCAGTTAAAATGACTTGATAAATTGTCCAACAGTGAGGTATTAATGACATTTAATCTACCAGGGGTTTATGAAGAATCAACTGTGTAAGTACTACTTGGGCTAATATGATCGACAGTCTACAAATTGACCACCGGAGACCTTAAAAGCAATTCTATTAAAAAAATAGTTTTATTGCTGCAGTTTAACATATTAAATAACATTGTGCAAGTGCTGGCCACATGTGCCCTTACTTATAAAAGTAGATATTGCAATTGTGATGAGATGTAATAGTTGCTGCCAATTCAGCTTGAAAGGCCTCAGCAAATTTAATAAATTTTACAAATTTCATCAAACAGCAGTTAATAAAACATAAAAGATGTGATGTTAGCGAACTCAGACTGCTTAAGCATTTCGGAAAAAGAAATGTGCAAATTCTCTTTGGACATATAAAGTGACAGAGTAATAAACAGACCCCCATTAGCTTTACAATGTTATTACAAATGACAATATTATAACAACAGATCATCATTCCTAAGTGACGTTGTGCAAAAAAACAGCCACATGAGTTCTGATGACTGCTTATTGAAGATGATGGCGCTATTGCGACAGGACAAAGCAGCTACTTCTGATTTACGTATGAAGGGAGAGTTTCAACACAATCCTTACATTTTATTAATCTGGCCACCACTTGAGGGTGGTCTCCTTTCGAACGTAAAATGAAGGAGTGGTGGGGATTCCGAATGTTGAACCAGTTGAAGGGAGCACCTAGCCATTTCCTACATTCTGGGACCAAAAAAGCACAAGAACATGTGATATACGCCAGGGATTCTGATTTGTATTTACAGACACTGCATTCCTGCATACTTGACCGCTATGCCCAACAAAGTCCAACATTGGAAAGTAACCAAAATCTAATTGTATTAATCTTTGTTTGACATACGCTGAATAAGTGTCAGCTAGGTATTTTGCGGACAAAATTATTTTTAACTGTTGATTGCCAAGCAAGCATTACTTCTTTTTTCAAATGTTGACTTGTCTTCAAAAAGTGATTTTATTTATTACACTAGTAGGAACACAGGATGTCAGATTCCATCAGCCCCTGAACATCTAAGGATGTTAAGGTGGAATTGAAATAGGTAGACTGGGAATTTTTAATAGGGAAGTCCCGAAGTTTATATCTTCCCAAAAGTGAGATTTAAGTGAATTTGTGGGGCCTTTTTTATTTCAAAAGAATATTTCAAGGTGATAAATGTTGGTCCAAATCCATGCTGATCTGTGATTGCGATGAACTCTGTGTTAGCATGAATAAGAACCAATATCTAATATATGAAATGCAGGAAAAGCCTCTGACCCCATGTGCTAGTGTGGAAAGTAACTTGGGCTTTGTGACTTTAAGTACAGGTGGTAATGTGGGAGTTTTGGTTGACCTCAAAAAAGCACTGAAAGTGTAACATGATGGTGACACTTCTGGTTTTAAAGAGTTCATATATTGTTGATGACCACATTTTTCATTGAATTAAACTCAAGTATTAAGTATTTATATTTCGAGATGTTTTTCAACTGGTGATTGCCTAGATATCACATACCTGACTTGTGCATCTTCATGCAGAAGAAAACTATTTGTGTTTTGTTCATAAAGTTGTAATGGCAAAATGAGGCCAACCCAAATAATAGTTTCTGAAGGCCCATGCTGGTGTGGTTTAATAGAACTATTTCATCAGTACATTGGAGAGGTATGTTATATTGGAGGCTGGGTTTTGGAATATCGTACTCTAGAGCATCAAGTTGGTGGTTCAGATTCAAAATGCACAAGGTAAAAAACAAAGGTGCGAACAATCAAACTTGTTTTAGGCCTCTATGCGTATAGATATTACTGGAAACTACTGGTTTGTGCCAAGCTTGACCTTATCCCGGGTCTCTGAATTGAGTTGTTATATTACATGAATTAAGTGTCAAGGGATGTGCTAACTGTCCAACCTTTTTTCATAGATGATTCCGACTGACAAAGTCGACAAAACAGGCATATTATACAGGTTTCTTATCTATGATTTCTATTTGATATTTATTAATTTATAAACCGCCCGAATCACCCCCAAAGGGGTATCGCCTCAATCAGCATAAATAAAGTCACCAAGTTGTCAGTGGTACTCGCTGCTGCTTAAAAACCATATTGATTGAATGGGATTAGGTTGGAATTACGAGCCCTAGCCGCCAAGCCTCTTTACAGCAAATTTGTCAAATATTTTTTGCTCCACATCTTACAATGCTAATAGTCTGTAGCTGCTTGATTTCGAAGTGGAGTCTTTTTAAAAATATAGTGGCTTCAATATTGAGCCATACCAGGATTCTGGAATAACCATTGACAAAAAACAGTATGAGCCCAACACTCACTGTCATGTTTGGATAGAGCAGTTGGCAGGCGATTTGAGCCCGGGGCACTATCAGATCTACTTTTCCTGATTATTTCCTTAACTTGGTCTAGGTTTACTTCAGTGACCAAGAAAGCAGCCTTTTGAAAGTGTTGGAGATACCCCTCTTTTTAGAGAAGGAGACCTTGTACAGTACAGCATTATTGGCTACCCACATATTGTGCGTAACATTATTACTGTACACTTATGTTTGCCCTTTTTCTTTCCCGTTCAATAGCTGCCAAAACTTCCTTTGGTTTTTGTGGAGCAGGCAGCAAACAATTTATGCCAGTGTTTGTCTTCCTGACTTTTTTGTCTCCCAAGTGGCTCTTTTATAGCTTTTCCTAACTATTTGATCTTCTGGAACCGAATGGAATCGTCTAAGCTTTTTTGTATAACAGTCTAATCTCCTTGTTTATTAGGGCCTTCGTTTCACGCAATGTTTGATGCATCAAAAGTTTGCTCATTTGATGATGATTTGTTGTAAGATTTTATCCTATTTGGCTCTGAATGGCTGAGCGTCACAAAATGCATCTTCCATGCATCACAGCACTGTATAGCTTTGAGATTCCAACTTATTCTCCTCAGACCTTTCTGATCTACCAATTGTCATTTATCCATGAAAGACTTCAAGGAAGACATATTTGCCAAACATTTTGAGGATGTTCATGCTCTATTGATCCAGATGCTGTTGTTTTAGGACAGTGGCAGGAGATGGATGAAAGAAGCCCACACTGATGAAGTTCTAAGATATTTACTTGGCATTGCTCAGGAAAGCTCACACTGGCTGAGTCCTACTGCAGTCATGGAGCATTGAAGGGAAGACAACACAACAGGGGCAAATTCTGATTAAATAGCAAACTTATCGAACATTTGTTATTGAGAGGTTTGTGGCTCTTATCCTGCTCAATCTGTCGGCAGCGTTCGACACATTCAACCACAAGCTGCTACTCAATCGTCTGAGCTCGCTGGGCATCAAGGATAAAGTACTATCGCTGCTCTCCTCCTTCCTATCAGGGAGATCGCAGTCTGTAGCTCTATGCATTTATGCGCCCCCTTCCTTTTTTCTCCCCTGGGGGGTTCCGCAGGGCTCATCAATTAGTCCCACTGTTTTTGATATCTGTGTGTCAGAACTGGCAGCTTTGATCAGATCCTTCAGATTGGCACTGACATCTTATGCGGCGACACCCAAATCGTCCTGTCTGTTCACAAAAGCAGTGTCCCTCCTGTTAGTCGATTTCAAGACTGCATGATGGCAGTCAGTTCCTGGATGAGTTCACACTGCCTTAAATTGAACTCGGGTAAGACCGAGATAATTCTGTTTGGTAATTGCTCCCCTAACTTGTCGTCTGCCTGGTGGCCGGATGAACTGGGTTCAGTACCCACTCCATTATTAAAGGCGAAAAATCTTGGAGTGATCATCGATGATAAACTTAACTTCGAGGCTCAAGTCAACGCTGTCACTTCATCCAGTTTCTATCTACTTAAAGTGATAAAAAAAATCTTGGCCTATATTCCTGAAAATAGTAGAAAGATCATATTCAACTCCTTAGTTCTTTCCAAGCTGGATTATTGGAATGGTCTTTATCTTAACATGCCCAAGAAGCAGTTACGAAAGCTGCAGATGATCAAAAATGCTGCTGCAAGAATGCTGCTAGGTATCTCTAAGTTTCATTCAGTGGTAAAGCACATCCAAAATCTTCATTGGCTTCCAGTCAGAAGCCGTATCAAATGTAAAGTTTTATGCATCACATATAAAGCGCTGAACGGCACCGGCCCTCAGTTTCTGAGGCAGTCACTGAAATGGTATTCCCTTAATAGATGCCTCCTCTCGAAAGGAGCGAAATTGATGCTCCTGCCCAGGATTCGGAAATCCAAGCTCTATTTGAACTCTCCTGACTCTGTTGACCTTTAGGAAGGGAATCAAAACTTGGCTTTTCTGCAATTAGGGTATGTTTTGTTTACTCAGTACTGCTAGCGCCAAGACACGGGTTGGTATTCGTGTGCTTTATAAATCACTATAACATAACGCTATATTGCAAATTCCTACCTCTGTAAAATCTCAACAATTGTCATGATGTTTTATTGTACATATTTAGTATACCAGGTGACTCCTCTCTGTCCCTAACACAAAGCTCCATTCTTGCATTTTCATTTAAAAACAATGTGATATTGTACTACAGTCCATTTCACGCAACACAAGACTACAGTCCCAAAATACATTAGGATTAAGAGTCAGATGCTGAAAAACCTGGTGCAGGCACAATTTGTACCTTGTGTTTCGATCAGTCTCTCCTCCTGCTGTGCGAGGGATGCACAAAGTCATTGCACCAAAATGGGTTGTTTTCAGAAAAAGTCACAAATTACCCCCCTTAATACTATTGAGGCAGGGATCAGATTGCCAGCCCTTGTGATATCTAGAAAATGCAGGGATGGATGCCTGCAGGGCCAGCTTTAGGGCGGTGTTACCACTGCAGCTGCACATGGTGCAGAGCTTGGTAGGGGGTGCTGTGTGTAGAAATAACGTATGGGCTTACAGGCACCTGCTGCAGAGCTCCTTCTCTGTCCACCACATTTCAGGCAACAATAAAAATGTCAAGATAACTCTAGTGATTAATGTTCCTGCTGGAGAGAGATCAGAGTTTTGTCTATTAGCAGTTTTGATTCATCAAAATGTAGTACAGAGGGATAATGTGCCTTCTGCAAAGAACGTGTACCATGCAGACGACAGAAGTGTATTTAATGTAGATAGCTTAGTGGGTTACTGCTTTGATCACAGGGATTCTTATGTAAGTTACAATCCTAATATAGCACAATGACCTATGAACTGTCATCGAATAACTGCATGCAAATTGCATGGTATAGGTTAAAACATTATTTCTTTCCCTGTCTTTCATTATACTAATGTTGCTACAAAGGGTTTATTTGAGTAGAAATACTTTCTTATTATATGAGGGGGCTATGGAAAGATGAGGGGATCTGTTGGAGGGTGGTAGTGAGGAAACCTGTGTAGAAGGAGGTCATTGACAGGGTGAAGGGGCACCAAAAAAGAGTGTCCCACTAGACGCCATCAGCGCTAAAGCCAGGCCCAGTTTCCTGCATGGTGCCGGATTGAAGATAAGCTTAGTAAGTGAACTGATTTTTGCAATTTGAATATTGAGTACAAAATATCGAGTTGCACAAATATCGAGTTGTTAATATCGTGGATCAGAAATATCGACAGCAAGAATATCGTGGTCAAGAATATCGACTTAAGGTAAGTAATATCGATTTTAAAAATATGGAGGTGTTTAATATCGTTTGCAAAAATATAGTTGTTTAAAATATCTTTTTTTATTATGTTATGTTATGTTATGTTATGTAGTTTTATAGAGCGCACAGCTGCCCCAGCAAAGGGGCGTCCCAGCACTATAGCAGACAGAAAGGGAGGCAAACGACTGAAGGAGGCCTATGGTGAGGGGAAGAGGTGGGTCTTAATGGCCTTACGGACAGCCAAGTAATTATCGATGCTGCGGATGTGTATAGGAAGTGAGTTCCAGAGTTTAGCTGCCAGTATGCGGAAAGAGTCCCCCCAGCACGTGCCCTCCTTACCCGGGGGACAACCGCCAGATGGTGGCCTATCGAGCGGAGTTGGCGGGTGGGGGTGTATGGTGAGAGCAGGTTGGCCAAGATGTCAGGAGAGGAAAAATTCAAGATCTTAAAAGCAATGCAGAGAGACTTAAACTCCACTCGTCTGGTCACCGGCAACCAGTGTAGCCGACGAATGGCGCTGGTGTTGGAGCAGGTTCTAGGAAGGCCAAAGAGAGTTCTGGCAGCTGCATTCTGGACCCTCTGCAGTCTCGAAATCTGAGACTTGTTGGCCCCCAGGTAGAGCGAGCTGGCATAATCCAGTATCGACAAAACGGAGGCCTGGACAATCACCTGCCTGATGGATGGATCGAAAAAACCCAGCAGCGGTTTGAGCCCTCGTAGTATACCAAAACACGCCCCTGCCACTTTCTTGGTTTGGGCCTGGAAGCTAAGAGCCAAGTCGACCCAGACACCTAGATTTTTCACCACCTGTTTGGGGGTGGGTGCACAACCCAGGGTAGCGGGCCACCAGCGTTCATTCCACAGCTCAGGATCTTTCCCTACCAGCAAAACCTCAGACTTGCTGGCATTGAGCTGGAGGCAGTTGGCAGTCATCCACCCAGCGACAGCAGCAAGATCGCTCCGAAACTTATGAGCGTCCTGCACACAGTCATCGGAGAGTCCAACTACCAACTGCGTATCATCTGCATACAATACTATTGTCAGCCCTCTGCTCCTGGCCACCGCTGCTAATGGCCGAACATGCAGGTTGAAAAGTGTTGGGCTCAGAGCTGAGCCCTGCGGCACCCCCTGCTTAATAGTATGAACCATGGAGGTGAAAGGGGGGGCCGTTACCTGGAAGGTCCTCTCGGAAAGAAAGGAGGCGAACCAGTCCAGTGCAGGGCCCAAGATGCCGGCCTCCTCCAACCTTTGCAGCAAGTTCTGGTGAGAGACCGTATCAAACGCGTCACTGAGATCCAGTAGGATCAGTGCCGAAGTGCGTCCCTCATCCAGTGCCACCCTCAGATGTTCGGTCACCGCTAGGAGGGCAGACTCCATGCTGTGACCCGGATGGAAGCCATTCTGAGAGGGGTCAAGTATGTTATTCTCTTTCAAAAAACCTGTCAAGATGGAATTTATGTAGGCCTCTGAGATCTTAGAAGCCCACGGCAGGAGAGAAATAGGACGCAAATTCTCAGGTTTATCTGTATCGAGGGTAGGTTTTTTTAACAGAGGAACCACCCTAGCCTGCTTCCAAGTCCTAGGGACAACTGCCATAGACAGGGACATGTTAATCACCTGGCTCAGAGGTGTAAGAAGCACAGGTAGCAGTTTCATAAGTTGATCAGGCTTCATGGGATCAGCAGGAGAGCCAGATTTAACCTTGCTTCATAGTGAGCGCAGCACATCCTCGGAGATCGGCGGGAAGGCGGCAAGTGTGTGAGTGGGAAGAAATCTACCCACAGGGACAGAACACCCAACCACCTGAGGAAAGGTCTTATAGATGTTTTCCACCTTGTTGACAAAGAAGGTGGCGAGAGCCTCACATTGCTCATCCGACGTGATAGAGGGCGCTGCAGATACCCCGGCCGATTTTAGATCTTTAAGTATGGAAAAGATACTCTTAGTAGGGTTACTGCTGCTCCTAATCTCGTCTGCAAAGTAGGCTGCCCGTTCTTTCTGAATAGCCCTATGATATTTCTTGGTGGCCTCCTGATAACATCCTTTCAGGATAGGGTCTTAGTCTTGTCTCCACGCCCTCTCCAACCTCTTACAGGCTTTCGCATAATAGCGAGCTTGTCATTGTACCAAGGACTAGATTTGGTGTTACGGCACTTAGTCCGTTTAACAGGATTAAGTGTGTCCAGAGGGCGGAGGATCCAGTCCGATATCGCTTTATCTGCTGTATCAGGATCATCCGGCAAGCTGGGTGTGTTCATAGAGAGGAGGGCGTGGAGATGGTCAAAATCTAATTTGTGCCAGGGGCGTTTAAGAGAGAATTTCTGGAGCACCCTCCGAGGGGGTTCTACACCAGAGAGTAACATGGGGATCAGATAATGGTCAGACCAGCACACCGGGATGGGGGTAGTGACTGTAAGATAGGGAAGGTTGGAGAAGACAGGATCTAGCAAATGGCCAGCAGAGTGGGTGGGGCCTTGAACTTATTATGTATTTTAGTATATATTTTATATGTATGTGATGTATATTTTTTTGTAAAAGAATTGTTCGTATTTTTAACATATGTGTTCCATTTTTAGTAGTTATTAAAAAAAAATTATTTGAGTTTTGCGCTTTTAGGTCCGTAGCGGGTTGTGGGTTTATAGGGGAATAGGGTGGGAAGTAATTTAATTATAATACATTTATTGATTAAATTATATTTATTAATATTTGTTTAGTTGAGATGTTATAGTGTTAAATGTGTAAAGTAATTTATTATTAATTAATTAATAATTAGTTATTAATTAATTTTAATTAATTAATTGGAAATTAGTTATAGTAATTGTGTGATTAATTTTAGGTGTGTGTTGTGGTATGTATTTATAGGTGTAAAGATTGGGAAGTAGTTTATTTGTAATTTATGAATTAATAATTGGTTGTTAATTAATTTTAATTAATTAATTGGTTATTTATTTTGTAATTAATTTTAGATGTGTGTTATGGTGTTTATAGGTGTAAAGTGTGGGAAGTAATTTATTTTTAATTGATGAATTAATAATTGGTTGTTAATTATTTTAATAAATTAATTTGTATTTAATTTTGGTAATTGTGTAATTAATTTTAGGTGTGTGTTGTGGTTTGTATAGGAGTAAAGGGTGGGAAGTAATTTCTGTTTAATTAATTATATATAGTTGTTACTTAATGTTAATTATTTGATACTTATTTTGGGTAATTGTTTATTTTTGGGTGTGTTGTTTTTACTTTTAAAGGGGTAAAGGGTGGGTATTGAATACATTTTAATTATTTAATTATTAGTTGTTAATAGTAATAGCTTTTAATTTTAAAATTAGTTTTAATTGTGTTTTATTATTTTATAGTTTAATTTAGGTGCGTGTTGTGGATATTATAGTGTAAAAGTGTGTGTAGTCAATTAATGTTTATTAGTTTTTTTATTAATAATATTTTTTTAATTCATTATTAATTATGTTAATTATGTAAATAAATGTAATTAAAAATGTTGAAGTGTTTAGTTATTGGTGTGGTGTTATAGGGTAGGAGATCAAATAGATACATTTATGTCTTAATAATTTTTTTGTTTGTAAATATTTTCTAGTTTAAAAGAATTATTTTTTGTAAATTTATTTATCATTTTATTTTATATAATATTTGTAGGTTTTTGTTATATGTAATTAGTATTATAATATGTGTTCTTTTTATATGTTTAATATTTTTTTTAATATATTTTGTTTATACATTTTTATTATTTTTTAAATGTTTTATTATATATATTTTTTTCTAAGTGTTTGAGTGTGAATAGTCATTTATTTTTCTCTGCTATCCAACGCTTTCCCTACTGTTGCATTCACTGGAGTGGGAATAGTAATTTTTACCCCTCCGCTATCCAGCACTTTCCCTACTGTTGCACTAACTGGAGTTGGAATAGTAATTTTTACCCCTCAGCTATCCAACACTTATCCTACTGTTGCATTCAGTGGAGTGGGAATACTAATTTTTACCCCTCCGCTATCCAACATTTTCCCTACTGTTGCACTCTTTGGAGTGGGAATAGTAATTTTTGCCCCTCCGCTATCCAACACTTTCCCTACTGTTGCTCTCACTGGAGTGGGAATAGTAAATTTTGCCTCTCCACTATCCAACACTTTCACTACTGTTGCACTCACTCGAGTTGGAATAGTAATTTTTACCCCTCCGCTATCCAGCACTTTCCCTACTGTTGCACTCACTGGAGTGGGAATAGTAATTTTTACCTCTCCACTATCCAACACTTATCCTACTGTTGGACTCAGTGGAGTGGGAAAAGTAATTTTTACCCCTCCGCTATCCAACACTTTCTCCACTGTTGCTCTTACTGGAGTGGGAATAGTACATTTTACGCCTCCGCTATCCAACACTTTCCCTATTGTTGCACTCACTGGAGTGGGAATAGTAATTTTTACTCCTCCGCTATCCAACACTTTCCCTACTCTTGCACTCACTGGAGTGGGAATACATTTTTTTAACACCCCGTTATCCAACACTTATCCTACTGTTGCATTCAGTGGCGTGGGAATACTAATTTTTACCCCTCCGCTATCCAACATTTTCCCTACTGTTGCACTCTTTGGTGGGGAAATAGTAAATTTTACCCCTCCGCTATCCAACACTTTCCCTATTGTTGCACTCACTGGAGTTGGAATAGTAATTTTTACCCCTCCGCTATCCAGCACTTTCCTTACTGTTGCACTCACTGGAGTGGGAATAGTAATTTTTACCTCTCGGCTACCCAACACTTTCCCTACTGTTGAACTCACTGGAGTGGGAATAGTAATTTTTACCCCTCCGCTATCCAACACTTTCCCTGCTGTTGCACTCACTGGAGTTGGAATAGTAAATTTAATTATTTTGATATCCAACACTTTTCCTACTGTTGCACTGATTGTTTTGGACAATTTAAGTTTACATATTTTTTCATAGTTTAATGTTTTAATTTATTCTATATTTTCTTTTTATATTTATATTATTTATATATATCTATTTTATTTTTATATCATTTTAAAGTTTTAAAATAAATTAAAGATAATAGTTTATTAATTATTTTAAAGTAAATATATATGTATAAATTATTATGTTTGTGTGTTTTTTTTAAAATTAAGTTTATTTGGAATATTTTGTAAAAATGTATATTACATGTAATTTATTTTGTTAAAATTAATATTAATATTTAATATATTTAATATATAATATTTTATTTTATATATATATTTAATTGATATTTTGTACATCTATATTTTTTACATCAATATTTTTGATTCAATATTTTTGTACTTACCTGTGAAGGTATGGGAGTCAATATTTTTGTAGTCTATATTTTTTTCGATATCTTAAACATTGATATTTTTAACATCGATATTCTATCAGTGAACCATTGGAAAGTACGTGCATATACAAATTTACAATATTTAAAGGTAAGTGCATGAATTAAGCTAAGCTGTTTAAAGATAAAAAACATAAAATCAATTTTGAATAAAAACATTTAAGTTATTTTAATATTCAAATAATACATGTAGAAATCAAACGGGAGCTTTAGTATATGGCACACAGATATTTTGGACTTCAGTCTGAGTATGATTTTGAAGGCTATTATGTAAATGTTTTATACACTCATGATAATATATTGATTTTTTAATGTTCATGATGTTCCTTTTGATGGTTTTTGAAGGCTGGGCTCTTTTGGGCCTTCATATGGAAGGTCTTGTGCTGGCTTGCTTTAGGCTTCTGTTTAAGGGGGATTGTGCTTGCATAGTTATTCAAATCTGACAACACAGAAAGCAGTCAACAAACAGCATCAAAGAGAGAGACACGTACAGTAGGCAATTGGTGTTTGTGGGGGCACAGTGTTTTGAACAGGGGGGTAATTTGAGTGAGCCACTGTGATGGGGCTTCTGTGGAATAGGGAAGTGAAAGCAGGAGACAGCCAATGGAAGCTCCTCTGCTATGGCGGAGGAGCGTTGCCACACCTGCTAGGAGCTGAGAAAATGAAAAATACAACAATAATACACCCTTGTTTATTATCATTTTATTTTTTCTCTTGGAGCCAAGGCTTGGGGATGGGGCCAGGGTGAGGACAGGCTGGAGGGGGAGTGTTGTGCACTGCTATTCAGTGCGCATGATGTCTGGCCAGCCTCTCAGGCCGGCCAAACCGTCATGCGCACTAAAGCTCACTCAAAACCCAGCTGCATTGCCGGGTCAGGGAGAGCAGGCACAGGCTTCCAGTCTAACTGAAAGTGCAAATTATCAGCACTAAGGCCAATCCTGAAAGCAGCATCAGAACTGGCGCAGTGCACAATGGGACCCTGTGCCTGCAGTAGAGAGGGACGCGATGCGACCTGTAAGTGTTTTTAATTTGTTTTACATTTTTGTCTCGTCCGTGTCCCCACACCCCCCACCCTGCCACTCTATAAATACACCGGCCACTATTGGAGAAAGGTAAGTAATGCATCTGGGTAATTCACAGGAGAAGTTCACTCTGCTGCCTGGTAATAAACATACTTTTTCATACTATTCACCCAGAAGAGTAGGTTTAGGGCATTGATGCTTATTGGTCCCATGTCATGAGCGGCCCTTTCAGGCACACTGACATTTTAGTCACCTGCACAATGCATCTTGGGAATGGTAGTTTTGATTTTTAACTATGTTAAGCAGTGTTTTAAGTGGGCAACGCCTGTCTCTACTGGGCCATCATTTCTTTACTTGACAGTGCTGTCTCAGCAAAAAAAATCTGGAAGCCAAATAAAACCCATATCTGTGTGACAGGCTTGGAGGCTGTACCTGACTAAAGTCACTGTGGAGGTAGTGCTGGAGAAGGAAGTAGTAGGAGGAGGAGGATAAAAAGTGGAAGAATAAAGGGCAAGAGTTGGGCCACTAGGAGTTCAAGGATGACCAGACCACAACTAGAAAGGAACAGGGCTAGCACAACATGGGGACATCTAGATTAGAATGACCAGGGGGTTATAAAGGACGAGCAAGTCTGGGTCCAGTGAGACCAGGATCAGAAGGCCCAAGAGTGTGAGACTCAGGGAGATCCTAAACCAGGGTGACATGAACTACATGAATCAGGCTGACCAACCACATAGGAACTAAGAGGACCAGTGTACTTCAACCACCTGTTGGTCTTTTCTGAGTAACCCCTCACAAAACAGGAGACTTGGTGCAACCAGGTGAATTCTTTGGTGCCTCTATGCTTTTACCACACTCTGCTTTTGAAGAGATTTTCATGAACTAAAGCTCAATCTAAGGGGTTAGGTTTGGTAGGGAGAAGGGGGTGCTGCCATGCTTTTCCAGACACTGAATCAGAAGGATCTTGCCAACCCTTGCCAGGCCTCCTTTGAATGTGACATGTTCCTGGAAATTGAACCATAATGAAATCATTGTTCCGGCACCATCTCACAAAAGGACAGTGGCGACTGACACAATGAAGAGGTGGTGGGGTGGGTGGAGAGGACACAGGGGAGCTCGGGAGGGAGGAGCACGGGGGTTAATAATTTTTTTTTAAAACTGTTACCTGAAGCTGCCGGCCGCATCGCTCCTCGGGCGTCTGTGTTTTGCTGCTTCCTGATCCCAGCAGACACTGGGACAGCAGTAGAAATTCCCTGTGCAATCCATGCACTGCTCTCATGTTATGAGAGCAGTGCTGCTATGAGAGCAGCGCAGGGATTGGCCTGAGCGGGTTGCTTTGACGCTCCGCTCAGGACAGGGAGTCTGTGCTGTTTCTCGAACCCGGCCGGCCAAACTCACATGTGCACTTATAAGTGCACAAACCAGTCCTCCTCCCCCTCCCATGGCCCCGGCCCTGCCCCTCCCTGCACACGCTGGCTCAGAGCTGGCAAATGGAAAAAAAAACAATTATAGTATATTGTTTTATTTTTTACCTGCCGGCTCTGAGCCAGTGGGGCGACACTCCTCTGCCATTGCGGAAGAACCGCCCCTGCAAAAGGAGGGTGTCAGCAGCTCTATTGCATCGCCATTCTCTGTTACCCAAGTGCCCCCCCCCCACTCAGTGCACCCACAGTGGTGATCTACTCCAAATTTGGCATTTTTAGCTACCTGAAGCTTTTATGGTAAGCTATTCTTTATGCCAGGCTGTAGGGAGTTTTCTCAGTTCCATTTCATGTTGACCATTGCACCTGCAACCATGCAGCTCATAGCAAAGAATGATTTTAAAAAACTTTCCAGATGAGAAGAAGAACATACCAAAAGGCAGGCAAATTGTGCTGCACTGAACTAAACACATTCTCATTCTTTCATGAATGGGACAAACAGGACTAATCCCATAAAGTTCAATAGTGAAAACAATTGCACTGCACACATTCAATTTCAGAAAGCCTTGCCTGAAGCGATCTCTGTTCAGCATGTAATCCCCTTCTACGATTAACTGTTGCAACACCAGAAGCTGCAAGCATTTAAAAATGAGTTACTGACATTATCACCAGTCGCGGCTCCTGGAGGGAGTGCTGCGGGGCGGTGGGGCGGGGGAGGGGCAGGGTGGGGGGTAGTAAACTCTGGCATACGGCCGAACGGAGGTAAGTAAATAAATAAATCAATAAAACGAATTACATTGAGCGCGCTGCAACGCCAAATGGCGATGCGGCGCGCGCAATGTAATTCGTTTTAATTATTTATTTATGTACTTTCCTCCGTTGGGCCGTATGCCGGAGTTTACTACCCCCCACCCTGCCCCTCCCCCGCCCCGCCCCACCGCCCCGCAGCACTCCCTCCAGGAGCCGCGACTGATTATCACTGGTCAATGACTTTACTGTTGGCTGCATATATTACTCTATAGGGTTGTGAAATAACAACATATGATGAATTCATAGCTCTCAATTAAAGAGACTCGTATTTACAATACCCCCCTTTCTTTACTCCAGTAAGATTAAAATACAGATATTGTCAGGAAAGATGGCTCAGTGTTTGTGTATATGTTTATTTAAATTTCGTAGCCCTTTGAACAAAAGCGACTGTCCAAAGCACCATGCCAGTACCAAGAAGGTAAACAAGGAGATTCTTGGTGGTTGCACATGAAAGATTTGATGGCAAATGGGTTGCAAAATGGAAACACACAATGAATCAAACATGTTGTTGCCCACTAAACTAATAAACTTTAGTCAAGACATTTACAATGTGCTTACACATGTGCATGGTTACATATACCGGTCAGGAACCAGGGTGACGGTGGTGCAGTTGGTCGTATGACATAGATGCAGAGATGAAGTGTCAGGCAGGAGCTTCCAATGCTAAGAGGATCTCTCAGAAACCATTCAAGTTCAGTTATGAAATAGGTAGTTGTTTTTTTATCAGCGGTGAAGACATAGAGGGAGGATGAATGTCTTTGTGCAGACGGGCATGGGTATGGATGAATGGAGGAGATGATGTAAGTTGAGAACTGCTGAGAGTTTACTAGTAAAGGTGTTGAAATGTATTAAATGACTGATTGGCAAGGGCAGCACGTGCTTGCTGTCTGTAGATAGGAACTATCTACGCTGCAGGATATATATTTGTGAAATAGGAACTTTGAAAGCCACAGTGGAAGCAGCATATTGATGGGTGGCTTGTTCTACAGAGCCCATGAGAATGGTCATTAGTGGGAATGGGATTTTGTCAATGATGATGAGGTCAAGATGAGGAAAAGAGGTTTGCTGTATAACTGAGCACGGAGAGAGGGAGTGTTTCAAAGGACCCGTTTAAAAGGTTGTGATCAAATTAGAGATAAAGGTGCGATGTGGCGCAAACAGGAAAAGTGCGCCATATATGTAATACGGAAACAGGAGTGCTTCAGGAAATCTGGGTATAAAATAGGGGTGAGTGTGACTAGCTTAATTTGTTGTAGCACATTTACGTGTGAGTACTGCAAAATCACGCAAGATTATGTGGAAAACACAGCATTTAGTGCTATTTTCTTGATACAAAATGCACCCTTGCATCTAAAATGGACCTTAGGAGGATTTTGTGCTAACAAAATAGCACTAAATGCAACAGAAAACTAACAGCAGCAGCCAGCAGTCCCTTGTGCTCTGTTCCTGTGCTCTTGCTGTAAACATTTTCCCCCAAAATTGTTCTAAATTATATGAGCAGGTATAATCGCATAGTTTTTGGTGATTTCACGTCAAAGAGTAACACAAAATTACCAAAATAACTCTGATTACTGCAGGGTAATTAAAATCTCACCCAGGCCTGGTATACATATGCTTCTTTCCTGCTATTTTGGACGATTAGCAGTCCTCCCTTTAGCAAGCTTAGGGATAAATGAAATATGCATTTGCACATATTTCCACCTGCATTTTCACCATATTGAAAACGATTTTCCATATGGAGAAATCCCCCCTCTAATCTAAACTCCCTAAAAATGTGTAGGTGTTTTGGGCACTCTCCTACCCTACTGGTGCATTCGCTCCAAGAAGTCTCAAAACTAAGGGGCCGCTATGTGTGCGGCGGTCCCGCACATGTGATTAGGATGCCACCGCCACGGTGGCGGTGGCATCCCCCATTTCCAGCATTGTGGCGGGCGGTGCTCACAACACCGCCCGCCACAGTGCTGGAAATGCATGTTGTGCATCTGCATGCACAACGTGACAGGCACCGCGCGTTGCCTGCCACCTTGTGCATGCAGATGCAGGGGGGTACCATAGGTACCCCCCATGTGCAGCCCCCAACCCCCAACACCCTGGGGGCCCAAAACGGGCCCCCAACAGCAAAGACCGCGAGCCTTTCCATGGCGGCGACGCCACCATGGAAAGGCTCATCTCCGCCGGCATCATAATATGGATGGCGGTGTCTTGCAGACACCGCCACCATATTAAACCCTTTTCCGCCCGGTCGACTGTTTGGCCGGGCGGAAAACATGCGGATGGTCTTACCGTCTGCCGGGCTCCCCTCCGCCATGGTAATATGGCGGGGGGGAATTTGTTGGCGGACGGGCGATTATGGCGGGCGGATCGCCACCGCCATGCGGGCGGTGGCGATCCGCCCGACATCGTAATCGACCCCTAAGTTTAGTTGTGCAGGTAGTGTGGGAAAACAGTTAAGAAGGTTGGTGAATGTAAGCAAAGTTCTGATTTTCTGGCATCTCCGAACGTTACCATTGGCCATTATTTCACAGCCCATTTTTAAAACCTCTACCTACTATACTTGGGTGGAGGTCCCTTTGGATGGTGGGGGCAAAGTCCTTTGCATCCCAACGGAGTAGACCTGGCTACCATACTCTAAATGAGCACCATAGCCAGTAGTCATTTTAATAAAATGGAGGCAACCTGCCTTGATATATTGTAATGAATTATATTTTATTGTTATATTATGGATACCACTTGATACTATTATCATTTGCCTGTTGAAGCATTTTTTGGTATGCTGAAATTTCAAATATCTCACAGGAATCTGTTGTATGGGAAAAGAAGAGGCAAAATATAGCCTTCTGTGGTTACCAGCTCCTTAAAATGTGTAAGTGAGCTAAAAGAACATACTTATTCCAATTAATACTCTTTCCAAGATGGATCATCTAGTTGAGCGCTTGCTGCTTTTAACACCTGGGCTGTATTACACAAAGTGTCCCTGGGGAACAACCTGGGGGTGCAACCGGTGTTTGCGCCCACTTTGCGCCCTCCCGGGGCACTTAGGTATTACAGAAGGGGCTGCAGATGCTTGTGTGGCCCCTCCCGTAATACCGATAGTGCTGGCATACATAAAGCGCCACAGCTATCTTCAGGGGGCATTCCCTCATTTGCCTCTGTGCCCATGCCTTATTACACATGCGGGCGCAGACGCAAAGAAGCTCCGTCAGTGTGCCTCCTGAGAGCAGCCCTCTGGAGGGGTCCTGTGGACCTTCCAGACATCCCCTTGCAGGTGGGTGCAGTCACTGACTGCACCTGCGTGCAAGGAGTTCTCCAATCCCCTTTTAAAGTGCAGGCGGGTGCCGCCTGCACTGTGAAAACACAGAGTGGCTTCAAAGCAGCCGCTCCGTTTTTCATATGAATGCGCTGCCCCCAGGGCAGCACGGCTTCGCGGCTGCCCCCAGGGCAGCGCATTCATCAAAATACGATGCATTTTCCTTCATTGCGCTGGGTGCACCATTTTTTCAAAAGGTGCGTCCAGCCCAAT
Organism: Calotriton arnoldi; assembly: GCA_963921515.1. Classification (NCBI taxonomy): domain Eukaryota; kingdom Metazoa; phylum Chordata; class Amphibia; order Caudata; family Salamandridae; genus Calotriton; species Calotriton arnoldi. Next base: position 294,228 of record CAWUFW010007869.1, read on the forward strand.
GAAGGAAAATGCACTGCAGTATAATGCGGCCCCTGATGTGAACTGCAAAGGGTATGAGTGCAAATCCTGATATGGCGAACCTAGCTTTTCATCCTTCTTTGTTCAGAAATCTGAGAACCATTCAATACATTGGTTATTAGTAAAACTTGTTATTTCCAATTAATTAGTAGCCACAGAACAGTGGTCTTAAATTGCTGTTTAAAAATAAACTATAAATGATCTATTACCAAAGTGTTCACTATACTTCTAGACGTCTGCCATAGTTAATGTCATAGACACACAAGAGCACAGACAATAGGATCTCCTCACTGTGTCTTTCTATGCTTTTATCTGTAGGTCTCTCTACTCTCAATGTTCATCACACTTAGGGGCATATTTACTGGAATTGTGGCGCAGCGCAGCAAGTTGCCTTTCTGCGCTGCCCTGCGTCACAGGAAAAGAGCAGGAATGCGCTGCATTTATCCAATACGGTGCATTCCTGTCCTTTCCTTCTGCAGAATGCAGCACACATAGAAACAGAAAAAAACAAGGAGAAATAAAGATATTTCTCCTCGATATGCCTCACCTGGGGAGGCGTAAGATGTTGATGCATTCCCAGGTTTACAATTCCTTGTAAATCTGGGCATGTGTCAAAAACCATCGGAGTTGTGTGGGAACACCCACAGCAACGCCCATGGAATGCCTCCCTAGCGCAGAGTAAGGCAATGCAGCAATTTGCACTGCTTTTCATTACTCCATATTTTTGAAGTGATTCAAAGCCACACCCTCATAAACATACTCCTAAATGTCAACACATAAATGCATTCATACCTTAGGATATACGCTCCTTGGCCCTGGTATTCAGTTCTGGGCAAAACTCTGCTCCCACTGCAAACTAGAATTTGCAAAATGACTGTAATTCAGAGTAAGAATTGTATCTCTCAATGTTCTCTTGAGAGATTCCGTAACCAGTGGCGGCTCGCATAGGGCGTGCTGCGGGGTGATGGGGCGGGGGAGGAATTACTTTCCTCCGTTCCGTCGTATGTCTGAGTTTACTACCCCCCCCACCCTGCCCCTCCCCCGCCCCACCGCCCCGCAGCATGCCCTATGCGAGCCGCCACTGTCCGTAAGGTATACGTGACAAATTCATGGATAAAAAATATGCTAGAAAAATCCGATGCCCGCAGTAAATGATGCAGTAAATACCGATATCGTATGCAATTTACCACGTTTCCACGGAAACTTAGGAATTGGAGGTTTTTCCAACCACTAGGAAATCCAACATCCCGAGCTACCACTATTTACCTGGCGTGATGAATGCCAGCACCTTCGTAGACGTTCTCGGAAATTGGGCCTGTTTTTCTCTGACCATCTCTTTGTTGCTCGGTCTGTTCTTGACATTCGCGGCTTTAGTTTAATATATGATATTTAAGTCATATCGTCATCATTAAATCTATTTTCTCTTCATCATTTTATCTAGGGCAATGATCAGGAAGGCAACAAATGTACAATGCTGATGAATGTGTCTTGTTTTGTAAATGCTTCCTGATTGCACAGCAGTGCACAGGGCCAAGGAAGTTGTTTAAAAGGCTGTTAATTGCAGAACAGATTTACATTACTGATTTATTTCCTGTCCGTAGGGAGCTGCCGCCGCTATACAGTTCCACTCCAGAAGAAGGCAAGCCTGAGACCCTGAGAGAATAAACAATGTGAGGCAGGCAAGAGACTGCGAATCAACTGCAGGAGAAGTTGCCTACGTGCTACCCACTGGGCTGTGATTGTGAACCAATTAACATTAACATTGATCGCCTCGGAATAACAGCAAATAAATGCACTGGTGTTTTGACATTCTGCCCTACGATCAGGGCACGAGCCGGAGGTACACGCGGGTGGATGGCGTCCACCCAATTTTTTCACAGGGTGGACACCGTCCACCCTGCCAAGAAGTGTGGCCCCACTGAAAAATATGCTGAATTCGTCCCGGTGTAATTTCCAAACACTGGGACACTTTCAGCAGCACCTGCACGTAGTTGTCTGCTTTCGATCCACAACGTGGAGGCTGGGAGGGGGCCTTCTCATTTCTGACTCCTGCTGGGCCCATAACAAAGGCCGAATTTGAGGGGTGATCAGGCCTCCTTTTGTTCGAGTCTCCTGGCTGGCAGCAGTCAGGAGCCTCACACCTACAAACAAATGCAGCAGAGGGGAAACAAAGGCTCACACCTTGGTAGCACTTCACACATACTGAGGAGAGGAAGCTTTTCACTTTGTTCAGGCTCTGTTTAGGAGATATGCATGCACTGTAAGAAGTCAGATGTGTTGATCTTTCCCAGTATTTGCACAAAATAAATAGCATTTATATAGCGCTTACTACCCCTGAGGAGGAGTTGTAATAATTTAAATATCACTATTTTTTCTTTTAAAGCACTGTGGCTAGAGGAAGCTTTACGCTGACAAAAGGAAACATTGTTTTATGTGTAGCTTACAAAAGTGTGAATCTTCTGCCTAAATCAGGAGGGTTTGCAAATATACTCGAAATGTGCTCAAATGTACTCATGATACACCTGCTAAACATATGTGTGAGGGCTTAAGATCTGATGTCACTTCTTGTGATGCCACTTCCTGTGATGCCACTCGCTGTGATGTCACGCGCCTCACGCGCCGCAATGTCACGCGCCGTGATGTCACGCGCTGTGATGCCACTTGCATACTGATTAACTAGGTTAGTCCCCCCACTTCTTTTTTTACGACCTGTGCCCTGCCTACGATTGCGTGTCTGGTGTGGCAAGTGGCCTCCACGCCTGTTTATCCTCTTTCCCTGCAGTCAAAGTCTCCAGCACTAGAAAAGATCATGTCTGGGCAACACGTAGGATAGGTTGTGAATGTTCATGATTAAAAACTCATACCTAGAGATTTGGAACCACTTGTAAATCATGTTGTATATCTTAATGTCGCCCAGAAAGGCACGCATGCTGTCAACAAAAGCACCTGTAAAAATGGTGAAAAAAGAAAACATGGCAGTAGAGGGATACCACACCACATGGGTAGCGTGGTAATCCCCATAAAACAACAACTTACATAGAACCTAATTACCAGCATACAGAATACAGTTTATAGGTGTAATCTTAATAATGCCCAATTACAGGGAGAATTAACCAAAAGCAGCAATAGTAAGAAGGGGTGCACTGAAAATTGGTTTCTGGAAGAGTCTGAATAGATGAGTTTCTGAAGCCTGTAGGAAGATTTAATTGCATTTGGTTTTTCAGGGAAGCTGTTCTAAATTCTGAAAGATTTACAAGAGAAGGATTGTTTGTAAGTTTTTTTTTGCTGTTATGGTAATTTCAAGAAGGTGTGTCGATTTGCTTTTGGAACTTTTCTGGTCTTGTGATGTGAAGTTTGCTTCATAGGTAGAATGGCAGACGAAGGTGAATGCCTTGTGCGTGATGCGAGCTATTCTGAAGTCTATTCTGGACTTGAGTATCATCCATTGGAGGTATTTTTGAAAGAGTGTACTGCCGCCTGATTTTTTTGCTCCTTTGACCAGGTGAGCAGTGGAGTGTAAAATGTCTTTTAGAGATGCTTTGGAGGTTTTGGGCAGAACACTTAGCAAGGTATTGGCTTCACACGTGAGACATTACACTAAGGTAGACTGAAGGAGGTGGACAGAGTGAATGTAGGAGGCGAGAGAAGCAGCCAATAATTTGCTTAGGATGCAATCACATTGGAAGGACTGGGGGCACCAGGAAAAAAGAGAGAGGGTGCTTGGGCTGCTAGAGATAAGAATGGATATATGCATAGCGTCATGTATCTTGAATCCCCTGAGTTTAAGATGGTAAAAGTGAAGACAAAATGTGCAGGAAGTCAGGGCAGTACTGGGCATATCCCCGTTGTAATAACAGAAACACAGTGAATTAGTGTACGAAAAGCAAAAACTGATTCATGTTTGCTCAGATTAGAGGATTCCCAGTGAAACAAGAGAAACTTGACAATTGTTATATTTATGTTTACTGAGTATTGCTTTTACCAAAGTTATTTGGTTTTGAAATTTCAGCATGGACCCAAATAAGATCAACAGATAACCTGGAACAGGAGTAAGAACTGGATTTGTGAACTTGGAACTGCTCCTTCACTAATCCCCAGGGACAAGGATTTGTAAGTACTCCCTGGATTGACACTGTCTATGGAACCTCAGAGTGCAGCTGGTGTCTGTAACTGGTTCCTCCTCCTTTTTGCCTTTATCTAAGATGGTTTCTTTGTATCTTCTTCTTCATTAAAGGCAGTGGTTAGTCCAAGATAATGTTCCTTCAACCCCCATGGCACCTCGAATTTTCAAATGTACCTACTCTGTTATCAAGGTGTCAAATTCACATATTTTTGTAAGTCTAAGACATGCTGGGTATCTTACACGTTTTAAAGATGAGAGGCCATTTACTTTCTTAATTAATGCACCACAGCCTTACTGCTTAAAGACACTTTTCTGAACATATGGAATTTTCAGCTTTGTCTGTTGATATCTGGCAACTTAAAAGATGTTCCTAGTTTTTGGCACTGAGGTTTGCCCTCAGGGCAGCACTTTCTGCAATTCAAAATTATTACTTTTCAACCCTTCTTAAAAATACTTGGGTAATTTAGAACTTTACCTAAAAAATTCCAGGACTGGCATTAGACTAGCATATAAACCTCCTGGAATATTTGGGGGAAAGTTGCTCTTTCTCCAAATATTCTAGTATTGGAATTAGAATAGTAAATTTGGCTTTCCAATGTGTGCCATGCCCACTGCTGCCCTGAGGGCACATTCAAGGCATCCATCAAAGTTTGTACCATTTTCCTTATTTGTCTGTTGATTCTAAACCACTTGACAGAAGTCCGAATTGTGCAAATATTTACATGGGAGGAAGGCATTCTTTGGTGTGGAGCTAAGTTCTTTGATAGCGCTAGGATAGCCTTCGATACAAGCTGGCAAGATGGCTCATTGAGATAAGCTTTTGCTGATGACATCTGCTGCGATCTGTAGATCATTCAGTTGAATCCTGGCAAAGCTATTTCTTTTTTATTAAATTGTTTATTACATTTCTCATTTTTAAAATGTAGCAATGTATGGCAAGTATCATACTAAATGTTGCAGCTCTATCCAACATTTCCCTTTAAAATACATCTTCTAAATTGCACACGATTTCCAAATGTACTCGCATCTATTTTAGCCTATTTCTTGGGAACAGCCCCTCTTCATATAAATCTTCCATAGCCCTGATCCAGTCATTGAAAGCTATGACAGCCAAAGCCCTCCAAGTACAGACTATTTCTTGACAAAGCTATTTCTTAAACCAATGTTTCCAAAATAGTAACACAATCTGTTATTCACAGTCCTTAGAAAAGGCAAGCCTGTATTTGAAGTAGCATATGGCAATGAGATCTCATTAGTACTAGATTTTGTAAATTTCTTATAATGTAGTGTATTTGTCTGAAGTTTTAAATGTAGGCTCCAGCTGGTTGACAGACCCATTTTATTACACCGGAAGCTTCTTGACTGTCATGCGCCCAGTTCAGAAGAGTAAAACAGATCTTCATTAGCCAGTACCTTGTTTTATAATACATGATGTTTTTTTCAATATTTCAAAGGTTTAAGTATGATATCCGGGTATGGAGGTCAAAAATCCAGTTTTATAATCTGTTCATCTATATTGTAAAACAACCTCTCTTCTGAAAATGTGTTTACAACAGAAGTGCCTCTGGTTTTGCATGTTTCCTAGTATCACTGACTTTGAAGTGCCAGTACTCTGCTGAAGCAACACAAAGAACAAGTTATTCTTGCAAGCACTGTAATTATGAAAATAAGCACTCATTGCCCACTAACAAATAGATTCCACCTTCATTTAGCAAAGCAGAATATATCAAACGTTAGTTTTTAGAACTATTCCAAACAGCTGATTCTGTATGAGTGATAGATGACAAACAGAAATGTTCCTTTGAAGATAAAGTCAAATCCTGATACACACACTTCCTAAAGGCAATAATAACACCCATAAATCACTGCCTGTGAGTTTATTTCATTCTTACACTTTCTTCAGCACAACTTGCATAATCAAACCCTTTAGGCCATAAAAGTACAACAGTTTGGTGACAGTTTGTGAAATTATTATTTTTTAGACTTTGGGGCCTATTACCAACAGCGTGCGTTAATTAACGCAAACCACAGTTAGCGTCGTTTTTTTTATCGCTGGGAGATAACGCGTTATTAGCAACGTTTTATCTCCAATGCGAAACAAATCCAGCGATGGCGGCGATTCCCAGCATTAGCACGAGAATTCCTTGCGATAAATTCCTATCGCTAAGGAAAAACTCGCTAATAGGCAGGTGGGGACTTAACCGTAGAATCCACCTCCCATAGACTATAATGGCTAAGTCAGGTTTCTAGCAGGTGTTAAAATCCAGCGCTAATCGGGGTTAACGCACATTTTTTATCGCTTCGCGGGCCTTGCTAATAGTGTGAAGTTGTGTTTGCGACTGTCTGCGTGTATTTTTAGTGAGGAACGCCCACTTTGCATGTCATTAGCGATAAATATCGCTGACATGCAAAGCGGTAAAAAACGGGCGCTAATGCCCGCAAACTGTCGCTAACTGCTGTTAGAGACAGTTTGCTGATAGGGCGATAAAAATATCGCCGCTTTAAGCGGCAAAAAGTGCCGCTAAAGCGGCGATAGTGCCCTTGCTAATATGCCCCTTTATTTTTCTGATGCAGCATTTAATGAACAATTTTAACGGTACCATTTCTAGTGGTTGTAAAGTTTCTACGAAAATCTGCAGGTCCTTTGGTGCTGTGGGTTATGCCGGGTCTCCAGGTCAGAGACCTGGCAGTAATTAAAAAGTGACATTTAGAACGAGTCCCCACCAGGCCCTATATTCACATTCTTTACAGACTAAACATTTATCAATTTCACAACAATTACTGTAAAAATCCTTCAGGTGATCTCCATCAGCATGCAATCCCTGTTTACGTTTCACATATTTTACTTTCTCTAACATTTCCTAACGGTATTAGCTTTCTTGATATTGTGCTTCTGTAGTTGTTACGTGTAACATATGACTCACGTACAGTGCATACTGAGAACTGTTGTTATCTACAAGTGACTGGGGGGCATATTATCAAGAACGACGTTAAAATTATCGCCGGTTTAGCGGCAGAAAACTGCCGCTAAAGCGGCGATAATGGGCTTGATAATATGCCCTGGAGAATTCCAATAGAAGTCCATGTTCTGCTGTGATCCTGGGCTTCTATTGGAATTCTCAAGGACATATTATCAAGCCCATTATCGCCGCTTTAGCGGCAGTTTTCTGCCGCTAAACCGGCGATAATTTTAACGCCGTTCTTGATAATATGCCCCTGGGTGAGTTCTGATTGTGGGTGGGTGCTCATGATGGGACACGAGTGAGAGCTCTGCAGTTGAGGCTTGAGGCAGTAAGAGCTTCCCACAATGCTTGTCATAGAGGTGTTCAGACTACATAGTCAATCATTGACCTCTCTGCAGAGGGCACAGATCAATGGTCACAAATGTACCAATTGTAACTACCATTTTATATGAAAGTGTGTGAATGAGGTATACACAGTTATTGACATCAACAGAGAAACTAATGCTGTGTTTGCAGATCGGGAGAGAGAAATGGGCATGTGTGGGAGTGTGAGAAAGGCATGGCATGGTGAAGGGCAGGGGATGGAAGGAAGTACATGCAAAAGAACAGAGAGAAAAGACAGCAAAGAAGAGGAAGGAGATGACATTTAGGATATGCAGATAGAGGATTTCAGCAAGATATGGTGAGATTCACAGCAGACGTGTCGAAAAGGGCAAGACTGCAGAGGAAAGTGGTGTGAATGGGAGAACAGGAGTGATGCCACACTCTGATGACCTCTACCCCTCCCACAGACCTAAGTAATATTTAATTCACTGTCTCATATTTTCAGAATTAAAAAATTTCAGGTCTAATTATTCACAACAAAATCATTGTTGTTACTCCTAAGATGCATTGGCAAAGCCAATGGTACTGGTTTCCTTTAGGAGCATGTTTGTTGTTGTGTGATGTCTGGTCACAATAACAGAAAAAAAAGATGCAGTCAGATGTTGGTCATGTGGTACTGTATGTAGTTTACATGTTTTAAGCCACGTTTTTAAATTCATAGACCACACCCCTTGCAAATGATTCATGGTAACATCCCTTTAAGATACTCCTAACCTTTAAATTCCACACTGCTTCCATGTTGTCATTTAAGGGGGTTGGTCATGCCTATGAAATATATAGTTGAGAGAACCCATTCTCAGAGTGCCCTTCGATGACAGTCTCTCAATATACATCAGCGACCCATTACCTAAACTGTTTTGAGCCAAAACGTTTTTGAATTTGTCAGTGGTAAATAGTGAATTGCTTGATGTTACAGTCTTAGAGTATCATGTAATATATTTTTCATTTCTATTAATGGAAACTAAAAAAGTAAAATGCTGTGCAATTGTGTAGATCCAGCCAACTCCACATCAAATTTTTAGGGCGCCCTTATAATTAGTGGTGTGTGAAATTAGCGTAATTTGTTTTAGCGTAATTATGCAAAATTTCGGGAAAGTTATGTGAGATTGCACAAATTTATGTGCAATACGAATTTGTCCTGTAGCCCTACATTTTAGTGTGTGGGAAACGTGCCCTTGCATCAATTTTAGACACAATGATGCATTTCATAATTTAAAAAAAATAGCACAAAAAACACAATTGCTGCAAACAACAGCCCCTTGCATCCCATTGGGTTGCACTGTTCTCACAGCATAATTTATCTTCAAATTGCAGCGTAGTTCTGGGACTTCGTATATGGTGTAATTTTGGAAATTACGTAACAAGCATAACATGAAATTTCCAAAATTACACAAATCATATTAGTGTAATTTAAATTTCACTTAGCCTACTTATACCGCAGTGTATGTGATCTTGTCTCACCACACACTAGGGGGCCGTATTTACAATGAAATTTTGGAGCGTGGAGCTGTGCCAAATTTGGCAGCGCCACACTTCGACATTTCCAAAATGCAGGGATGCGCCGTATTTACAACAATATGGTGCACCACTGTGTTTTCCCTAGCGCTGGCACTAAAATTAGCTGTCTAGTGCCAATTCAGAGTAAAGTAAACCTTATGCAAGAGAACTGAATGACGGACTAACCAGAGATTCTTATTTGCAGAATCACTGGCTTAGAGAAGTATTCAGTACACAGATTTAACTGTCTATGGAAAGTTTAAAATGAAAAGCAGATCCATTCCAAATGTTTTCAAATGTAGCTGCTGAAAATAAGTTTTGTTATTTTAAAGCAAAAGTGACTGACTGCATTCCATCTATGGTAGTGAGTTGCTACCCGCCCTGCCACATTACCTAACGAGACTCACTAAAAGGTCTGTGTTAGCCCTTGTAATATGACAGCGGATGTCCAACACCATCAGCTGTTTCCGCTGGTGGAGATTATGTCTACAGAATGGCGTCCTCAAAGCCGGGCTGGTTTAATGTGAGCAGGACGCTGATGCCTGTTAACGAGCAATCTGCTTTTCGCCTGCTTCCGTGTACCTGCCGCGCTTCCTACAAGTAAATGAAAAAAAAAATATGTGTGCGGGTGGTCAACCTAAGGCAGTAGCATATGGCGCTAGCGGGCAGCCATGTTGCTCTGATGAAACACGTGTTTTCAGCAGCTTCTGCCACATCTGATCTAAGGAAGTTTTTGCAAGGTGCTAATTGCAAAAGCTTCCACTTGAGAGGAAGCCATTGAAACAACATCTCACAAACAGGGTGTTGTTCCGTGTGACACCCTGTCTTTTCTGTATATCTGTCTACCCATACCGAAGGCAAGTCACACATTTTGGAATATATGTGTTGGTCTGCCTGTAGTGTAAAGGGGTCTGTTTACATTCGGCATGTGTGCCTGCATATATGAAGCTCATTGGGCAAAAATGCAGCGTTGACAGTCAGTGCACATGTCCGCAATCACGCCTGATGCAAATAGTTCAGTCTTTAAAGTCTGATTGAATCATTCAGCCCCAAGCACGTGCTAGGGTGCTTGTGGGAAAGGAACATAGAGTAGCCAAAGGAATTAGTAGGTGTAATTAATTTAAAGAAGCTGGTGGCCCGCTGTTGTTCACAGTCAGATTGACTCTGCACTAAACTTCTGGCCACATCTGCAATGTTATGAATCCTGTGCCGGAAACAAAGATTTTTGTGTAAGGAGGTGTGATTTACTGATGACTTATTCATGTCTTTCCAGAAGTAGGTCACTCCTGCTGAGGAAGAATAATTTTACACAAGACATGCTTTGTTTTTGCTGTCACAACAGTTAAAAGCCGTTTCAGCCTTATAAAAAGAAGAGAACATCTGGTGCAAAGAACAAGAGGAGGTGCCTTGCATCTGTTTCAAGACCACTGAAGGAGCCAGCAAATGGAAGACCCTCCTAACAACAGGCTGGACCTTTTCAATCCAGGATGCTTGTTGGAGACATGCGACTGATGAGTATGTGAAAGGACATTTCCGCCTAGAATTGCTGCCGGAAAGTAAGCACAATGTTTACATGTTTACTTTCACTTCGCGTCCTGTGTAGAAGAATGTCTTCAGGGGCAGGCGCGGCTTCTACCGCCGATCCGCAGTGCCGCGCGGTGGGGGGCAGGAGCAGGTGGGGGATCGGGTAAAAAAAAACACTTACCTCTCGGCTGGCCGGCTGGCCGGCCGCCACCGCCTCTCCTGCGTCCTCTTCCTTCTTTGGAGAAACAGGAAGCAGGAAGCGCCAGTTCTCCCACGCTCCCTGCAGCCAATCACAACGCTGCAATGCAGAGTTGTGATTGGTCTGAGCACTGTGACACAGCTCTCAGCCAGGGGTTGGAGGGGTGGGCATGTTCTCCGTGCAGGCTATAATGCAGCCTGCATGGAGAACAGGGAAAGCGTGCATGACTGTTTTGGGCGGACCGAGAGGGCCGACCAAAAAGTCATTGCGAACTTAGGAGGGTTGTACCCTCCTCTCCTGCTCTTCAGCCCCGCCCCACCTGTCCCCTTATGCCAGCTGCTGCAGCAGGAGGACAAAATAAAATGCTAATAACATTACGTTATTATCATTTTATTTTTTCCTTTCTTTTGCTGCATCAAGGCAGTGGGGCGACGCTCCTCCGCCGTAGCGGAGGAGCCACCACTGTTCAGGGGTGCTGCTGTGGGTAACACACCCCACTCAAACCCTTGTCTCAAGATATGGCTTGCTGCTTCTTTAGCGCAAATTATTCGCTCATTAGACATTTCCGATTTCGCAAGAGCAGATAATACAAGACTTTTGCATTTATACTTCACTGCATTTTTTAAAGCCGGGTGAGGTTTTGTGGCAGTTGTATGTGCCACGCCCACCTGTGCACATTCCACAGATTTATTCCACCATCAGTGCTGGAGGGAGGACGCATGTCCTGCCCGAGATCTTACTTTCAGTCTGGCACGAGCAAATAGAAGAAGGAAGGTTACACTCTCCGTCCTGTGCCACCAAAAATGACACAATTATGTGTCTTCTAAAGAGGAACCCCTGCTCTTTGTTAGGAGACAGATGCCACTACTTTGCAAAACAGACACTTATATTTTGTCAAGTATTAGCTGAGGCTGTCAGAAGTACATTTTTATGTCAGTTTTCTTCTGACTGTTGAAACTCTCAGGCACAGGCTCATGTGGTCCTGAACAGGTACTGTGTTGATTTTCACTTCACACACCCCTACTGCCAGATTCCACTCAGGGACAAACTGGAGAAATTAACACATGCTGAGAAACTGAGGCCCTCATTTATGGGAATTTCGAGTAGGCTGCATGACACAAAAGTGAAAGGGCAAGAATGCACCATATTCATGCAATACAGTGCATTCCTGTCCTTTCCCCCTGTGCTGGCACCGTTTCGGCAGCCTAGTGCTAATGCAGGCACCCTTGCACCATGGTGCAAGGGTGCCTATGTTGTAGGCATGATTGTTTTTATGCAGGAAGGGGCACCTTCCTGAACAGAAACAATTCTAAGAGGTGTTTTTCTCTTTCTATGTCTGCTACACACAGAGAAAGAGGAAAAAATGAGGAGAAATATACATATTTGCCCTTCCCCAGTGTTATATGCTCATGTAAATCTGGGGCAGCATCAAAATCCATGGATGTTGTGTGGAAAAAAACTGCTGCAGCGCCCACGGAACACCTTTCGAGTGCAGAGTAAGGCAACATTGCAATTTGCACTGCCTTGCCTTACTTTATCTCTATGAGGCCTTTCAAAGCCAGGTGTAACTAGGAAAAAGGCTGTGACAGGGAGGGCACAAAGTGGGTTTGGACGAAAACCCTCACTCACCCGAGGGTGACATACTTCATCATTGGGTTCCTCCAACACACTGGGACCGCAAGGTACCCAGTGTGAGCTACAACTTACCCCGGAGGGAAGGAGCAGGAGTGTTTTTATGTAAAGCACCTATGGTTTCAATACCTCAAGGGTGACAGTGAGGGGCTGAGTGTAACAAAAGAATGTGTGTATTAAAACTATCTCCGTAAGGACAACAACTTTATTCTTACGTCCTACGGGATAGGGGATAAAAGCAATGTGAGACAGGGTTATGGATATGTACCCTGCAATGTGGTCAACATGTTTCTGCCTTAAATGACAATTACGTTCTCTGCATTCATCAGGACCAAGATCTTATGCCACTCTGCTGGGAAAAAAGTGCAAAAGTAAAATAAAATTACAAAAGATACTCAGGCTTCTATTCTTGACCAACAATCCGTTGTAGTACCAATCAGTGTGGTAGGTCAGAAGGCCCTGCGAGAGAACAGTAAAAACAACATATCAAAAAGAAGTATAGCAAGACAACAACGTGCACCATCACCATACACTCTGGTGAATACCTTTTCTGATGAATTCTTGGAGATCTTACCTAAGATCAACGTGTATAGTCCGACTCTACCATCTACAGAGTCTCTCACCATTTAGATTCCTCTAGTTAGAGGTACAATAAAATTGTGTCACAAGCATGGTCAAGCCAGTATACAGCCATGTATTCACGTAAGGATTAACAAGTACTTGTCCACGTTATATTCTAAATGGATAGTAAGAATGTATTTGTAGACTGTGCGTCCTACCGGGCCGACAGACTGTCCCTCCATTAAGCTCTAGTGACAGATATAATGTATCTCCTTAACAGTCTAAAGTGATCTAATTCACACAACACAGATGGCGACAGAGTAATGCAGATTTGACAAACAAAATGGCAACTGATATAGGGAACCTCATGTGTAAAACCTGTATGTCCTAAAATGCAGAGATGTCCCAAAGAAACACAAGGCCCAGACACCTAACAGCATGGGGTATTAAAAACTAGATGTGGTTATCTCATCAAACATGCGAAAACAAAGGAAAGGTAGGCTGCCAAAGTAATGTAACCCATTCAGGGTTAGCCTACCTTGCTGGCTGATTAAGATGGCTACCAGTATCGTTCCCTATATCAGTTGCCATTTTGTTTGTCAAATCTGCATTACTCTGTCGCCCTCTGTGGTGCCTCAGGTCCTGGACCGTTATGCGGCTCAGGGAGCTGAATTCATGCCTTTGTGCTCTCCGTGACCATGAACAGGTCCGTTCAAACTGAGACCTCACCGTTGCACTACAATCCAAAGCAGAACTCCAACAGTTGCCTTTTCGCACTACAGAATGGCTCGCTAGTGGGGGACTGCCAACACCAAGCTCCAGCAGCACCCACCCACGACGCCTGGCCTGCTCTTCGCGCTACATGCGATACTCTCCCCACTCCTCATGGCCCCCTCCGCCACGAGCCGGACTCTTGGAATGGATTTGAGAAGGTAAGTTTCATGGGCTGACTGTATCCGACCTGCACTCCATCACGGTCATCCTGAACGTGTCACTTTGACCAGGGCCGGACTGGCCATAGCGGGCACCGGGCGTTTCCCTGGTAGGCCGCTAGGGTGGGGGCCGGTTTTGGACCCCTGGGGGGCCGTTTTTCCCACCGGGGGTCCGCAATATCGGCCCCTGGTAACAAAATCGGCCGAAACCGGCCCTCGCAAACTGCTCGGCTGCACTCCCCCTCATCCCAGGGGGGGCCGGCTGAGCAGTTTGCCAGGGCCGGTCTCTGTTCCCAGTCCGGCCCTGACTTTGACCCAGTCCAGCGTGACCAGATATCCCTAGTTGGCGCTTTTTGGCACTATTTTCGCTAAAATCTTTAAAAATTCATAACTCTGGATCTACTAAATGGCTTCTTCTCATTTTGGTCTTGTTTTATTTAATAACTCTTACTTTATGTGTCTCACTTGGTATAGGATCCTTTTTGTGTGGTGTTTCTCACTTTATTACTGTTTGACATTTTGCACAAATACTTTATACATTGCCTCTAAGTTAAGCCTGACTGATCTGTGCTAAACTCAGAGGGTGAAGCACAGGTTAGGTTAGGGTTGACTTGTGCCACACCCTGACAAGGATTGTGGCTCCTGCTTGAACAGGGCTCAAACCTCAGTCAACCAGTAATCCAATTCCTCCCACAGGGCTACTAGTAAATCTTTGATGTGGCTGCTTGAGGTACATGTGAGGTAACTATACCTCCCCTTCCATAAAGACCCTAATTTAAGCAGCTGCAGTACACTGGACAAGAATAGAGCTTGGCAAATGTTGTTGTAGATGTGTTCATACACTTATTAAACCGATAGTGGTTAAAACAGGACAGTAAGCATCTTTTCAATACACAGTGACTTAGGCAGCAGAAAGTAATAGCAAATGCATCAAAAATCCTCTTGTGTCACAGGCTTCAAACCAATGCAATATATCCCAAAGTGAGCAAAGCTGGACATTCCCTAATCAATGGATCTGCACAAATACTGGCCTAGCAGAGATTGTTTCAAGGGTGCTGCTGTGAGCGCTGGACACGGCAGAGTGAATATCTGACATTATAAGGGCTTCTGAAATAGAGACATGTTCCAAAAAACATTCCCACAAATCTATAGCTTAATAAAACAAATTAATGAATGGACTAACAAATGCATTTAAATCCTTGCATAGTACAGGTCTGTCTGCTCTGTTGCCTTAAAGGCACAGTTTCGTGGCAGGGTTATAAAATTACAAGATTCAAAATAGGTGAGCAAGATCTCTGCTCTCTACTAAAGGCAAGATGGGTAGTTGCAGTGTGTATGGTTACAAGAAATATAACATACAGTCAGGGTACCAAGAGAGCCAACTGACTAGCTTTATTAAAGCTGCAGCACAATCATGGGACCTGAAGATTTTAGTTGCATGAGTAGAGTGAGTTTTTTAGAGTGCAACAGTGCCTTTTTTTTGGTAAGTTGTATCCATGGCTATAGTTGAGAGTGATGCAGAGGAACTTGAAGGTGATTTGGGAGTTGACATGAAGTTATCACAGTGAATTCAGGGTTTAGGGAATTCCCTCTAACAAGTCTAATAGCTCAATAAATGAATTATTGTTCTCATTGTAAAAGGGTTACAGGATTGTTGGATTTTGCTTGTTTAATATGTAGGGCTAATGAAGCACCAACCTAAAACCAATGAGACTTGAGACTCAACAAAAGAAAAAGAAATGACAGTATTAACAGCACTCCAAACTATGACCAGCAGAATCAGGTTTCAATGTAGCTCCACAATATGTGTTCATCCTCCAAAGCTAGATGCTTGTTTGGGGCCCTACAAACTCTCCTGTTCTTTCATGACGCCCTAAACCTTTCAACAATCAAAATGAATGGATGACTTTTGGAACGTATGGCTAAATGAACGAATACATGAATGAACAGGAAAATACACAAATGAATGTTGCTTCGTAGTGCAGCTCCTGCAGCTAAATTACCAAACAGTTGCACTCTGATAGGAGGTTTGAATATTTAAAAAGTTCAAAATAGGTGAGTTTTAGCTCAGGCAAAGAAATTTACTTAATTGCACATGTTTAATTGATGTTTACCTTTAATGAATAATTTTTTGATTAAAAAATGGACAATGGTGACAGGTAGTGAATGTATGAGATTCTGTGGCCACAGTGTTTAATGTGTAATTATAGCTTACTCAATTTACCACATATGTTCCATAACTTGCAGAAACCAAAGATATTCCTTCTAGCTCAAAAGAATTAAAGCTTTACTGCCTGAGAATGTGCTGCAAAATTTGACCTTTTTGTTGCATGATTTAGATAACTGTGTGACTAAATTTGGTCCTCTGTGTTACACAGTCATAATAGGCCTGACAATGTAAACCTCTGCAGAGTTGTTGGGGGCTGTCATTATGATGATGACTCCCATATATATTTCACAGGGAAGTATGACATATTTTTATGAAATATAGGTTTTTACACCACAGCATTTTGTGCGTGTGTGTATAGATATGTATATATATATATATATATTATTTTTGGTGTGTGTGTGAAACTTGCATGATTCACTGTAGCGTAATAAAGCGAAATTATGAAAAATGCATCTTGCACTCAAAAAGGTACCCAATCAGTTCATTCGGGTAAAAATTCAACTTGAAAATGTAAAATGAAGTGATTTCCAGACACACACATTCAAAGCACTGCCTCTTGCATTCAAGATTCCTAGTATTGCAATCAAAACCTCCTAGGGCCCCTACGGCTCCAGCCAGTTTCCCACAGGCAGTGGGAGCCAGCATTGCTCCCGCCCGCAGGGAACAGCTGCTAATACTGCTGCCTCCGAGCGGGAGCAATATTTTGATCTGTTTCTCTCTCCTTGTCAGTGCGTGCAGGGAAGCAAATCAAAAGTTGGCTGCCAGCTGGTGGGAGCATTTTCAAAGTTCCCGCCAACTGGCAACAGACTGTGTTTGCTCCCGCTTTGCAGGAGAGTACAACAAGTCTCCCAACAAGTGGTAGCACACACAGGTTTCCCTGCCCGAGCCAGTGTGAGCAGGGAATCCGCTATGTCCGAGGGGTGGGCTCCCAGGGACATAACTATTGAGCTGGCCCTGAGGGATGGGGTCCCCAGGGCCTTTTGAGGAACAGAGAGTGGGGTAAGTGTGGCCCCCTCCCCATTTGAAAAGTGTTGGCCTCGGGTGGGACCCCTGGGGCCTGTCATGGCTCGGAGAGGGGAGCCGTGTGGCACCCTCCTCCTTTTGAGATATTTTGGTCCGGGGTGGGCTCCTGTGTGAGCAAGATGGCCCAAGGGAAATGCTCCATTTTTAAATTGGCACTCCAGCTAGAGTCTCTCAAGCCTCTCCCGGACCCAACCGTCAAAATATGCAATTATTTTTTACCCTTAATTTCCCAAAAACAACAGAAGGGATTAACACCAAAGTGGGTGTAATTCCATTGAGCAGTTTTTGCTGCAGCCTTGTCTAAAGAAGTCTATGGAAAATGCATGGGGATTTTGGGCCTGATTCACAGAACTAACTTACGTCAAAAACGTAAACGTAAACGTAAACGTAAAGTTAGTACTTTTTAGGTATTCACAGAATACACTTACTCATTTTGGTATTCACAGAATGAACTTACTCATTTTGGTATTCACAGAATAGTACTAACTTTACGTTTACGTTTTTGACGTAAGTTAGTTCTGTGAATCAGGCCCACTGGGCCTGATTCACAGAACTAACTTACGTCAAAAACGTAAACGTAAAGTTAGTACTATTCTGTGAATACCAAAATGAGTAAGTGTATTCTGTGAATACCTAAAAAGTACTAACTTTACGTTTACGTTTACGTTTACGTTTTTGACGTAAGTTAGTTCTGTGAATCAGGCCCACTGTGTTTTGGGACATCTTTGTGGGCCAACTACTCCTCCTGTTACCTTCAGTAAGTCCCACACTGCGGGATTGCTGAGAGGTCTTCGTGGCCCTGCCGTCAGTCTCTACCACTCTGCAAACACATCTCCTGGTGCACTACTAGTTAGGGGATAAAGTCCCCTTGGCTGCTCAGGGTCCTTGGGGTGAACAACCCCTTCTGCTACCTCCAGCAAGTCCCACACAGCGGGATTCCGAAGAGGTCTTCTGAGGCCACGCCCCCTTTCTCCACCCCTCTGCAAATGCCATTACTATTTAAAAAAAACATAGAAGTTCACTGAAAAAACCAAAGGTTACTGGGACGTTATAGTTAGGAAATGGAATTAAAAAACTTAGATATTTACAAAAAAACAAAAGTTACAGGGTTGTTATAGTTAGGCTCAGGATTCACTCATACAAAACCAGTGAAATTCAGCAGTTGTAGTTAGCTGAGCTAACTATAACTCACACCCCCGCAATGCACTGCTTATGACCTCACATATTACATCACTCATGACATGGTCAGTGACATCACGGATGACATCTAAAATGACGTCACTGATGACATCACTGATGAAATCATCCACAAAATCACTAATGCAAGCACTCACACCCCATAGAACCTTTCATACACCTACACAGCTATTCACAAACCTATTTACAGACCCATCCCAGTACTTACATATCCACTCACTGATTTATAGATTTACACACACATCCACTCACTCACCCATACATCCTCTCATACACCCACTCACTCACTAATGCAGTATCCACTCATACATCCATACAGCCACTCACATACTGAGTCAGTCACCCACAGAGCTACTCACACACCTACTCACTCACCCAAACAGTCAATCACAGAGCCAGTGACTCACCCATAAAGTTACACACACACCCACATACTTACTCATGCAGATACTAACACGTACTCACTCACCTATACAGTCACTGACACAAGCACACACTCGCCCATACAGCCACTCTCACATTCACTCATACAGTCACTCATATACCCCATCACTCATCTATACTGCCTTTCACATACCCAGTTACTCACCCATATACCACTGACACATCCACTCACCCACACAGCCATACCCACACTCACTCACCCATACAGCCCCTCACAAACACACACTCATTAACTCATACAGCCACTCACTCACCCACTCAACCATCCATACAGGTAGTCACACAACCCCTCACCCACCCACACAGACACTCAGACACCCATACAGGTACTCAGACAACCAATCAATCACCCATACAGCCACTCATGTACCCACTCACACACCTATACAGTAACTTAGACACCAACTGACAGACTGATACAATCATTCACACAACCAGTCACTCACCAATGCATTCACTGAGACATCTAATCACTCACTTATACAGTCAGTCATGCACCCACTGAATCATCCATAAAGGCACTCATACAGCCACTGATTCACCAATACACCTTGGTATATATATTTAACACTCATAAACTTTTTAAAAACACTCACAGTCACTGGATGATATAATCAATTATGTAATTTGAGATGTCATCAGTGATGTCACTGACCATGTAATGAATGATGTAATATGTGATGCCATAAGCAGTGCATTGTGGAGGCTTGAGTTACAGTTAACTCAGTTAACTATAACTGCTTAATTTCACTGACGTTGTATGAGTGAAACCTGAGCCTAACTATAACATCCCTGTAACCTTTGTTTTTTTAGTGAATATATATATATATGCTCACGCATTTCAATTGCTGCATGAGCTATTGTTGCATGCTGTTGAGGAAGTTACAGATTGTAGCACTAACCACGCCTTGGAAATTTCTACGGTTTGTTTTAGTCTTAATTTTAATTTTTAAACAATTCAAGTACAAGTATGCTTAATGCTTAAAAATTAAAATTAAGACTAAAACAACCCGTAGAAATTTCCAAGGCATGGTTAGTACTATTATTATTATTGTTATTAAGCTTGTAAAGCGCCTGGTTACTCCAACGGAGTGTCCCCGCGCTAGGACACCGTAAAACCACAGCAACTGGCCTGGACCCACCTCCCTCCCCCTAGCCTAAGGCCCTAAGATGTGAGAAGCCTACTAGCGGCCCCCTGGAAGGTGCTGGAAGAGCCAGGTTTTCAGTTTTTTCTGTAACAATGTCTCCGATGGACAAGTACTACAATCTGTAACTTCCTCAACAGCAAGTAACAATAGCTCACGCAACAATTGAAATGCTTATGAACTCACCCTTAATATAACAGATGCAGTTACAAATGTCACAATTGTTCTTTTAGGTCAGATTACATATTATATTATCATTAACGCTATCAATGAGGTAATTTTGAATATAGTAACATTTATGTTAACATTTTTTAGAGCACATGGTTGCTGCCAACGGAGCATCCCCATGCTAGGGTTGCTCTGTCGATGTGCATAAGTGACAAGAAGAATGAAGGCAAGGGAAAAGGTAAAAGGCCCCAAGCAAAAGGAATTAGGCTAGCCTAAACAACCATGTTTTGAGCTCCTTCCTGAAGATTTTCTGAATGGGTTCTTGTCTCAAGTATAGAGGCAGAGTGTTCCACAGCTTAGAGGCCTGAAAGCCAAAGGAGGAGCCATCCAATGAAGCTCTATTTATGCTGGGAACTGTTGCCAGTGCAGCATCTATGGATCTGAGCCTTCTGCTGGGTTGGTAGGATTTAATTAGAGGAAAGAGATACGGTGGGCCCTTGCCATTAAAAATCCTATGGTAGAAACAGATAGCTTTAAAAGAGATTCTTTTCCTCATCTGCAGTCAATGAAGAACTTCCAAGGCAGGGCCCGAAGGCGCTCTCCTCGGAAGTTTCAGCAGAAGACGTACCGCAGCATTCTTCGCTGGAGTTTGTTTAGTCTGCCTAGTGAGGTTCCAATGTAAAGTACATTACAATAGTCCAGCTTGGACATAACAAGAGCCTGGACAACTGTTTTCCTGGCAGATAGAGGAAGAAGATCCCAAATTTTGGCCATTGTCTTAAGGGTGCCGAAGCATTTCCAAGTCACACAAGCTACTTGACTGTCAAAGGTGAATTTAGAATCAAACAGAAAACCCAAGCTTTTAACTTTGAGCTTAGGGTCTGGAGTCTGGAGTAGGGCCAAGTTTGTTGGGCCACCAGGCTGATGACCAGAGAGAGGCAACCCGTGTTCATCCATTCTGCAAGATCCCTCACACACGATCTCAATTGATGTGCAGTCCCTCCTTCTCCTGAGAGAGAGTGACAATGAGCTGCATGTCATCAGCATACGATACTATGGTAACATTGTGTCATTTGACGACATCAGTCAGGGGGCGCATATAGAGATTGAACAGTGTAGGGATTAGTATTGAGCCCTGGGGCATCTTCTGAGATAAAGCAAACGCTTTTGAAGCAAATGGTGGCTGTATCACCTGAAAGGTTTGGTCCTGAAGGAAAGAGGCCAGCCATGTTAGAACTAGGCCCCTGATACCGTAGGATCCAAGGTGCTCCAATAAGAGGCCATGGGAAACGGTATCGAAAGCTGTACTAACATCCAGTATAACAAGAGCGGCCGTTTGGCCTTGGCCAGCCCAGAGTCTGAAAGATTCGGAGGACAGCAATAAGGCTGATTCTGTGCTGAACTGGGTGCAAAAACCTGATTGGGATTCATGGAGTATGCTATTAGATTCAATAAAGCTTATCAGTTGGGCATTAATGGGTTGCTCCACGATTTTCGGAAAAAAAGTGGAGAAGCAAGATAGGCCTGAAGTTTTCAGGAAGTGATGGATGTAATGAGGGTTTTTTGAGAAGAGGTTTCACAATAGCATGCTTCCACTTATTAGGGACTATACTTGCTGTAAAGGAGACATTAAGCAGATTGCTCAGCCTAGGTAAAATAGACTCTATTCCCTTGACCAGGATTCTTGGGGGAGCCAGATCAGAGGGAGATACTGGGGCATATTAGCAAGGGCACTATCGCCGCTTTAGCGGCACTTTTGCCGCTAAAGCGGCGATATTCATATCGCCTATCAGCAAACTGTCTCTAACAGCAGTTAGAGACAGTTTGCGGGCATTAGCGCCTGTTTTTTACCGCTTTGCATGTCAGCGATATTTATCGCTAATGACATGCAAAGTGGGCGTTCCCGACGAACAAACCTGGGAAACACCCGCTAACAGGCCTATCGCCTATTAGCAAGGTGGCCATGGCCCCAGTTAGCGACGTGAAAAGTCGCGCTAACCGGGGTCATCGCCATTTATTTAACACCTGCAATTAGCAGGTGTTAGCCATACCTAACATGGGGGTGGATTATGCTGATACGACCACAGGGTCGTATCAGCAAGGTGTTCTCCTTCTCCATGCAACATCGCTGGTTTTTCAGCGATGTTGGCCCATTTCCCCGCTATCGCTGGAATATTCATCGCCATAGCGCTAATCGTTGCTAATACAGCGTTAGCGTGGCGATATATTCCAGCGATAGCCGGCGATAAAAAAAATCACGCTAAGCAGGGTTAGCGATGATTATCGCCTCTTCTTGCTAATATGCCCCACAGATTTTATCTTCACGAGAAGTATGCAAAGTTTATCCAGGGAGGGGGAAGAGAAAAGGACAAGGCCCTTGTTAGAAACTTGGGCGTCAAACAAGGCCTTTTGGCACTGGAAAACCCTTAGGGTCTCCCGAAAAGAGTTAGCAACTTTGTCAGAAAAGAAGCGGGCAATCAGTTGGCAACTCTGTAAGGATGGGACTATGTGGGCAGATACATGTTCCAGGGATGATAGGGAGTTAACAATTTGGAAGAGTTCTTTAGAGGAATTTGACGAGGCCTCGATCTTATGAGCATAGAAATCTCTTTGTGTAGCACAACTGAGCTTGTGATATTCCCTCAGGGCTAAGGAGTAGATGGTTTTATTATTGATGTTAAAATCCTTTCACCATATACACTCTAGACGTTTACACAATTTTTTTAATGACAGGAGCTGCTCATTAAACCCCTCTGCCGATGGTTTAGAACGAGTGGTACGCTGTTCTCTTAGAGGTGCAATCTTATCAAGGGCACCCATAATCGGGTTGTCAAGATGTTGATTGACAAACTAAATATCATTATTGGGCTCAGGGACCTCCGTTGGGAGTGCAGTGGTAAGGGCCTTTGGAGTGACCAATGCCCATTTCCTGGATTTATATTTAACACCCTCCTGATGGGTTACAATGGTTCTGGCCAATGGAAAGGATAATTTAATGGTCTGACCAGATCACTGGGATTGGATTCCCAACTACCAGTGAAGTGGAGTTAGAGAAAATTGGGTCCAGCAAATGGCCATGAATGAGGGTGAGGGCAGCCACACATTGAAACATCTGAAGGGTAGCTAGGATCTCAATGAGAGCGGACGCTGGACGGCAGGTTACACCATATAAATGTAAATTCTAATCGCCAATAACTACCAAATTGGAGTGACGCAATGCATAGCAGGGCAGTATATCTGCCAATGATGAAATAAAATTGGTTGCAGGTCCAGGTGGATGATTAATTAAGAAACCAGCAAGTGTGGTGTAATTGGAAATGGAGATAGTAAAGAAAATAGCTTCACAGTCTGAGATTCCAGTAACCTGTTTGGTGAAGCGAACAGTTTGTTTAAAAATTATAGCAATTACCCCCCCCCCCACATTCCCCCACCCACTTTGAAATTCGCGGTCCTGCCTGACTATTTAGTAGCCAGCAGGTATTGAACTAAGACTCTCCAGGGACGAAGGACGAAAACTCGTCAAGCCAGGTCTCTGAAAGAAAGAAATCATCTGGCTGATTGTCGGTTAGAAATTCAAAAATCTCATATTTACATTTAGGTAATGATCAGCAGTTTAAAGAGAAAAAACACGCCATTGGTGGTGAGCAACCTCCAACATTGTCTGATGATGTCGCTGGTGAGAAGCTTGTTAAGGTGAAACTGCACTCACCACATTTCAAGTTTCTAGAGCGATGTCTAGGGAATGGTGGTAGTCAGCAGTAAGAATAGGCGCCAGATGACTAAGTTTTGAAGCTGAGAAGCGTCTAGTATGGGGGGCAGGTTGGGCAGGGGTCCTGGCCCCTGGCGCAGTATGGGTGTGGACAAGCTTGCCTTTATCACACCTTTGGCGCACCAGCTGCGTGCCCGCGCACCAGTCATGTAAATGTAGCGTGGCTATGACATAAGCAGTCGAAAATCCCGGGAGGGCAGAGAAAAACAAATGAGAGCCCAGCAGACCCGCATCTGTCTGGGAGGCTTCCCTTCCAGACAAATAATACTGGAAAATTAAAATGAATTATAATAACAACATTAAAGAAAGAGCGTGAGAACCAAAATTAGAAAGTTAAAAGGAGTCAAGGTGCTCTATGCCAGATGACACCAAGACCTCCACCAGAGCCAGACACCTCCGAGCGCTATGTGCATACAAGGAAAATAAACTTTAAAAGTCACATGCAGGCACAACAAACCATTTGTGCGATTGTAGAATAAGTGGTTTTGGTAGTTTACAATGCTCCTACCATCGAGCAATCCAGCGCGTCCGCGCACCGGCCATGGATATGTAGCCCGCCTTTATTGGTTTGAATATGTGTCGCTATTTAATTAATAGGTACTGTTAGGTGTTAAAAGTTATTGGAATAAATACTGAGGTAGTCATAAGCATTGCATTAGGTGTGTGCTGCACAAGGAGGGGGTTCGAGTGGCCAAGAGGAGCCTGATCCCTCTCTCGATTAAAATATTTAAAATGAAGGAATGACAGTAAGTCATGTTGTTTGCCTGCATTCTAGCTTCTTTGAGAGCTTGAAGGATGGACATAAAACGTAGGTCGACCCTTGACATGTTTGTCTGCACATGCTGGGTGTAATTAGAGGATGGGCGGTAATAGCTGTATTGCGCATATGGCGCTAAGTGCTAACAGTTATTGTTAGAAATTGGGTCTCTAGTTGGCAGAGGTAGGTACTTTTGTCCAAATAGGGACCCTTGCTTCTAGTCAGGGTAAGGGGGATTCACAATCTAGATAACCCCTGCTCACCCCCTTGGTAGCTTGGCACGAGCAGACAGGCTTATCTCAAAGGCAATGTGTAAAGTATTTGTACCAACACTCACAGTTACACAGTGAAAACATCACAAATGGATACCACACCAGTTTAGAAAAATAAAATATCTTTATCTAAACTAAACAGGACCAAAACGACAAAAATCCAACATACACAGTTAAAAATATGACTTTCAAAAGGTTTCAAGAACTTGCACCATAGAAAACTATGGATGCGTGACTTTTCACCAAAGTACCTGTAGTTGCGTCAAAGTTCACCAAGCCGAACAGCCGCAGCGTCGGAAAACAAAGAGATGCGACACTCCTGAGACCCTGAGGAGGCGATGCGACAGTCCCTCTGCATGCAGAGGAAGGGTTGCGTCGATTCCGGTCTGTATGGGGAGTGATGCGTCGATTCTTCGTGCCGGTTCCGGCCGCAGGTGATGCGTTGGAAGAACTTGCCGCACAGGTACAATGCATGGAAATCCGGGATGCGTCGGCGATCGATGCGGCCGCGTTGCGCAGCACTGCGTCGGTCCTCTTCAGCCGCGATCCCTCGAGGCGTCGATTCTTGCAGCGATGACAGGCGCTGCGACGGTTTTTCGCAGCGGCGATGCATGGAAATTCTTCTCGAGCCGTGAAGATGCGTCAGAAAAACAGCCGCAAGAAGAGCGATGCGTCAATTTCTGTAGTTCTTTGAGTTTCTTCTCTCTTCCAGCTCCCAAACAGCAGCAACAACCTCCAGAGGCCCAAAACTGGCACAGGCACCTCTTGGCAGGCTAGAACTCACAGCAGCAGAGTTCAGGGGAGCTGGGGGTAAAGTCTTTGTGTCCCTGGCACTTCAAAACAGGAGGCCAGCTCACTTCAGGCCCTTGGAGATCTCCTTCAAGCAGGGGACGCAGCACACAGAAAATTCATTCTCCTTTCCTTGGCAGAAACAGCAACTGCAGGCCAACCCCAGACACACAGCAAGGGCAGTACTTCTCCTCAGTCTCTCCAGCTCTTCTCCTTGGCAAAGGTTCCTCTTGAATTCCAGGAATGATCTAAAGTCTGGGGTTTTGGTCTGATACTTATACCCCAAAATGTCTTTGTTCTCTTTGTGCAAGGGGCTCTGAGCCCAGTTTCAAACCAGTTCTGGGGGGCACTCTGCAAGTGCACAACAACATCCATTGTCAGTGTGTGCCTTGGCTCCAGACACACCACAGGGGGGCGGAGCCAGCATTGTGGAAGGCAGGCACAGCCCTATTCAGGTACAGGTGCTACCCCTCCCACCACTCCAAATGCAGATCAGGCCTATTCAGCCTAGTGCTGACTCATCCAGACTCCTGGAGCCACTGCACCTCACCAGCCCCTGTCACTCCAAAGCCAGACAGTCAATCCACAAACAGGCTGAGGCACACAGGAAGGTTGAACAAGAAAATAGCCACTTTCTAAAAGTGCTATTTTCAAACCCATAATTTAAAAAACATCTTTACTAAAAGATGTGTTATTAAATCCTGAGATCAGGGATACCAAACTCCATTTTTCCATCTTATCCCTATGGGAAGATATGTTTGTAAAATGTTACAAAGCATTCCCCATTCTGTCCTTTGGGGCAAGATAGCCTTTCAATAGTGAAAAACGAAATTGGCAGTATTTCACTATCAGGACATGTTACACGCTCCAGTACATGTCCTACCTTTCACATACACTGCACCCTGCCCAGGGGGTTACCTTGGGCCTACCATAGGGGTGTCTTATGTGTAAGAAAAGGAAACGGTAGGGCCTGGCAAGTGGGTGAACTTGCCAAGTTGACATGGCAGTTAACAAACTGCACACAGGCACCGTGGTGGCAGGCCTGAGACCTCTTTTCAGGGCTACTCATGTGGGTGGCACAATCAGTGCTGCAAGCCCACTAGCAGCATTTGATTTACCAGCCCTGGCACACTCAGTGCACTTTACTAGGGACCTACTGGTAAAACAAATATGTCAATCAGGGAGAACCAATCACAATATCAATTTACACAGGGAGCACTTGCACTTTGACACTGATCAGCAGTGGCAAAGTGCCCAAAGCATCTAAGCCAGCAAAAACAAAATCCAGCACAGCATCAAAAACACAGGAGGTAGAGGCAAAAAGTCAGAGAAAACCACGCCAAGGATGCCAGGTCTAACAGTTGTTAATTGGTGTTTCTCTCAATATACCATCACCTTCATCCTGGACGCATTATTGCGGGGCATGCGCCAAAATAGTCTTAATGCCAACTCCTGAGGGCTTTAATCAATGGCAATCCCCTAAACAGACGTCAATAATATTTACATAACAAGTGCAAACTCTAGCATACTTTGATTTCCTTTTGGTTTGTAACTCACGTGTATTTAGATAGTAGTGGGAGAAGCAATCACATAATTAGGTGTATTTAAAGATTTGGAAAGAATCTGTGTTTGAAAACTTACTATACAAATCATGGTAATTTACTTCTAACTCTAATTCTATAGTTAAATATAACAACTAATAACACTAAAATTTGCAACAATAAAAAGGCAGTAACAAATATAATAAAATAAAAATAATAATAATGACCATAGTCATAGAAAGTGAAAACATTTTTATTCTGATACATGCATTGTATATAAAAGTTTGTGCTCCTGATATTTCCTAACAGAATGTAGGTGCATATTTACGAGACCCTTTGCATCACTCCTGCACCACGCAACGTGGTGCAAGAGCGATGCAACTTAAAAATAAGATTTATAAAGCCACACATGGCCACCTAGCGTGGCCCTAAGTGGCTTCATAAATCAGGAGTAATGCAAAGCAGTCCAAATCGGTGTGTACCATTACTCTGATCCAGGGAGGTGTTTCTATCGGTGTTGCGTGAATGTTCCCATGTAACATTCATGGATTTTTAAGCATTCCATAGATTTACCAGAAGTGGTAAACCTGGGAATGTGCCAAAAATCTACACCTCCCCAGGTGAGGAGTAACAAGGAGAAATATCTTTATTTCTCCTCGTTTTTCTTTCTTTTTGTATGTGTACTGCTTTCTGCAGCAGACATAGAAAGAGAAAAATGCCTCTAGGGGATTGTTTTTGTGCAGGAAGGTGCCCCTTCCTGCACAAACACTATCATCCTTACAACACAGGCACCCTTGCACTATAGTGCACGGGGTGCCTACATTGGTGCTAGGCAGGCAAAAGGGCACCAGCGCAGGTGAAAATGCACCAATGCACCGTATTGACTTAAATACTGTGCATTCCTGCCCTTTCCCTGTCACGCAATGCAGCGCAGCAAGGTGACTTGCTGCATTGCGTGACTTGGTCATCGTAAGCTTTAGTCAAACTCATTATATCAGTCTTTCACAAGCCCAACGTTTTTTTACAAAAAAATATTACGAGGTTTTGTGCTTTGATGTCAAATGGCCCGAGGAGCAGAGGAAGATGAACATAAAAAATAGAATGTTCTCGTGCCACTTTAGAGTTACATATTAAAGCAGGAAATAACACATGTATTTAAATGCCCTGGTGAGCATAAACAAATGCCTTTGTTGCTGAAAAATAATTATGTTGTAGATTTATTTTTTTCCTTCAAGATGAATACACAAAATAAGCCTCTGAATGTTGTAAAAACAAATCACTAGCAAGGACTGATGAAACACATTTCCCCTATTAAAGAGCTCAAAATCTTTGTCAACGTGCAGACCCTATGGATGACTTCGGTTGACTCAGTTGGAATTCCACTTTTTTGTTAGCCCTGGTGTTTGATTTGACGTTTTTGTCCGTTCCTCAATTCAAACTTAATGCTCAGTGTGACTGATTATCTAATTGCATAATTGACTGTTAATCGCATGCATTGCATAGCTAATTTGGACAAATATCAGTTCCCATGCAAAGATTTACATTTTTAATGAGTTATCTCTAATATATAAATGCATTAGGCCCATGACGTGCAATAAGTGAATGTGGATTGGTGTGAATTCAACAAAAAGTTCTGCAGAGATCCCTTGCGGCTCCAAACAGAACAATGCCTAGTCAGGGAATTGGATCAGCTGAAAAGGACACAGTACTAGTTACTTGAAAATCTATCACACTAAAATATAAATTTAATACCTAAACATTCTTTACCACTCCACCACCTGTTTTTGAAGATCTTTGCTATTGTCTTCATAACTTATTTTTTAAAGTAAATCTTTCTGATAGTAAGATCAGCAGTTTACTCATTCCCCCGTTTGCCCTAGTAGATTCACCTCATCAGATCACCAACAGAGATTCCAAATACATTCTGCACATTAATATCCCTCAGATTATAAAAGCCAACAAGATAACCAGTATAGCAGATATTTGCACAGCCAAGGTTTCAGTGGGACCCCTCAGTGATGGACCACAGGCAGAGCCCTAAATAATCAAATAATATGTTGAAGTAGGTGGTGTTCCAACAGCTCTGAAGCTTGCCTACAATACCCCAATTCTGAAAACAAACCTTCTTGGATCCTGGCTTACCTGCCACTTTCTAACCAATCTCAGACCTTCAGTTTACCAGGGGACCATGGAAAACGTAGCAGTCAGTACTGGGCTCTATTGGGAGCAATATTCATCAGAATATCAGGAAAGGCATTTTGGAGACTTCAAATTACAGCCAGTATATCATCTTTATCCGACTTGACCTATCAACGGCCGTACGAGAGCAAACACAGTGCACTTTGCTGCTTCAAACACTGATATTGAAGTATGTAAATAATTATAAATAACAGAGGCTTTGGGATTAATGCGTAGAAGAATATGTAATTTGTTAACTGGAGAGGAGGCAGGATCAGTGGGAGGATTTGGGAGTATGTATTGGGCATGAGCGTTTAAAATGGCTTGTTTCAAAAGGAGATATTTATGTTGGTAAGATGTAGGTAGGCCAAAAAGTCTACTAGCTTGCGAAAAAGACATAATCTCATCTTGTATATTCAGTTGATGTATCCAGATTAATCCGTTTTGTCTCCAGGATTTCCAATATAAAGGCCTGCCACGTATCAATATCATGTTATTGTGCCATATTGTGGATCCGGAGAAGGCAATCCAATCCATAGGATCTGTTGGAGAATTAGGTTTCAAAATTTTTGATGCGTGTTTAAGTACGGGGGTAGATAAAGATTGTGGTTTGCGAGAGAAAGATACATTTTCTTGAAATGAGAAAGGAGAGATAAATGATTGTTCAAGTTCAGCCCAAAGAGGACAATCCACGAGAGATTCGGAGAGCCATCTCTACGCCTGACGAAGTAAAAAATACTTTTGATATGTAGGGAAATCAGGAAATTAACACCACCTTCTGATTTTGGACGAGTCAATTTTGATAAGGACATACGTGATTTTTTATTACTCCAAAGAAAAGAGGATAATATAGAGTTAATTCTCTTTAAAAATTTCAAGGAAATAGAGACTGGGGTATTAGAAATTGTATAGAGAATTGTAGGGGATAGCATCATCTTTATGGTATCTAAACGGCCCCACCAAGATAAGTATAAAGGGTGCCATCTAGCGGTCAAGTTTGATTAGACTTTTCTCGGTGTCTGGCTCTAACTTTTGGAACAGCACCTGCCCCCCAGCAACTGCAAAAGTCTGTTTGCCGTCAGGAAAAAACGAAATCCACCTGTATAATATCAGCTATCCCGATTCTTTCAAAGCTCTTTTTCTTGCAAGCAGCTAAAAGCAATTCAGTTTTGCATTGTATGCTGTACAAAACATAAAAAGTAAAACTGCAGTCACCAAGAAGACTGGCTCGTTATTCTCATCTCTAGAGATCCGTAGGACTGGGCATGTTGACAGACTAGTTTAGTTCTATGTTTATCCACACCTACATGCAGCCACCATTTCCAGATGCTTCTGTTACAACATTCCAATGTATGTTGAATTAGTTCATAGGCAATATCTAGTTCTTTGCGCTGTGCCAACTCGGAAGTGGTCTGTATCTTTCTTTTTCAGCCTACAACACATACATTTACTCAAAAAATCTCTGGTGTTGTGTATGTGCTACTGACAGCAGAGCTCTAAGTCACGAAGAGGCAATTACAGCCCTTGGTTTCCGAGCTCTGATGTCTGCAGCAAAGCACTAAGTCCGACTCCTTTCGAGCTAATGTCTCTGCTATAGACGACAACATTATTGCGCAGACCTCTTCTGCATCAGTACAGCCCAAAGAAGGGGATCATGATATAGCCCCGGGTGCTGACATAATGTTGGATTATCTATGCAAATCAATTAAATCAATTTGCCAAGAACTATAAACACCATCTAAATTCTTACCACATACATCACTTCTCTTGTTATGCCCCACATTGCTGCAATCCTCTTTTGGGGGTCAACTCTTTAAGCAATGGAATTTCTAATGCACTGTACATTGTCTTCCCATAGCTTATCATTGCCTAACTTCCGCATATGGAAAGCAAAGCATCAGACTGGTATTCAACATCCAACCTCCACAACTTTGCAGACCAGACATAAAGAATGATCCTGCATACTGATGAATGCATGCACCCAATTTACAACTTTATGTATCACACACATGGTCCTCTACCATTCTGGACCGTCCCTTGTAAAGAGTATGATCACCATATACACTGCAGCATCAACCTAAGGTCTTGAAAGTTGCTTTTCTCTCAATATCGACATTGCACAGACAATGTAGTGCCAGATGCAGTTTCACAATGGAAGTTCCTAGTCTGTGGTACTCTCTGGCAGAAAGAAGCATAACCTGGCGTTCAAGACCTGCCTTATCTGACTCTACTTTGAACATTTCACCCATGGTCTCCTGCAGAGCTATGCTGCTTGACTGTTACTTCTTTCCTCCTTGGACATTTATGTCACCTCCTCACCTTCATTTTAAAACCCTAAAATCTTCCCTTTACACCCTTTCCACCCTTCCAAACTCCTTCTTTGCTCGACTGTTGCAAATGTTGAAGCAGATCCCTGATCCGCATAAAGTGAGGTACAAACATGAAATAGTACAATGGACACATGCTGACACCTTTATATAAAATTCCAGATATCTTAACACAAACATCCTGAGAAAATCTCACAAGTGCAAAACGGAAAGTGAAGTTTGCGTGGGGGGATGGGTGGGCACTGAATGAGGCACTTACTCCGTGCAGCCCCATCCACATCTCTGTCCTCTTTACAAATCTTTTTGCCCCATTGAGCCAGATATATGGCCACGCCACGGGATTATTCCTGTTCCACTGAGGAGCTAAGAGGTGAAGTATTCCAGAAAGAGGGGATTCCTGCCAGCCATTATATGGGGAAGCGAGGAACTCTGCCAGTGACGCAGTGTGTTTTCTTGGTCTGCTGAAGAACTGCATGTTTAATGGAAGTTGGAAGTAGCGCAATGGAGGGTGACTAGTACTACATTCCAAATGAACTCTGATGTGCTTGTCTGAATTGCAAATGAGGCAGCCTCAAACAGCTTCTTTTATCAGCAGACATCAGTAAAAAGCACCGTAGTTTCCTTTCACTCAAACGTGGCGCAGGTGCCATTATCTTGCGAGGATTGTGATCTCAAAGCGTGCCAGGTGAGTGATTGATTTACTAAGCGAGAGCAGAGCGCGCGCTTGAAGAAAGACACCTGACAGCCTCGCGCTCCCTGCTGCTTCCTCGCTCGTTGTTGTGGTCTGCGGACGGCTCACATTAATATTTCCTCCCGCGCGCTTTCATGTCAGCATGGAATACACAAACACAACTCTACGTGCCTTATGCAAATATATTAAACTTATTCAAGAAAGTGACAGGTGACGTAATATTATGCACTACTCATGAAGGAAGATTATGTTTATTTTTTTAAATTATGTGAACTAATCATATAATGTTTCGCAAATCATATGAAAGATTTCACATTTTTGCTTTGCACATGTAAGCGTCAAAGACGTTTATCTACTGTAAGGTGGTAGGCAGGGAAAGATAGAGAGTTGGTGTCTGACCATCCTGTGAGGATAATAGAAGGGCCCAAAGTGGACAAAGTGTGCTGCAAGGAATGCAATGTGTCAATGTTTAGTCTTCAACATTTTTCACGATTTCCTTACAATTATCAAGTCAAATATTAGCTGTAATGAGCAAGCTAACACAAATGAGTGGGACTGGAGGGCGTTTCCTATAGGATAAACCAGATCTGGTAAGTAGTATTCAAATTACCAGTGACATGCTGAAAGTGTGCGAGACATTCCGATTGCAAAACAGAGGAGGAACCTGAAAAGAAGCCCATTAACCGTATTCGTTTTCTGATCTGTTCACAATACATCTATTTAATAGATAGATAATAGATTCTATTATCATAAGCACATACATTATCAGACATTAGCAAAGGATCTGAACCATCTAAAGAGGAAGTAGTCCAACCGCGAGAGCGGTCCACCTCAAAGCTGGGGAACCGGGTTCGAGTCTCAGCATGGAAGCTCAACATCCTGTGATCCTGGCAAATCACGTAATGTCCCCGTGCCTCACAAAATGAACGTGTCGAACTATAACCCAACTGATGTCCATGTAAAGTGCTGTGATACCTTCGGGTCGCGTTCGCGCTATATAAAACTCTAAAACATAAATAAAAACAAACTTTGGGGGTAAGGGGTATGCATAGTCAAGAATTTGTGACAAGCATCAATAACTTTTACATGTAAGTTTCTCCCATTAACAGAGTTACCATTCCAAATAATGACATGAGGTTCAGTTTTCCTATTAATAGCACATTTGACAAGTCCATAGTTGTTAATACTATCTTGGCTTTCAGAGACACTTTTAAAGTGGCTGAAAAAGCTTCAGTTTTCCTCGTACTCCGCTTGACTCCTTGGCACTGCCTTGCTGAACCTCCTCCCTCGCAGACTACATCAATACATGAATTAGGGAAGCTCTGCTAGGGACCAGCTTTGGCTTGACACTCATCTAGTGTGAAAAACAAGTGAAACACATGCTTGATGCTACTGAACTGTATTCCTTCTGTACAGTTGGTGTGATCAGGTCATTGGTACAGTCTCTTTTGGGTTACACACCTCAAAGTTAGTGCGCTCATCTTCATCTTCCTCGATCTATGGTGATTTGTTGCACACGGCAGAGGCAGTCCCATATGATACTGTCCTACTTGAGCGAAGGCTTGTGAAATCAACAGAATGTGTCATACATTCATTAAGCTCTGTCAAAGCTTATAGATTTGGCTGTAAGACTTATTGGCTTTGCTAATTTTTTTAGCCATGCTGTTCTGCATCACAAATGTTGTGCAGCATAAAAAAACGGCATGATGACGTGCCTGCCACGTCATTTTGTAAGCGTGCTCACATGTTTACAACTCATTTTTGTGCCCACAATAGAACACTTTTTTTACCAATCCAAGATGGATAAGTTCATTAAAAAAGTGAAAAAGCACTGTTTTAAAACAGAGCATGAAAGAGCTTTAAAAAAATAATGGCAAAACGGATAATGGGAGTGGGGTTTGAGAAGAGGAAGGTGGCGGAGGGTGGGTTACCAGGTAGGTCGCTCCCCCGCCACACAGGTAGGTCGCTCCCCGGCCACACAGCTCCGCCTGTGGTGTCCTGCCCGCTGCTGCTGCTGGTAAGCTCGCCCTCTGCTTGTGGCCTCGGTGCCCGTTTTCCGTCTGTTTCCCTCGCTGCCCCCACTGTATTGTGTCCATTCTCTCTCTGTTCCCCTCGCTGCCCCCACTGTATTGTGTCCATTTTTTCCTTCTGTTCCCTCGCTGCCCCCATTGCTGTGTGCCCGTTTTCTCTTCTGTTCCCTCGCTGCCCCCATTGCTGTGTGCCCGTTCTCTCTCTGTTCCCCTCGCTGCCCCCACTGTATTGTGTCCATTTTTTCCTTCTGTTCCCTCGCTGCCCCCATTGCTGTGTGCCCGTTTTCTCTTCTGTTCCCTCGCTGCCCCCATTGCTGTCTGCCCGTTTTCTCTTCTGTTCCCTCGCTGCCCCCATTGCTGTGTGCCCGTTCTCTCTCTGTTCCCCTCGCTGCCCCCACTGTATTGTGTCCATTTTTTCCTTCTGTTCCCTCGCTGCCCCCATTGCTGTGTGCCCGTTTTCTCTTCTGTTCTCTCGCTGCCCCCATTGCTGTGTGCCCGTTCTCTCTCTGTTCCCCTCGCTGCCCCCACTGTATTGTGTCCATTTTTTCCTTTTGTTCCCTCGCTGCCCCCATTGCTGTGTGCCCGTTTTCTCTTCTGTTCCCTCGCTGCCCCCATTGCTGTGTGCCCGTTTTCTCTTCTGTTTCCCTCGCTGCCCCCATTTCCCTGTGTCCTTCTTGCCTTCTGTACCCCTCGCTGCCTCTCTCCACTCCCCGCCGCTGCGTCCCTGCGGCCCCGCCCCCTGACTGCCCATTCGCTGCCCCTGCCTCCCAGCTGCTCCTCCCTCCCACCTCCCCATATATGGCGGCCGCTGCGCGGTGAGGAGAGCGACCCTTGACCTTACCAGGTAGGTCGCTCCCCCGCCACACAGCTCCGCCTGTGGTGTCCTGCCCGCTGCTGCTGCTGCTGGTAAGCTCGCCCTCTGCTTGTGGCCTCGGTGCCCGTTTTCCGTCTGTTTCCTCGCTGCCCCCACTGTATTGTGTCCATTCTCTCTCTGTTCCCCTCGCTGCCCCCACTGTATTGTGTCCATTTTTTCCTTCTGTTCCCTCGCTGCCCCCATTGCTGTGTGCCCGTTTTCTCTTCTGTTCCCTCGCTGCCCCCATTGCTGTGTGCCCGTTCTCTCTCTGTTCCCCTCGCTGCCCCCACTGTATTGTGTCCATTTTTTCCTTCTGTTCCCTCGCTGCCCCCATTGCTGTGTGCCCGTTTTCTCTTCTGTTCCCTCGCTGCCCCCATTGCTGTGTGCCCGTTCTCTCTCTGTTCCCCTCGCTGCCCCCACTGTATTGTGTCCATTTTTTCCTTCTGTTCCCTCGCTGCCCCCATTGCTGTGTGCCCGTTTTCTCTTCTGTTCCCTCGCTGCCCCCATTGCTGTGTGCCCGTTCTCTCTCTGTTCCCCTCGCTGCCCCCACTGTATTGTGTCCATTTTTTCCTTCTGTTCCCTCGCTGCCCCCATTGCTGTGTGCCCGTTTTCTCTTCTGTTCCCTCGCTGCCCCCATTGCTGTGTGCCCGTTTTCTCTTCTGTTCCCTCGCTGCCCCCATTGCTGTGTGCCCGTTCTCTCTCTGTTCCCCTCGCTGCCCCCACTGTATTGTGTCCATTTTTCCTTCTGTTCCCTCGCTGCCCCCATTGCTGTGTGCCCGTTTTCTCTTCTGTTTCCCTCGCTGCCCCCATTTCCCTGTGTCCTTCTTGCCTTCTGTACCCCTCGCTGCCTCTCTCCACTCCCGCCGCTGCGTCCCCTGCGGCCCCGCCCCCCTGACTGCCCATTCGCTGCCCCTGCCTCCCAGCTGCTCCTCCCTCCCACCTCCCCATATATGGCGGCCGCTGCGCGGTGAGGAGAGCGACCCTTGACCTTACCAGGTAGGTCGCTCCCCCGCCACACAGCTCCGCCTGTGGTGTCCTGCCCGCTGCTGCTGCTGGTAAGCTCGCCCTCTGCTTGTGGCCTCGGTGCCCGTTTTCCGTCTGTTTCCCTCGCTGCCCCCACTGTATTGTGTCCATTCTCTCTCTGTTCCCCTCGCTGCCCCCACTGTATTGTGTCCATTTTTTCCTTCTGTTCCCTCGCTGCCCCCATTGCTGTGTGCCCGTTTTCTCTTCTGTTCCCTCGCTGCCCCCATTGCTGTGTGCCCGTTCTCTCTCTGTTCCCCTCGCTGCCCCCACTGTATTGTGTCCATTTTTTCCTTCTGTTCCCTCGCTGCCCCCATTGCTGTGTGCCCGTTTTCTCTTCTGTTCCCTCGCTGCCCCCATTGCTGTGTGCCCGTTCTCTCTCTGTTCCCCTCGCTGCCCCCACTGTATTGTGTCCATTTTTCCTTCTGTTCCCTCGCTGCCCCCATTGCTGTGTGCCCGTTTTCTCTTCTGTTCCCTCGCTGCCCCCATTGCTGTGTGCCCGTTCTCTCTCTGTTCCCCTCGCTGCCCCCACTGTATTGTGTCCATTTTTTCCTTCTGTTCCCTCGCTGCCCCCATTGCTGTGTGCCCGTTTTCTCTTCTGTTCCCTCGCTGCCCCCATTGCTGTGTGCCCGTTTTCTCTTCTGTTCCCTCGCTGCCCCCATTGCTGTGTGCCCGTTCTCTCTCTGTTCCCCTCGCTGCCCCCACTGTATTGTGTCCATTTTTTCCTTCTGTTCCCTCGCTGCCCCCATTGCTGTGTGCCCGTTTTCTCTTCTGTTTCCCTCGCTGCCCCCATTTCCCTGTGTCCTTCTTGCCTTCTGTACCCCTCGCTGCCTCTCTCCACTCCCGCCGCTGCGTCCCCTGCGGCCCCGCCCCCCTGACTGCCCATTCGCTGCCCCTGCCTCCCAGCTGCTCCTCCCTCCCACCTCCCCATATATGGCGGCCGCGGCGCGGCCGCGCCGCTGGCGCGCCAAAGGCGCGCCTAAGGCAAGCCCGTCTGCGCCCGTCCGTGCCTGGACCGCGCCCAGCGCCAGAACCCCTGGGCCGTGCGCCCCCGCACCAGCCTCGAGGACCGACGCCGATACGATGCCACCACACTCCACGCTCTCAACCCCCGGACGGACGCACAACTGCTTCAAGGCCGCCCCGAAACGCACCCATGGTCCCTTCACCTGCCGGAACTGCAGCTACACCAGCCTCAGAGCCACCAAGGCGCCCGCCAAGAAGGACCGCAACCACCTCCGATGCATCCTACTGAACACCCGCTCCACACGCAAACACGCCCGTCGAGCTCTGGGACCTGCTCGACACATCATCACCAGACGTCGCCTTCCTGACAGAGACCTGGATGAACGACTCCTCCGCCCCCGACATCGCCATAGCCATCCCAGACGGCTATAAGATCACCCGCAGAGACCGCGTCAACGCAGTAGGAGGAGGAATCGCCATCGTCCACAAGAACACCATCAGGGTCTCGACCAGCACCGACAACACTCTCAGCACCGTCGAACACATGCACTTCCAGATCCACACGGACCCCAACACCACCCTTAGAGGCACCCTTGTCTACAGACCCCCTGGGCCCCAACCCCAGTTCAGCGACTCCATCGCCGACTTCATCAGCACGCACGCCCTGACCTCTACCGACTACATCCTCCTCGGAGACCTGAATTTTCACCTGGAGAACAAGAACGACAGCAATTCCACCACCCTGATCGACAACCTCGCCAACCTCGGTCTGAGCCAGCTCGTCACAACACCGACCCATTCCGCCGGCCACACGTTCGACCCCATCTTCTCCTCAAGCTCCCATGTCTCCTTCAGCCACACCACGGAACTCCTCTGGACCGACCACCGCTGCATCCATTTCACCTTCCAGAAACCCACCACACACCACCACACCCAACAGATCCCACGCCGCTGCTGGAGCAAAGTCACCGAAGACCAACTACGGGCAACCCTCGCTCTCAGCCCTCCCTCCGACCCATCCAACACCGAAGACGCTGCCTGCAACCTCCAGAAGATGGATGGACGACTGTGCCAACACCTCGCCCCGCTGAAAAACTCACCTACGCTGACACCACCAAAAGAGCCAGCTGGTTCACCTCGGAACTCCTAGCTTCCAAGCGTACCTGCCGGAAACTAGAGAAGAAATGGCACAGTGATAAGATACCGGACAGCCATGCAGCCCACAAAGACGCCATCCGTAACCACCACCACCTCATCAAGTCCGCCAAGAGAATCTCCTTCAAAGACCGCCTCGACAACAACGCACACAACAGCAAGGAGCTTTTCAACATCGTGAAGGAACTCTCCAACCCCAGCTCCAACACCAACGACATCCCACCGTCGCAACCCCTGTGCGATTCCCTCACCACCTTCTTCCACCGCAAGATCGCCGACATCCACGACAGCTTCAACACCCAGACAGCCCCAACTAAGATCGATGCACCAGACCCGCCGCACACCATCGACCACGATCCCCTGCCAGCCTGGGCCAGCGTGAACATCGAGGACACCATCAAGACCATGAGCACAATACACTCCGGCTCCCCGTCAGACCCTTTCCCGCACCACATCTTCAACAAAGCCAGCAGCTCCATCGCACCCCACCTGTGCAACATCATCAATTTCTCCTTCGAGACCGCGACCTTCCCAGAGAGCTGGAAACACGCAGAGATCAACGCCCTACTCAAAAACCCAAGGCGGACCCGAGAGACCTCAAGAACTTCCGGCCCATCTCCCTGCTTCCGTTCCCAGCCAAGGTCATCGAGAAGATCGTCAACATACAGCTAACCCGATACCTCCAAGAAAACAGCATCCTGGACCCATCCCAATCGGGGTTCCGCAGCAACCACAGCACTGAGACTGCCCTCATCGCCGCCACCGACGACATCAGGATCCTGCTGGACAATGGTGAGACCGCAGCCCTCATCCTGCTGGACCTCTCCGCCGCCTTCGACACTGTCTGCCACCGCACTCTACGCGCACGCCTCCACGACGCAGGGATCCGAGACAAGGCCCTGGAATGGGCCACCTCCTTCCTCGCCGGCAGAACCCAGAGAGTCCGCCTCCCACCATTCCGATCCGAAGCCTCCGAGATCATCTGCGGCGTACCCCAGGGATCGTCCCTCAGCCCAACACTGTTCAACATCTACATGGCCCCGCTCGCACGCATCGCCAGACAGCACGACCTCAACATAATCTCCTACGGCGACGACACTCAACTGATCCTCTCCCTCACCAAGGACCCCTCGCCGCCAAATCCAACCTCCATGAAGGGATGAAGGCCGTCGCCGATTGGATGAAGATCAGCCGACTAAAACTGAACACGGAGAAGACAGAGGTCCTCATCCTCGGCTCCAACCCCTCAGCCTGGGACGACTCCTGGTGGCCAACGACGCTGGGAGCAGCCCCGCCACCCACCGACCACGCACGCAACCTGGGAGTCATCCTCGACTCAACGCTCTCCATGGCCAAGCAAGTCAACGGAGTCTCATCCTCCTGCTTCAACACCCTCCGCATGCTTCGCAAGATCTACAGGTGGATCCCGACAGACACGAGAAGAACAGTCACCCAGGCCCTCGTCAGCAGCAGACTCGACTATGGGAACGCCCTCTACGCGGGAGCCCCGGTCAAGCTCATCAAGCGACTGCAACGCATACAAAACGCCTCCGCACGCCTGATCCTCGATGTACCACGCCACAGCCACATCACCCCCCACCTGAGGAACCTGCACTGGCTCCCCGTCTACAGGAGAATCTCCTTCAAACTCCTCATCCACGCACACAAGGCACTCCACAAGACTGGCCCAGCCTACCTCAACAGACGACTCCTCTTCTACGTCCCCAACCGCCAACTCCGCTCCGCCGACCTCTCCCTCGCCACCGTCCCTCACATTCGAAGAACCACCACCGGCGGCAGATCCTTCTCCCACCTCGCCGCCAAGACCTGGAACACCCTTCCACTAAGCCTACGACAGACCCAAGACCTGCTGACCTTCAGGAGGCTACTCAAGACCTGGTTGTTCGATCAGTAGCAGCACCCCCCCTTTTTTTCTCCCCCAGCGCCTTGAGACCCTCGCGGGTAAGTAGTGCGCTTTACAAATTCTGTGATTGATTGATTGATTGATTGGGTTTAAAGTCAGAGAGAAGTCAAATAGAAGGCATGTGAGGGAAGCAAGAAAAGGAAGAGAACATAGGCAAAAGAGAGCAATGTGGAGTGCAGGGGGCAAAAGCACACATATGAGAGAGAGCAACAAAAGAGAAGATGGGAGAGTGAAGCACATAGGCAGAGAGAGCAAGGGAGTGAGAAAAGCTCATTAGGGAGACAGCTGGAAAACACATGCACTCTCATAGTGTGGTTAAACAAAAAAGTAGTTCCCTAAAAGTGAGCAGAGGAAGCATAGAAGTCAGCCAATTGAAGAGATGGTAAAGAGGCTATGTCCCATGGGAGAGGCAAACACAATTTTGAGGAAAAAAACCTCAAATAAGAAGCAGTCAAATGAGAGCAATAGGAAAATAAGCAAATGATGAGCAATGGGCAGGTTCCAAGTCCCATTATGTGATTGATAATCCAACAATATGCCTTTTGCAAAATGAGACCTTGAACTGTCTAGTAGGCTCGACCTAAAAATTGACTGTGAGAGAGGGAGAGGAACACAAAACCTGGAGCTGTAGGGATTGCTTGATTTTAAACAGACCAATAATGCATAACACATATTTAGAGCCCACCATAAACTGAAATTGTCACTCAAAAAGTAGGTGTTTTATTCTTCTTCTTAGTGGTAATTATTTAATCACCTTCGCTGAGATGAACGAGTTAATATGTGTTTGCAGGTTACCTTAAGATATCTGTCACAGGGATCAACTCATCAAGCTACCCTATTTTAGCTGCTAATGGAAATCTTTTACTTAATGCAGATGTAAGTCAAAAGTAAAGTACTCATAGTCTGTTTTGTACATGCTTATTTTGTACTGCAGTTAGTGTTATGCTTTGTGCTGTTTTTTAGAAATAGCCAAACATTTCTCTCAAAAGTCAGTTTTCCCGCGAGGCAGTTGCTAAAATCCTGACACATATTCGTCATTTATGGAAGCCCGTCATCTGAAGCATTACATTTCTAGGCATTAGGCTTTCAGAAAATCCCCCTTTGACCTGGCACGTCTAAGAGATAAGCTCTCACTCTATGAAGAAGTTTTGTGGCTATTAGTTTTTCAATCAGTTGTAATTCCCAAACATTGGCAATCGAGTTGCCATAAATTAGCCGGCGGTATAAAAGCAATGATGTATCAAATGTTTGTTGGTCACATTTAATGGTATTCTAGCTAAGTATCTCTCAGACACTGCATTTTAATCAACAGGATCAGGGACGTGCAATTCCAAGCTATGTTTCCAAATTAAATGATAATCCTCAAGCTTACAACACGAGTGAGCGAAATCTAATTTCATCCTTGACCGACTGGTTTGGAGCAGCAGAAGCAGCCAACCTTCAAAATCCATTTGTATTGAAAAGCAAAGGTGTAATTTTCAACTCCTTCTTCCTCCAGCATTCAGCCGTAGCATTAGGCTTACAGAGAAGCATACTCTTCAACATGTGGTTATAAAATAAAATGGCAATTTTTCGGTCTTTCTTGGAAAATCTGCTGTATTGTAGGAATATTGTTTCGCTGAACCGGTCATTCTGCCATTCTTGCTTTTCTGCAGTAGGTTGTATGCTCGGGGCTGCTTTCGGATGATGATGTTCTGCCATGCCCTTAAAATGCCCTAACAGTGCCCCCACGGTCCCTTACCTGTTGCTGCCGCCTGCAGTGTGGGGCTAGTTTGAACTTTTTCCCAAGGTTGATAGTGGTTTCCAGTCTGGCCCTAGTAAAACGTCCATTTCCAAAGTGTACAAATAGATTAGCATCTTTGTGAAAGAAGAGGATTGATCCATGCTGTTTATCCCTCCACCAGTTTTATACGATGTTTTACTGCTTCTAACACTCAAATAATATGATTAGATTTCCTTTTGATGTTTGATGGTGGACAAAAGGAAGGGAAGCATTATTTTGATGTCAGCTGGTTGCATATAGAAAAGATACCTTTAATTTCCATTTGCCAAAGGTAATTACAATATCGTACTTTTTTAGGATAGGTTGGGGCATAGGCAACCAATGTCACCTAATGTACTGCCATAGCATTGCACTCTTTCTCTGCATAATTGTTCCTTGCTGTTTATCCCTTCATCGGCTTAATATGAAGTTTTTTGCTTCTAGCACTTAAATAATATGATTAGATCTTTTTTAGGATGCAATGAACTATAATATCCTTTTATGCCAAAAGGTAGGAATGGGTATAGCATATTGGGGACGATATTTTACTTCTTGCTAATGTTTTATTATGATCGAAATGTATTGTTGTTACACTGTACTTTAATTGATCCCTTTCTTAAATATTTACCGATTTTATACTGTGTATTCACTGTGATATAATGAATTTCTTTTTATTTTTCTGCTCAATAAAAAAAAGATCTTTGTGTAAGAAATCAGGTGTTTTATTATTAAATAAGGGGTATTAATTTCAATTGTCTCTGAAAGACGAATGGGTGATTCAGCCAACCACAATTTAGACTGTGGCTCCCAGTTTACAAACAGACCTTTGGAGCTGGGATACAGCCCAGTGAGCTAGTTTACCAGCTTTCAATGTTTTTATTTCCTTCTATTCCAACCAAATGACTTGTCGAAATTGCTATCGAGTAAAGAAGAGTTGTGGAAGGGAAGTGTCCACGGACGTATAATGTAAGGGTAAGAGGCCTTTAATTTAAAAAAAAGTCTTATCCAAGCTCTCACTGCAGTGCTACTAATTTCTTTCAAAATAAATTCACAATTCTGCTTCCTAAGCAGAGACTTTGAGGATTATTACAAGTGAGGTGGATTTGGGGCATCCACCATAAATTGGTGGATGTCCTGCTTCACTACACTTGACATTCCCCCTCCTCATTTAGAGGCAGGGGACCTGACTGTGGAGCTTACCTGGTTCTGCTATAGGTAACCCTTAACCAGTCTTTATTAGGGCCTCCATCGTGTGAGCTTTAGAAGGCTAACCTGTATTGTGTGGGCCTTTCGTAAGGCCCGCTCTACAAAGGCTGGTCTAGTGTAGGAAATAAGGGGAATCCAGGAGATCCCAGGTCCAGCAGATATTATTGAGGCAGATCCGAGATCTGGGCTGGGACCAGTGAAATATGCTGAATTTGTTCTGGTGTAATTTGCAGACACAGGCACACATCCAGAAGTGCACACACATTGTATACTTTTCATTCCAAGCAACAACATGCAGGCGGGGATGCGATTTCGTCATTTTCAATTCCACTGGGCTCAAAACAAAGGCCAAATTTAATGGGCCATCAGCTGTCCTTTTCTTCAAATAGCATCTTGGCTTGGAATTATCTGGAGCCTTTGGCATCTAAGCTAATTCAATGGAGGAAAACAAGACACACAGCTTGTTATCAATTCACAAGGAATTAAGAGAAACTCTGATTTGGAGGCAGGCTTTTAACTTTGTTCAACCACTGTATACAAGAGATGTGCATGCAATGTAAGAATGTCTGATGTATCAGTCTGTTTGAGTAGTTATACAAATTACAGTTTAAATAGCTCTTACTAATATATTTTTATTTAATTTTTTATAGTGCTACTCCCGTTGTAGGGTGTCGGTGTCAGAGCCCTTTATATCACATGCACACATGTGATATTTACAGATGTACTGTCACATTTGTCCTTGCTGCCAATTTCTTGTGGCAGAGTTTATAAAAAATAAAAACAAGTTGACTGTCAGACTCTGCTTTACATGACTCCTCCCCTTGTGCCTCGCTGCATGTATGTTGCCAAACCACGACCCCCTTTTTATGGGTGCCCAGAGTAATGTTTGTTTCAATTCCAGGACTGGTAGTCCGTCAGACATATTTTCCTGACCAGGACCTGAGACCTCACCATGTTATAGTGGTTCAAGGCAAAGAAATAACAAAAATATCTAAGATGCAGGTAAATACCTTTCCGTGCATCATGGACATTTCATTTTTGTTTTGGCAGCCCACTCTGCATTGCATTTTTTACCTAAGTACATTTTCGGTCAAAACGCCCTATCAAAGTGGAGGGGAGCTCTCAGGTTGGGAAGCAATCTGTGGCTGGATTGCTGCTTGAGCATTTTATCAGTTTGTCTTTCAAAATGTAAATAAGGTCGTTTCTGTTTAAGTCAAGTGAAAAATGCACAGACTGCTTGCAAATTAAATTACTCAGCATATTGCATTCAATAGGTCAAAAGTGACAACATAACATTATCTCTCCAGTGCAAAATGTAAGAAACAAAACAGTCTGGTTTGACTCTGAACATTTAACTTGTCCCGGTCAACATGACTGTGAACAGAAACGTCCTATTGAACTTAGTCCAGATAGGCCCCTCACTTCTGTAGCATGAACACAGACTTGTTATATTATTGGCTTACTCTACTTACATAATATATTATAATATTTACATGGTGATGTCAGGGTCTCTAGATGTGCTATTGACTTGTGATAGTTGATTTCTCCTGCTTATTGG
This sequence comes from Calotriton arnoldi, assembly GCA_963921515.1. Taxonomy (NCBI): domain Eukaryota; kingdom Metazoa; phylum Chordata; class Amphibia; order Caudata; family Salamandridae; genus Calotriton; species Calotriton arnoldi. The sequence goes on from CAWUFW010007869.1 coordinate 339,006, forward strand.
TGATCAAGCAGGACTGGGTATTCTTTGATGACGATCTTGAATGCAAGGAAGGAATAAAATGACAGAGTGTCTTCTGGGATAGTATTGCAGTTGGAGGATCCTAGTTAAGATTCAAGTAAAAAGAACCATTGGAGATGGAATGTGTTAGACCTCACAACTCCTAGAGAGCTCCTCCCCCAAACATTTTGCCTACCCACCTCCTGCTTGCTGAAAATCGTTTTGTTGGTTTTAGGAATCTGTGCACTGCTAACCAGTACTAAAATGCCTGTGCTCACTTCTTAAAACATGGCAAAATTGGCCTACATCTGATTGGCACATTTAATATACTTATATGTCCCTAGTAAAGTGGTACATGTACCCAGGGTCTGTAAATTAATTATACTAGCGGGCCTGCAGCACTTGTGCCACTCACTTAAAGTAGCCTTTTAAAACATGTCTCTGGCCTGTCATTGTAGCATATGTAAACTTTTAAACTGCTAATTCAACCTGGAAAAATAAACCTTTTGCCAGGCCTACACCTCCCTTTTTAATACATGTAAGTCACCCCTCATGCAAGCCCTAAACATCCTATAGCGCAGGGTGCAGTGTATTAAAAACGTTGGACATGTACTTTTAGGTTTTACATGTCCTGGTAGTGAAAAGTTCCCAAATTCATTTTTCACTACTGTGAGCCCTACCTCTCCCATGGAACAACATTGGGTTACCTTATTTAATTTAATACATGATAACTTTTGATCAGGAGCAGGTAGGATTGTCATGTTTACACTCATAAGAATTATAATTTAAAATCCTCTTTAATGGTGAAGTCACATTTTAAGTCACATGTCTGAAAATGCTGCTGTTAGAAAGTTGGCAGTTTATTGTCCTAACCATTTGGTACCTGCAGCCTGTATGTTGGGTCACATGACTAAGTGTAGTTGGCAGTTGGCCTTTGTGTATGCCTTCCAGACAGTGAGACAAAGGGGTACTAGGTGTTGGCAGGATGAGCCATCATGCCAGGATGGGAGAGGCAGAGCTGTTCGAAGCCCCAATTACATATCAAAGGGGCTGCTTGCAGCACACTCACAAAGAAATTCACCCTAGACTTATGTCACCCCAGACCTTTTGGAACCTGGGCAGGGAGAAAGGAAATTCCAGAATCATCTGTGGCGGAGGAAACTCTAGAAGTTTTTCCCACCTCAAAGCTGGCACCAGCTATAAAAATAGGACTCTCAGACCCAGTCTTCAGTACACTCCTAGACCTGTGGATATTACAGAAGAAGAACTGCTCTACTGCCAGAGGACTGCGCTGCCTGCTTGACTTCTGCCCTGCTCTCCAAAAAGGAAGACTGGACGTCCTCCCTCAAGCTGAGTGACTTTAAGAGTCAGTTGGCTGACCTCATATTTTGAGCTACAGGGGCACAACAAGCTCCAGAGCCCCCCCCCCCACCTGCAACTGCCCAGTTTACCTACTGTAACTGAACATGCCTGAGCCTGCAACTGGACCTTTCTGACCCATGCTGGCCTCTGCTGTAGTGAGTTTCTGATCCCCAGGTCCTGGACCCTTGCTAGGCATCGCTTGAGCTCCTCCTCTAAAGTGAAGGGAGAAATGCTGATGTTTTGGTGTGTTTGCTACAGCGAAGAGGTCTGTTGTGCCGAGAACTTGTCATCGGTGACTCATAGCGCTTATGAACCCAATTCTTCGCACTACTGCGGCCGTCAGCGAAGTCTGGCAAAATGAGATCTGCACTCCGCGTTACAGCGACGACAGCCCTGGTGACCACCAATGTAAAACTCCAGCAACGACCGTCCATGGCACCAGACAGGCTCTCCGAGCTACAGCGATGACCATGCATGATGCCAGGCCTGCTCTTTGCGCTACAGGGGTGTCCATCCATGAAGCTCTTCTCGTTCCTCGTGCCCTTTTCCACCGCAAACTGTACTCTTCATGCCCGACTTTGAGAAGGCAACCTTTTCAGTGGGACTAACCTGGCGCCTATATCTGGCCTGCATTCCATCGCATTTGGCCTGAACCTTTGACTATCCCCCGGTCTAGCACGGCAGATGACCTTGAGTGGCACTTTGTGATTTTAGATGCTATACTTACTTGAAATTGCATTTTTCCGGGTATACTGATTTGATTTTTGTCATTTTGGTCTCAAATTATTTATTAAATGTTACTCTATTTTTCCCAATTTTTGTGGGATTTTTCTGGTGTTGTGTCTTCACTTTATTACTGTCAGAGTGTTGAATAAAACGTAACAGATTGCCTCTAAGTAAAGCCTGATTGCTTTTGTGCCAAGCTATAAGAGGATAAAGTACAGATTAATTTAGTGACTTTTGTGGTTCACCCTGGCAGGGATTGTGATTGTTGCTTGAGAGGGGTTTTACTCCCCTCAAATAAAAAAAAAATCCTACAGAATGCAAGCAGTGTATTTTAAGAATTGCTAAGATTTGTGGTTAATCAACAGTCGCGGTCCGTGTAGGAGTGCCGGCCGGGCGGTGACGTGGGGCGGGGAGGGGCAGGGTGGGGGTAGCAAAGTACGGATTACGGACATATACAGGTAAGTAAACATTTAAATCAATGAAACAAATTTCGTTGCGCGCACTGCATCGCATTTGGCGATGCAGTGCGCGCAACGAAATTCGTTTTATTGATTTAAATGTTTACTTACCTGTATTGGTCCGTAATCCGTACTTTGCTACCCCCACCCTGCCCCTCCCCCGCCCCACGTCACCGCCCGGCCGGCACTCCTACACGGACCGCGACTGTTAATCAAGCACAGAATTCATAAGTTGGTAGCAAAGGAAAGGTTTGAAAGCAGTATGGAGGAGCAGTTCCATGGACTGCCTTGAAGTCCAAAAGTAAGGCCCCTATTCTGATGCATATTTGTGATGAACACTCAGCGACCTCAGTTTGGGAGGGTGTGCTGCTGTAGGTATAGGGAGATTAGATAGAGTTTTCATAGAACTGTTAACTACTTTGTAGAAAAGAGAGATGTATTTCTGTGGAAGGCCAAACTGGAGGCACTTACAATAGTTAACTTGACTTATTACTAAATTGTTACCGAATGACCTGACTTTTGAAAGAATAGCTGAGAGTAGATTTTTTTGATCATGAATATCTGAACCATGGCTGCCATGGTAGTGGTATAGATGAGAAACTCAGCCACATGGGGAGTTCATCAATACTTTGATCTTCTTGGTACTTGGAAAAGAATATCAAGGTTAATAGAATGGAGGGCAAGGCGAGCAGAGCAGAGAAAGCATGGATTTCTCTTTTTGAGGTGTTTAGATGGAAATTCAGCGTCAAATTTAATGACAACATTATAAAGGACAAATCTATTGATGGTGAGAAAGATGGAAAGGAAGATAGAAGTAATAGGGAAATCATTATGGGGATAAAAGGTTACAGAAAAAGATAGTTTCACAGAAAATATTTCAGAAGCAGAGCTTTGTGAAACATAACTAGTTAATGAGTCAACAATAAGCGTGAGAAACATTCCCATTCATCACTCTCACCATTTTCGATTTCTAATCCAGCAACATTCCCAAGCAGACAAGCAACCTCACTCGAATGACAACCTCTCACCTCAACACCTGCAGCATCCTCACACTAGTCCCACTGCCAACCCTCTTCTCGTTTCTTAGTCTTACCATGACTTTCTTAGATGTCCTTTTCTTTATGACATTCCTGTGTACACAAAAGCTGCTGCTTGAAGAGGAAAGCCACCTCTCATGTCTACCACTGCTGCTGATGCTGCAGTTCTCCAAGATAGCTTTGAGAGAGAAACTCAGGTGATTTGTAAAGAAATCCCTTCCTGTTTGGTCCACGAAGCTATCTTTTGGCTCCTGAAGGGGCCTGTGCCTACTGAACAGACCTTCTGCTCGTGTTCAGTTTAAATGGATAACTGTGTTTATTTCCAAATGTTCATAATAAGCACGCTGATAAAGAAAATTATTTGTGCACAGGTCCATGCAGAGTTATGCAAGGTGCAGGTTTTGGTGCAGAAGTGAAGAAAATATTATCTCACCTAACATATAACATGGTTTTAGATTATATGTTTTTCATGGCTGCCTTCCAAAGTGCACATGAACAACATGCATTTAAAACTTCACTCACTCAGTTTCCATTCTGTAGGGTGCTCGTCCAGCTAGAACATCTAGGCTTGTCTCGCAGAACATTCTTACAGGCACTATTAAGTTCTATTCCAAGATCATTCTTTAAGCATCTCAAATGTATGCTTACTTGGTTCTTTGAGGCATAATGGACCAGCAATTGGCCTGGCTCTCCCAGATTTTTTATATTACTTCTGGGCAGAGATGAAAGAGAAAATAACTATGGCTCGTGACAACTAACCCTATGCATCCCTGCTTTCAATATTTAGTTACAATTCATATGCACCTCAAAGAGAATCCCACTATACATTTCGAAAGCAGAACAATCAGTTTAAACTAAGGATTACTAAGATATTGCCAGCCAATTCAGTCTATGAGAGATAGATATACATACCTCAATTTGGTACTTATTGAAAATGCCTAATAATACGGACAATGGGGTTGATTCACAAAAGCATTTATGAATACAGTAAGTAGTATTACAGGAGTACTCTTTTATGTGTACTTACATGCCCTTGTGAATCAGTCCTCAAACATCTTACTCCCTATGTGTAAAAGCTCAAAAAGCCCACAGTCCTTTCTATATGTACTAATAGCATGTGAATATTATCTGAATATTGCCACTTCATTCCTATTTTATATGTTTTAGGGCCAATTCATAAAGGGACGTAAAAGTACGTAAAAGAGTACTACAGGAGCATGGAGTTCTATACTCGAACGTCCCTTTGTCAGTAGGCCGCCAAATTGGTTGATGTTGGGAGGTACAGGCCATACTTGTAAAGATTTCGAAGTATTAAGGACCCTCACTACAACCCATTTTTTGTCAAATATTTTCAGCTCTATGCTTTGATTTTTTACTTATTTCACCAGGCAGCAAAATACAAAATGGTGAAGCAAGAAAGCTTTCTGAAACATATGGAAGATGCATAAGTTCTCCTGTCCTCACTAATACACGCTACAAAGGTCGACAGACTATATATGAGAAATGGCAGAGGTTGTGTTGCGAAAATTCGTCCTAATGTGGTGACACATTCGATTCCTGCAGCTAGATTCCTTACCAATGCAAACATTCTAATGCAATAATATTCGTTTTTTTTCGCACACCATGTAATTTATATGCATGGCACACATGTGCATCCCCAACCTGTCTTTTTTTTGCTATTCTGAAGCAGCTAACTCAACTATCTATGATGCTAACCAGCACGGCTGTTTTTTGGGGAATTTACTTTACAACGCAAAGCTTGTGCTTGAAAGTACCCTAAAAGTATTGCAAAGCAGCACGAAGCACCGCTTTGCATTACTTAGCGCAAAGGGGGAGTTACATGGGTGGTACATGGGCCGTTTCCCTGCATCTACCCATGCCGTTTGATGCAAAACCCTATCTGCAAATATTGTAGGCAGGGTTTAGCGCCAAAAGTTGACGGCACTTCGAAGGAGGCACAAACAGGAGAATTTGTTTTATTTCTCCTTTCTTTTCCAATTATGCATTTGTGCTGCACTGTGCAGCACACATACAAAGTGAGAAAAGCTTTCAAACTTTTCTAGGCATGGTATCTTGTACAGGAAGACTACCCTTCCTGTACATAACCCATGCTAGACTCACGCACACAGCCTAGAGCTATGGCGCTAATGTGTGTGTGTGTGGCGCTCGGCAGCTGAAATCAGCACCGGCACTAGGGAGTGGGGAGGAGAGTGCATATCTCTGTAGCTATGGTGCTCTCCTACTCCCTCCCTGTCACGCAATGCAGCCTCTTTGGGTGCTGCGCTGCATTGAGTGAATTATTTGAAAATATGGCCCGGAGTATTTATTCTCCTGTCTCCCTCACTGATACCATACACATTCGATTGATTTGGATATCACTGACTCTTCCCTCTTTGGGAACTGGTGGGACCTAGTCACTGAAGGAACTGTTATATAACATAATATTAGAAAAAGTGCCTTTGGTTCTTTCCCGAAAAAAAAACTATGGTGCCTTTTCTACAATGCAATGCCAAATTTAAAGACTCTAAAATGAGGATTTATGCTCAGTAAATATTAATTTAAAGGGGAAGACTAGGTTCCACGTCACTCCAACGAATTTCGAGATTAAAAGCTTATCCTCTCATGAGTGAAGGACAATTGATTTGTCTTTCTTTAAAATTAGTGTCTAGTTGATAAATATTTACCAGGAGGAATTATAGATTCTCTGAGACTTTTTCTGTCTACATTATCTGCCAGTACTTTGTGCATTCGAGGCCTCTGTTTACATTAATCTGCCAGTACTTTGTGCATTCGATGCCTTATCTTTCGTTTTTCCTCTTTTTAAAACAAGTTCTTATTTTTGTGTTCCTTTTATTTCAACTTGTGCTGTTTTTGCATTAACATTCAATTTAAAAAAAGCAAGAAGGCAGAAGAAATCTTGAAGGCTGAAATATTACTGTGTCAGTGATAGAGAGATTTCTTCAAGAACAACGGCATTCGGAAATAAACAAACATGACGCATGAATACGTGCAGTAGAAATAATAAACAATTAATGTGCAGAGTGATACATCCACTTTGAACAAGATGGTGTAAAGGCATAGCTGAAGCCATTTTTAGCATAAGCCAAGAAAAAAAGGCACTTTAACAGGTGATAGCATAATCGTTTCAAAGGCAAAAACATCATATAACTGAACACATATAAATTCGAGTTTAGATCCATTTTCTGCAGATTATTATTAGTGCCCAAACTGTATTATTACACAAAAAGTTCTGCACCTGTATGCGCAACAGCACTCTTGCAGACACACGGGTGGCCATCTTGGAATTGGTTTTATGTTAACAAAAATCCATTTCAAGATGGCTGCAGATGAGTATGCATGCATGTGAATGCACCATGATACCTGCATGAGGATGTCTCATGACTCATAGCCGGTGGCCAGTTCAAAACAGTAAATTAAAAGTAAAAAAGGAAAGTGTGCATGAGTACAAAAAATAAGCGAGCTGGCCTGCTCCACTTTGCAGCTGTCAGGCACTCATAAAAGAAAATGGGCAGGGGCAATACTAGGAGTGCAGAATAATAAAAGCATTGATAGGGAGCAATAGGGGTTGAGTGGCAAGTTTAAAAGTAGAAACAGAGCAGGGACAGAGGTGCAGGAGGATAAAGGAATCACATGAACACTCATGGAGTTCTGAAAGAAAAGAAAAGTAGGTTTTTTGAGTGAACAGTGGAAAGATACAACTCATCCAATCAGAACACTGTGAGACCTTAATGCTCCAGGGTGGGACAAACACAGGAAGTGGGAGACAAACAATTTAATCAAGAGAAGGGACCACAAAGCTATCCAATTATGGGCAAGAGACTGGCTGAAAACTCACTCTAAGTAGATTTAATGTATTGGAAAGAATAGATCAACAGATAACTAAAGCTGTCTGTAACTGAGACCTAGTGACTTTGTCAGCTAAGGACATCCAGCTCTCAAAGTATTTTCAAAAGGCAAAGAAAGTTTCACAATGCAATGGGAGTGTAGGATGCCATAAAGCATGAATACTTGTTTGGTGGAATTCACTCAAACTATGGGTTCATAGGGGAAGTCGGTGCTGATATTGTGAGAAGTTCCTTTTTAGAAAATGCTGCTACTGAATAAGCTTGGAGACACTGTTCTGTTGAAATGTAACTACCTTCAACAATCACTGGTACACATGGCTGATGAGCTCTAAGTGGATCCAAATACATAGATATTTTACGAAAGCAAAATGTGAGGACATTTATTCACATGAGCTGTTAAATTGACAGTGCTAAGAGTTACACTGGAGTATGATGTTAGTACCACCTGTGTCATCACAATGGCTATAATACATTGGTAATTAATCATTTAGACTGTCAAGCCAAGCCTTGGATAAACAAGCAGTTTAACTGGAATTGTGATACAGATAAACTGCAAAACATAGACATCCAATGTAGAGTATTCAATAGGAGTGCCAGAAATACTGGAAAGACTCTTTTAGCTAAGAAATGCACGTGAACATCATACAGGCTAATTTGCTAAAGTGCACTCACACTACTACCCCGAATTTAAGCTTAGAAGAGGGAGGCAATAGCCTCCCTCAGCAAGGTGCTGCTGCCCACCACCTTGCCACCAAGTACAAGGAGGTGAGAGGCTTATAGCTTCAATAAGATGGAGTTATCACTATCTCTTCAATCCCAGTGCAAAACAAACCCCAAAATGTAACAACCTTATGACAGCATTCTATGAAAGATTTTTGCATTACCCAGTGTAGTGGAATGACTGTGGAGGGGCCTGACAGCTCAGAGGATATAGCAGGCCCCATCTCCCAGGGCCTTATGGAAATCACACCAACATCTTGAACCACCATACTGACATCTGCCTCACCATTCTCCCATACTGGCCTGGCTACCATTGCGATCAAGGGCAATTACTGTCAGCGCTTGTGACAGGGGTAATGTGGTGATGTTTACACCCAGGCAGAGGCAGCGCTAGTGGGCACAACAAAATAACAGCCTCATGTATTGTTAGTAGGAACAGTGGATCAACTGAGATTTATCAAAGGAATGGACAACTGCAGTGGCTGCAAAAGGCTTCATAATATTTAGCAAGGATGGTGGAATATTTGCAATAGATGTTAATTTGTATTTCAATTTATTACCATAAAAACTGTCTCTACTGATTATGAAAGCAATGCAATTATTCTATGAGTTATGTCGCTGTCAAGTATACTGGGCCCAGGTGCAATGGTACAGTGATATCTGCAACCAGTGTGGCCATTCTTATCTTGAAGCACCAAGGAATCTTCTCAGCATTATTAGAGATGGGAGCAAGAATGTAGACCTGTCTTTCTGTCTATGCAACACACGCCATAACAGGGAGCAGGTCCTTTTCAGGAGAGAGTCATTATCGAGCACACAAACTGCCGGTGATACAATGAAAGTGGTTGCCGCAATTCGTAACGCTTTACTAGAGATGGTCTGAGGGCAATCTTTGGTAAGATTTCCTTTTATTTATAGAGATACAAAGTCATCAGAAGTAAGAATCCTCTAATGAACATCTGGGACTTTAATTCAGCTTTCATCACACCTTGTCCTGATGCATACAAAAGTAAAAAGATGCCCCAGACTTTTTCTTTCGAAGTAGATGTGTGATCAGAACAATGCAGGAAGGTGTCCAGCCACATAATACAATTATAATGATAGAGTAAAGTATGAAGAATGATACTGAATCCTAGACAGGGCAGGAAACACCATGTATTAGGTTTTACAGAACATTTGGTCCAAGCACAGGGACAAGAGGTACTTACAACTCTCAATCTCCAATGTGCAGTTCTGCTCATCCAGCGGATATCTCCGAAGGTCCATCATGCAAGCAGCTGTGGTAGTTATTCTACAAAGAAAGGGATATGAAGGAGTGTCACAATGTTATCTTCACATCAACATTTGAGAGGTTTAGACATAGTATGCTCACTGCAGACACAAACATTATAGTGTGCTTATATTATAACTAAATTCTTACATGGAACATATTACCTTTTATTTCTAGAGCTACATGAATGTACAATCATTTGATAATTGAAAGCTGACATCCACACTTTAGGAAAGCTGCAATGCTGAATTTCTTCTTTAAGGATTCCCGAGCAGATCATGCCCTGTAACATGGGATCGACTTCGATGGACACACATGACTGTTCTCAGTTTAGTCCATAAGGCAGAAAAGATCATAAATATGCATTAGACTGCATTTTTCCCACCAAATTTTAAACTCATTGAATCATAAGCAATGGGCCGAGAGTCTCTTTTTTCTCTATTCTCTCCCTTTTCTCTGACTTATGGTATGGTAAGTAAACATTTGGTAAATTAAATGATTATCATGAGAAAAACACAAACGGCGGTGAAAGGGTAGAGTAAGCAGATTTTGAAAAACAAGAACTGAATCATTTTGCAAAAATAGAACAAGTGCTCCAACTTTACATCAGTTAAGGGGTTACAAAAGGACAACGCTCATCAACATAGAAACATAGACAATGTGGCACTAAGGAAAGAAATAAAATATAATTTTTGAACCCAGTATCATACCTGTTAATTAAATTGCTTTCTAGTAAGAGCTGCTGCCTAATCCTGCCTTGGAACACATAAAAACGTGCCTCCCACTGTTTTTAGCTGACCCTTTTTGAAAACTGGGACATGAGTCAAATTTGGCAAAATCTTCCAGGACACCTGTTGAAAACCAGGGAACATCCTGGTAAATCTGGGATGCCTGATCGCCCTACTGAAGGGCTTCATGAGTTGAAAGACCTGTAACCCTGGATTGTGCTCCCGTTGAGGTTCTAGTTGGCATTTAAGTGTCAGTGGTGGGAATCCCTGTAAGGTATTGCAAGAGACCCTGTAGTTTGCCTGATAATGGTAGAGTTCCTGTGTTTTGGTGATGCATGACAATAGGGTACTCTTGGCAGCATTACAAATTAGATGCTGTTTCATAAAAGAAATGGTAGATTCCAAGTTGAGTTATGTTCACCATAGATGTGCAATTTACACTCTATTATAATGCTTTCAATACCCAAATGGGAATAGAAATGCAAATTACTTGCATAAGTGTGATTGGCTCACTCCTGCATAACTGTCAGATGCATACATTACAATTGGGCATACCCAGGTGATTGCCCAAGGGCAGGCAATGAAACTCAGGGTCTTCAAACACATAGACGCAATTCCAAAGTAAGTTACCAAAAAGAGGACACAATTTGTTAGAACGTTTTCTGGTAGCAAGGTCCATGTTAAAGTCTGGAATTATATCTGGGCAGACACGGGAGATGGGTTATTGATTTTTATATTATTATGCCCTATCAAATGCCCCCTCCCCACTGAAAAAGGACACATTCATGGGAGGATGGAAAATACAGCTTTCTTTACATTGCAGTTGGTAGTAATATGAGTTGTTTTTTTTTAAATACCAATCAGAAATTTCAGAGAAGGCTCATCTTTTCTCGCCTTCCATGACCAGAGAAAAGGTTAATGGTTTTTGCCGTATTAGACATATGGTAATCACATGTTGTAACTTAACGGGTCATTTCTAGATGGATAACCACTGTCGAGACACTATTGTGAATTTACCTAAATGAGTCGTGTGCTATCTCCTCCTGTCTTAGAGGGAGGTGGAATCTTCAAATCTAGTGATTTGTGGTCTTAACTCCACAGTTGATGGATTTCCCACTTGCGAAAGAATGACCACTGCCATATCATCCCTATGGCAGATCACTGACAGAATATCGTAACCAAAAGTATAGGGCCTCATTTACAAGAAAATGACACAGCGCGGCGCCGCAAGCCATTTAGCTGTACTGTGTTACTTCATTTTTAAAGCACAGGGTTGCGTCGTATTAACAATAATAGGACCCATCCCTGTGCTTTCCCATCGCTGGTGCACAATGGCTGCCATGCGCCAGCACAGGCACCCTTGTGTCATTTTGCAAGGGTGCCTGCGCTGCAGGGATGATTGTTTTGGTGCGGAAGTGACACAAAAACATTCATTAATGGCATTTTCCTCCTTTTGTGTGTGCTCCAGAATGCAGCACGCATAGAAAGAGAAAAAATGGAGAAAAATAAAAGTATTTCCCATCGTTACACCATTCCTATGCCTCCCCTGGGGAGATGTAGGAGTCTGACGCATTCCCAGTTTTACCAAATATTGCAAATCTTGGAATGTGTCAAGTTCCATGGATTTTGCGTGGGAACACCCATGGTAACACCCAAGAAATGCCCTTTTCATGCAGAGTAATGCATGAAAGGGGTCCATATTTACAAGACCATGAAAAGTTATGCAGGGTGACTTTACCTGACCTCGTAAATATAGGCGCAATGGGCTTGTAAATAAGCCCCATAGTGTTGACAGAATATTGTGTCAAAAAAATAGATGGCAAAAATATCAAGAAGGTAAGTGCAAATACGTAAGTTTAGGTTTTCTAATCTTAACTCCACATTTACGTAACTTGAAGACATATATATATTGTCAACTTAAATATATGTGAAGTTATATATAGTAAAACATTATGTGCCTATAGAACTTACCTTCACAATATTTTTCTCCTCTATATTTTTGACATGATATTTTGTCCCACAATATTTTTGGTTCCGATATTCTGTGTAAAAGCCATACAGGTATCGCTCACTTCAAAGTCAGCCCTTAGCTCGTTTGATTCTTCTTATATTTGTGGCACATTCTTTGCAGCACTTCTCATTCTAAACATGATGCCTTCCCATGCCAAGTTGATGATGACGGATTGGCTACATAAATTGCTAAATTGCTCACCACCGTAAATCTTGATAGACGTAATAATTTGGAAGTACGCGGGTATTACATATGGCCTTTACATTCAGGCTCATCAGCATTGATACATTCTTCAGATATTTGCTCTTAATGCTTGAAGCTTTTCAAGCTAATGGGTTATTCGTACATACCCACACAGGCTGTGAGTGCATGCCAATTCCTTCCTCCTACTCTCCCTTCCCACACCATCCCCAGATGCAGAGGTAAATTAGACGAGGCAGCACTACGTGTTCTCTGCACAACCAAACTGCTTTTATATTTAGATGCTTGACATAGATTTCACAACAATTTGCCTATTTCACTTTTACTTCGCTGGTAAGTGAATGAAATTAAATGCTGGATTAAATCCCTGCATGGATTCTAAAATTCATTTTCTCACTGGCCTACAGCACACGAGACAGATGTTGGAGGCAAGCATCTGCAGCATCACATTGCTCAGGGCTTTGCCTATAGATAGCTGGGGTTTAGCCAAGTCTACTACAGAAGCAAGGCCGATTCATTTTAGTCCTTTATCCGGTTCTATTTTTTATTGTCCTAAGCCAATTAATGTGTTCTACATTTAAATCTGCTTTGCGGATGTCACTGTCAAACCATTCACTGCAAAATCTGAACTGAGAGATTCATCTGAATAACACATTCTTAAAAAAATGCAACATTTAGTAATCCTCTCAGCTGACTTTCTTCAAAGTGATGCAACGATCAGTGTTCAAATGTTTTTATTCGGACAAACACAAACAGGACATCTGCTACTAATACTGGATGTACAAAGCTCGTTATAGGATGGATCAGACTGCACTAGACACATTAAAAGGAAAGAAGCCTGCAAGACGGCTTACTGACAGACTCACTGAAAATGAATTCCTGGTGGTCCGAATCAAACTTTTTATTCGGATGCATTGGCCTGGCTGGATAATTATCACCACACGGTTGGGACAGCATCTCAGAAAATAGCTCTCCTAGGATTATGCCTACAACTGGAGCAAATTTCAACTTTTATTTGATTTGGAAAAAAACACTATTGTGTCATTTTTACACATGTTAACACTAAATGCAAAGGTTTCACCCACTAATATAGCCTTATAGCCCACTGCAGCGGGCTATACCGGCTTTAAAGGCCCGCTCCAGCGTTAAAGGCCCGAGTCGAAGGCGAGGGCCTTTAACAAGGGAGCGGGACTTAATAGCCGGTATAGCCCAGCTACGAAGGGCTATAAGGCTATTAGGAACATTCTGCCACTAGAGGGCAGAATATTCTAACAAATAAAACAAAGGCTTCAGGGAGCGCGAGGATTGAAATCCCCTCAGGCTCCCTGAAGCCTTTGTTCGCAGCCACAGCTGTGAACAAAGAAACATTGGAATGTTGGAGCTCCGGGCTTATACCATCTATTATAAGCCCGGAGCTACTCCATTGTTTTCAATGGAGCTCTCAATATTCCAATGTTCTAATATAGCCTTATAGCCCGCCGTAGCGGGCTATACTGGCTATTAAAGGCCCGCACCAGCGTTAAAGGCCCGAGCCACAGGCGAGGGACTTTAACAAGGGACCGGGACTTTAATAGCTGGTATAGCCCTGCTACGAAGGGCTATAAGGCTATTAGAACATTCTGCCACTAGAGGGCAGAATGTTCTAACAAATAAAACAAAGGCCTCTCAAAGCTCGAGGGGATTTAAATCCCCTCGAGCTCCGAGAGGCCTTTGTAAAACATTGGAATGTTGCTCTGCGGGCCTTTACCGGCCCGTAGAAGCATGGAGCTTTCCATTGTCTACAATGGAGCTCTCAACATTCCAATGTTCTAATATCTGTTAATGGAGCTCCCAACATTCCAATGTTCTAATATCTGTTAACGACCTAAATACAGCAGTTTACAACTGAAATATGACCTGCCTTTGAGTAACAAAAGTCATGCTCCTTAGCATCAACACATGGGGTAGCGTGTTTAATGACTTTTGATACATGGGTGCTAGAAACAATTTTTTGTTAAAATCTGTGAGTTATTCAGAAGATTATGGATTATATGGCAAATGTGGCAAATTCATAATTATGCAGAAAATGCACAAATGCAGAATTCGAGAGAACGTGAATATAAGATATGGAAAGGAAATGCTGGGCATTTTATAGCATGTCTGCACGTGAGAAGGATGCACTGAGTATTTGACAGTTATCAAAATATGGGTGACAGTTAACTCAAAGGGATCTGGGTCAATCAATCAATCAATCAGCATTTGTAGAGCTGTCACCCCTGGAGGTGTCTGGGCGCTGGGGTGTGAGGTCTCCATTGAAAAGCCAGGTCTTGAGGAAACGGTAGGAAGAGGGAAGAAACAAGCAGAAAAAGGCAAAACACAGGGCAGAAAAATGAGTGAGCAGAAAAGGCAAAACAGAGGTCAGAAACTCGAGCAGAAAATGCAAAACAGAGGGGATAAAAATGAGCAGAAAAGGGCAAAACAGAGGGCAGAAAAACGAGCAGAAAAGGCATAACAGAGGGCAGAAAAAATAAGCAGAAAAGGCAAAACTGATGGCAGAAAAACGATCAGAAATGGAAAAATAGAGAGCAGAAAAACATTCAGAAAAAGGCAAAACAGAGGGCAAAAAAATGAGCAGGAAAGGCAAAACAGAGCAAGAAACGAGCAGAGGGGGCACAAACAGGTGCCAGCAGGTAGACTGACAGCAGAGGGTAGCGGACTGCGCGCAAGCTGGACAGGAGAACTGTCGCAGGCACGAGGATGTGTAAAGTGGCTGACAAGATTTATCGTTTTTTTATTCAAAATATTTATTTGTGACCCACAATACCACATTCATGAAGTTGTACACAATCAGAAAGTGTTTGTAATCAATATAGTTTCATACGGTTCCTTTTCGTATTGGGCTGATTACAAATAGTAGTCCCTATGGGTATACCCTGCAACCTTCTGTGTTGATGGTGACGTCGATTCCCGGTCATACTCCCTTCAACTTTAACAATGTTATGTGGGTTCAAAAATCCCAGTTCCTCAGTGCAAATCACTTACATCAGGAAATGTAGGCTGTATAAGAACTCCCAAACTATTTCACAGGGGATTTGAAAACTAGTGCATGGGTAACAAGGCTGTTAGCAAATCAGATTTGGACTTTTAGACTCTGCCTAGATGACTTTTTTTTCTATTTAAATGCTGTCACAAACTGAATGGATTGAAACCAAACCTCAGAAATGGGTTATTCTCGACCAAATTTTGATGTAAATCTGACCAGAAACTTGTGATGAAGAAAATATTTTGAGGGATTTGGTGTTGTTTTCAACTTTAGGCATCCCCTTATCTCCCCCTAACACTTGGTCAATGTTTACATTTATAAAAATATCTGAGGGACATAAGCACCTTTTGTGAAATATTTTTTGCAGATATATTAAATTGGGTAAAAGTTATTAAAGATAAAATGACCTTGAGAATGACTTCAACATTACCTGTGTAATAAAGTAGTGACTTAAAAACCTGCCCCGGCTTATCTCTCATAAAAATATGCCTTACATCCCCTTCAGTGGTTTTCACAGAAAAAGCAAGGCTTTTCGCAAAATCCAATCACTTTGTCTATCCTGTAGGGGGCAGTCATACAATTTTGGGCAAGCTACAATAGAATGGAATGTTATGTACAAGACAGTGAATCACACTGCCAAATGCTGATGCCAATCTTGTTTCACTAGACAGGTCAAGTAGCTTCAGTGCCAAAAGACTCAGGTGGGTACTGGTTGGCATAGAACAGCTAGTGAGTCAGTACAACATCACTCTCTTTGACTATATATCAATGTTGCTAATTTATTGAAAATGACTGAACGGATTTGCATCAAATCGCAAATGGCACACTTTCTGAGTAAAGTTCTAACTTTTTGCCATATTGGTGTAGTTCAGTGTTAGAAATGGGGGTCTCTAGTTGGCAGTGGTTTGCACCCTGTGCAAATAGGGACCCTTCCTTTTAGTCAGGATAAGGGGATTACACACTTATATAACCCCTGATCACCGCCTTGGTAGCTTGGCACGAGCAGACAGGCTTATCTCAGAGGCAATGTGTAAAACATTTGTACAAACCACACAAATTAACACAGTGAAAACACTACAAATGGACACCCCACTAGTAGTAAAAGTAAAGTATCTTTATCTAAACCAAACAAGACTAAAAGGACAAACATTCAACACACACAGCTCAAGATATGACTTTTAAAAGGTTTCAAGGAATTCTGTCCATAGAAATCTAAGGATGAGTGATTTTTACGCAAAGTACCTCAAATGCGTCAAAATCCACAAGGCAAAAAAGCCGCAGACATAGCGATTCATCAGTTCCTGAGTCCTTGAGAGGTGATACGACAGTCCTGCTGCAAGCAGGAGAAGTGATGCACCGAATCCGGACTGTAGGGGGAAGTGATTCTGGTCTGTGGGTATGGCATCGGAAAAACTTGCCGTACAGGTGTGATGAATGAGAAAATTCAGGCATTTCGGGTGCTGCGTGGATTTCTGTAGCCACTTAATGGTGATGCGTAGATTCTTTTAGAGTGGCCTGAGTTGGAGACAGTGTGTGGTGGTTCCTCAGGCTGCGGGCAGACGCTGTGTCAATTTCTTTGGCTGCACGGGGCTGTGCGTCGGGAATTTCTTCCGCATGGCGTTGCTGCATCAGAAAATTCAGCCACAAGAAGAGCGAAGCGTCAATTTTGTAGATTTCTTCAGTTCTTCACAGCTTTCTGTAGCAAGAACAACCTCCAGGAGCCCGGAAATGGAATAGACACCCCTAGGCAGGTCAGAACTCCAAGCAGTGAAGTTCAAGAAGGCTGTAGGTGAAGTATTTGCTTCCCTGAGACTTCAGAACAGGAGGCAAGAAAACACAAGCCCTAGGAGACCCTTCTCAAGCAGGTTTCACTGCAAAGTTCAGTCTTTGTCCTCTCCTTGGCAGAAGCAGCAACTGCAGGCCAACCCAGCAAAGCAACACACAGCAAAGGGGCAGTCTACTCCTCACAGCTCTTCAGCCCTTCTCCTTGGCAGAGGTTCCTCTCGATTCCAGAAGTAATGTAAAGTTCTGTGGTTTTCGATCTAATACTTCTACCCCTTTTTTACTTTCAAGTCTTTGTTCAGAAAGTCTCTCTCGCTCAGTAAAACCAGTTCTGTCCTCCCTGGTCCAGTTTCACTACAGGAGGTGGAGACAGCATTGCACAGAGCAGCCACAGCCTATTCAGGTGCTAGTGACAACTCCTCTCACCACTCCAGCCCAGGATGGCCCATCAGTGTATGCAGGGCACACCTCAACTCCCTTTGTGTGAGTGTCTGGAGTGTATGCACAAACAGCCCCTGTCAGTCTTAAACCAGACGGTGAATCCACAAGCAGGCAGAGGCACACAGGATGATTAAACAAGAAAATGTCCACTTTCTAACAGTGGCATTTTCAAACACACAATTTAAAAACCACCTTTACTAAAAGGTGTTTTAATAAATTCTGAGTCCAGAGAGGACAAACTCCAAATCTCTAGCTGTTCCCAATTGAAAGTTACCCTTGTAAAATGTTACAAGGCATCTCCAATGATAGCCTATGGTAGATCAAATCCTTGCAATAGTGAAAAACAACATTGGCAGTATTTCACTATCAGGACATGTAAAACACACCAGCACATGTTAGTTAGTTAGTTAGTTTTTAGGTTTATAAAGTGCCTGGTTACACCAGCTGGTGTGTCCCCGCGCTATTTCCTTCAACTGACAATTCCAAGAATCATTTGTCTGCAGTTCGAGAATGGCTCTTATCTACTGTGTAAAAAGCCATGTTTTTAGTCTTTTGCGGAAAACTTTCTGTGATTGTTCCTCCCGAAGGGACACGGGAAGCTCATTCCAGCTCTTAGCTGCCAGATAGCTATAAGAGCGTGCGCCCATGCGTGCTCTTTTTATCCTTGGGACTTTGGCCTGATGTGTCCCAGTAGATCTTAACTGGCGTTCCGTTTTATATGGTAAAAGTAGGTTGTGCAGGTATGTAGGGCCTTTTTTCTGTAGAATACGATGGCCAAAACACAGTGCCTTGAACGTGATCCGTTTCTGAACAGGCAACCAATGCAGTGTTTCCAATGCATTCTTAGAAGGTGCCCTTCTCGGCAGGTTCAGAGCCAGACGGGCAGCTGCATTCTGGATGGATTGCAATTTCTGAAGACCCTTTTGGTAGCGCCCAAAAGCAGCACATTCCCGTAATCCAGTCTTGTCGTGACCAAAGCATGGATCAAGGTTTTTCTGGCAGAGATAGGAAGAATGTCCAGGGTTTTCCTGAGAATCTTCAGGATTCCGAAACATTTCCCCTCGTTCTTTTAATCTGGGCATCGAAGGATAGTTTTGAGTCCATCCATACTCCCAGATTTTTCACCTCAGTCTTCGGAGAAGGAACTGGTCCTAGCATAGTTGGCCACCAAGCCGGCGACCATATAGATGGAGAATTTCCTACTATTAATACCTCTGTCTTGCTGCCATTTAGACTTAGGCAATTATCTGACATCCATCCTGCCAGGTCTTTCAGGCAGGCTGCAAAGCTGTTAGCTGCTTGAGGTGAGTTAGGAGCCAGAGTGACCACTAGCTGAGTGTCATCTGCGTACGACACGATTGAGACTCCATGTTTTTCTACAATGTCGGCCAGGGGTGCGACATATAGATTGAAGAGAGTTGGGCTCAAAATTGAGCCCGGCGGCACCCCTGTGCCAAGGTAATGGGTTTGGATGTGTACGCAGATTGTATCACTTGAAAGCTGCGGTCCTGTAAGTAAGATACCATCCAATCCATCGCAGCCCCCACCACACCCCCCATTCTGAGACGGTGTATAAGCAGCTTATGTGACACCGTATCAAAAGCCGCGCTCAGGTCTAATAAGACCAGCGCAGTTGTCAACCCTTCGTCCACTCTCTTCCGTATCGTCTCAGTGGCAAACAGCAGAGCTGTCTCTGTTGAATAGGTTGGTCTGAAACCAGATTGGGAGTGATGTAGTAATCTATTTTTCTTTATATGTCCCTCAAGGT
The DNA here is from genome assembly GCA_963921515.1 of Calotriton arnoldi. Classification (NCBI taxonomy): domain Eukaryota; kingdom Metazoa; phylum Chordata; class Amphibia; order Caudata; family Salamandridae; genus Calotriton; species Calotriton arnoldi. Next base: position 358,395 of record CAWUFW010007869.1, read on the forward strand.
GTATATAAACCACTTTTTCCGCAATTTTGGAGAAATATGGTAGCAGTGAGACCGGTCGCAGATTTGCTAATAGGTTCCCATCCACTGTGGGTTTTTTCTTCAGTGGGCGAACCATTGCTCGCTTCCACCTGTCAGGTAGCTGACCTTCCTGAAAAGAGGTGTCCAGCAGTTGTTGGATATAGGGCAATATTACCTCTAGTCCTGCACCAATCACTTTAGGAATAGCTCTACCTACCTTTCATCCAAGCTGCACCCTGCCCATGGGGGTACCTTGGGCCTACCTTAGGGGTGGTGTACATATAAGAAAAGAGAAGATTGGGGCCTGGCAAGTGGGGGCACTTGCCAGGTTGACATGGCAGTTAGAAACTGTGTGCACAGACACTGCAGTGGTAGGTCTGAGACACATTGGAAAGGCTACTGGTGTGGGTGGCACAATCAGTGCTGCAGGGCCACTAGTAGTCTTTGAATTACAGGCCCTGAGCACACACAGTGCACTTTACTAGGGACTTACCAGTAAATCAAATATGCCAATCATAGATAACCAATCAGGTTTACAATTTACAAAGGGAGTAGTGGCAAAGTGCTCAGAGTACCTAAACCAGCAAAAATGAAATCTAGCACACAGTCGAAAATACTGGAGGTAGAGGCAAAAAGTAAGAGGAGACCACACTAAGGATGCCAGGTCTAACATACAGTTCAGATGTTTTTCTGCACTTCAGATCAAATTTTCCTATGGGAACTAAAAAGGGGAGTCATACTTTTGGGACCCGCACCATTTATTTTGGTTCCTGCTTGGTGGATCAGTGTGAAACGTTCCTTGAAGCAGTCAAAGTTGATTAACTTTTTTTCTTGGAAAGTTTTGTGCAGATTGTTAAACAGAGACAAGATTATTTAAAAAAATGCCTTTCCTATGAAAGGATGGCCTAACTATAACCACACTAGCAGCAGCTCCACCAGTGTATATATATATATATTACTTTACATTGCATTATATATACAAATATAGTGTGATCCCATCAAGATGAATAGAGAACTAACACTATTTTGGTGAGTGTTCAAGGTTTTAAAAGTGGGTGACCCCTTTAAAGCATATGGAAGCATTTATTTGTTAGGCGGGTGAATACTGGGCCTGGGCTAAATGTAAATTACAATTTTTCCATTACCATTTCACCCATGGTTTTCAGTGGAATTCAGGGAGATGAGGGTTTTCCCCATTAAACTTGAAATACTAGTGCTAGAGCATTTTTAATAAATCTAAATTAATGCAATTAACATGTAGAAATAACATGTAGTCCTCAAAATGAAAAGTCACATTTTAAGCACCAGGCTTTCATAGCTACATCGATTAAGTTAGAAAGACTTCTGAATGCATTTGTTTCATTTTCTTTTTTCTATGACCTAATGTCAGTAATGTGAGATGTTAAACTTTCAATGATAATTCAAAAATGCTGAACTGAACATAAACTAATAGAAAACATTAGATTTTTACCTTCCCATAGCGATATCTTCATAGAATACAATAATGGATTAAATTGTGTAGTTTAATTTTCACAAAATGTTTCTTCCTAAGTAAAACTCACAAGTGAGAATGCATGAGAATTGCATGATTTCATCTATATGATGCAGATACCTAACCATGAACTTTTTTGTCTTGTAGTAAAAATGAACGGTGGGAATCTAACATCTACTTGTACAATGTTTATGAAATGTTTCATTTTAACACTTAATATCTGTAAGCCTTTGTCCTGAACAGCTAGGATGACGAAAACTTTCCTGTTCCCATGATGAGACCACACAATGAAAGGCTGAGAAGACAGAAGAATGCAACATTTTACCTTAGTGATATATATTGAAATGTTATATTAGTGTGTGTTCCGAGAGTAGTGGTGAGTGATTCCACTTGAGAGATTCTTTAAACCCTATCCAGACTCTCTGGAGAGCCATTTGCTCTGATTCTCTCAGAGAGACCATTAATTTTCCTTGCCTGAATTTATGCTGCTCTGAGACTCTATTGAGACGCTTTAACTTCTCTTCATGGGAAGTGCTGTTCAATTTAGAATTGATGAAGTTTTATGCTTTCACCTCTTGATTTGGTACTCTTTATGGGTTCTAGAGGATACCTTTCCCACTTTCCCTAGAGTTAGAATAGCGATTTACTTACATAGAATGTGCTTAATTCAATTGTTGTGTATTGCATTACTGACAAATTGATTACCTATTTTGAGAACTTATAAATAAAGAAATACTTACAGAAAGTCTTAATAAATCGTTAAACTCATACCAAATGTCATAATTGACTACAAAGTGATGATAATTGAATTGTGCTATATTGATTGATTTGATTTGCAGCTTCTGATTAATTATTTTCTTACGTCCAAGGTTTTTCAGCACCGGGCCCAGTATTATGAGCGGGGACGTTTCTCCGGATGAGTAATTAAACTGACACCATAAACAAAATATTTATTTAAAGACCCTGCTCCACCACTAGTCTGACCAGTTATTAGCACTAAGGGTCACTTGTAATTAGAGCTTATGTATCCTAGAAGAGACTTTCTCTGTCCTTACAATTGTGAACACTTGGTTATGAAGAGCACCATGACTGCAGTCATTGTGAAACTTGTGAACAACAAATGTTGATTTTAGTTTGAGTATCTAGTTTTATTATGTTGTATTCATTGTTAAAACCATATGGGTTTATGGTTGAGCATGTTTTCTAAGAGTTTGAGTTTGTTTTTTACTGTGTATATATTTTAAAGGTGTTACTTATGTTTTTCGTTATGCAGAATAACAACTTTGGCTTCACATTCCATCTTTATTCTGATTGTGACAACCGTGCTACATTATGTCGGGCTGTTTCTGTGGACTTTGCAGTCCCAGTTTAACAATCACTCTCAAATGAGAATGTTCTGGTAATACCCACTAATCAGGTAACTACTTACTGAGAGTGTGAAGGGAATGTAGCCTCCTAATGTCTCCTAGACACTGATGTGTAGTCATGGTCATCAATTTATCAAATGCCAGTGTAAACGAATGTGACATCACTCACCCTTTGACCTCAATGACATTACAGGAAATTACATCCTTTAAACTTCAATGCTACTTGACCTTATTCCTGATGGCATCACAATAATTGATGTCACTGAACAGCAGTGTATATCTCAAAGAGAAAATGTATTTCTAAATCAAAGAGAGATTAACAAAAAAGAGATTAAAAATAAATAATGGTCACGACCACCAATATTAATTCATGTAGTCATCATATTGAATATTATCTATGGCTTAGTTTGCTTTTATCATTGTTAGCAAGTTTTGGTTTATGATCACTTGTGTGGAAGTATCACACTTGTGAAGCGTAAGGGTGAATGCTTTGTTTAAGCACATCATTAGGTGTGGCCCGGGAAAATGTAGTAGCGGTTTCACCACCCTCACATAATAAAGAAAAGCATAAATAAAACCAAAATATATATATATATAATTACATAGTTACACTTCCTTTGGATCACCTCTTGTTATCCACTGGGAGTTTAACAGTCAGTCACAGTTTGCTTCTGCCCACTGCAGCATACAGCATGGTGCAATGGGTCAGCCCACTTTATTCTTTGGCTGACTAGCCCTGCAAGTGGTGGTCTTTTGTCTGATCACATATGTATATCTGCCTAAAAAGAAGTGCATATCAGTGCTGGGGATGATGGGCCAATACTTTACTTTTCAAATGCATTTTTCTTTTTTTCTTTATCCTTTTTTAGCGCTAGTCAAAACCTTTTGATTTTACTAAAGTTATCTATGGGGCTGTTATTGTGTCACTCGCATTCTTCTTCTGTTGGCTAACTTCACTGTGATTTACAGCATTTTGCTCTTTTACAATCAGCGCAATCACACACAAAGTTGTTCCTTTCGGGGGCAGGGACAATTATGGAAATGCACGTTTTTTTAGCCAAAAAATATTTTTTGCTTTTAGCCATTTTTTTAGATTGAAGAAAGCCCAGCAGCTTCCCCAGCAATAAAGTTTTGCAACAACCAAGATAAATTTAAACAAGTATTGATAAAGTCAGGCCTATTAACTTTGCCAGTGCTTGTTTGCTTTTCTGTCATCCTTGTGTGTTTAACCTATGTCTTCAGGTTACAGTAATTCAGAACCAATAGGACCTTTTCCTTATGCCAATAAGAATAATATTTCCCAGAGACTAACAATAAAACTAATACAAAGGGTTTCTATATCTGATCTAAGTACTCTTCCCAGCTAGAAAAAGACCCTTATGTTTCCATTATAATTGTATAAGATTACTTTTTTTTTTTAACACTTAGGTGGCATGATTTTTGCTTTTTTTGGCTATCCTTTAAATAATAAAACATAAACATCATACCAGCTTGCCAAGCCAGGCCCATTGGCTTTGCCAATGGGTGTTTTCATGCATTCACAAAAATGAAGTATGCCAACAATTTGTTTCACTTTATAGTGTATTCGAAAGAGTGCCACACTCCCGAATTCATTTATTTTACAAAACAGAAAATGTAATGTCAAAGTAGTAGCAGCAGAATGCAATCATTGCTAATCAGGCCACTGTTTACAATCTGTTCTTGATACTCCAAGCTCAAGTGAGTAGTCAAGGCCTAACTCAAAGTGATGTTGAGTCAGGGTACGGTACAACACAGAGTTGCAATTAGAATATGTATGTCAAGATAGAGTTGTGGTTTTTGTAAATTCGCAAGACTTTGCTGCACAAATAGTGTTAAAATGGTAAAAAGCTCAAAACACAATTCACAACTAAACAGTGATACAATACAGCAATACAACTAGGGTCCTAGGTAAAGAAAATGAGGAAACACAGAATAAAACCAATGTAATTGCTGCAGTGCTCCCCGTGAAAACTGCTCCTTTTATTAAATGGCCTTTACAGTAGGGTACCATTGTGTTTTTTCTGTGTCTGTTTTCAAAAATGGGCAGCTCAACCTTCCTTTAAGCTAAATTGTAATGCCAAAGTGTTTGTTGTGTTTGCTATATCTATTGTGCTAGTTTGCCTAATAGGAGTCTGTCTCGAACACCAGAGCCTCAATTGCCCCCGGACCTACAATGTATTGTAGATGTGGCCACTGTTTCCAATCCAGTTCCCTCCTCGTGCTTTGCTCCTTCCTTTTTAGGTCGAGCATTCAAGACCTCTTGTATATACTTTAGTATATACTTATATGTGTATGTACTTTGTGGGCTCTGGAGATCAGCCCTAGGACTTGTCTGCTTTCACTTTGGGACTTTTTCTGTTCAACTGCCTCTATTTAACTGTCTTGATAGAAAACGACCAGTAGAGCTCAGTAAAATACCAGAATTGCTTCCTGCCTGTTCAACTGCCTCTATTTAACTGTCTTGATAGAAAACGACCAGTAGAGGTCAGTAAAATACCAGAATTGCATTCAGCTGAGGGACTTTCTTTTTTTAATTTTTCTGGCAACTGTCTCTATTTAACTTTCTTGATAGAAAACAACCAGCAGAGGTCAGTAAAATACCAGAATCACTTTAGCATTCTCTAGATTCCAGTCCATAGAAATTGTCTTCCACGAGCACCCGTAGACAATAATATTTTTTTCAAATCTTGTATTTTCAGTGATATGATCACCGAAGGCCATGATTTTATATTAAAAATAGAGCTTTGGACTATACCCTTTCCTGCTGAAAGGCAATATTTCTCTCCATGTGTTCCCATACCTGGCGTGTCACGCAGTTTGGTGCTTACTTTCCCTCCATGTTAAAGAACAGTAGATGTTTCAGCACCCAGGCGAATGTGCTGCATAGCTAAATACATATAAGGTCCCAAAGGCGAGACTGATTGCATTGCAAATGCTTGTTCTGTATGTATTTACCCGGTTTTACCTCGAGCCGGTAATGTTGACTGCATCTGTGTCCGGAGCAGATGTCCTTGTCTCTTTCGGGACATCACAAAGGTTCCAGTCAATGTCAAGTGATGCAGGTATTGGCCATGCAAGCCATTCTGTTCATTTATTGCACATTAGGGAGTGTAGCATTTTGTTCTTAAAGTGTCTGTTTTGTTTATTTGAGTTTGAAAAACAAAAAAGAGAAAAATCAAAGAAAAAGAGAAACAAGCTTCATGTCAAAATGCCCTGCTGATTTTATTATTGTGTATTCTGTGCCTGCTCTGTTGTTTTGCCTTATATGTGCTCTGACTTGATCGGGTGCCTCTTGTTTTCCCTTTGAACTGCCAGTTCTCTGGTATCGTTTGTAGATGTGCCTACTGTTTTGCAGGACTGCCTTCTTCACATGTTTAGCCCTTCCACGGGCTGCATTCCCAGTTTTAGCCGAAGCAAGTCTCCATTGTCCAGTTCGTTGACCGTGTGGCCGATTTCTAGACTTCTGTATGGCTCCTGTCTGTTTTAAGTGAGGTGGTATTGGCCCTCCCAAGATGCATGTTCATTAAGGCTGCATAAACCTGTGCAGTACCACACTGAGGAGCAGATTTATTCAACTTCACACAATGCAGCAAGCCACCTTGCTGCGCTGATGAAAGGGAAAGGGCAAGAATGAGCAGTATTTAACATAATACGACACATTCCTGTCCTTTCCTTGTGCTGGTGCCCTTTTGGCTGCCTAGCGCCAATGCAGGTACCCTTGCACCAAGGGGCAAAGCTGCCTGCATTGCAGATAGGATTGTTTATGTGCAGGAAGGAACACCTTCCTGCACAAAAACCATCTTCTGAGGCTTTTTCTTCTTTCTGTGTGTGCTGCAGAATGCAACACACATAGAAAGAGGAAAAAACGAGGAGAAATAAAAATATTTCATCTCGTTACGCCTTGTAGCATTTTGACGCATTTCCAGGTTTGCCAGTAATGGTACAACTGAGAATATGCCAAAATCCTTGGGTGGACACGTGGGAACACCAATGCCCCATCCATTGAACACCTCCCTGGGGTGGAGTGACGCAACACAGTGATTTGCACTGCGTTGCGTTACTCTGTATTTATCAAGTCATGCAGGGCAAGTCATGCAACTTAGGTTTTATGTCGCCCTTGCGCCCCGTTGCTTGGCGCAAGGGAGACACAAAACCATCATAAATATGCCTCTGAGTATTTACACTGTCTGTTTTGTTAACTGCTCAGCGTTTATAAAAAAAATAGGAAAAACATCAAGGAAGCCAGTGTGCTGAAGGGTAGGAGGGGGGCTTAAGGCTTGACATAAAATAAATAATTAATACCATTTTATCTCCTGGTCAGAAATATCTGCCAATCCAATACAAAATGACAACTAGCAAACATTAGAACAAAATGATTTCCTCTCTAATTTGCCATAAAGTGAGCTCTCTAATGGTGACAATGATAATAAAGTTCTTCTCTGCTACCAAGAACAGCTGTAGACATCTCTATACCTCCATGGGAGCTTTCAGGTGCATAACAGTGCATTCATATTGAGATGTCGACTTCCGCAGCAAGCATAGCACATTATTCTATTTGAATACATAGGAACCTGTGACATTCTATTCATTACTATATGGAAGAATGTTTACATTTGTGATTATTTTTACTGGTGTACACTTTGAAAATAGAGAACGATCACACTTGTACATATGTTTATTCCTGTATTCTTGCTCCTGCAGTTTCCCTGGTGTTGCAAAGTCATCCTGTGTGGCCTGTGCATCCCCATTTTTCTGCTGACTGGTACTGGTGGCAACTGACTCTGACTGTCCATGGGCTCTGTCTAACCAGGCCCAGGTCTGGTGCTATGTTGAAAACACAATGAAAACACACACATACATGAGTGTACACTATATATTAGGGTACACATATTTGGCAGGACCTACCCTATAAGTCCCTAGTACATAATAGGGCAGGGGTGTTAAAACTACCTTTAGGTCCCTAAAATATAATAGGGCATGACAGTGTAGAGGCCAGCAGCCCTTTCTGCACTTGCATGTGTGCACTGCCTGAGGTCATTTTAAAAGTAGCCTTGTGTTGCAGCACTGCTTTTAAATGTAAATTGTGCCCAAAATCGGCTTTGTTGGTGGGGCACTTAAAAAGTGATAAACTACAATATTGAATACCATTCAGGGACTTAGAAGAATGGTATTGATAAATCCAACAAAATGCCATTGTTGAATGTATCCTAAAGTCTACAGAAAAGAAGTTATGACTTTCTTGTCTGTAATCCAAACTTCAGCCTCCATGCCATCTTCCCTGATTGGTCAGAGTTAACAGGATTAGCCAGGCTGCTTTGATGAAGTTGTCGTGTAGTTCCTATAAAACCTACACAGGATCTGCGCGTTCGGACAGCATACACTGTAGGATTGGTGTCGGACTGATTCTGAACACCCCCACCGGGTATGTTGGCCTTTTGTACCAGCTAGCTCACAGTGCCACTAAAATCTCCTCTTAACAAGGAGAGAATAGTTCTTGGCAACCATCGAACATGACAACCCTGATCCCTCAGGGCCTTGGAAACAATATACTACTTTTCGCTCAGTCACTCATGCTTGCTTAGTCTGTCTTAGAGAGGTACACAGAATAAACAGGCTGGGCGTTTTCAATAAGTATTTACTGAACAGTTGTTATTCTGGTGTAAAATAGATGAGCTGCAACAACCGTTAGACAGTAGTAGATATATAGGATTAGAAGCACTATGAAAGTAAATGGATGGTAAAGCTCTACCATCTTGCAGTAATCATGAATACATACAAGTACATAAAATATATGATAATAAAAAGATGCGTACTCCTACGATGTCTCCCTAACTAGATGTACCTAATTGTACCTAGCACGTGTGTAGGTGTTAAGCCAAGAATCCCTCTAGGATAAAGTCAACCCCATTACCTGAAGTGAGAGACTGTGGGACCCCGTCTTGGTCTCGAGTTGGACACCCCGCGAGGGATGTTAGACCACTGCGAGCTGGAGTGTCTGCATGCAGGAACCTCAGCGTCTCTGGTCAGTGTGTCTGCCGGGAAGCCCTGATCTCCTCTGGCTATCTTAGCAAGATGTGATGTATATATACCCATAGGTCTCCCCAGGGGTCCTACCTCGCTGTATTACTGTGTCGGACTAAGGATGACGTCGGGCATGAACTTTATACATAGATATTATACAGGAGATGGTAGTCCTGCGGTGCTTCCAAGAATCCTCATGCATAATGTATGAGATTTCGAACTAGGGAAAACCCGCGTTCTGAATGCAGTGTCGTATCTAGGTAAAAGGTCAGTCCCTGTAAACCGTTATAAGTGTAATGTAGGGAAGAATATAGGTGAAGGGTTATGAAGTTGCCTGGGCCTATATTATGGTACCTATATGGAATATAACACCCACTCCTCTTCCGAATGGACGACATAGTTAAGTTCTCCACGTTCTACTAGGTTGACTAGACACTGGTACGCTAATAGTTTACAAAAAAAACATTAGTTTTCAGTTTAAAAATAATAAAAAGTTCTAAAAAATCTTTTAAATGGTTTAAAAAGGAAATTGTCACTCAAGCCATAGCTCCAATGTGTTCATAGGTATAGTTCAAACTACTACGAGCATTTGAAAGCCATGCATGCTCAAAAGAATGTCAATTTTGTTATGGAGTTCCAATTTTCAGTTTGTTTTTCAAAAAGTCGAATTTCTCCCAGCACATGACGGGCCAAATGAGTCAAATGTTTATGTGTCCTGCTGGTAGACGCAACATTATCGTTGCCTGCTTCAGCAGACGACGGTCCCTGTAACACCTCGCAGATTATGTCAATTGAGCACAGATGATTTTCCGTGCTGTCCACAGCCGACGCTGGGGCAGCCTGTGCGACATCCAAGGCCTGGGTGTCGGAGGAGGAGCCGGTGTCCATACAAACAGGAGCCGTGACTACCTGTGGAGGCTCTAGGAATGCCGCCATCAACATTGGAATACGCTGGGGACACTGCAGAACATGGGCCGTTATTGGGTCCAGTAAAGCATCAACGTCCGGTTGCGCACATGATGGGAGTGTCAGACAGAGATCCAACACACATTCTTCTCCACAAAACAGGCATCGGAGGGCAGGAAAGATGCAGTCCATCCAGACTGGTCTAAATGACAAGAACCAAGATGCGCTTAGTTCTCTCAGGCGAGGTGTGCCCAGATGTTGTACCATGCGATCACAGTATTTTTGCTCCAGGAGTACTGTTTCCATCTCCTTGGTGACTGGGACGTCCATTGCGTAGCAGAAAAATTACGATCAGGATACCTGCTATTAGAAACAGGATCAGCGGAAGTCCTCCAAAAATGCTTCCAAATACGGACTGTATAAAGTTTGGTATAACCCTGAGGACCGTCTGAAAGGTGCTTAATAGTCCAGAACCTATGGTCTTAAATAGGTGGACAATGCCTGTCGTATCAGACATGTTAAAGATATAATTTACCATTTCTGCAAAATGGAAGAGGCAATTTGTACGTAGGAGCACCTGTATCTCTGCTGAAGACCTTGCGATATGGAGATCAAAAGTCTCTCGAGCGAAGGTTAAGGGTACAGACTTCTGTAAAAGCATGGCTTTCATTCTGCTCAAAGCATCGAACCGTATTAATGAAACATTTAGCGAAGGCCATAACGGTGCCTCCCTGACTGTATGTGTTGGTGGAAACAATACTTTTTTTAAATTTTTTTATATTTTATTTTGTAGGTCAGATAAACAAAGTCTCTTACACATTTCTTATGTTTACAGTTACAGCATTATACATAGCAGGGTATATTTATCAGTACAGTGTACATTGCCATCTCCGGTTGCATCAAAATTTACATCATAGGCCATGACTCACTTCGTGTTGATATATCACAGTCTCAAATAGTCCAACATCGTTCTCTAATAGATTCGCACATCCCAACCCTTCTCAGCTCTCTGGTTGTGTTGAGAGAAGGTACTGTACTAAGGGGTCCCAAAAGTCACGGGGCCTAGAGGGCTGGGGAATCTCGTCCGCATACAGGTCCAGTTGTGTTTTGCAATAGGTCATGTCTTTTATCCAGTCCGCGGATTTCGGCATCCGTTTACTTCCCCATTTTATTGCTATTCTTCTCTTTGCCAGTAGCAATGCTATCGCCAAAAATGTACGTCTACTCGCCTTCTGAATCTTATATATGCCCAATAAGCATACTAGAGGTGTATTAGGAACTCTCTCTCCCAGCATCTGTGTGATGGTGTTAGTGACATCTGTCCAATATGGTTGTAACACCGAACACGCCCATGCCACATGCAGGAAATCTGCCCCTGAGGTCTGACATCGTAAACATTTATCATCAGCTTTTAATCCATAAGCATGTAGCTTTTTTGGCGTGTAATATACCTGATGGATATATTTAAAATGTATAATTTTTAAATTACAATTGGATGTTAGCAATTGCAATTGCATACAGCTGAAGTCCCAGTCTTCTTTAGATATAGCTATACCCAATGCCTCATCCCATCTAGCAAGTGGTCTATTGAACTCTTGGTGTTGTTCCCTTTGTGATGTATTGTACAGTTTCGTGACTAGGTTTTGTCTCGTGGGAGAGATCAAAAGCATCTGCAGCGCATTGTGTGTCTGTGGCTCTGCAGGGAATGAGGGATACAGGGCACTAATCGCCATGCGCAGTCTTAAATATGCAAATATCCTCAGCGGAGTGTGGGGAGCGTTTGCCATTGCACTGTCTTGTGTTATGTATACGTTGTTCGGGAAAACGTCGCCCATGGTCCTGAGGCCCAGTTTATGTAGTTCCTGCGTCAGTTTCTGTTCCTGCGTCACCGTAAGTTGTGGATGGTGTCTAAGTGGAAGGGCCGGTGCGTATGAAGGAAGTTTACACGCTCTCTTCGCCAGTGTGTACCAAGCCCTAGATGTACAGAGTGCCGGTTGTATCGTCCGACTGGGGCAATAGTGTCTAGGATCCGCGATGAGGGAAAGTAGTGGAGTAGGAGTCATGCTGTCAAGCTCCACCGCAACATACATGTGGCACAAAACCATGTGGCTGAAGCCAAAAATGTGCATGCTGTGCCTGCGCGCAATAGTAGTACAATTGCAGATCTGGCGCACTAAAGCCTCCTTGAACGTAAGGTCTCGTCAGCTCTCTCCATCCCACCCTTGCCTGCTTTCCTGCCCATGTCAGGCGAATTTGCGCCGCTCGGAGTCTGGCAAACAGAGCTAGTGGAAGCCACACCGGGATGTTCATAAACAAATATAAGAATTTGGGCAAGACCACCATTTTCTGCAACGCTATTCGGTCAGCCATCGACAATGGCAGACGGATCCACCGAGTCACCTGATCCTCCAACTTGGAGATTGCCCTGCCATAATTCTCTCTTATCACCATTTCAGGGTCCCGATGTATCCAGACGCCTAAATATTTTATCGGATCCGTCCGCCACTGCAGTGGGAAATCGAGAGAGGGCCTGTTTGTCGCAGGGGTGAGGGGAATTACCACGGATTTATCCCAGTTGATATGTAACCCTGAGTAGTGAGCAAATTTTATGTATTCTCTTATAAGCATGTTCAGATTCGCATCAGGATAATTGGTGTACAGTACCATATCATCTGCATAAAGTGATATGCTGATCGGCCTCAGCTGGAATTGTAGCGCTGTCGTGGGGTGTCCCTGTCTAATCTTACAGGCCAGTGGTTCTAAGGCCAGAGTAAATAACAGCGGGGATAGGGGACAACCCTGTTGTGTCCCTCTAAATATACGAAATGGCTGCGAGACTACGCCATTATCTCTGAGTCTGGCGGCGGGGTCTGTGTATAATATTTCAATCCATTTTAGAAATGGCTTCGGGAATCCCATGCGCCGCAACACACAAAACATGTATGGCCATTCCACCAAATCGAACGCCTTGGCTGCGTCCAACAATGGTGGAAACAATACTTGCATTCAGCAAGTAACCCTGGAGTTCACGGTTACCAGATATGCGATGCCCGGAAGAATCCCACAGCAACCTTGATCGTTCAGCATCTAGTAACTCCCATTCGAAAGTAGCCCGAACACTGGAGTGATCACGGCAGCTGGGGTACCCCTCAAGTGACAGGACAAGTTCGATACTGAACCGCTACACACCCCATGCAGCATTATATCCTGACATATGAGTGATCCACTTAAAGTGTTCTCACAGTTCGTACCGCTTAACAACACTTCTCTATCCCCACTCCGGCATCGAAATCTGTACGGTAATTCCCAAGATTCTTTGATGAATTTGCTACCCATTTCTTCATATCTGCCTGCCTGCTTTTGTTCAAGGCAATATTGAAATTGAAAAGTAGTGACCGGTAGAGTTATGTGGCCATGGACTAACCATTCTGTGGACGGTGATTCTGCCACTGTGAAGGCTAATCTATCCAGTTTTTCAATACGCAGCAGTGTATATTTTGCACCCCTTTGTGCCATCTCTATCTGTTTGTCTGTTAGGTTATATGAAGAAAACAGAGATGTACTTTTGATGAAACGCCAAGGCACATAGCCTGTGCGCAAAGATTGCAGCGTCCAGCTTAACAATATAATAGAACGTAATTGCGATTGCCCGTGCTGTAATATGGACAAATCCTGTTCCAATATATCTATTGCAGAAGATACAATGTTGCACAGTGAATATATCCTGGAGGTTAGTGTAGTTAAACCATTGTCAACCACTGCTAGAGCTTTCTCTAGGTTTATACGATCTATTTCGCGTAATCTCTCCGCGGCCTCTTGTTGTCATATTTTCCAAATTTCATTATAGACAGCATAATAGAAACATTTGTGACGTGGCTTTCTAGGACCTAATAAAAAATCCCATAGATCCACATCCTTCGTAAGTAAGGATAAGTGTTGTTTCACCTGTGACAGTGTTGAGGTTCTTAGCCAATCGAGGCATAACTTCCCAACACTGTATGATGTCACTACCCCTGGATGTTCTCTCTGTACATAGCGTGGATCTGGCCTGTTGATTTTAAACCCTTTGGCTTTACCCATGAATCTTTCCTGACATCTATTGCTGTCTGTGGGCCAAACCAACCATCCCTTCCAATCAGGGTCTGATCTATTGTATTGCATGATCTCATCTAACGTAATTCCTTCTTGGAATGTTATGTTACCCTCGGTGTGTGATGGTGTGGGCATCCAAGGTGTATTCAAGTCTTTGTTCTTGGCTATTCCAAGACAGGAAGTTTGTTGCACAGTTTTATTCAAAAACATGATTTGCTGAGGAATGAGGCATGCTCGAAATAGTGCTTCAGGTCCCTGGACCTGCCAGTCTCTAGTACCCCAGACAGATTTTAAGTCTATAGTGTCCTTCCATAAGTCGAAACCCTGTTCAAACAACTGGGCAATAAAGGAAGCAGAATGAATTTGTTTGGTGTTTGTCAACATATTTTTCTGTACTGATGTTGGTGCAACCTTATAGTAATATGAGGCTGGGTCTGATGTGTTAAACCCCGAAAAATATGGAAATTTCTGTGCAAATGTCTTTGAACTGCCTTTTGGGGGTGTAGGACAGTGTTCCCATTGCTGGTATGTAAAAACATTTCTGGGATTAGCAGATTTATGCAAAAAATGATGAACATAATGTTGATAGCAATACATTGTTTCAAAACCTGATATATCTTCCAACATTTCACTACTGGAAAAAGCCGCAGATTTTTCTAAATCAGACAACATATTATTCACAGTTTCATAATCCCAATCATCGGAAAATGTACTGGAGGTAATTATATCACTCAATGATGTTTTACGTAAATGTGGAATTTTAAAAAGTTCGGTCGGGCCAAATATATCGTAATCAACCTTGTCCCATACTATACCATCAGGTATAGGAACTGCTGTAATGTTCACTGATGACAAGTCTCTTTGTTCACGATGTGATGATAGGTGAGGTTTCAGAATCAGATTCACTTTTTGTGCTGCAGAGCTTTGTCGAAGGTAAGTTCCATTTATAAGCATGCTACATACAACTACTAAGCCTATCCAGAAAAGAAAGAAAAGTATCCCGGTAATTACCCAGAGTTCTACCCAAGGTGATACCAGGTAAGTTTTTCTAAGAAAGTTCAGAAAGTCTTTAATTTGCTGGTTGCGTGTTTTTTCGGTTGGCATTTTTTCAGGTTCACTTGGATCCAATGAAAAGGTATCAAAGTCGATGAAATAGCCAGATGCAGTCTATCAATTTTCAGTATTTCCGCAGGTCTTGTGGACACTGTAGTTTGCTCTTGTTGAGGCATGTTGATGTAGATACCTGTGTTTGGTTGAGTTGAAATTTGTCTTTCATTTTGATTTTGATTCTGATTCATAACTTCAGTTTCGAGCGGAACGAGTTCCGTAGCATTATTGCATAGTCCACCATTCTGTGCAGGGGTCTTTCTGTCAGAACTTCTTGTATGGTAGCGAGAGGAGGGCGTTGTTTACCAAGGAGTCCACGAGGCCTACTATTCAGTATCGGCCACATAGTATGGTTTGATTAAGTCGATTGAGACAAATCTTTTCTCCTTTTTTCCGGCAAGAGGCGGTAGAAGTACAGTTCTTGTTCCTTCAATGGGCAGGACTGGTACAGGCTTTCTGTAAGATGGCCCAAATTCTTTTTTGTCCGCAATTTCTCTCTGACCAGATCCCCAACTTTAGGGACCCAGACTGGTCTTGCCGTAACTGACTTGACTTCCCCAGTGGCGGTCCGCTTTACCTGGACATTGCTTTGTAGTGCCCTGGATTCATTCAGATCCTGTAAAACAGCCAAAAGTTTATGGATGTCAAAATGTTTATCATCCGCCACTGTGCCTTCACAATCAAGATCAGGTACCCAGATTCTCGTCCCAAATAGGACCTCATAAGGAGTGACATCCCCTAGAGAAATTCTTGGCATGTTATTCAATGCTCGTTGCACTCCATACAAATGTTTTACCCAACTTTCACCCAAGCCTAATACTCTAGCTGTTAAAGACTGCTTTAAGTCCCGGTTTTTCCTTTCCACTATCGAATTTCCCTCGGGATGGTACGAAGAGGAGTACCGCAATGCTACACCCAAACCTCCCATGGCTTCCTTGTAAGCCCTAGAGCTAAACGCGGGGCCACGGTCAGAATGCAATGTGCCAATTGCGTATGTCCCTATAAAGACTCGCAAATCTTTTATAACAGTTTGAGCATCAGCCAAGCGCTGGGGCCACACCCATAGGAATCTAGAGCAGGAATCCACTGCAACCATGATATACCTGTAAGCCCCATCCATTTGTAAGGGGCCGCAGTGGTCCAAATAAACACACGAGTGGTTTGTCTGATATTAGTAATGGTGTCTGCGGTGGACTTGTTACGGTGGAGCCTTTCATCTGCTGACAGATGTCGCATTTCAAGACATAGTCCTTTGTCTGCTTTGTTAATCCTGGCCACCAATAGCGTTGCTTCAGTAAGGAAACAGTTGCCGTGACTCCTGCGTGTGCAGAACCTATACCCTTGTGTGCAGCTAGAATTAAACCTAACCTGCGATCCATATTTGGTATTACTCTATCCCCCACTCCAGGAATCTGAGCAAATGGAACGTTATTTGCATCTAACTTGTAGGAGTACTTGAGTGGAAATCTTTTCGGTAGTGCTGTTTTATTGCGTGTAGCAATAATTGCAACCATAATCTCTCCGTCTATTCTCGTTTTTGAACGGGTTATTGTAGCTACGGAAGCCGTGCGTACAGCCCCCTTTGCGGCTTCATCAGCCAATGAATTCCCTATAACGTGAACGCCATCACGTTGATGACTCAGTGTGTGTATCAAGTGAGCCCTTGGTAATTTGTTTTTCAACTCAACTACCTGTTCCCATAGCATTTTGTGCTTAATTGTGCCACCTTTTGCATCTTTGAACCCCTTCCAGTGGTCTAAGTATTCATTGTATGACTGTACACAGTAAAAGGAATCACACATGATTAGTGTGGGGAATTCTCGATCAGTATTTACCAGTGCCAGTAACAGAGCTTTTAATTCTTCCAGCTGTGCTGTGCAGTCTCCTAGAGACTAGGTTTTTGTACAACTCGGATGAAACTTTCCATCCTGCATGCGACCTTTAACGATTGCGCATGCAGCGCTGTATTACTGTTTACTCCCAATGGCTGGCTGAGCAGATCTGTCAGTGTAAATTATATATTCATACTGATCTAGAGGCAATATTGATATTCTTGTTCGTATTGCAGGAATGCTTGTGTTTTTAGACTTGGGTCGTACCTGTAGTCTACATCTGTAGCAGTAAGAGAATTAGCCCATTGTATCCATCTCGGATGTAAGGCTTTTGCGTTCTGAACGTTAGCCTTTGTAGCTGCCTCTAAGGCCGGTACTGGGGTTATAACAATTATTCGCTTTCCCTGAGCCGGTGCTCTTTTTCTCACTTCCACAGTCTGTACTGCTGTAAGAATCTTTTCTGTTGATGCAAAGCACATCTCAGCATTTGTGTACAAATGTGATTTGTATGCTATTGGTACTGTTTCACCTTCATTATATGTTAGGTAGGTATATCCTGATTGACCCGCAACTATACGGATCACTAAGTTGCGTACATTGATGCATGTCTGTAAGTGTTTTGAAGCTATCATATCAGCTTGTAGGGAACAAAGGATATCTGTGTGTACCTGTGTCCATTGTCTAACTGAAAAGTCAGGTTTTATTAAATCGTAGAAAGGTTTAACTCTTTCTGCGTAATCCAAAATGTATGTTCTGCCAAAGTTCAGGAATCCCAGTATTGATTGTAAACTTTTTTATGATTTCGGAGGTTGTAGCAGTGCACATTTTTCTAAAAAGTTAGCTGCTAAGCTTTTTCCTTCACTGGGAAGCTCATATCCCAAAAAAAGGACATTGAGGTGGGCTATCTTTGATTTCTCAAAATTAAATTTGTAGCCCTCAGATGCAAATCCCAATATTATGGTATTTACTCTGTTCAAGTGTTCATCCAGGTCATCATCATCCACGCAGGACAATGCCTCTTCATCCAGATTTTGAAGTAATTCAGTTACTCTGGCCGAAAATAACCCCGGGCTGTTCTTATACCCCTGGGGAGTCTACAAAATTGTCGCTGGGAGCCTAACACGGAGAATGCGGTTAAATACCTGCTTTCAGGCGCTATATTTTGGCAAAAAAATCCATTTGAGATATCTAGTGTTGTTTTGTATTTTTTCCGCACAATGTTATTCATTAGTGCGGCACTGTGTGCATTTTGTACTGCAAATGTCTTTGTGCAAGTGTTTAGATGTCTATAATCTAACACTAGACAATATGAGTTGTCAGGTTTCATTACGGGAAACAGAGGATTATTCATTAGAGAGGTGCAATTTTCAATCACCCCTTGGTATTCAAGTTGATCTAAGATCTCCCTGACCTGTTTTTTAGCTTCTTGCTTTATTGGATACTGCCTCTGTGGAGTCGGAGTATTTTTAATGGAATTATGTGGTGGGTAGAATCCTCATCCCATCCAATATGGTTTTTATATAATGCCGGGGCTAGGGCTACCGCCCACTCCCACGCACATGTATATTTTAGATATTTGGGAACAGGCCGGTAATATTACTGTTTCTAAGCTACATTAATCATGGGAATGTGGATGTTCCCAAGATAGGCACTAGAAATCTTCCGGCATTACTTTATGCTGATGACTGTGTTCTAATGTCTAGAACCAGTGTGGGCCCACAGAAGCTAGTGACTAGGTTTAATGATTTAATGACCGAATTGGGTCTAAGGACCAATACAGCAAAATCTTGCACCATGGTGGTGGGTAAATCCCCCACCATTTTAAAATCATGTTTTATCAACAATGAAAGGCTGTATTATGTTCCAACATTTTCATACTTGGGAATCCCGTTTAATCAGAGAAGCACCTGACACCATCTAGTTTTAATCAAAACCTGGAGGCGGTATTTAGGTTCACGAAGAAGTTAGGTTGAAGACCGATTAATGCAATAATCAACATTTACAAGGCTCGCTCGTGTTCTGTTGCCTTGTACGGGGCTGGAGTATGGGGCTTTTGTAATTCGGCACGTCTCCAAGCAGCTGAGAATAACTTTATGAGACGTCTGCTGACAGTCCCCAATAGTCTTCCCGCCACCATTTGTCATAGTGAACTTGGTTTGACCCCTTTGTCCTTTCGCATACAAACTGCACCAATTTTACTGGGGCGCTGAATTTGGGTGAAAGAAGAGCCAGCCCTTAATCGCGCAATCATTTTAGACTGTTTTAAACTTGATCACATATTGAAGATACCCTGGTTTAGCTAAATATAAAAACAGGTGGAGTCATTGGGGCTGGCGGATTGTTTTTATAATCCAGCTAATATTGCTAAGATCCCAAAAACTAAATTGAAAAAGGACTTCATGGCTTGTTTAAAGTTGTCTAGTGAATGCCTAGAGATGGTAAAAAAGAGAGTATCGGAACACTCGCTTCTAGTACGTTCTCCAGGTGTTGAGCCCTATCTCTCTTTTTACTTCTGTCACACTAAATTGTTTTATCTTATCAGATTCAGGTTTGGCATCTCGCACCTCCTGGTTTCTTATCCCCGTAAAGCTTATTGTGATGCTAAGCTGGATCTTTGCCCCTGTGACTCCAAGTCTACACAGAGCACGCTTCACTTCCTGTTCTTTTGTCAACTTTACATCAAGCCGAGGCACAATTTTATTATTCCTCTTTTAAAGTTTTTAAATATCAGGAAGTGTCGGCCAGCTCTATATCATCTCCAGCTTTTGAATGATGAATTCACTTGCTTGATGGTCTGCAGATACATCTCCAAAGCTGTCCGTTTGCGCAATATTGTTGGGAAATTATCTCCTTTGTCCTGTTTTTAATGAATTATTCCTGGATTTTATGGTCCACGGGACAGGGGTTCCTTACGAAGTTTATTATACACTGTTTCTAGTTTATGCTGCTATTTTGTAGATATATTAATTTATTGAATTACTCCTACTACATCTCGATCTTGAACCATTACTGTTTTGAAGCACATTATCCATTGTCTGTATCACATTTTTAATTTGTGTTTTAAATGTTTTTATGATGTTTTCTTTTATGTCTGCAAGTCATCCGAATAAATATATTTGACTGACTGACTGACTGATTACTGTTTCTCCCCTAGGGCAGTTCATGACGAATGCTGGTGGCCAATCTTGTTCAGCTAATAGAATGTCATAACCAAACGTCAGGTTCTCCCAAAAGAGACCTCTAACTTTCCTGGGTTTGTCCCCCTCCACTTGGAGTGTTATTTCATATAACCTATGTGGGACACTTACCCTAGTATCAGCTGTTTCTACCGTGATATAATCATTCAAGTCCGCTGTCACCAGAAATTCCATCAGGTTCTGGTGAGCTATTGTTACTTCTGCCGCACTGTCTAGCATCGTCAGAGCCCATTCCCCATTCAGTAGTTGAGTCCTCAGAATTCTGGGCATGTCTGATCTTCAGACCTGCTACCTTCTTTTTTTTAACTGAGGTTTTGGTTTGGCTTTATCTTTTTTTTTGGAAGTATAGTCTTGAGCTTGCTGCTTGTCTCTGGACTTTGTACGCTCTTCTTGTCTGTCTAACCATCCTTCCCTCTCTGAGTTTTTTGTCGAACCCTGAAAGGAACGAGAGGAACGTGTATCAGTATCCCGAGGCCTGTCAGGTTTCCTAATATTGTCCCTATTCCTAAGGTTATACCTCCTTTTGGAGGACTCCTGTGGAAGAGATCTACCTCTGGATTCAGATCTGTTTTCTTTATTTTTCTGTTTTTTGTTATTGTCCCACTTCTTTTTCGAAGAAGCAGGTGCCTGCTTAATGGTGTCCTTCTCGGGACTACCCATCAGTTGGGGTTTTAATGCTTTCCCACCCAAACTGTCTCTGCCCAATTCTGCATACGCGGCCTCAATTATTTTTGGTAATTCGTGTTCCTGTTGTAAAGGACTGAACTCCCTTAGGCGTTGACGGATTGCCACTGATGCTGCTTCCCCTTTAATATTTGCTAATATTATGGCTGATACCTGGGCATAATTACCTAGTAATTTCATCCCTAAGTTCAGAGCCGGTTCTGCTCCGTACTCATTTTGTATTTGTCTTAATACATCTGGTATCACTGCTAATGACGGGATACCATGTGTTCTGGTATATATGGCAGCAAAAACTGTACCCCAACAGGTACAATCCTCTATCTGTGGTGTGATCCCCATGGGCAAGCAAATTGTCAGCATTCTGTGTTTTTCATACGGGCTAGTATTGGGAATACTGCTTCTAGCTGTGTTATTTTTTGAGCTACCCAGAATGGAATTTGTTCACGTTTTGCAGGCATTTTACCCATTACTGCGTGTAAAGTTTGTGGTGTGATTTTAGTTGCAGTATTTTGACCAGTATTTGTGTTGGTTGTAGCCGTTGCCGGCTGGACGGTAAGTGTCCTCATGACGAACTGTGTCATGTTTCTGTAAAGTTATCAGTTCTTTGTGAAGTATAAGTAAGTCTCCTCCTGGCATTGTTTCAATGTCAGGATGTGGTGTGTAGGCTGCTAATACTGGCCATGTCGCTCCTTCTCTTCTGAGCGGACCGAGTCTTACTTTATTTCTTGTATGGGGGAGGTTGCCTTTAAACCAGTATAAATGTTCCTGGTAAGTTAGTGGAACTTCAATGTCCTCATAGGGACAATATTCGTTCGGTATTCCACTTTCTGTGTAGAAGTGAAATGTTTTTATACTTGCATTTGCAACTGGGAATGTAACACATGAATAGAATACCTCTGTTTTAAATGATTCATGTGCCTCAATCACGAAACCTACTGGTCCACCCCTGAATGTTAGACCATGTGCACCTAGTTTTATGGTAACAGCTTTTCTAACATTTCCTGCAATGGAAATTGCATCTGCGTCTTCTACGGCTGCTGAGAGATCTAATTCTTGCGTTCCTCTATCCACGTACTCAGTCATTGTTTTAAAAAAAAAAAAAATAGAAGAACTTTTCAAGGGAACTAAGATAAGGTGTTTTGCACAATTTAGGAACAAAGTGTCCTTCAAGCTTGATTAACCAACAGCCAATAAATAGGATTTTTGCCTACTCAGCTGAGACGGAGTTTGTGCCCACCCACTCCAGACGTCTCTGGGGAGTTGTGAGTAGGTCTCTGGGACTAGCACGACTGAACTACTCAGATTCTACTTTTAAATAAGTACCCAACCAACGTTGGTGGCGCCATGTCGTGTAGTTCCTATAAAACCTATACAGGATCTGCGCATTTGGACAGCATACACTGTAGGATTGGTGTCGGACTGATTCTGAACACCCCCACTGGGTATGTTGGCCTTTTGTACCAGCTAGCTCACAGTGCCACTAAAATCTCCTCTTACCAAGGAGAGAATAGTTCTTGGCAACCATCGAACATGACAACCCTGATCCCGCAGGACCGTGGAAACAATATACTACTTTTCGCGCAGTCACTCGTGCTCACTTAGTCTGTCTTAGAGAGGTACACTGAATAAACAGGCTGGGCATTTTCAATAAGTATTTATTGAACAGTTGTTATTCTGGTGTAAAATAGATGAGCTGCAACAACCGTTAGACAGTAGAATATATATAGGATTAGAAGCACTATGAAAGTAAACGGATGGTAAAGCTCTACAATCTTGCAGTAATCATGAATACATATGAGTACATAAAATACATGATAATAAAAAGATGCGTACTCCTACGATGTCTCCATAACTAGATGTACCTAAGTGTACCTAGCACGTGTGTATTTGTTGAGCCAAGAATCCCTCCAGGATAAAGTCAACCCCATTACCTGAAGTGAGATATTGTGAGACCCCGTCTTGGTCCCGAGTTGGACACCCCACGAGGGATGTTAGACCACTGCGAGCTGGAGTGTCTGCATGCAGGAACCTCAGCGTCTGGGGTCAGTGTGTCTGCCGAAAAGCCCTGATCTCCTCTGGCTATCTTAGCAAGATGTGATGTATATATACCCATAGTTCTCCCCATAGGGGTCATACCTTGCTGTATTACGTTGTTGGACATAGGATGACGTCGGGCATGAACTTTATACATAGATATTATACAGGAGATGGTAGTCCTGCTGTGCTTCCAAGAATCCTCATGCATAATATATGAGATTTCAAACTAGGGAACACCCGCATTCTGAATGCAGTGTCGTATCTAGGTAAAAGGTCAGTCCCTGTAAACCGTTATAAGTGTAATGTAGGGAAGAATATAGGTGCCTATATTATGGTACCTATATGGAATATAACAAAGTGATAAGTGGCTCACCAGAGGCTATCCGACAGAGAGAGCTCTGCTACACAGGAATGCCAGAGCAGAGGGAGGGGTTGTAAAGCATGGAGCTTCAATGGGGGTAAGGACAGGCAGGGAATGCCTGACCATCTTCTCCCCAGTCCCTCTGACCCAGCCAGATGGCAGGCTTAAGGCAGGATTTTGCAGATGGCAGGGGGAGGAGAGCTATTGAAATGAGCCATACTGGAGGTTAGTTTAACTAGTTCTTGCTCCTCTGCTGAGATTTCAGCCACACTGAATTTTGGAGAACTAGTGCTTTTTGGGAGAAGATTAGGCCACGCTTTGGAGGAAGAGGTCATGCTCTGGAGTGTTGCCCTGCACTTCATTGGACTGGAGTGTTCTCCTGCTTGACCCCAGAGAGCACTGAATAAATATGTTAGAGATGCAGAGCCTCTCAGATCTTCTGCTTGAAACTAAGAGAAGAAGGTGGCTTTCCAAGCTGAAAACTTGATTTGGACCATAAGGCCCTGTATTCTGACTGACAGCGCCTGCTGCATTATCTGGATCAACAGCTTCCAGAGGACTAAAGAGTAGACTCCCTGAAAGCTGCAGGTTAACAGAGCTCACCTGGACCATCACCACCAATAATCCCCTGCCTAGAATGTATCCAGTGGATTTGTAAGGGTTTTGTCCAGGTGCATTGTGGGAATTGTAGTGCCAACCTTTAAAGGACCATCTTGGAGATTCCAGACCCTTGAATTGTGTACTGGACACTTTGGACCCTCAAGAGGAACTTCAGTAAGAAGTTCCAGAAGTTTAGAGGAGTTTGGAGCAACTTTGGAAAAAAGATCCAAAAGGGAACTGACTCAACCGCGACATATTCAACCGCGAGCCAGCCTGCCCTGCTGGTTCGTCCTGCTGAAAAGCTCTGGAGGTCCAACTTCCAGAGTTTGACAGAGAGCACCCTGAAAAGCAAGCTGGCGAACCCTCACTGAATCCAGACCCTGGCAGAAAATGCTCCAGAAACGTTTCTAAGTCAGAAGGTAAAATCTCAACCGAGGCCTACCGCAAGAGGTATACGAGCAGGGCTCTATCGCGGTCAGCCTGAAACTTTGACTTTGTCGCAGTCAAGTACGACCAGATGTACCAGAGTGGCACTATAGTTTTCTAAGTGCCATATAGTGCTAAATCTTTAAAAAGTTATACCTCTGGTTCCCTACATTGGATTTTTGTTGTTTTGGTGTCATTTTAAAGATGAAATATTTCCTGTTTTTATAAATTGGTGGGGGAGTTTTATTGTGTGTTGTTTCTTAATTATTCACTGATTTGGTGTTTTTAAATGCTTTACATGCCTATCTCCTATGTTCAGCCTGCCTGCTCGCAGCCAAGCTACACAAGGTTGAGTATGGGAATAATTTATTGAGACCTGTACTGAGCCCTAGACTGTGATAATGGCCTTATTGCCAGTGGTAGATGCATATTTACCACTACTAATAACCCACTTTGCAACACTGAGTACAATCCAAACTCTCAGTATATATGAATACCTTTCTGGGCAGAATGCTCAAATTCCATACTAGAGGCATTTCCGTCAGCATTGACCTAAAGAAGAGTGTTCAAAGTACATTTAGGACGGCAGAATCCAAATCTAATTACGAGGATAGCTGCTGGCTGTTTACTTCAGTTTGTTTTGTGTAATTGTATTTGAATTTACCTTACATGGTTATCTTGAAAATATGGCTTGGAACCAGCCCTCCTGGATGCAAGTTACAGATGGCTTCTCTAACATATGAGTTTCTGAGAGGATGCTTTTGGAAATAAAAGCTATTCAAATTTCTTTTCCACAGAATCCCAACATTTGTAAGTGAAAATACTGCACTTTTCGTGAAATAATTCAGCTTTCAGAGAAAATGCAGCTGAAAGGAAAATCTGTCTAAAAACATATTATAGGCCAAAACTTTTCAGACAAATAAGTTGAATCTACCCTGGCATATTTCTCATTTACTTCTTTGCATATAATACACACCATGAAGATGGTGTGCAACTACTGAATCTGCCTGTTCACCTAATGGTCGAAATTGTAGACCACGTCTACTCTTGGGTTCAAGTGAACACATTTGTAAATATTATGGAGTGAACATACACACGGTACTAACAAGCCAAGAGATATATTGTGCTTCCATTCAATAGATAAAGCAATGAGAAGTAAAAGTTATATAATAAGGGCCATTTTTATCAAGGGTTGCAACGGTTTTGCACCACGCAATGGGGCACAAAAGTGATGCAACTCTTGAGATGCGATTTCTCAAGCCACACAAGGCCCCATTGTGTGTCCCTGAGTGGCTTGATAAATCCAGAACAATGCAATGCAGAGCAAATCTCTGTGTTGCATTATTCTGCCCCAGGGAGGTGCTCCATGGGTGGTGCGGGGGTGATCCCATGCAAAACCCATGGATTTTGACGCATTCCCAGATTTACCATAAGTGGTAGACCTGGTAGTGTGCCAACACTTCTACGCCTCCCCAGGTGAGGTGTAACGAGGAGAAATATGTTTATTTCTCTTCGTTTTTTCCACTTTCTATGTGTGTTGCAGAATCTATGTGTGCTGCATTCTGCAGCACAAATAGACAGAGGAAAATGCCTCAGGGGATTGTTTTATGCTGGAAGGTGCTCCTTCCTGCACAAAAACAATCTTGCTAACAACACCGGCACCTTGCGCTATGCAGCACATTGTGTGCCAGAGCTGGGCAAAGGCAGGAATGCACTGTACAATGTTGAGTACGGCACATGCTTGCCCTTCCTCTATTATGTAGAGCAGCGCAGCAAGGTGACTTGCTGTGCTGCGTGATATAATGATAAGTATGGCCTTAAATATACATTGAATACACCCAGATTCGTATTGCTTGGAAACGCGATATTTCTCCTTATTTCCCATGATATGGAGTGAATTAAAATACATTTCCATGAACTTAGGTCTGCACATGTCACATAGAGTAGCAATATTCTCAATCACCCACACTGCTATCTACCTCGCATTTGGCGATGCAGTTCGCGCAACGAAATTCGTTTTATTGATTTAAATGTTTACTTACCTGTATTGGTCCGTAATCCGTACTTTGCTACCCCCCACCCTGCCCCTCCCCCGCCCCACGTCACCGCCCGGCCGGCACTCCTACACGGACCGCGACTGGGCAGCACTATGTTCCAACTACGAAGTACTCATTGGGATAATGCCTATGCTGCAGAGAGCTGTGTCTAACATCTAAATTACTGACTCCAAACTTGCTTGATTGGCTCAGCCTTTCATTGTCCTTGAGTGAATACACTGAGTACCATGTCTGGAAATTATTAGACTGCTTACAAAATTAGTAAAGAGCCTATAAGTTCCAGAATGGATGTTTGACACTACATAAACACAGTAGGCAGCATAGCTTGACTACGATGGAAAACAAAACAGAGAGGGATGGAAATAATAACTGTGAAAGCATTAAATGAGGACTGGGAGGAAAGCTGGGAGGAAGGGTAATAGTATTGAGTATGGGTAAAGTGAGAGACTATGCCGGGTTCAGAACAGGTAGCAGGTACGTTATCAACATGAGACCTCTGCTTTCCTGCCTGCTGTTATATTCTAGGTGTCTCCTTAACTAATTCCTTCCTAGCTCTTGCTATCAGATGCAGAGTCCCCGGTGACTACTTCCCTCCACAACCCCTGGACACAAGTGACCAGAGCTGTTTCTCATCCTGGGACAAGGCTTATCCAGTGATAAATAATAACTGAGTTTAGTGTCTGCAGCAGGATCTATCGGGCTGAACATGGACCACATCAGCGCTTAATAACTTAATATACTACCAGTGAAAAACTGCTAAATATTTAATGTTGGGTATAATTACTTGTTAGTGTTCAGCAGTTTTTCATCTCCTCTTAGTTCTGGTAGGTGTGGGAACTGAGACCCTGACAGATTAAATGCTTTGCCCATGAGGAAGCAAAGTGGTCAACTGGGAGACAGCCAGGATTGAAAAGCATCAGTGACCTCAGTTTGTTATGTAATATGTTGGCATTAGACCAGAACTACTGGTGCGCTGTAGTGCAGCAGGTTATGCACATTTTGCAGAGAGCTATATATTGCTTGTCATTTACGTGTTCTCACAATTCCATCTCAGCATTTTGTTCCCCTGTGGCAGATGAAATGAGCAATATTAAATCTGGTAATAAAAACACATATTCTTCAATAAGGTTTGTGGAGTGTGTGATGGTGAATGCAATAACTGCACAAGTGTTATGACCCCATTTCCAGTAAGTGGAGCTCAGCTATTGTGAGATGGGTACAGTCTACAAAGCTGTTTCTACCGGTCATGCTCCGAAACACCAGCCTAAAACACATAATCTCCCATAATCATGTCATGTTCCACAAGAGATTTGAAAAGTTTCTGCCCCATAATTCCCAATGTGAGAACATCTGTACACCTCCTCTACGCTCCAAGTGTTTTCACATTACTAGAGTGCTTTAAAAACATCGGGAAGGGGCAACAAGACGACGGACAAAAGGAGGGGGCAGCAAGACAACGGACAGTGGGAGGAGAGCAAAAGTAGGGCGGGAGGGGGCAGCAAGAGGACGGACAGTGGGAGGAGAAGATGGCCTTCAAACATGTGCAGTGTTATAAGTAAAGAAAAAATTAAGTACCTCTGAAAAACACACGCCCAGTGCAAGGAAACTGGGCGCTGAAAGGAAGCTGTACTTGGTCCATGCTCCACCGAAGGGACAAACACATGCAGATTAAGTTAATCTGGAAGCGCTGACCAATGAGAAGCAAGTAAATGTCAGTGATGATGAAGTGAACCAATGGTAAATAATGGGCAGGATCTAAGCCGTTTTTTATATTTTTTTCTGTCAACAAAAGATGTTCCACTAGTCATTGAATTAGTGTATAGGCTGTATGTGCCACTTTTCACTGATCAGAATTTCTTGTGTTGAGTTCACAAGAGATGAGCTGTGTAAAGATCAATCCACGAAGTTTATGTATAAATCCAGAAGGTTTATTTAAGTATCTTCATAACACCTCAGCCTGCATACACAGCTCCTGTTAGTCCAACAGCTTAACTTGAATGATAACATTCTGATTCTGTGTCTTAACCCTAGCATGATGTCATTTGGAACCATGTAGTTGTATTCTAATACTTACAATGGCTTATGAGTTAAGTACTGTATATTACAATGGCTTATGAGTTACGTACAGCATACTACACATCTCCCTCCCAATAACAGCAATCACAAAATGAATTAGGGAACAAAGAAGTACAGAAGGAAAAATAAACTAAATGTTTTCAAACAGAGAAGATTAAAGAATGAGCATTAAATCAAAACATAATCTTGCAGATACTTAGGTTTGGTACGTTGCCTAGAACTTACATCTTTGTTATAACATTTTAACATAGAGGGATGATTACCATTATTTTCGATAAGACCATCAGATGATGGAAAAGAGAGTTTAGCAACTCTATTTAGATTCCATACCTTGTGATCCTCAGTTCTGATGGCATTTTTAAAAACTTTAATCACCTTCATAGGTGACAAGTATTTAGAACCATTCACATTTGTCCCTTTGCGAGGATTTTTGATTTTGACTATGTCACCTACACTGATGGTTGTCTCCTTTACCCCTTTCCTAACATCAAATCTCTTTTTGTTTTCACACATTCTCTTCATTTCTTTCTCAAATTTATCTTGGACATCACCAACAGTTTTCAAACCTTGAGATTTGTCAAGAATCCAGGAGGGACAGATCATAGTACAAGGCCTTTTCTTGCGTAACAACACGAAGGGAGTTCTACCTGTCATGGAATGAGGAGATAGCCTGTAGTTTTTTACTTTGTTATGAATTTCAGTCTGCCAACTGTTGTGATGAGACAAAGCACGCTGAATGTTCTACAATTCCATTTGTTTCTGGATGATATAATGCAGATTTCTTATGACTAATACCTTTTTCAGACAGATACTTGTTCATTTCATTCGAGGTAAACTGAACCCCATTATCGGATAATAATGCGGATGGGAAACCCTCTCTTGCAAAAATATCATCTAAAATTTTTATTATATCCCTTGTCTCCACAGAACTGGTGACCTTAACTTCAGGCCACCTAGAATACACATCTATGAGAACCAAAACATACTTGTCAATGCTGGAGTGTTTGATGGGACCCAAAATGTCTATTGCAACCTCTTCCCAAGGAAGTTTGGGTAGAGTCCTTAAAGTCATGGGTTGAACTCTAGGTTTAAGAATTTTGTCACACAGATTGCATTCGACACACTCCCTCACACATCTCTCAATAGAAATGTCCATCCCAGGCCACCAGTATATTTGTCTCAGTATTTCTTTTGTCTTAGAGATTCCTGGATGGCTCTCATGTGCAAATTCAATCAATTGCATCCTTAAACTGGCTGGAGGAATCAACCTGGTGCCTCTCAACAAAATTCCATTCTGACAGGATAATTGATCTTTCACGCGTACAAAACCCTTAAGGGAATCTCCCACTTTGGAATGCTTGTTCCAATTGCTTTTGATTCCACTTATCACAGCTTGCAAATTTTCATAATTTTCTAGTTCTCTGACCCAAGTGTCTTCCTTTATTATGCTGTCATTGACAAGGCACACTGCGTAATCATCAAACTCAGATAAACTATCTTCACGCACATCGTCATCTGTATCAACCTTACAGGTCAGATGAGAGCAATAATCAGCTATGTTGTTCCTGGCTCCCGGAATATATTCTATGCAGTAGTTACATTCTTGAAGAGCTACTACCCACTTTCGTATTCTAGAAGAAACGTTATCTAAACCTTTCTTTTCAAAAACTTCCCTTAGGGGTTTATGATCAGTCTGGATCGTGAATTTGTTACCCCACAAAAATTTCCGGAGTTTTCTCACAGCCCAGAATATGCCTATCGCCTCCTTTTCTATGACAGAGTAATTCATTTCTGCTCCTCTTAGACACCTGGATAAAAACAAAATAGTGCGTTCCACGCCATCATGTACTTGCATCATGACCGCACCTAGCCCTGTAGCACTGGCGTCAGTCATAACAATGATTTCTTGGCTAGGTTCAAAGCTCTTCAAAGAGGTAGCAGTAGACAAGAGTTGCTTAACTCTTCTAAACTCAGATTCACATTCTGCGTTCACTTCAAAGGTAACACCCTTTCTGAGTAAAAGCCTCATGTTCTGTGTCCTATCAGCAAAGTTAGGGATAAATTTGGCATAGTATTCGGACATTCCTAGAAATTTTACAACCTCATCCTTGCTACAAGGACTGGACATGCTGTTAATGGTGCCTACGAGTTCTTTTTTAGGTTCAATGCAAGAGGCTGTGATCTTGTGACCTAAATAATCAATGTCAGTAATATTGAATTTGCATTTCTTAGCTTTTAAAGTCAGACCATTTTCTCTAAGCTTACTAAGAACAAACCTGACTCTGTTTTCGTGTTCTAGTTCAGTGCTGCCAAAAATAAGTATATCATCTTGATATATTTTTATACCATCACAGTTTTTGAATATGTGTTCCATCATTCTCTGAAAGACTGCAGCAGCTGAAATGAGTCCAAAAGGCATCCTTAAGAACCTAAATCTCCCAAACGGAGTTATGAAAGCTGTCAAGTCTTGGGAAGTTTCATGTAGCTTCACTTGATGGTAGGCTGATGCTAGATCTATAGAGGAGAAAAACCTGGCGCCATCCAATAGCGACAAAATTTCAGAGATGTTTGGTAATGGGTAGTGATCTACAACAACACATTTATTAAGTTCTCTGTGATCAATACAAAGTCTAGACTCTCCATTAGCCTTAAGTGCCATAACGACTGGAGCCAGCCATTCTGTTGCTTCGTCTTCATTAATGATGCCACCTTTTAAAAGTTTTTCAAGTTCTATCTTCATTTTATCTTTAACTTTAATTGGAACATTTCTAACCTTACTAATGACAGGAACAGATTTATTCTTTAAAATTATTTTGTGAGAATAATTTTTCAAGCAACCCAATTCTTCTTTGAACACCTCAGGAAAATCACTTTCATACGAATAATAATCAGATTGTGATAACTTGTTTTGTTCAACATCCAAGATTACCTTATGACAAGTTTGTGAAAGATTTAATTCATCTTGTTTTAACCTTATGGAGGGAGTTTCATTGGGGTCAAGAATAACTCTGAGATCCTTTTGTAGAGACCAACTTACCAAAGAATCCCTCTTTCAGAAACATACATTTTTCCTGTGGCTGTATTGGTTTTGTAAGAAATACTACCATTGAAAAATCCTGACAAATTAATGGGTTCACCACCATACCCTCTAGCTTTAATATCAGGTTTATGTAGAATTACTTTGTCCAACAAGTATTTATCATACACCTCTTTTGGGATTAAATTGATTTTGGCTCCTGAATCAAACAACATGTTCACTGGAATGTTTTGAATGTTCACAACGTCAAAAGGCCCACTTTTTCACCTTCACTGATCCTCATTATAATCTCTTCTACTTCGCATTCTTCACCACAATAGATCTCTTGAACTTTCTTCTTCATGAAATCACTACGACAACATTTTGAGACATGACCCTTTTTTTAACATTTTTTACACGTTGCCTTCCAACCAACACAACCTTTGTAATTTGCGGCATGACCATACTCTCCACACCTATAACAGGTTCCCTGAAACTTTTTCAAGAAAGATTCATTTTTGTAATTAGAGGCCCTCCTGTGTTCATTTTTGAAACTAGAAGACTCTTTGTTTTGTTGAGAGTAACCTTTTTCATTTCTACTCTGTTGGGGAAACATTGAATTATCTTGTTTGTCTTTAACTTTGCTAACTAGAAGTACACTCTTTTCTTTACTAACTTCATCATCTTTTTTCTTTAACTGTTCTACACATGCCTTAGTGTGTTCGCACGATTTAGCTATAGAGATGACATCTAAAAGAGAGGGATTGTCTTTCTCCCAACAAGCTTCTTTAACTTTGTCAAAAGTACAACCCAGCATGAACTGGTCTCTTAACCTTTCCTCATAGCTCCAAAATTACATGAAGAAGCCAGTTTCCTTAATTCTGTTATATATTCCTCCGCACTCTCCCCTGATCTTTGCATGCGTTTACCAAAATGGTGTCTTTCCAATACAGTGGAGACTATTGGTAAAACGTGTAGGTCAAGTTTTTTTAGGCAAACCTCATAATCATTTAAATTGTCTGCATCCTGTGAAGACAATTCTGGAAGATGTTGAAACACTTCTTGCACCTCAGAACCCAAACAGTGTAAAAGCAGAGACATTTTCCTTTCCGCACTAAGGGATACACCACACACACGTGCATAATGTGAAAATACATTTTTCCACTTCTTCCAAGCAATAGGTGGGTCACCGGGAGAGGACAAGAAAAATGGTGGTGGAGGAACATTTTGCATGGTGAAATTGACTAGTTGAATATCTGTAAAGGAAGAGGTTAGTGCAAGGTAATATACGATCAATACCTGTAAAGCAAGAGATTAGTGTAAAACCAAAAAACATTACTATAAGGAATAACTTAAAGTCGCATAGTAAAAATGAGACAGATTATCTGTAGAATTTTCACAATGAACAAAGTTCTGCCAACAAAGAATGTTCTGCCAAGGAATTTCCCACGATGGTAATAAAGACGTTCTGATTTGGGTAACAAACATGCTTTGTCTTTGGAATACTCAGGCAAGTAAATTCCACTGATAATCTTCCAAGAGTGCAAGAACAGCGAAGAATCTAAGGTTCCACAGTATAAAATAGGTAAGAATGTTGCTTTGTTGAAGAAGTTCCAAGAATTAACAGAAAGTGAGGAGTAGATTTCTCTTGAAGAAGGAGGAAAGTTAGCGGTCTAGCATTCAATCTCTGGACGTGTGTTGCAAGACGCCATGGAAGGTTAGCAGTCTAGTTCCAAAACAAGGAAGAGGAATTTCTCTGAAATGTGGTCAGCAGTCTAGTCTTTAATCGAAGAGCGTGTGTCACGTGATACAAGTGACGATCGGAAGCGCTAAACGGAGACGAAGATTCACCAGGAGGCAGGAGGTAAGAGAATTGTTTTGAAACGTAAACAATTCTAAAAGAAGCAGTTTGAAATAAATGAATGGCGCTCAACTGAAGGCCCCCAAGGTTAAAGACAAAGTGTTCAGCCAAATAAACAGCGCAAATCCTTTCGAGTGGTAACACAAGCGCTGGGCCAATTTAGCAAGAAGGCACACACGCAAGCAATGCCCAAGTGCATAAGTTAAAATCAGAAGGCATGCCAAAGCTCCAACAAGGTTAAGTCCCTTCTCCGCTTGAAGTTCAATTAAGGCGGCGTTCAATTAAAATGGCACACAGTTCCTCCAGAAAAGAGATATTCCTCTACGCGCTTAAGCGAGAAACACACATTTTAAAATGAATGTAAAGCCATACAATACCAAAAGGCAGAAGGATGGCCAGTAAGATCTTCAAAATTCAGATGCTGGTAGCATTGAGGTGTAGATGAAAAAAAGGTTCTTTCAGCTCGTCGCCAATGTAAAGATCAATCCACGAAGTTTATGTATAAATCCAGAAGGTTTATTTAAGTATCTTCATAACACCTCAGCCTGCATACACAGCTCCTGTTAGTCCAACAGCTTAACTTGAATGATAACATTCGGATTGTGTGTCTTAACCCTAGCATGATGTCATTTGGAACCATGTAGTTGTATTCTAATACTTACAATGGCTTATGAGTTAAGTACTGTATATTACAATGGCTTATGAGTTATGTATAGCATACTACAAGCTGCAAATGATTTTTCGTGAAGTGTTATGGAGAACTGTACAATTTCACAAACTTATGAAGTCTTATATTTTCCCACATTGGCATTAAAATCATGCTTATTGTAAACATTCATGTTGCAAAAAGGTAAAATGTAGAGACAAGTTCATGAATTTGCAAATGAAACATAGAAAAACTGTAAAATTGCAGAGAAAACATTGATTATCATTGTCAATCTTGGATGGGCGTGATTAGTGTGAAAAATCTCTTGCACTGTGAGAATAATTATCTCTAAATGTCCGGAAAACTTAGCATGGGCAAAGACAAAATTAAACCAGGGATATTTTGCAAGCTTTTTTGATGGGTGAACTTTGGAAACGTGACAAATCTTCCTTGGCAAAAAAAAAAAAATCTTTGAGCACCCCAGTTTAACAGTTAGCATCTGGAAGAATGGCCATAATAGACAAACACCTCATTGATTTTCCTGACATTCCGTCTTAACAGCTGAGTATAAAAATTAATGCATGCATCAATCTAATTTCAATGTGCCATCGATCTGACTATACCGAATTAGAAAATGTTATAAGAAATATTCCATTAGGATGAAAACAATGAATTTTGACAACATCAACATACAAGAGAATTCAGAATTTGTAGTTCTTAATGTGCAAATATGGCAGTAAAGCACACGATTGTGTGTTGGAATACTTTCAGAAAGGTAACAGTTATTTCTTGGAGTGGCAGAAACAGGCATACTGCCGACTCTAATGGTATAAAAGCTGTTTGCATAGTTTCTGATTGTTTTCTCTGTAAAACAACCCTTGACAAAGTCAGTAGGTTTGGCTTTTATTTTTTTAAAAGTGCTTCTTCATTGATGGGCGACTTTGTTTTTGTGGTTGTTAGGATTATTAAATGAAAACTGGGGACAGTAATCATCGTGTTTACTGTGATCATTTTCTGTCCTCTGTTTATGCTCTTTCGCTCTTGGCATTAATCAATGACAACGAAAGCACTCCACAGGAGGACTCATACAACGGACCCAACCAATGAAATGAATGCCTGGATGATGGCAAAAAAGAAAAACATGCTCGGAAGAGCAGCACTACTTACCAGTGCCTGCTCATCGAAATCCTTGAGACTTGAACAGCCTTGCCAATTTGCATATAATTTTAATATGTTGTGAAGGCATGCTCTTATTCGGAATGTTATAAATGCAAAAACGGTGCAATCACTCAAGCGATCCTATAAACTACATTTAAATGTATATCTGTACAAAAAACTGCAATATGCGATTAATAAACAGATTATCAAAAACTGCAAGCTGGTAAATATCATCAATGGGAAAGGATTTCTGGTGAAAGGAGGTGGATTGCAAAATCTCTCTCATTTCTCTTCAGTTCACCTATCCGAATCTCTCATGTATATCATAATTTTAAATATCATAGTATTTAAAATTCAAAAAAGGTCTTTGATGCAGGTAAATTGTTGTCCTTCTCTGTGTTTTTCCTGGCAGAGGTCATGTCAAAAATATTTCACTGAGGTTTTTGTTTTTAAAATAATGGTCTAGAGCTAAGGGGCATATTCCATCACTTCTCTGCTGCAAGCCTCATTGAAAGATACAAATAAATCAATCAACGCCTACTGTAAAAATCATTAAAAAATAGCTAAGGTTTAAGACCCCCATATAGAAAGACCTGGTCTGCTAATGGCATCAATCTTCCACAAAAATAAAAAAAAATAAGCCAAGCAGAACAGTCTGCCCTTATTTTACTATAGTTTTAGGAGAACGATTTGTATTATGCAGTTTGGCTTGGAAAATGGACTGGCGTTTTCCCATCCCCGAAGTTACCAATACCGTGGGTACCAGGATACCTGTTAAGGGGTTGAGGAAAATTCAGCTCATTACGAGTTGAGCTCTGAGGGACTTATTTACAAGCCCCTTGGGCTGCCTGTATGTCACTTTTTCCCATATTAAAAGTGACGCACGGGCATTGCAAGGGGCTTGTAAATAAACCCCTGAGTGTCCAGTAAGAAATGATGAATTATTGGGGAAGTTAGTATTTCTGTCTCCAATCCCCTAACAACTCTGCATATATCCCCAGACTTTCACATTGTCTGAAACGTACGATATCCATGTTTTTTTTTTGTGTGCAGATTTTATATAGCGTGAACTTGACCAGAAGGTATTGGAGTGCTTTACATGAACACCAGTTATATTACACAAGGACACATTGATTTTTAGGTAGGTACGGGGAAATTAAGTAATTTCCCCAGAATCACAGGATGTGGAGTTGACACCAGACTCGAACCTCGCTCCTCAGCTCTAAAGTCGGAAGCTCTAGCCTTTAGGCCACATCCTCCTCCCACTGATCTTATAACTCCGATGGCGTAACTATTGTAATAAAGACGTTTTCGTAATGAGGCACGCACAACCCCATGTATGCATACTCAGGCTCAAACACGCATTGGACACTGCACTGTATTACAACTTGGTGTTAAACGTGTCGCTGAGTGTATGATGTGCTTCAGGTAGGTAGGCACACAGTCCTGCAATGCATTATATTGCAATATACTATACCAGATTTATATTCACCAACACTGGCATTCACCTTTTTAGAAATGATTTTTCTCCACACTGACCTGGAACAATCGATTCTAAAAACTGAATCTAAAAGTTTAAATGACTATAAAGAATGTTGCTAGACTTTTCCAATGCTTACCATCAACAACCAGGTATCCTAGAATGTGACTGCCTATCTAAAATGGTAGAATTGCAGGCTAGGAATGATTGAGGTATACTCAGCGAAAAGTAGCTCATCATCATTTTAATGTCTGATTGATTAATGCTAACCAAAAAAGATAAAATCTTGTAAAAAAAAAAAAGCATGAGTTATTCTTCACTGCAGAGGCACAAAATCTGCACTTCTCGAAAGAAGTTTTTTTTGTCTTTAGAACAGTTGTATCTTGTCTTTAAAATTAATATTTTCAAAATAAAGCATATAAGGCTGTCTCTCAGAGTGCATGGATCCACCTGCAAGAAAAACTCAAACTAGCCCCAGGAAGGAGCTCTACACACTCCAGTACTAG
Source organism: Calotriton arnoldi (assembly GCA_963921515.1). Lineage (NCBI taxonomy): Eukaryota > Metazoa > Chordata > Amphibia > Caudata > Salamandridae > Calotriton > Calotriton arnoldi. The sequence goes on from CAWUFW010007869.1 coordinate 395,356, forward strand.
CCTCCACTATTCTAGCTAACTCTGGAGACTCGCAAAAAAAAATTATATTTACCCTCACCAGAGCGAACAGGTAAAGAACAAATGAAAGCTTGAACAACTGAGGCACAAAAGGCCTGCTAGAAACAAATTCAATCGAGTACAGGTAGAAAAAAATCCTTTTAGCAAATCGTTCTTGGATTTTGTTCCAAGGTGCTCCAGTCCAGAAGATCTAAGCGAGAACACAGTGAACTTATTAGGCAACCACAACTCATTAGTGGGGCCAACAAAAGCAACACCATTTTTAATTTGATCAGAAAAATAATAAAGATAAAAATGATTGTGGATAATCATACAAGTACTTTACAGACCCTTTGCATTCCATAAGAATAGATTTATCCTTGCATGCTCACATCTTCAACAGAGCCGGCACCTCCATCGCACCCGCACTCTGCCGCACCATCAACTGCTTCATTGAGTCCTCCACCTTCCAGGAAGACTGGAAGCACGCAGAGATCAACCCCCTGCTGAAGAAACCCTCTGCCGTCCTGACAGACCTCAAGAACTACAGACGCTTCTCTCTGCTCCCCTTCTTAGCCAAAGTCATCAAGAATGCCATCAACGCCCATCTCTCCGGGTACATCGAAACAGACAATATCCTGGACCTCCCCCAATCGGGCTTCAGAAGCAACCACTGCACCGAGACCACTCTCTTCGCTGCTACAAACGACATCCGCATCCTCCTCAACCGAGGCGAAACCGCTGCCCTCATCCTCCTGGACCTCTCAACTGCCTTCGACAGCATCTCCCACCACACCCTCTGCATGAGACCCCACGATGCCAGAATCCGCAAAAAAGCCCTAGAATGGATCCCCTCCTTCCTCATCGGCCGTACACATAGAGTCAGAGTCCCACCGTTTAACACAGAACCCACAGAGATCAGCTGCGGAGTGCCTCAGGGATCCTCCCTGAGCCCAACACCCTCTTCAAAATCTACATGGCCCCTGCTTGCAGCCATCGTCAGAGCCCACGGATTCAACATCAACTTAGCTGATTCTCTCCCTCACAGACGAACCCACAGCCGCCAACTTCCACAACAGGATGAATGCAATCGCCACCTGGATGAAGGATAGCTGCCGCAAGCTTTACTCAGACAAGACGAAGTCCTCATCCTGGGCTCCACCCCCTCTGTCTGGGACAACTCCGGGTGGCCCGCAGTGTCGGAACCCCCCGACACCCATGGACCATGCACAGAACCTCTGCATTGATGGAGCAGGGGTTTGAGAAAGTAAAACCTGCTCGGATTAATTCCTTGGTAACATTTACTAACCGTGTGCGGTGAAACTGACATGCAAAAACACGAAAACACGGGGAAATGCTTGTGCGCATGCGTGCACTAATGCGTGGACTAATGCATGAAAAACTAGGCCGCATTAAAGTTCTGCTTGAAATTTAAAATAATAATAAAGCTGCTTTTTGTGTGTTAATGCTTTACTAGACAAATAACGTGGGATAGTGCAATGGTGGGTGGTAAAACAGTGAGAATTATATTTCATGAAATTAATAATGTCTGTGTTTTATTCATCATAGTGAAGCTTGCATGGGCTTACATCGTTGCATGACGAGTTAAGGGTTAATAAGAAGAAATTCAAATAAAAGCTGAAAAACGAGCTCTAAGAGAGAAATGAAGAAGGCAATGTTGACGACCTTCGAGATCCATTGTATGTCTGCCAAGTAACGGAAGGATGTCCGTGAGATCATGAGCAAAATGTACAAACTTCTTCCGCGGAAGCTGCAGAGGCGTACAATAAAAATGTAGAGTTTTGAAACATGTTGCGAATCGAAGAAAGCTGTATTCATCAAACATGGATTACGTATTGCTGAACAATGAATGCTGTGAAACCATGGACGTGACTATGGTGGTGTGATAGAACACCCCCTAAATTGACCAATGAGAGACTAAGATTCTGAAAGTGTTGCTACAATGGTGGGATGGACATGTAGGTTTTTAGAGTATAACTGGGGTGTCTGGGGGGTGTGATGGCAGCTTGGCAGCTCGTCAGCTTGAGAGCTTGTGGGGACGCCTCTTTGAAGAAGCTAGAGAGGGTAGATCCTTGCTGTCCATCGGTTTGCTGTATGCAGATAGAGGCCTACCTGTTTCCTGTCCCTGCCCTACTCTTTGTTCCCTGAAACTTTCCCGGGGAACCCCCATCTATTCCCATGGCCAGAGGGTAGATTTTCCACTAAATATTTAGGTTAGTATAGCTAAAACCTGTATTTTGCATAAATATTTGCAAAAGTATTTTTGTCTCTGAAACTTATGTCTCTTCATCTATCCACTCCTTCATTGCATTCTAATCATTGTGATTTGAGTTTGATATCTTTTTCCTGTGACAAATGTTCTCTCTTTGTGATTTATTCTTTGTTTGCCTTGTAAAACTGTACATGATGAGCATTTACCTTCACATTATTTGCAATAAATACTATTAACCTTATTCTGAGTTTGTGCTTTGTTTAGTAGAGTAGATCGATAGTTAGTTTCTAATTATTACCATCAACTCTTCAACTAATGGTCCATCGACCAGAGGAAAGAGAGTTTGATTATAGGTTCAATTATGTATCTAGTGTGTTAGGATGAGCCTGTACTTTGTGAACAACTGATTTAACGAATAAACTTGAAACAGTGCTATCAGGGATTTATGTTGGGTGTATGAGTATGGGCCAGTGATTGTGTATTATCGATTATCGATCCCTGATTGGCGCTGGATCAGTTTTTGGTAGCAGAGGATGGTTATTATTGATTAGTTTGGTAATGATTATTGATTATTGATTATTTGTTCCTTAACATGAAAAGTTAATGTTTTGTTCTATGTTGTCTTGAAGTACGGGTACGGAGTTACCTAAGATCCCGGGATGATAATGTATTAGCCTGAAGAGGCAGAAGAATAGTGTGGATAAAGTATCACACTGCAGAAGTACTTTGTCTGTTGTCGTAATACTCAACGGCGAAAGGCTGTTGGTGTTATATTAGGGACTATTTCGTTTGAGAGTAGATTTTGTGTGAAATAGCGAAGGGTCCAATTTCAAAACTCTGGCCTTACATCCCCAAAGGAGTACCAAGACCTCTTTCCACGTGAAAGTCCTCTTCCGAAACTTTGGCTAGTATCCCTAGAGGAGTACCAAGTCCTCCTGTAGCTTGTTTGGGTGTAAAATAGCGTGGGTCGTTATTTTACTTGAAGTGAAAGAATATTTTTCTTTGAAGTGAAAACTATCTCTTTATTTAGTGGAACAGACAAAGTAGCATTGTTTTATGTTTGTTTTCTAACAAGTTTTGTTGAAAAAAGTATAGAAAAAAATTGCCGTATTATTTTGTAAAGGGAGGGTCAGCAGAAGGAGTAATACTGACGTCACGAAAAGCTGCGCTGGCATTGGTCAGGCCGCTGGCGTTTAAAGTGCTGTCATTGGTTGATTACTGTGAACTGCGCTGGTATTTGTCAAGGTACTGATTATGTAGGAGTGTTCTGATTGGTTGGTTAGTGTGAGTCGCGCTGCTATTGGACGGTTGTTAGCAAATAGAATAAGCATAAGTACGAAGAGTTTGTTGTTTGTTTATTGAATTGTATTTTTTAGCAAGAGGTTTTGGGAAAAATGAAGTTGGTTAATAAGATAAAGAGATTCTTTAAAAAGGACAAACCAATAGATACGAGAGAGGGAATTCTTATTCCACCTCCAGGAACAGCTGCTTCTTTTATGATGTTGGAATGTGGTTACCATACGTGTACTTGGTTAGAGAATCGGGTGAAATACACAGAAGATGATGGTGTTTTAGCTTTTCAAGAGCATGGTACATTTAATATAAGGATTCTACAGAATCTGAGAGAACGAATGAATTCTCTAGAACCTAGACCTAGACCTACTCAGTATAAAGCGCTTGAGGAATGGGAATATGAGGCATATGAGTGAGAGAAGTATAGGGGTAGAAGAAAATAGAGAAATATTATGACTAGATATCCTTTTGAAAGTCGGGGAGAAAGAATGAAAAGATGGAGGAGAGCGGTTGTGACAGAGGGTCTGTATCCAGTTTTAGTTGCTGAAGAAGTAACGGGAGGCAAATGTAAAGAGAAGAAGAAAAATGTAGAGACATCAAGGATAGATTTTGTACTAAGTGATTCTGATAATGAGTTATTAGATGACATTTTGACTAAGAAACCTCCACCTTATCAAGAGAAAACAAGTGAGACAGTCCCAAATGCACCATTAATAGGAACTACACTAATTCCGCAGGTTTCACAAGTCCCAGTAGTTACTAGAGCAGTACAAGAGAGTGAAATGGGCATGTTGAATAGGGCAAGAGAGGAGTTGACTCAGAAAATTAATCAGTTGAATCTGAATGCGGAAGCATTAACAGTGCCAGTAACGATTGGACCTATAGTTCTGTTGTATGGAGAAAAACAGAATATATCAAAAGTACATGCGTTGACAGTACCAATGAATAGAGACAGGAATAAAGTGGTAACGATAGATGATCAGGTAGAACAGACAGAGATAAGTACTTCATTAATTGATTTGCCAGTTTGTGAGATGTTAACTGAAACCCCTAAGAGAAGTGCGCAAATGGATCCGAGGAGATTAGTGCAGAATGTCACTCCGATATCAGGGAGTTCAATGGGACCCTCACCAGATGAATTAGATGATTGGATAAGGGGAATGGAAAAGCGAAAACCTCAACCACAGAGTATAGGTGTGAGTAAACTGAGAGTGGATTTGGAAGAAATGATTATTGGTACAATAAGTCCAGACAGATTGAGTAATTATCGAGATGAAGAGTTGTCATGCGTGCGGAAAATTTGGGCATTGGAAGATTCAGTGTAGATCTGCTCAGAAAAATAATGGGATGAATCAAAATTTTAATTCACAGATGCAGAATGAGATGGTTGTGAATCAACAACAGCAACAGCAGCAGCAGATAGTTACTCCACAGTTACAGGTACCACAAGCTCCTATGCCAAATAATGTGAATGCTCAGGTGCAGAGATACAGTGCGAACACTGGATTTCACGCGGGTGAACAAATTGGTAAGAATCAAAATGTGCAAATGATTCCGCAATACTTGTTGCAGTGCAATGAGAGTGATTCAGACTCATCTCAATGACAGTGCCTGAGGGGGGAGGAAAGTGCGTGCTTGGCGCAACTCTGGAGGTAGATCAGTCAGGTCCATTTGTTGATGGAAAAGTGGAAGGTAATGATATTACATTCCTAGTGGACACTGGTGCTACCCGTTCTACTGTGAGAGCAGCAGAAATTCCAAACCTACCCCTCTCGAGAGAAACTATCCAAGTTGCAGGAGTTTCCAATAAGCATATCAGAACCCCAATAATAAAGCCAATAGAAGTTTATATTGGAAGATTCAGAGACATGCATCGGTTCGTGGTGTGTGATACGAGTCCGGTAAACCTTTTAGGGAGAGACTTACTGTGCAAAATTAATTGCACAATTTATTGTACACCAGATGGTATTGCTTTCCAAATACCAGATGAGGATGTTCGTTTAAAATGATGTTAGCAAAGCAAGGGACAGAAGTGGATGAACTGTTTTCACTTCTTACTGAAGAAGATTTGTCTGCAGAGTTGAGAAATACAGTAAGATCTGATGTATGGGATTTCTCAGGAAAAGAAATTGGTCTGATGAAAGGTGTGGATCCTATTCAGGTTAGAGTGAAACCGGGTGCAACATTTTCAAACACACCTCAATACAAAATGAGTCCTGAGATAACAGCAGGAGTTATTCCTGTGATTGACCAAATGATTGAGCAAGGAATTTTAAAAGAAATACTAAGCAGTCCTTGTAATTCACCTATTATGGGAATTAAGAAGCCAAGCAAAAATATAGGATAGTACAAGATTTACGAAAAATAAATAAGATTGTAGTACCCTGTTGTCCAATAGTACCGAATCCAGCAGTGATTCTATATCAGATTCCCTGTGATGCAGAATGGTATACAGTAATTGATCTGTGTCAGGCATTTTTCTCGATTCCCTTACATCCGGATAGCCAATATTTATTTGCGTTCCGGTTCGGAGACCATGTTTTGGCATGGTGCAGAGTTCCCCAATGGTACACAGAGTCCATCGATTTTTAATCAGATTTTGAAAAAAATGTTTGGAGACTTTGATTATGCCAGAAAAATCGGTTTTGGTTCAGTACATTGATGACCTACTGGTGGCATCAAAAACACGAGAGGCATGTGTGACAGATACAATTGTCTTACTGAATCATCTGGCAGAAGGTGGACATAAAGTGTCATCAGCAAAATTACAGTTTTGTAAACAAGAGGTCCAATATTTGGGACACAAAATAGAGAAAGGAGTGAGAAAGGTGACACCAGAAAGGATCAGTGTGATTCAACAAATGAGTCCTCCTAAAACTCAGAAGGAAGTGAGAATGTTCCTGGGAATGGTTGGATACTGCAGACAGTGGATCAGTGGCTTTTCACTGATTGCAAAGCCTCTACAGAGGTTGACACACAAAGATGTGACTGATCCGATTGAATTGGATGATGAAAGCATGAATGCTTTTATTGAGTTACGAGACAGTCTTTGTCGAGCACCTGCTTTGGGAATGCCAGATTATACAAAGGATTTTGCGTTGTACTGTTGTGAGAGAGATGGGTGTGCACTTTCAGTTTTGACTCAGAGACATGGAATGGCACGACGTCCAGTGGCATATTTTTCTGCTACTTTGGATTCAGTTGCTGCAGCGTTACCAGGTTGTTTGAAAGCAGTAGCTGCTACTTGTGTGAGCTTGGAACAAAGTGAAGCGATTGTGATGGGACATCCAGTTAAAGTATATGTGCCACACTCAGTTGAGATCCTTTTGACAAGAACACGTACACAGCACATGACCTATAGTCGGCTGACTAGGTATGAAAGAGTAATATTGGATGCTGAAAATGTGACAGTAGTGAGATGTAAGACAATAAATCTGGCAACATTGTTGCCTAGTCCATTTTGTAAGGAAGTAAGAGACGAAGCAGATCAAGATTGTTTGGATGTGACAGATTTGTGCACGAAACCAAGGCCAGACATTAAGGATACCCCATTAGAAGAATCAGATAGTGTGATGTTTGTTGATGGATCTTGTCTGAGAAATGAAAAAGGCGAATTGAGTTCTGCTTATGCTGTATGTACAGTGGCTGCGGTTCTGGAAGCATCCTGTCTAAAAGGGGAAAATTCTGCACAAATTGCTGAGTTCATAGCTCTGATTAGAGCATGTAAAGTTGGCAAAAATTTTAAAGTAACCATATTTACGGACAGTCAATATGGTTTTGGGGTGGTTCATGATTTCGGACAGTTATGGATGCAAAGGGGATTTCTGACTTCTTCAGGTTCTCCTATAAGAAATATCAAAAATGTGAAAGATTTACTGGATACTTTGCAATTGCCAAAGAAAATTGCAGTAGTCAAATGTTCTGCACATAAGTCAGGAAATTATTATGTGACAAGCGGCAACAGATACGCTGATCAAGTAGCGCGTTTCTGTGCACAAAATTCAATTGCGATAAACAGAGGGGTGGAGAAGAAAAATACTAATTTCCACTTGATGTTTTCCTCCTGGCAAACTTGGGATGAGATTAGACAGTTGCAAGAAGAGGCAAGTGATGAGGAAAAAGAAATTTGGAAAAAATCAAGCTGCAAGAAGAGAGCAGAAGATGAAGTTTGGGTGTATATAGATGAAAGACCAGTTATGCCAGATTCTTTACTATCCCAAATGGCAAGGGTATATCATGGAATTGCACATGTTGGAAGAGATGCAATGATTAGGCTCTTCAAGCAGTCATGGTATAACCCTAAATTCAGAGTCATTGCAGAGAGTTTATGCCAAAGGTGTGCTATATGTCAGCAGCAAAATTCAGGTAGAAAAACAGTTGTAAGTTGGGGACGGATTGGAAAAGCAGCAGGACCATTTACGAGGCTCCAGCTTGATTTCATCGAGCTTCCCCCATGTAACGGACTAAAATATGTGTTAGTTGTTGTTTGTTTGTTTTCTCGTTGGGTAGAAGCTTATCCAACAAGAAGGAATGATAGTTTGACTGTTGCGAAGTTGCTTCGAAGAGAACTGATTCAAAGGTTCGGTTTTCCAATCACTTTAGAGACAGATAGGGGATCTCATTTTAATAATGAGATAATTCGGATGATCTGTGCAGCATTACAGATTGAGCAGAAGCTGCATTGTGCCTATCGACCAGAAGCATCTGGAGTGGTCGAGCAAATTAATGGCACTATAAAATCTAGACTGGGAAAAGTATGTGCATCCACAACTCTGAAGTGGCCTGACGTTTTGCCCCTGGTATTGATGAGTCTTAGAAGCATCCCAGATAAAAAGACTGGATTGAGTCCTCATGAAGTGCTGATGGGAAGAGCAATGAAACAAGCGATTGTACCAGCAAACAAACTGATGAATATTTCTGATGATCTAGTGCTTGATTATTGCAAAGGATTGGCTGATCTGGTGCATTCTGTGTCTCATCAGGTTGGAGAAATTGCAACCACAACACAGCCGGATCAAGCACATGATCTGAGTCCAGGAGAGTGGGTTCTTGTAAAGAAACACATGAGGAAGTCGTGTTTAGAACCCAGGTGGCATGGACCTTACCAGATTATTTTGGTGACAACAACAGCAGTGAAGTGTGGTGGCTTGCCAAGCTGGATCCACGCAAGTCATACCAGAAGAGTCCCAAGTCCACTTGAAAAAGAAGGTGAGCAGCAACTGGTGAATAAAAATAAGAAACCAGAAGCTGAAGTTTGTGAAGCTAAAGAATCTAGAGTGACAGATTCTGACAAGCAAAATGATGATGAACAACCAAGCACAAGTCAAGTAGAGTGGGCACCAGCTACTGGGTCTCGTAAGACTGCTGTTGAGCAAGTAGAAAAGGAAGATACAGAAGATCAAGAGCAAGTTCAACAAAGAAAGGGACTAAATAAAAGAGCCTGTGAACCAGAAAGAAAGGGTGAAGAAGTAGTTCAAGCTAAGAGAGCGAAAAAGGGTGACAATTGGCCAAGTGGAGTAAAAAGACTGAAATACACTCTTGAAAAGAGAAGACCAGAACAAGTAAATGAAGTATCAAGTCAAACTGAACAAGAAGAATCAGAGGAAGAATCAGTACGAAGAACAAAGAGAATAAGAGTCCCAAGCAGGAAATACAAAGCTCCTGAATAGACATATATTGTATTGGAGGAAATTGAAAGCACAGATCAAATAGAAAGAGAAGCTGGTACTGAGCAAATTGATGAAAGCAAACTGAGACTGCCTTCAAAGAGAACAGTGAAAAATTAAGGTGCAACAAGATTCAGTGAAAATATTTGGGAAGTTCCAGATGATCTGAAGAAGACTCTTAAAAAAAAAAAAAAAAGAGGGGTAAAGAAGAAGCTTTTTTTAGTGTTGGATATGCTATTTTTCGGTGGTTTTTGGAAAAGTTTGTCAAAAAATTTTGAAAGTTGTTTTAAACGTAGATGTATCAAAGCTTGCTTATGTAGTGTCTTGCTATTAATGTTAATATGGTTAATATTAACTGTCTTTGTACCTATTTTAATGGTAACTAATGTCAAGAATAATACTAATAATGGGATTAGTGAAAGAATGGACCCTGTTACTAAAGAAACTCCTAAAATTAACAATGATCAGGTTGATGATAGCATTTATCATCATGATAAATCAATTAGTGATTTCTCGTTAAATGTCTTTACCAAATTGTTATATCAATATGTGGGCACAATGTATGTGAGAGATTGTTACGTGGGCATGCAATTACCTTCGTCTGTCTCAGAGGGGGTGACTTACCATCACCTTCCTTTAACATATGGCGTATCATGCAGTGTTCTAACAAGTCTTTTTTACGTGACGGGGAAGGTGCAGTACTACTATTCAAATATGGATTCAGTGTTTTCAGAAATTCCTATTAGAAAGGATATGAATAAGGTGTATAGTAATAGAAATGCGGGATACATGGGAGAATTTTTCCATATTACACAGACAGTAGATACCGTATATGCTCATAGAAATAATCTGACTTGTAGTTTGCGGGCTGAAGAGAAAGAATTCATTAACATGGTTGAAGATAGAAGACAGGATTTTCAAAGGAAAGCTGCTGAACAGAAGTCACATGTACCACCATGGGCTTTTAGAGAGGGAAATTATAAGAAAGGCGAGACTTACGCTGCAATGTCTCTGGATTGGTATCATAAAGGGAAACTTTGCTTACTTAGACTAAAAACTGCCTATAATAATTATTTCATTGGTACTAGTGAATGTGAACACACTTTTCTGATAACTGGTGGATGGGATTAAAAGGTGGAGCTGATCCTACATTTCCAGGAGTTTATTATGTGTGTGGTAAGAATGCTTACTATAGGTTGCCAGCACACTGGTATGGTAGCTGTTATTTTGGCATCGTATTTCCTAAAGTTTATCATGTAGATAGAAATAATAAAATCAATGAACTAAAGCATGGACTAATACGTAAAAAGAGAGCAAGTTTTTCAGAAATAATTGGTGATATTTTTGGTGCACTGATACCCTCAGTTGGAGTCGTTCTAAATTTGCATAAAATTCGGAAATTGTCCACAGTGGTTGATCATTTATCAACAGACACGGCTGGTGGGTTTTTGATGATTGATACTGAAATGGTTGCAATTCGATCAATGGTTTTGCAAAATCGACTTGCCCTGGATATCTTATTGGCAAAAGAGGGCGGAGTCTGTGGCATGTTGAAAATACAACACTGCTGTACTTATATCGCTTACAAAAGTAAAAGTCTGGAAGGATATATAAAGAATATTACAAAATTACATGAAGATTTGACTCAACTGGAGGTTGACGGTGTTTGGGAGAAACTTGGTAAGAGTTTTTCCTCTATAGGTAGATGGTTTTCCACATTTGGGAGTAGTTTATTAGATAAAATACTAATACCAATTATTTCAATAGCGGTAGTGACATTATTAATAATGATGGCATATAAATGTCGTAAGGGTAGATGTGGGAAGAAGGAGATGACAGAAGTAGATAATAAACGTAGAGCTAGGAAAAGAAGAAGAGAAGAAATAGAATTAGAGGATATGAGAGGAAATTACTACGAAATGATAAAAGATTTAGATGAGAAAATGGCAAAACGAGAGAAGAGTACAATCCTTTAGATAAAAATAAAGGTGGTGATTAGTATGATGGAGATTTTTGTGATGGCTCGAAAATGCCATCAAAGGGGGAATTGATGGAGCAGGGGTTTGAGAAAGTAAAACCTGCTCGGATTAATTCCTTGGTAACATTTACTAACCGTGTGCGGTGAAACTAACATGCAAAAACACGAAAACACAGGGAAATGCTTGTGCGCATGCGTGCACTAATGCGTGGACTAATGCATGAAAAACAAGGCCGCATTCACGTTCTGCTTGAAATGTAAAATAATAATAAAGCTGCTTTTTGTGCGTTAATGCTTTACTAGACAAATAACGTGGGATAGTGCAATGGTGGGTGGTAAAACAGTGAGAATTATATTTCATGAAATTAATAATGTCTGTGTTTTATTCATCGTAGTGAAGCTTGCATGGGCTTACATCGTTGCATGACGAGTTAAGGGTTAATAAGAAGAAAGTCAAATAAAAGCTGAAAAACGAGCTCTGAGAGAGAAATGAAGAAGGCAATGTTGACGACCTTCGAGATCCATTGTATGTCTGCCAAGTAACGGAAGGATGGCTGTGAGATCATGAGCAAAATGTACAAACTTCTTCCGCGGAAGCTGCAGAGGCGGACAATAACAATGTAGAGTTTTGAAACATGTTACGAATCGAAGGAAGCTGTATTCATGAAACATGGATTACGTATTTTTGAACAATGAATGCTGTGAAACTATGGACGTGACTATGGTGGTGTGATAGAACACCCCCTAAATTGACCAATGAGAGACTAAGATTCTGAAAATGTTGCTACAATGGTGGGATGGACATGTAGATTTTTAGAGTATAACTGGGGTGTCTGGGGGGTGTGATGGCAGCTTGGCAGCTTGTCAGCTTGAGAGCTCGTGGGGATGCCTCTTTGAAGAAGCTAGAGAGGGAAGATCGTCGCTGTCCGTCGGTTTGCTGTATGCAGATAGAGGCCTACCTGTTTCCTGTCCCTGTCCTACTCTTTGTTCCCTGAAACTTTACCGGGGAACCCCCATCTATTCCCATGGCCAGGGGATAGATTTTCCACTAAATATTTAGGTTAGTATAGCTAAAACCTGTATTTTGCATAAATATTTGCAAAAGTATTTTTGTCTCTGAAACTTATGTCTTTTCATCTATCCACTCCTTCATTGCATTCTAATCATTGTGATTTGAGTTTGATATCTTTTTGCTTTGACAAATGTTCTCTCTTTGTGATTTATTCTTTGTTTGCCTTATAAAACTGTACATGATGAGCATTTACCTTCACATTATTTGCAATAAATACTATTAACCTTATTCTGAGTTTGTGCTTTATTTAGTAGAATAGATCGATAGTTAGTTTCTAATTATTACCATCAACTCTTCAACTAATGGTCCATCGACCAGAGGAAAGAGAGTTTGATTATAGGTTCAATTATGTATCTAGTGTGTTAGGATGAGCCTGTAGTTTGTGAACAACTGATTTAACGAATAAACTTGAAACAGCGATATCAGGGATTTATGTTGGGTGTATGAGTATGGGCCAGTGATTGTGTATTATCGATTATCGATCCCTGATTGGCGCTGGATCAGCATCATCCTGAACTCCTCGCTGTCAATGAACGCTGTTTCGCCCTCCTGCTTCCACATGCTCTGCCTGCTTCGTAAGATCTACAAGTGGATCCCCACTGAGTCCAGGAAAATGATCACCCCTGCGCTCATCAGCAGCAGACTCAACCACGGCAACACATTCTACGCCGGCACCTCCCAGAAACTCCAAAGGAAATTGCAGAAAATCCAGAATGCCTCCGCCAGACTCATCCTGAATATCCCACGCCTCAGTCACATCACCGACCACCTGAGAGACCTTCGCTGGCTACCTATCAACAAGAGAATTGCCTCGAGGCTCCTCACGCACGCCTACAAAGCCCTCCACGATGCCGGACATGCATACCTCAACCACCTCCACTCCTTCTACACTCCCATCAGACATCTCCGCTCCGCCCAACTGGCCCTAGCCACCATCCCATGGAGCTGCAAGACCATGGCTGGAGGGAGATCCTTCTCCTACCTCACTGCGAAGAACTAGAACTCCCTGCCTCTGCACCTCAGGCAATCACCATGGCTGCTGCAATTCAAGAAGGACCTCAAGACCTGGCTCTTCGACTGAACTGCAGACCCCCCCACTCAGCAACTTGAGACCCTCACGGGTCAGTTGTCGCACTTTATAAGAAACCTGATTGATGCTCTTATGATGGATTAATGTGATTCATGCTTTAATTATTTAAATACCAGACCCTTTTGAAGCCACATGTGCCAGAGCCTTGGATAACAAAGTGCAACCTTAAGGCATCCACCAAAATGTCGCTTCTCTTTTCCCTCATTAATACGCCTAGGGGATATTTAGATTAAATTAGGCATAGAACAATTTATTAAATTATTATCAAAGCATTGCCAAACTAAGACAAAGCACCTTCAGGATTACATAAGCATCCAGAAGTAAGGTTCCATTCTGGACTTTGGTGTCCAAGGGATTCCAATAGGTAACTTTGTGTTAATACTAGACCCCAATGGAGATCTTTTGATAGGTAAGAGATATTCTTTTTTTTTTTTTTTTTTATATAATTCTTTTTATTAAACATACATCGGTTCAAATAAACATTACAGAGGGTTAGCCAGATCGTACATTACAGTCGGTACAGGAGGAAATGCGTCGAATTTCTGCATGGTAGAGGAATGTCACGGGGTGTGGGGGTCATTTTGTTCATGACAACTAGGTGGCACACAAATCTCTCCACGGTAGGCATTCCAGGGGCTTCATACCCGGGACCATTTTTTGGGGCACCCTCTTGCCAGGTAAACTGTTTTCTCCCGAAACATGCACCAGTCAAGGTTCTTTTCCCATGCTTCCAGTGTGGGTGGGTGTGCGGCCCCCCATAGTTGAGCAATGTTGCGTTTTGCCAGCATAAACCCCAGCGTAGCCCACTGTGTCTGATTAGTGTTTAGGTCTATAGGTTCCCAGAGATTGAGGAGGCATCGTCTTGCCTCTGGGCGGAGGTGAACCTGCAATACCGCATTGATAGTGTCGTGGATCTTGAGCCAGAAGGATATGATATGTTCGCACTCCCAAATTATGTGTATGAATGTCCCCACGTGACCACATCGCTGCCTACAGTTCCCATTATCAGACCACCCCATGTGTACCAAACGGGGCCCTGTTATATATATTCTGTGGAGGATTTTAAGTTGTACCAGCCTCAAACGTGCCGGGATAGCGACCACTCTGGGGAAGACACCGCCAACTGCCAGTCCTCATCATCCACCTCCACACCATCCTGCGTCCATTTCTCACGTAGTGATTGAAGGGGACTCTCCATGTTGTTGATTAACTTTTTGTAAATCAGGGAGATAGTTTTCTCGGGAAGATGGCCGTCTAAAATTCTGTCCTCCAGCGGAGAAGCCTCTGGAGGGAGAGTCCCCTTAGGCAGAGAAGACTGCAGTGAGTGCAGGACTTGTAAGTAGCGGAAATACTCGGTGTCTGCCAGATCGTAGTCCGCCTGGAGCATGTTAAAGGATTTGACCCCTCCGGCCCCCCAAAGGTCTCTAATTTGTGAGATACCGATAAGGTCCCATCTGTCAAAACCCTTCGATTTCCATAAGTCGCCCAATCTTTCTGAGTCCCAAAGTGGAGTGGCTAATGTCAGTGTGTTTTTCCATCCCAATGAGGCAATAACGTCATGCCAAATTTGGACAGAATGTTTGGTGGGGCCAGTCAAGGTGTATCGTCTGGGCCGTGAGTATAACGCTCTGTTATAATTGCCGCCTGGGAGGAGCCATTTATCCATGGCATATCCGGGATCGTCTACACGGCCATATATGCCGTGGTTGAAGGATGCTAGGTGGGCCGCCCAGTAGTATTTCTTGATATCCGGGAGGCTAATACCACCGTCATACCAATTTAGTGTTAGTTTATTCAGGGCGATTCGAGGTTTTCCATCCCACAACAGGTCTCTCTGTAGACCCTCAATTTCCTTGAAATATTTGGCGGGAACAGGGTCCAGGGTGTTTTGCAGGGTGTATAGGAATCTAGGCAGGGACATCATTTTAAATAGGGCGGCCCTGCCCAGGAGGGAGAGGGGTAGCGACCTCCAGCTGGCAATATCACTTTTAAGCTTACGAAGGGGGGGAAGAAGGTTTTGAGCATACCGGACTGCGGGATCTAGTGAAATGAAAATCCCCAGATATTTGAAGCCTGTCGTGTTGATTTGTATTGGGCAGTGTTTGGGAGGGACGGGTGGATCTCCCCACAGAGGAAACAAAAGCGACTTACTCCAGTTGATAGAGAATCCAGAGTATCGACCGAATACCGCCAGGATATCTAAGACCACTATAAGGGATTTCCTAGGGGAGGCCAGATAAAGCAACAAGTCGTCTGCGTAGAGGGAGACCCGGTCCTCCCAGCCGGGGGACCATTTTAATCCCCGTATCCTGGGATCCCATCGGATCCAGGCTGCCAAAGGCTCCAGGGCCAGGGCAAAGAGGAGGGGCGAAAGCGGGCAACCCTGACGGGTTCCCCGACTCAGATGGAGGGTAGCCGATAACTTATTGTTGACCACCACTTGGGCTAGGGGTTCATTATACAGAAGACGTACCCAGTTTATGTAATTAGGGCCGAAACCCATTTTTGCCAATACTGCCCAAAGGTAAGGCCATTCAATAGTGTTGAATGCCATGGTTGCGTCCAGGGACGCGATCATTGCTGGCTCTCGGAGAGTATGTGCTCTAGCTACTACTCCATGGACTCGACGCAGATTCAGGGCCGTGTTCCTATGCGGCATAAATCCGGATTGATCCGGGTGTACTAAAGCACTAATGACCTTGACCAAGCGATTGGCCAAGAGCTTGGCGAGGATTTTTGGTTCGGCGTGTAGGAGGGAAATTGGCCGGTAGGAACTGCAGTCCGTTCTGGGTTTCCCTTCTTTATGGATGGTAACTATGGTGGCTATTCTCTGTTCCCTGGGCAATGTTCCCGTCTCCAGTGATTCCTCAAACATAGATTTTAAGTAGGGGGAGAGTTTATCGGGTCGCAGCTTATAGAGCTCGATGGGGAGTCCATTGGGGCCGAGAGCCTTCCCCGACTTTAACGAGCGGATCGATTGCGCTATCTCGTCTGGGGTCAAGTCACTGTCCAGGAAGTCACGATTTTCTAAGGAGAGACGGGGGAGTTTGATGTCATGCAACAATTCCTGAGAGTCCTCCTCCGTATAGGAGGCCACTGTTGTGTAAACCGTTTGGTAATAGCTGGCAAAGCTATCGACTATCTCCTGTGGATTCGTGACGGGTATGTCCCCTTCTACCCTAATCTCTGGCACCAGCCTGCTCGCCCACTCCCATTTATCTAGCCATGCTATAAGCTTCCCTGCTTTGTCGCCCAGGTCATAGAGTCTACCCAGCCGCTCCCTCCCCAGGTTTTTGGCTTTGTCAGTGACTAAGGCCTTGTAGCTGTGTTGTTTCAGGTTCAGGAGGTGTAGCTTCTCTGGTGTCACCCCAGACTCCAGGTCACTCTCCAACCTATAGATTTCAGCCTCGATGCCCAGAACTTCTTTCTGTTTTTCTTTCTTCGCACCCGAGATCAGTGATAGCGCCTGTCCCCGAATTACAGTCTTAAATGCTTCCCATAGGGACTGGGATGAGGACACCGTCCCCTCATTATCTGAGAAGTAATTATCCATGGCTTCAATAAGGGTTGAGCGGATTTTGGGATTATGGAGGTACCAGGGATTGATTGGGGCTAGTCTTCCTACTTTGTTCTGATGGAGGACCATGTGGAGCCATATTGGTGAGTGATCGGAGATGCCTCTCGCAAGATGTTTGATTTCGTGTATAAGGGATGCTTGTGCGGCTGGCAGCAAACAGTAGTCTAGGCGGGAAAGGGTATGGTGTGCCCCGGAGTGAAAGGTGTGCTGTATCTGATCCGGATGATAAGTTCTCCAACCATCGACTAGCCCCATAGCTTCTAGAAAGTCAGGTAGCCAGCGGGAAGCGGACCCCACCTCCCGCGGGGGATAGCGGTCCAGGGTGCCCGAGACCACTGCGTTGAAGTCGCCTCCGAGGACCATAAGGCCGTCTGGAATGGAAAGGAGGACCGTACCCAGGTCCGCAAAGGTGGTGCCCTGCAGGCCTGGCGGAACATAGATGGACATGAGAGAGAGAAGACGGCCCTCCCACGTTCCCGTAATTCCAACGTATCTGCCCCGATCATCCGCCCATGTGGAACTTATAGCGAGGGGAGTGTGTTTTTCATCATAATGCCCACCCCTCTGGAGCCGGAAGTGAACCCCGCGTGTGCTACCATTTTGTATCCCCCTATGCATTACCCTACACAGATTACCAACCAGGTGCGTCTCCTGGAGCAGGACAATATCCGGAGATCGCTGTTTCAGGTACTGGAGAACTATACTCCGCTTAATCTTGTCCCCAAGCCCGTTGACATTCCAACTTAATATCTTAATTGTCCCGTCCCCCATCACATATGTCATACAATTCGATGGACTCTGAATTGCTAGGAGGAACAAAGTCGACACCCCCTCTGCAGAGAAAACCATAGTTAACACCGATGCAAGATTCACAACATACAATAAACAAAAATTCCCCCACCCAACAACCCCCCACCCTGCTGCCCTGCACTCTGGGCGTAGAACTGCCCATTTCAAACTTGCAGAGTGCCTGTCGCCCTAGCAAAAAACTAAAAGTAGAAGAAAATAGGGGTGTGGCTGTCCGTATCTCTGTCCCCTGTAAAAATTAAAGTCTGTAACCCCAAGGAAAAGTCACACCTCAAGGTCTTGAGTTTAAACAGTCGCGAAGAAGTTCCTTCCGGGCCGACTGCGTGGTCGCCCAGTGCTTAACCCAGACCGGTTATGGGCCAAAAGTGTCCCAGTGGCATCAACTCTCCACCACCGTGTCTCATCCGGTAGGGTGCAGTGAAGTCTCCTCTCTGGGACGACTATCTGGTGGGCTTGGGGTCTTCCTGCTTTCAATCCAGTCCGCGGCCTCTTCAGGGTGCTCGAAAAACCACGTCCGCCCCTCCGCCTCGACCCGCAAACGTGCCGGAAATAACATGGAGTACTTCAGGCCCCGCTCTCGAAGCTCTCTCTTCACCACAAGGAAGGTACGCCTCATCTTTTGCACCCCCTGAGTGAAGTCTGGAAAGAAGGTGATGTCTGCGTTTTCATAGCGGAGTGGGGCTCCTGTCCTAGCATTCTGGAGGATTACATCTCTGTCCCGGAAGTTCAACACTCTCGCCAGCATAGGGCGCGGAGGAGCCCCGGGTTTCGGACGCCCCCCCGGCACCCTGTGAGCCCTCTCGATAACGAAAAATCGGCTGAGACCCTTGGTGTTTTAGGATAAGGTCTTCAACGAAGAGGTCCGGAGATTGCCCCTCCGCCCGCTCCGGAACTCCCAGAATACGTAGGTTGTTGCGGCGAAGGCGCCCTTCATAATCATCCAGTTTCATTTCCGTGAATTTACGGAAATTCTGCAGGTGCGAGACCTCCCCCTGAAGCTGTGCGACGTCTCCCGTCAGGCTGGTCGTAGCGATTTCCACCTGTTTGACCTTTTCCTTAAATGTAGCAAGGTCTGCTCTAATTAGGTTCACGTCAATTGCGATAGTGTCCATTTTATGTTCAAGAGAGGTCTTGACACTTGTGATGGCCTCCATAACGTCTTTGAGGGAGAGTTCTCGCTCCTCTTCTTCTTGGTCCCCCAGGGGTGTACCTCTGGATTGACGGCCCTGTATCATGTCTTTGGGCATCGTGTAGCGATCTAGTTTATTAGTCTGTGTTGGTTTAGACCCTCTCATTCCTGGGGGCTTGCTTTTATCCATTATGTCCTCTCCTCGCCGCGCAAAGGGCTTATGGTGGAATTCAATGAGGCGTATATGACCCCGGTAATCAGGAGGGAGCTGGCTGATAGTGTGTCCGGCCAGTGGTCTAAAGATGGAGGCAGGGGAGGGGCCCACGACCGCAGGATATTAGTATGTGGTCCACGCGCACCCAGATAACGTTATGGCCGGCAGCGCTGATTAAGGAGGCATCTTATGTGGGAGCTGATCGCCCGCTCCATCCTGCCAGCTATTGCGGAGGCCCACTGGTAAGAGGCGCAGGGCCGGCCGGCACAAACACTCTCCCTGTCTCTTCGACTGGGTGGCTGGGCTTTTTTCAATGAGTCCTTGGCGCCTCCCCACAGTATGCCAATGGGGGGGGAAGCCTGCAGCTGAATGCGGACAGGTCAGCGAGGGGGGGGAAACAGGGGCCACCGATGATTTCACTCTGAGGCGCCACCCCAAGACACCCCGGCCCCCCGCCTCACCTCCAGGTCACGCCGCAGTACGCAGGTCTTGCACCGCGGAGCAATGGCGTCTCAGACCTCCGTGTCGATCTTCGTGACGGTGAGGGCTGCTGCGGGTGCTTCTCGCCAGGTCCGCTTGTCGCTCACTCCGCTGGTGTCGCTTCGGAGTGCGGGTGAATCACAGGGCCCTCAGCCAGGCCCGCGGCTACGGCCGGGACAGACGGCTCCGCCCCTCCACTGCCGCGGTGTCGCCGGCACTGTGCTCCCCGGTCTCCGCGCTGCGGATAGGCCCCACTTAGCCTGCCCCGGTTTCTCGGGGCACAGACGTTTGCTGGTCTCGGGGTTGGAAGGAATCCCCTCCGGTAGACCTCCGGTGTATTCTCTCCTCCTCGGGGGGAGCGGATCAGTGCGGCGGATAGTCGTATGGGGACAGGGTTTACGGAGCTACAGCGTTAGGCGGCCATTACGCTTCGTTGCTTGGCCACGCCCCGGTAAGAGATATTCTTGATATCTAAAAGCATTTTGTTACCAGAGTATGTCTTACTTTGAGCAGTCCACATTTCTAAACATGGTAAGCTGGAGTGAGAGAAATTGATGTGGCCTGAGTGACACAGATTGTCACTGAGTGCCTTTTTGTCCCATTTCTACTTCCAGCTGTTGGTGAACCAAGTAGTCCCCATTCGAGTAGCTATACATTCGTTCTGCTCAAGATAAATGAAAGTAGGAACACAGCATATGTTCAATTGCATGCTTTGATTTGTGAAACCAACAAAAAATTCGAAGTGACTGAACTTTGTGCACTGCCAGTGTGATCTTCATTCAGCAGTGCCTCTGGGACTTGAATCACAAACACTCTATCTGGTATTTTTTTAATCTCTTGCAAGTACTTTATTTATATACACTGAAAGGTTCAAAGGAGGGAGTCGTGGAGAACACGCTAATGCTATTGCTTCTCACACATCTCTTTTCTTCCATTTTTCCTGCGGGACAGCACTGCTCCTTTGGTAACCTCAGCCAACAGAGCAAAACAATTTTAAATAGTGTACGAAAAATAAATTACTCGCAGCTGCCATCTGTCACAGACTAGCAGCCGTGCCTGCTCTCTACAAAGTTCAGTCTGAAGTGCGAGGTAGTATTTGTTTTCTGTGCCATCGCCTCCTCAGCTCCCACTGATGTGGCCCCAATTAAGAAATGAAAGAGGCTTAGATACTCATGTTCCAGCACTTACACAACTGTGTAACTGTTCCTTCTTGTCGGGTTCCACCCCTGACAAGTGGAAAGCGGCAATGGTACTTTGTTAAAATAATCATATCTAGATCCCAAGGTTCTATCGAATTACCACCCCGTTGCTTTGCTACCCACCTATCCCAATTGACTGAAACCTTGGTTAGCAGACAACTGTTAAACCATCTGGAATTCAACGATGCATTTCTTCCAGTATAGTCTGTTTTCCATAAATGTTTCAGTACAGAAACTATGTTAGTCAAGGTGATCCATGACATCAGACTGAGAAGAGATGCAAGTGGTATGGATTTGAAGTGGTTTGAGTCCTTTCTGCAAAGGAGATCACATGCAGTGCAGCTAAAGGGTTTTAGATCACTATTCATACATGTTACCGCCGGGTTTCCCACAAGGCTCCGTCTTGAGCCCAAGCCTTTTTAATATATACATGATCCCATTGGCTTGGTTTATAGAATCCTTCTGGATTTCCTTTCATATCTTTGTGTTTGATGCACAATTGATTGTTAGACCAGTTAGGAAACCATAGGAAACAGACCGCAATTTCAGCAGGTGCCTAAGGAAGGTAGCAGGCTGGATGCATACAAACTCTCACTTTTGATGAAGAGAAAACCTAGGCTGTAGTATTTAGGCTTGATGTTAAATGGTTCACCCAATAGTGGCCATTTGAGCTTGGAAAGACACCTCTGCCAGTGTCTCTGGTGGTTAATTTGGGTGCGTTAATAGACAAGGACCTCAACTTTGAGGACCACATAAAATCTGTATGCACCAATGGGTTCAGATTACTGTCTATACCTAAGATGATCATGCCTTACATACTGTTGGAAATGGCCCTTTCTTCAGGGTAAACCCCAAACATTTTGCCTTCCTCTTCCCCTTTTTGATGAATTCATTTTTGTTCGCTTTAGGACTTTGCACACTTTACCACTGATGACCAGTGCTAAAGTGCTTGTGCTCTTTCCTTAAAATGTGATAACATTGGGTTATCCGCAATTGGCATATTTAGTTGACTTATAAGTCCCTAGTAGATAAGTAAAAAGTAGCTATGGAGGAGAGGAGAATGGCCCATGAGCTAAGTCTGAAAGAACTGAACATCAGAGCTAAGCAAGTAGAGTCCAGTGTTTAAGGTGACAGCAATTCTTCAGTGCCTTCTGGAGACAAGAGGGTTCACATTCCCAAAGGTCTGGCGCCTAAGTTTGTTGTGGGAGTTGACATTGATAAGTGGTTTGAGGTGCATGAGATTGCCCTGCAGATGCAGAAGTTCCCTGAGGAGGATTGGGGGGCTAGTCTGTGGAGGCATATTCCTAGCGAGGGGAGGGACACCCTACTGGACCTAGAGGCAGAGGACAGAATGAGGTATCCCCCCATGAAGGAAGCCCTTATCAGAAACTGTGGTCTGACCTCAGAAAAGTATAGGCTCAAGTTCAGGGACAGCCAGAAGCTGCTCCAGCAGTCCTGGGTGGATTGTGTTGATTCCTTTTGCAAGGCACTGGATGGTTGGGTGAAGGGCAGTGAAGTAAAGGATTATCAGGGGCTGTACAATTTGATAGCAAGGGAGCACATGTTCAGTCTTTGTTTTCTAGATCTGCGCCAACCTGATTGATAGTAAAGTCACTGACCTCTGGAAGCTTGCTAAGGAGGCGGACTGCTAGATCAGCACCAGGGTCTAAAAGAAGGTACCTGGGAGTGACCCCAAGAAGGGTGTTACAGATTCCCCCAGCAGAGTAAGAGGTAGGTCAAGGAAGACAAAGATAGGTTGCAGAGTAAAGGGGAGGCAAGGGTTTGCATGCCCCTTCTGAGAAACAGGGAGGAGGTTCTGGTGAGCAGTGGCCCAGGACACCCCATTTCCAACCCTACGACTTTGATTATTCCCAGCTAGCACACAAGCAGGGGGGCTCCCTCTGTCCTAGGAAACCACCTACTGGTGGTATCGCTACAGGGGTGGCCATTGTGGCCTTATGGGTAAGTGGTTCCCAGGGGCAGGTCATAGACCATGCTGTGATCTCCCTTAGCTGGGTCGGAGGTGGACTCAGAGGGTGAGTTGGTGATCCCTGAGGGTGAAAGTTCTCACTTCCACCAGGTGAAAGTGAATTGGGTCCCAGTCACTGCTCTGAGGTACACCGAGGCTAGCCAGACCATGATTGTGGAAAGGCTAATTTCCCCACAACCGTGCACTGGTCAGGTGTGTAGGGTGAAGCAGGCCCAGGGGCAGGACGTCTTCTGACCTATGGCCATGGTATCCCTGGAGTGGGGGGGAGGTGACCCAGAGGAGGGTCATAGTTATTCCCCAGATGCACATAAACTGTATTCTGGGTAATGAATGGCCCCTGGTGTCCGGGGGCTGAGAGGGGCAGCCACCTAGGGCACCCTGACAGTTCAATTTTCTTGGGGTACGACTACCAAGCGGAGGGTACAGGATCCCAGATGAAGGGGTAGGAGGTGGAAACAGTCCACAATGGGAGGACCAGTGGGCCAGGGTTGCCAGCTTTGAGAACAGAGCACCCAAGGACTGCCCCTTGTGAGGCCACTTCTGACCAGAGGGGACTCCATGCAGTTGCAGAGGAATAGAGGGCTGGGAACTGTGCCAGGCAGACTCTTGCATGACACAAGCAGAGTGTGTCTCCCTTGAGTGGGTTAGTGGTACTGCTCTGGAAGTCCTGGCACACATAAGGCACATGTTCAGCCTAAGAGTACAGATCCTGGGTTGAAGGACCACTCTCAGGATACCACCCCTGAACTGGTAGGAAGTAGAGTGGAAAAAGGGTGCAAGACACCTGGGGATACTGCCCCACTCTGAGAAACCTCAGAGAAGCATGAATGGTCTGGCTCATGACACTGACAGCTGTCAGTGGCCTTTGTTGGTTTCTGTCCTTATGGACAGAGTTTTCCTTAGATTGGGAACAGAAGTCAGACCCAAGGGGTGGAATAGGGCACATCATTTAGTTGGCCATTGTGGTACTGTCTGCCTACTGGGATGCATCTATGAGCAAGTTAAGGTTAGATGCTGCACAGATGGGGTCCACAGATGAGAAGAAGGGTTCACAATGGGTCAGTTCAGTGGCTCAAGAAAGTATAGACAGAGGGATCCAACTGAGTTCAGAGAGACTTAGAACTGACCAGTGCCCCTGCAGTAGAGGGCCATTGTCCAAGATCTATTGCCTAAGCAGGGAAGTCCATCAAGGTATTGATTAGTTTACCCTGGCTTTAGGCTGGAGATGTGTATTGGAAATTATCCTTTCTGCAGGGTCACCCCAAATGTTTTGCCTTCTTCCTCCTATTTTTGTTGCATTCATTTTTGTTGGCTTTAGGACTCTGCGCACTTAACTGCTGCTGCCTAGTGCTAAAGTGCTTGTGCTCTTTCGCTAAAATGTGGTAACAATGGCTTCTCCACAATTGGCATATTTAATTTACTTACAATTCCCTAGTAAAGTGCACTGCATGTGAACAGGGCTTGTAGATTAAATTATACTAGTGGGCTTGCAACACTGATTGTGCCACCCACTCAAGTAGACCTTTAAACATGTCTTAGGCCTGCCATTGCAGAGCCTGTGTGTGCAGTTAACCTGCCATGTAGACCTAGAAGGACCAACCTCTGGACAGGCCCAAACCTTCCTTTTTGATGCACATGTCACCCCTCAGTTAGGCCCTAGACAGCCCCAGGGCAGGGTGCAGTATATTTAGAAAGTTGGACATGTATTTTTCAGTTTTACATGGCCTGGTAGTGAAAAGCTCCTAAAGTAATTATTCACTAGTACAAGGCCTATCAGTCCTATAGGATAACATTGGGATTACATTTTATAGGAGTAATTTTCAAGTGGAAAGATATAATTGGCAAAGTTTGGTGATTCTGAAATCCTAATTTAAAATCCTAATTTATGGCGAAATCGGATTTTAAATTATAATTCTGAAAATGGCACTTGTTCAGAAAGTTGGAATTTTCTTGCCTTAGCCATTTGGTGCCTGCAGCCTGCTCTGATCACATGTCTTGGGTGGGTGACAGCTGGACTTTGTGTAGTCCACCTAGACAGCCACAGACACAGACAAAGAGAGCTTAGGTGTGGCCTGATGGCCTCACTTACACCTTAATAGGCTGTGTCCTGACCACACACAAAGGGCCGCATACCCTCCATGTAGTGAGTTTGGAGCCAGGGAAGGAAGGAAGGGCATCTGTGCACTTCAAAGGTACATCTTTGAAGTATTCCCACTTCAAAGGCACCACTCGGTATAAGTACTGGACCTCAGACACCACCACTTCAGTACACTTCTGTACCTGTAAATACTCTGTCAGGAAGAGAAGGACTGCTGTGCTCCTGAAAAGTCTGCCACTCTGCTGGACTCCTGCTTTGCTGTGCTGACCTACTGCCTGCTGCCCTCTTGCCTGGGTGAAAAGGACTGGACCTGCATCTTTTGAACCCAGAACCCAGAGTGACTCCAAGGGCTAGTTGGCTGGCCTCCTGATCTGAAGCCTCAGGGACATAACAGGCTTCCAATAACCTTGCAACTGCACCTGGACTCCACCATCTGTGAGTCTACCCTGTCAAGTGGTGCCACCTCAGTCCTGGACCTTAGGATGTGGGTCTTAGGTGGTTACCAGTGGAACTGACACATCTTCTCTGCTGAGTGGTGCATCCTCAAGCTGAACCAATGTTTCTCCTCGGCTGAGTGGTGCATCCTCTAGCAGAACCAATGCATCACTTCAACTGTGCACTGCTTCTTGCCTCGTAGACATGCAATGCTCCGCAACCAGGATTTAAGGTATCCTGGTTGCGGAGCATTGCGTTTCCCAGTCAACAAGAAACCTAACTTCTAATACATACCTAAGTGTACAAGATGAGATATGATCCAGGCACTCATTACCTCTCACATTTGCGACTGTAACTCTCTTTTGATGGGAGTTCCCAAAAATCTTATCCACTGCCTCCAACTTCTCCTGAATGCTGCAGCAAGTTTAGATGTAGGCCTTAAAAGAAACGTGCCTTTCTCTGCTCACCTTGGCAAACTACACTGGTAAGCTGAACTCAAATGATGCCTCTTTAAAGCGCTAATCACAAGCCATGCATAAATTCTATATTTTCACTGTAAACTCCTTGCAGAGCAGTGAGATCTTCTAACAGTGGCCTTATCATGTCCCCCAGATTTTAGAAAGCCAGGCAAGGAGGATGTCGTTTGGGAGTGATGACAGCAAAGATTTTGAATACTTACTCCCTGATAGTCAGGTAACAATCGGATGTAATGAAATTTCAGAAGTTTTTCATGACTCATTTGCTTGGGCTTAAATTAGGAAATTGAATCTGGAGCCTTATTCTGACCCAGTCCTGAAAGTCAACTGTTGCATTTTGCTTTCTTCATTTTACCTCTTGCTCTGGGACACTTCTCATGAACTAGCTGTTTGCTTCTGCTAGGGTTTTATCATGCTTTAAGAGGCCCAGTTTTAGCTGATTAGGCAAACTAAAGTATAAGGGCATCAAGTGATTTACTGGGAATCGCAGAACTTGGTCAAGTGATAGAGCAGGGAATATAATTCAAGTAGCCTTCAATTTTGACACCTGTTCTGCAACCAATCAGTCATGTGCATTTGTAAAGCGCTTGGCTGCTTCAGAAGAAGCGTCCTGGTGATCACCGCAGTGACTGAGAACAATCCAGATTGTCGTGCCTAATTTTAGTCAAAGAGCCTAGTTTTAAGTTCTTTTTTGAAGCAGTGCTTGGACTCAGTGATGCAAAGTTTGACTGGTAAAGTATTCCAAAGCTTCTCCGACAGTACTATGAAAGACCTGCCTCCACGTCAGACTTTAGCAACTCTGGCAACACGCATAAGTCGGAAGCTGTTAGATCTCAAGGATCTCTCTTGTTGGCACGGGCTGAGTCTCCATCTGAAATAGAGAGGACCTTTGCCCTCGAGGACTCTGAAAGTCAGGGTGCGAGATTTGAATTTAATCCTATTTACCACTGGTAGTCAATGTAGCTGCTTTGGGATGAAATGTGTTGGCGAAAAGGGACCCACTGGATCAGCCTGGCCGGCGCATTCTGAATGATTTGGACTCTGTGGGTCAGAAAAGTGGGCAAACCCAAATAGAGGCTGTAGGCATAGTCAATGCGTGATGTCACAAGTGCATGTATCACAATTTTTCGGGTCTCCCCTGGGACCAAGTGGAGCATCTTCCTAGCAGATTTAAGCTTTAAGATTCCATCCCAATTGGTTACGACCTTTAAAACACTCTTTGAATTTGAAGAAGAGCACTTCTGAATGCTTTAGGCACAAGTACAGCAGTTGTGTGTCATCTGCATAGGAGACCACCTTCACCCCCCAGGTTTCAATCAGTGTGGCTAGTGGGGCCAGGAGGCGGTTAAAAAGCAGCGGGATCAGGGAAGAGCTCTGAGGCACCCCACAGACCAGGGGTTTGGAAGAGAAAGTGAAAGGGTGTAGAAAAACCCGCTATGAGCCCTCTTCCAAGAAAAAGCTAAACCAGGACAGAACTGCGCCCTGAAAGCCGAGTTGGCTTAATCTATTCAACAAGGTAGAATGTGACACAGTGTAGAGCGCTGCCGACAGGTCTAAAAGGACAACCACAGCAGAGGCACCTCCTTCCAGAGTTTCTCTTGCGGATTCCAACACTTCCAATAATGCTGTTCCTGCACAAAATCCTGATTGAGTGTCATGGAGCAGACAATTCACCTCTACTTAGAATGAGAGTTGATGGTGCAGCTACTTCTCCAATATTTTTGCAGGGGCTGGTAGTAATGAAGTAGGACTGAAGTTGCTGAGCACACTTGGGTCCGCTTTGGGTTTTTTTAGGAGTGGGAAAAGGAACGCTTGTTTACAGGTGGCAGGGAAAATGCCTGAGTTCAAGGATGGGTTCCAGATCCTATTAAGGGAAGGATATACATAGTGTGCTACCATCCTATAGATTTTGGAGGACAGGGGTCCTCGGATGAGCCTGATTTACATTTCACCAGTTCCTTAAGTGAGTCGTCTTCGGATATTAGACAAAACTCGGAGAGGGCAAGTATGTGACTGGACATAGAAGTCAACAAGTCTGCTGTACAGACTCCCACATGAAAGGTAGAGTAGAGTTTTTGAACTTTTTCTCAAAGAAGTTTATTAATCTAGTACAGAGATCAGGCGAGGGGTGAAAAGCGCTTTGAATGCATCAGGGCAGATAAAAGACTTAAAAATATTGAATATTTCCCTGGAAGGGTTAGCAGTAGACTTAATACACATGGAAAAGTGCTCTCTCATGGTCTTCGGAGTAAGATTGCGAAAGTTTCTGAGAGCCACCTTATAAATCTGCTTTGCCTTGGGGTCCTAGGACCTCCTTCAGCTGTGGTCTAGCTTTCTGCAAAGGCTTTTCTCTGCTCTTAGGGCGAGGGAGGCTTGGATCTTTTGGCAGTATTTAGGGGTGCAAGAACGTCCAATGCCTTAGTTATCCATTGGTTGAACAGGATCGCATCACAGTCAGGGGAGCCTGAGAATGAGGGAAGGGAGGATTGAAGAGAGTGCACTGGAGGCTCCTCCATGACTCTGCCATCTTCTCTTCATTTCGGGGATAGTCCTAGTCTTCAGTAGGTTTCCAGGTCCGCAAAACAAGACAAGAAAATTATCAGTCCAAACCAACAGGAGTCAGGAGCTTGGAGACAGGAGATGTTGGAAAAAATGTAGTCCAGCATGTGGCCTGCTTTATGGTTGGGAGCGATGACGTGTTGTGTCAAGTTGAGGCCTGCCAAGGTCTGGATCCGCTGGGCGGCCTGAGTGCAGTCAGGAACGTCAGCATGGGTCTTAAAATCTCCCAGAACTGTAAAATTGGAGGTATGTAGTGACAGTTGAGTGATAGTGTCACACAATAGTGAAAAGCAGCTATTGGGGCAGTCCAGGGGCTTGTAGAGTAGCAATCCTGATTAGCACACAGAATCCCGTAACCTGAAGAAATGGTCATGGCAAGGTTGGGGTTGGAACTTTCCTTTAGCCAGGTTTCAGTAAGAAATATCAAATCCCAGGTATTATCTGATAGCATAAGCAATATGTCAGAAGTGTGTTTGGAGAGGGACCTTCAATTAATGAGGCAGGCCTTATAGCCAACCGAACTATATGACATCTTTGGGAGCACCATATAGTTCCTTTCACTTTCAGGTGAATAATGATAGTGAAGGGAGTAAGCACAGTTTGATCTGCATGAGGAGGTATACCCAAGGGCTACTAGTGGAGATATGATCTCGTAGTTAGGTTGTCTATTGTCAAATATGTAAATCTGGTATCAGATCACATTTACTTGCAGCTGTATTTGAAGTTTATATTGGTAAAAGCACTCAGTCCTACGTGGATCCACTGTACATTATTTTATTGATTGAAATACCACTGGCAACAAAGAAAAATGCATTATATGGTGCTATTTTAAACACTGTTCTATATTTCACTAAAAATCCTAATATTCCCGTCTGCTTTTTTCCTGAACCAATTATAATATCGCTCATGCATCAGTGAAGCAGCAACCCCATTGACACATTCAAATACAGACAACACAACCCTTTATTCGACCTTGCCCCTGACTTCTGCTATTGGCTTTTCAAGTTCAATAAATTGTGTGATTGTGCACAAATAATATATCTCACCATGCCTCAATCCCCTTCTTGACCGACAATGGGGGTGATTACAGCTGTCTGATTTACTCTAGTAATGGAAAAAGAAAATCTGGAGTGGACTGGCCTTCGCCCTTTTGCTCACCTGTGGTACAAAAATCATTAAGAGCACAGCTTGCTCTGCCGCCTTACAGATGGCATCACAGGAGATGCAGACAGCCTAATTAAATCACGCTCTGCCTTGTGAAAAACAGCCACGCTGTCACAAGGCGGGCTGCCTGGGGACTATTTTTATAAACATGTTACCATTATTAAAATGATGGAAGTGAGGAAGCTGGTGTTCAATGCGCCTCTGCATCGAGTGCAGTCTGATGAAATGAATTTGTTAGCGCCTGACTCTGGGCACCTGCACTCATAGTTACTTGTAAATGAAAGAACACTTTGGTCATCAGTAGTTACAGCACTGTCCTTAATGTACAAGCGAACTGAAGCTAAAAGAACATTTCTTCCAATTAGCGTGCTTCTTAAAGGCAAGTCAGTGGAGCTCTGCTAACCAAGCTGTAATTAGATAATGGCTGGAACTTTTTGTAATGATGCTACAGTGGAATACAGTGCCAAATTACTTTTCGATTAGAATGTAAATTCTAGAGAGAGAAAGAGTTTCTTGGATGTCACCATACTGCAAGCATATTAAACAGTGTAATTTTAAGAATTTTCGGGGCCCTGGGCAAGGAATAATTTGGGGCCTCTGGTTTGGAACAAATTAGATTTTTATTAAATGTCCTGCTAATTCAAGGATTGAATTATACTTTAACTTTCACACAGAAACAGCTGTAAGACTTTCCTGGGACCCCAAAGTTCTAAAAAAATACACTGGGCAGTGAAAGTCAGAGACAGAGAAAGGCAGAGAGAGGTTGTGATAGATAGAGTGGGAGAAAGATCACTTTACCAGAGGGCCCCTTGAAAAGTGGGTGCCCTGGGCGATTGCCCACTTTGCCCATGACTTAAAAAGCGTCTCTTATATGAAAAAAACTATAGATACATAATTTTAACTCCACATCTACTTACTTATCTTGATGAGATGCAGGTTGATATTAAAACTTTGATATTGTGACTCATCGCTTTATACTATGATTGACATCACCTTCAGATGAAAAATGACATCAGCAGTGACATGAAAGAGGTGAACTTGAGAGAGAAGATTGGGCCAGCTGGCAGGCGGAGAGGAAGAGACTGGAGGGACGGGGAGGTTTAATACATTTGCGGCACACCGTGTCCCTTGAAATGAAAAAGAAAGAGTTGAGCATTCCTGCAGTCAGTCAGAAGCCGAAACACAGATTGCGTGCTTAAAAAGCTCAATTAAATGACATCAAATAGATGTCATAAAAGATCAGCATAATAAAAGGTACAGAGAGAAGTTCATACACTGTTCTACAATGTCCTTTTAAACAAACAGGGAAGGCTGTTTGCCACTTATTTTGTGGACTCTTTGAGGTGCTGCTTTAGAAAGGACCTCACTTTATTTGCACCTTCATTACAATGAACTCGTACTGCCATGGAGTACCGCCGTTCAATGAAATACATGTTTCTCCATGCAGGCGCCAACCTGCCTTCACTTTAAAGAGGGGTTAGAGATCCCCTTGCAGACAAGTGCATTGAGGCACTGCACCTGGCTGCAGGGGGGATGTCAGGGGGTCCACGGGGTGCCCTTTATCCCCCAGAAGGGGGCTGCATAGACAGTGCCCTTCTTAACGGTCTGTTTGCCTATGTGCCTGTGTTACTAATATGGCATGTGGGCAGTGGCAAAGTGATTCCCAAACACCCTCTGAAGACAGCACTGGCACTACATGTGTGTCATCGTTTTCAGTATTACAGAAGGGGCTGCACAAGTAGCTAAGGCCCTTTCTGTAATACCATAGTGCCCCAGGGGTGCAGAAAGTGGGTGCCACGCCCGTTGCGCCCCTGGGGCACTATGTGCTATACAGCCCCTGGTGTGCACTATACATTAAGGCTCTGAAAATATGAACCTGTCAAGTTGTGTATAAATTTAAGAACAATAAAAGAAAGCTCTGGCAAAACCAAAAGGTTTGAGGATTCTGAGATGAAGTGAGGGAACGGAGGAAGCAGAGAAAGGAAATGGAGAACAGAAGAAATAAACACCAGAAATGAAGGAGGGATAAAGAGAAAAATGGAGAAGGAGAAGAAGAAGAAGGAAAATCTATGTCCTGACAATAAACCCAATTCCTCTTAATGTAAATTCTAAACATGAGAGATGGACACTCTGCAAGTGCTTAACATTTTGCCAAGAAAAAATAATCATCATGTGTTTCTGCTGCCATAGAGCCTGCCCTGCTTTGAGTACCTTCCCTGGAAAGTCAATCCCTCTGTGCTGCTGGCAGACTCGCTGCTTTGGTAGTTCTGCTCATTCAGAATGTGCAGGGACTTTATGGGGTGGGTTTTTATACACTCCGTCTTAGATGTAGTGTTGGAGTCCTGAGGGTAACCCCTACTGAAGAAACATAGGGGCATTGTGCCACAGGAACATCACTTTTAATGACGTTCCTGTGGAGCAATGCCCTGCTCCATTTTTATGTTATGTTATGTTATGTTATTATAACTTGTATAGCGCGCGTATACCCTTAGGTGTCTTGGCGCTTCCGGTCTTCAAATTACATTACAACCACTGATCCTAAAAGAGCCATGTCTTTAGCTGCTTTCTGAACTCCAGGAGGGAGGGAATCTTCCTAAGATAAAGTGGGAGAGAGTTCCATTCCTGCTCCATTTTTACAAAGTGGTGTTAAGCCTCCTCCTAGAGTGGTTTGTCCATAGACCCTGGAGTTGGACTGGAGACTACTTTAACTGCAAAGTAACAAAAAATAAAACATTTAAAAAAATAGAGGTCAAAAAGAACTTACCTGCAGTCCGAAGCTCTTCTGCTCCATGTCCTCAACAGCACAGGCTCCCAGGGTCCCTTGCAACCAATCATGCTTGAAAGTAGCATCAGGATTGGCCTGAGCACTGTGAGTTTGTGCTCACAGGGACACTGGAAGCCTATGCAACGCAGCTGGGGTTGGAGACAGCTAAGTGTGCATGTGGGTTTAGTCGGCCTTACACAGCTGGCCAAACCCACATGCGCACTGAGTGCAGTGCCTATCACTCCCTCTTGTGACTGCACTGCCTCCGTGATGGCCCCACCCCCAAAACTTACCGGCTTTTAATATAATCTGAAAAATAAAACAAAAATAAACCCGGTGTATTATCGTTTTATTTTACAAGTTTTGAGACTGGCAGTGGGGGGGGGTGAAGCTCCTCTGCCATAGAGGAGTCGCCACTGCACACAGGTATTTGCGTGAAAGTGGCATGCAATGGGTGTTGCTGTGGGCGTTCCACCGCAACACCCATTGCTTTTTGATGCTGCCCCAGATTTACAGGGATGTGTAATCTGAGGCAGCGCCAAAAACTAACGACATGCAAGGGCAGGCGTTAGAATGGCGATGCAAGGAGAAATACTTTTATTTCTCCTTGTTTTTGCTTTTTATATGTGTGCTGCAATCTGCAGCACACATAGAAAGAGCAAAACACCATGAATTATGGTTTATGTGCAGGAAGGTGTCTCTTCCTGCACATAAACAATCATTAAATAATGACTATTTGCTGCTTCTATGTGTGCTGCAGAAACCAATCGTCATTATTGATTGTTTATGTAGAGGAAGGGACACCTTCCTGCACATAAACAATCATTCCCTACAACGCAGACACCCTAACACTATGGTGCAAAAGTGCCTGTGTTTGCGCTACCAGCTAAATTTAGCACCAGCACTATGGAAAACACAGGGGTGCACCGTATTGCTGTAATTTGGGTGCATCTCTGCGTTTTGGAAAGTCGGAGCGTGGCACTGCCAAATTTGGCACAGCTCCGCACTCCTATATTTCCTTGTACATATGCCCCCTCTACTGCACCTAACATTTGCTGTACCTTCATGTACCTCTGAGAGAACTCACCATTCACCTCCCACACATTCTGGTGTTTGCATTAGCCACATGGCAAAGACCATTTTGAGTGGTGTATGGGACAAACGAGTGACTTCTTATACAGGGGGGGTTATATGTCTGCGATCACGGACAAGGCTTTCAATACCATACAGTAGTCTTTCTGCGAAGTAAACCTTGTAGCTTAAGGCATACTTCTCATGTAGAACCTAGCATTTTTTTGAGAAACTGGGTGACTCTTTGGGCAAGATTGCTGAGGCCATGGGGTGACTCACATCAAGTTTGTGGCCTCTCTCATACCTCAATATTTTGATTCACCACTGTTAACTCCTTTAACTGATAATACTGACTGATGTGGATGATGTTGATGTGGCCTTAAAGATAGGCATGAAGCATACTGGTTCTACAATTGAACTCGTGGTTCACATTTTAATAATCCTTTTAGCCAAAATATTGGCAAAGTATTGAGAACTCACAATATGTCAATAATGTGTCTAAAGCTGTAGCTGTAGAAGCAGTAGAAATCCTGTGCTCACAGCACTTTTTTCTTGTTATACACTAGTCCAGGCTTTAAATGCAGCCAGAAGCCCATAGCCAGAAACAATTCCAAAATATGGGTGCTTTATGTAATGGGTAAAATTGTATAGCCTCTGAGTTGTTTCGAGGATGTTAATGAGTGAATTAAAGTCAGTGGACAGCGTGCTATGCTAATGTGTTTTAATACTATAATGTACCCTAAGAGACCCTCATGCTTAGAGATTATTACTCCCAATAGACATTACCGAGCCTTTTGTATGTCATTACTGGCTATTATCTTGGTCCTACATACAGATGAGAGTGAAGAGGTACTTTTTTGGATGACGAATATATTAATTTAGTTACACAGCTATGAAAGACTACAAAATGACATGACTTTTGCATTAACAGTGGAATTCACTCTAGTTTGTTGATGTCTAACCATACACATAAAAATAACCTCGACTTTTCTTAGAGATCTGAAAGTTCAAGGGAAACTTTAAGAGGAGAATGCTTGCTACTGCTACTTAGATGTGTCTGGTTGCTGTGCTGACCTGACAGGTGCTTATTTGAGTTGCTGGAGATAAAAGCTAGCAGTGGGTATCTGATTCACAACTAAAGTCATAGAATGTTTTCAACTGTTGACTAATTAATTTATTGGCTGATTAATCACCCTCACCAAATTGGGCCCGGAAAATTGATATTTGGGAGACTGATGACTTCACAGGAAAGTAAATCATATAACCTCTAAAATACATGACATAAGAGGGCCTATCATTCTGATTTGCAATACTGCTTAGTGGCTATACAGTGCACAGAGAAATACTAATCTTCAATCTGTAGAAATTAACTCCATAAACACATAGTATGCACACATTTCATAAACGACGAAGCTGTAACATTAAAAACCGTTTACATAATCCACACACATAAATACTATTTGTAAGGTTAATACCTTAAAATAATCACGTGCTTAAAAAGTATGGGTGTGCCACCTTTTACAATGTATAAAAATGCATCAATGTTAGGGCCTTCTTAGGGCATGGGGACCCCATCCCCCAGGGCCATTTTTAAAAATATTTTTTTATTAAAGGGGGAGGCCAAGTAGCTCCCTTCCCCAAGTGTTATTAGGCCCTGGTGACTCCTTCCCCAAGGGCTGTTTTTTTTAAGAAATGGGAGGGCGTCTTTGTGGCCCCCCTCCCTGAGCCTGATTAGACGCTGGAGACCCCATTCTTCAGGACCACTACTTAAAATGAAGGGGAGGGGGCCACGTGGCCCCACTCCACAAGTCATGTTAGGCCATGGAGACACCATCCTCCAGGGCCTTTTTTTTTTAATTGAAGGGGATGGGGGTCATGTGGCCCTCTCCCCAAGCCTTTTTAGGCCCGTGGTACCCCATCCCCCAGGACCGTTTATTTTAATTAAATGGGAGGTGGCTGCATCCCAGACAGAGAATGATGACTCCAAGAGTCAGTTGGCTGACTCCCTGTTACAGCCACAGGGCCATAAAAGCTGAAGAAGCCTGCATTGAAGAGTTGGTAGCCAGGAATGCCTGATCACCACTGACCGCTGATGTACAGCCTGGAAGACTGAGTCCCAACCCTCAAAAGTTGCAACCAAATCTGCTGGACCCAGGAAAGATGTCAGAGTGCAATTTTGTCACCCAGCAAGGAAGCTACTGCCAGTTAAAGGAGAACCACTGGTTTCACTGTAACCAGAGACCATTAGACAATTGGCAACTGTTTTTTTCTCTGGACTTCACCCAGACATCGAGGGACAATGTCCACTGAGGCCAAAGTCAATCCACTGTGTTCATGGACTGAGAGGTGGCCACAGAAAACCCCCTGACACTGGCTTGGCGTCCTTGAGCATCATCAGCATCCTGCATCCCTTGCACTACAACCACTCTATTGACTCCTAGAGTGGTTTGTCCATAGACCCTGGAGTTGGACTGGAGACTACTTTAACTGCAAAGTAACTGTTTAACTGGACCTATTGGTCCCTATGACTGGCTCCCTCCCGGAGTTTGTCACCACAAGAGTGCCCATATAGTCGTTTTCAAGTTACTTGTGGCTAATCCTAAACAACGAGTTGTAGTAGATTAGAATGATTTATTATTTCTTTAAAAATTCATATCTCTGGAACCCTGAACTTTTGAACTTGACTTGACCTGATATGGAACTGTGCCTTTATTACACGGTGAGCTCACACAACCACATCATATAATAAATCACATTCTTCACAGTGATGACATTAGCTCAAATAACTCCTTCCCATTAGAGCCTGGTCTAGAGTCATTTATCCAATAATTAAAATCTCCACTCATCAACAATTGAGAGTAATGAGTCATCAGAACACAGACCAACTCATACAAAACATTTGAAATATTGCCATGTATTGGGGAGGGCGATAGATTAATTATCAAATCAGGGAAATTTTATTAACATCAATTTTTCACCCCAGTAAATTAACATCAGGGATAGATTCAAGTGAGATGTAAGAGATGTGAAGATGCTGCCATGCTAGCTCTACAACGCCATCACCTCGTTTATCATTAGATCTATTTCTGTTAA
Organism: Calotriton arnoldi; assembly: GCA_963921515.1. NCBI lineage: Eukaryota > Metazoa > Chordata > Amphibia > Caudata > Salamandridae > Calotriton > Calotriton arnoldi. The sequence continues at coordinate 431,741 of CAWUFW010007869.1, forward strand.
ACATATAATAGTTGTGAGAAATGGCTAGTAATATATGAGGGGTTGACTAATCAGATAGCCAAGAATCCGATAAGAACAACATATCAGGTCTGTCTTCATTTAATTATTTGAACATTTCAGGTTTATATTTCCCAAACAAGTGCATGTTGAGGTAGGTTACATAAACTTGTTCTTCTAAACTAAGTGGATTTGGGCACTTCTCAAATGGAGTTGTTAAGTTCAATGTTGTCAAGGGACACTCCATGATGTTTTGTAAAGTTTGTGGGGAGTATAGACAATATTTTTTGAGGGTGCTAGTGAGTTCAGGGCTTATGTTGGTACTCACTGATCAATGGTTCAGCAATACAGCCACCAACTACGATTTAGAATGTGCATATTGCCTGGCCTCTGGACCATGAACAGGTGCAGAGGGGCTTGCCATATGTGCACCAAGAGTGCGCCCACTAAGCATACCCGCTGTGCATCTGTGGCACAGCCCTACTTATACAGAATGTGCTGATAGCAGGGATCATGGCTTGGAGGACGAGGTGGATGGCAGCCTAATCCTGCCGCTCCCATCGCGCAGAATGCGAGCCGGTTTTTAAGAGGTCTCAAGGACACTACATGAGACGTCTGTGTCATGATCCGTTAGGGGAAACAATGAGGGCATGAAATCGAGCACGTAGTCCATGGAAGAGCGACCCCGCATACCGAAAAGTGAAACAAGTTTAGCGGCAAATGCAGTGGACAGAGCTACAAAATGGCTGCTGAAGCTGTGCGTGGACCAGAACAGCTATGGTGAGGAATGGAGCCGTATCCCTCAAATAAGGTATCTGACACCATCAAATATTGCTGCTCGTATCTGGGGGCATATTTAGCTGGAATACCTCCAGCCCGGCTGATTAAATATATCTGATTACCCCAACTGTGGCCTACTGCTATGAATGTCCTGGACCGCCCAGCCTGACCTTAAAATGATGCTGTGACACAATCTAAAATTTTGGCAGATTTCTTCGATTGTGTTGGTCTTTAGTTGTATGACAAGCAATGTGCACAGTGAGTTCAGGAGCACTTCTCTACGCATAGCACTTGTGTGTGTCTGCTGAGGGTATTTTATGCCACCACTTTGCAGACAGATTCTTTAAGGTCCTGGCAGCTACCAATTGACTGGAGGCTCAGTAATAACATTCATGTTCTGCGGGGATGACAAAAAGGTGAGCTGAATTCACAGATGCACATTTGTTCAGGGTCGACTGTGCAGCAGATCTTTCTCTGTGCAATGACAAACAGGTGACGCATCAGACAAACATCCTAGGGTGAGATACCTTGTGGTCAGGGGGCTTTGCTGCTTCATCTACGTGGCTATTCCTTAGCCCTGCGCTATTCAGGGCCGTCACTTGAGGTGATACAACTGTCACCTGGGTTAAAATCTGAATGTGACAAAGCGTGTGAAAAAAAGTGTGACATAACATGCCATAGGGGAGATATCAATACCGGCAGCATGCTGTGCTGCTCATACCCACACAATTCTGACAACAGCTAACACTGACCTACTACTCATAACTACCTCGTAACCAATTTCTGTCTCGGTATTCAGGCAGAATATCGAGTTGGAAATATCGCCAGACAAGAATATCAAGTCAGAAATATCGTGACATGGAAATATCGACATCTAGAATATCGATGACAAGAATTTCTATTTTAAAATATCAAAGTCATCACTCGCGCGAGCGCGCGAAACAAGATGGCCGCCTCCCGGTGAGCTCCTCCGCGTTTTCGCCCGTTTTTCGCTAAAAACGACGAAATTTTAGTCAGATTATGGCTGTAAAGAGGTCGCTGAAGTAGTAAAGCTGGTACCTGTGCTGTGGGTCGTTTTTCAGTGCCTCTGGACGACGGAAGTGGTGTTTTCTTCAATCAGGCTCCTGCTCCCAGTCTGCCTTCAGGTACTGCCAGGCTTGTCTGTCAGGGGGGCGGAGTAAGCACCTAAGAAAGGGCCTGGCTTGGGCCTAGCCACTCCCACAGACCATTTTAGCTGCTGCACCAGTTTTTTGAAGGATTTGAACACCAAGAATATTATAACTTCCTACAAACATTATATTTAACTGCAAATTGGTTCCTTTTTACGTCAAAATGGAAAATAAAAATTCTCTACATAATAAAAGGAGACAGCAGGTTTCACCTCCACCTATCAAATCAAAAGCGGTGGAGTCATCTGAACCTTCCTTATCTTTAATTTTAGAAGAAATTCAAGCACTTCGTGTTAATACCGATACCATTGCGTCAGAGATTAAAAATGTACGCAAAGAAATGGCTTGCTTATCAATGAAAATTTCTGACAACTCAATTAAGATACAGGATAATAAGGTTAAAATAGATGCTTTTACTCCACTTATGGCGAAAATATCACCCATGTCTACACTCCTTTTAGATATGGAAAACCGCAATAGACAATATAATCTACGCATTTTCAATCTACCAGAAGATGTTGAAGGGGCCAACTGCAGATTATATCTGGAAACTTTGATTCCTGGCCTGTTGAAAATCAGTTTTCCAGAAAAATTTGAAATTGATAAGGCTCACAGGATTCCTTCTCACCGCAACCCTCAACACACCAAACCTCGACAAATGATCTTTAAAGTTCTCCGTCATCACCATTTGGTTTTGATTAGGAAAGCAGCAAGAGAAATTCCTTCGTTGATGGTCAATGGGAATAAAATATTTATCCATCAAGAATTCGCCAAAGAGACTGTTTCTGTTCGCAAAGAATTCACTGCTCTTCGTCCTCAATTAAGAAGTCTTGGTTTCAAGTATGGTCTTTTTGATCCCTCAACAATGCGTATTTGGAAAGATAATTTTTCGAAATCCTTTCAGCGTCCTCAGGAACTGAAACAATTTCTGGATCTACAGTCACAGCCTTTAATGGATACTCATGAATCTACTACTTGATTGTTTCCAGTTATGTACTTTTTGACAAATTACTGAGTTATTCTTCATCGGGCTCCAACGGTATCGGTCATGCTTGTTGAGCATGTGTGCGTTTCACTCCTGATATTAATGTATTCTGTTTGTCGTTTTTTCCATGTTTTATTTTTTCCCTTTCATCTTCCCTGTTCTAGAGCTACTACTTTCTCACAACCTCTTTGTATTTTTCACTATCCTCCTCTTTATCTTTTCTCTTTCTCTCTTTCATTATGGCTAGCTTACATAATATTAAAGTAGTTTCATTAAATGTTAAAGGTTTGCGTCATCCAGTTAAACGCACAAAAATTTTAGATTATCTAGGTAGTTGCAAGGCTGATATTTGTTTTATTCAGGAGACTCATATAGATGATAAAATCTTAGATTATATGAAGAAAAAATGGGTTGATACTATTGTTTCATCTCCTGCTAATGGAAAAAAAATGGGGTTGCTATCTTTTTGCAAAAAAATTACACTGCCAAATTCTGAATAAAACTTCAGATGCTGAGGGGAGATATATTATAGTTAAAATTAAAATACATGATTCAGTCATCTTTTTACTCAATGTTTACGGCAATACGGCGGATGACCCTCTTTTTTGGTCTAACCTTACTACTGAGGTCTTGAAATTGGGTACAGTTCCGTTAATTGTAGGAGGCGATTTTAATGTCATAGCTGATCCTCTATTAGATAGATTATCCTGTACTAAATTTCACCCTCCTAAGGTTTTTCATGCTTTCAGATTATTTATTCAAACCACTAAATTGGTTGATATATGGCGCCTACATTTCCCTACAGAAAAAAGTTTTACATTCTTTTCAAACCCACATAATTCTCATTCTAGAATTGATTATTTATTGGTCTCTAGACAATTAATTCAATCCGTGAGTTCTCCCAACATTGGCAACATTGATATTTCTGATCATGCTTTAATTTCTTTTGTTTTGAATTTGAATTAATCTTTTACAAATAAATCCAGATGGCGAATGAATACTGATATTGTTCTTAATGAACGTAATAAACCAAAACTCTTAATTGCAATTCAAGATTATTTCCTACTTAATCCTGAAGGTACCACTTCTATGGTTAATAGATGGGATGCTTTTAAAGCATACCTTAGAGGTGTAACTATTTCCATTATGGCTTATGAAAATAAATCCTTCAATAATAATATTAAAAATATAGAAAAACAAATTGCGAAATTTGAGAGACTTTTCATAACGTCTAATGATCCTCAATATAGACTTAAACTGCAAAAGCTTCGGTATGAATTTAATTCAATACTTAGCAGAAGAGCTGGCATTCAGATTTCTAACTCTAAAGCCAAATTTCGTTTTAATGCCAATAGATCTGGGAAACTCCTAGCCAATTATTTACGTATAAAAAAGAGCAAATCTCAAATAAACTCTATTCATGGACCTAGTGGCAAAATTGCTTTATCTCACAATGATATTGTTAATGAATTTCTGGATTTTTACTCGAATCTATATAATAAGCCTGATTTTCAGGATGCCTCTTTAATTGATTCCTTTTTAACTACATGTGGTTTATCCAGCATCTCTCAATCAGATAAAATAGGGTTAGATTCTCCCATCGCTACAGATGAAATTTTGTTAGCCATAAAATCTCTTAAAAAAATAAGTCTCCTGGTCCAGATGGTATCTCGGCTGAGTTTTATAAGGAATTTCAAGTACAACTTTTGCCCTTTTTATTTCAACTTTTTACCTCTTTTGGTTCTTCAGGAATTACTTCAGGCTCTTTTACTGAGGCTTTAATTGTCGTGCTTCCCAAACCAGATAAAGACCCCACCATTGTGTCAAATTACCGGCCTATATCTCTAATTAATCAAGATTGTAAATTATATGCTAAAATATTGGCATCTAGATTAGCTCCTGTAATGCATTCTATTATACACTCAGATCAATCTGGCTTTATGAAAAACAGGTACTCTGCAAACAATACAAGAGCCTTGCTACATGTTATTGAACAAGCTCCCAATTTAACTTTACCTTCAGGAATACTGGCCTTAGACGCTGAGAAAGCTTTTGATAAAATTCATTGGCAATTCTTATTTAATACCTTATTGTCATTTAATTTTGGTGAGGCATTTATTCGCATGATTTCTGCTCTGTATTATGCCCCTACTGCTCGTTTATTTATCAATGGCCAAATCTCAAATCAATTTTCACTTTTTAGAGGTACAAGACAAGGTTGCCCTCTTTCCCCACTTTTATTCCTTATTGGTATTGAACCATTTCTCAATGCTATACGAAAATGTGATGATATTAAAGGAATTAATATTAAAGATGTTACTATAAAAACTTTAGCTTATGCAGATGATGTACTCCTATTTATTAGTGACCCTATAATCTCATTCCCTTCCCTATTAGAGATTATCAAAAAATATTCTACAGTCTCTGGATATAAATTAAATACTAACAAAACTGAATTTTTTCCCTTGAACATTTACTGTACCCCTGATATGATACCTATGACTGATATTATTTGGCAAAAGGATAAATTGAAATATCTTGGGATTTTATTCTCATCCTCTATAAAATCAACAATAACATTTAACTGTAACTTTATTTTAAATTATATAAAAGATAAGGTGTCTAAATGGTCTTCATTACATCTTTCATGGTGGGGTAGAATGGATTCCGTTAAAATGACAATTGCTCCAAAAATTTTCTACACCCTCGCCATGATTCCTACTCAATTTTCACTAAAGTTTTACAAAGATGTTGATAGAATTTTATCCAGATTTCTTTGGAACTGTAAACCGCCTCGTATCAGTTATAAAAAATTAAAAATGCCTAAATGTAATGCTGGGTTTGGATTACCAGACTTTTTCCTCTACCACAAAGCCTTTATTTTAAAGCAAAGTTCCATATGGTTTAATCAATCCTGTTTAAACAATTCTCCTATTTGGCTTGATATTGAGAAATCATTGGTAAATCCATTTCCACTCCCCACTTTGTTAACTATGTCCAATAGGTCATCAGTTTTGCATAAATCCGTTATACTAAAGTCCACTAAAATGATTTTTAATGATATAGATTCAATTCTTCTATCTCCTATGTCTATTACTGAAGACATGTCACTATGGTATAGCAATGTTATCAAGCTGAATAGGAATGTTAGTTACTGGTATTCATGGATTAATGCTGGTATTTTTTATCTTACAGATATATATTCAAACAATGCTTTTTTATCATTTGAGTTTTTACGAACAAGATTTAATTTACCTCAAGCTGATTTTTCTAAATATGAACATTTATGTAATTCCATTTTAGATTCTTTTCCTCAAGATATTCCCTCTAATGTTAAAGCTGATTTATCAATTTACATTCAAACTGTCTCTACTTCATCACATGGTGTTTCTATTTTATATAAAAAATTATCTAATTCTCTAGGTAGCAACATTAATTTGCTTTCAGTATTTTGGAATAATGAACTTTCACTTTCACTATCCATTGATATATGGAAGGATATTTGGCTTAATAGTATTTCTGGTTGGCTGCCTGTTTCACTTTATCAAACCAACTCATATATCTTATTTAATTGTTTATGGACTCCATTACGTCTCTTCCAAGCTAAACTTCTTCAATCTGCTTCTTGTTGGCACTGTAAATCACACCCTGGTACATTACAGCATATGCTTTTTAAATGCCCTTTAATTTTAAAATTTTGGACTGATGTTTGGGATATTATAAAAAGATATTAAATATTCATGAGGATGTTTCTTACAATATGTTAATTTGCAAATCTGCTCTTCTTTCACATAGTTTAAATGACTTAGAAGGTAAACTTTTTAATTTCCTAATATCGGCTGCTTTAAAATCTATTACATTTTGCTGGAAAGATGTCTCGCTATTATCAGTACATGCTTGGTGGTCATGGGTTATTTTTACAAGAAAAGGAGCTCAATTGTCCTTGACTGGGCTCAATCATAACTCCAACTCTTTTCATGCTTTTTGGATTCCTGTTGATGTATATATATCTTCTTAAACGGTTTATGTATAACTAATTTAGCTTTTTATTGATCATATAGTATATTTACTGATTCATATTGTAGCTCTATTTATAGACAATGTAATTTGAATCATTATTGATCCCTTTCCTTCCTCTCCTTTTTATGTTCCCTAAGAATAATTATTTTATTTTACCTAATGTAATTCAATTGATATGCCTGTTTATCTTCCTTACTATAACTAGGTATTTTCGATTTAGAATATTATTTTCTGTATTGTCTGTTACTTGTTTATTATGAAAATTCAATAAAATATTTTGAACTCAAAATAAAATATCAAAGTCATTAATATCATTTGCAAAAATATAGTTGTTTAAAATATCGTTTTTTAATTATTGTTATGTATTTTAGTATGTATTTTAAATGTATATGATGTAAAAATGATGTACAATTATTGTTTATGTTTTATCAATATATTTGTTACATTTTTAGTAGTTATTAAATTTAATTTAGTTAATTTTAGTGAATTTTAGTGCCGTAGTGGGTTGTGGGTTTATAGGGGTTTAGGGTGGGAAGTAATTTAATTATAATGCATTAATGCTTACCTTTTATTTAATACTATTTATTTAATTGATATTTATGTTAATTGTTCTATACATTTTTGTATGTACATTTTATGTGTGGGTTGTGGGGTTTATATGGGTAAAGCATGGGAAGTGATTTATTTTTAATTAATCAATATTTAGTTGTTAATTAATAGTAATTAATTCATTGATAATTAATGATGTTAATTGTGTAATTCTTTTTTTTGTGTGTTGGTTGGAGGGTTTATAGGGGTAAAGGGTGGAAAGTAATTTATTTTTAATTAATTAATAATTAGTTGTTAACTAATATTAATTCATTGATAATTAATTATGTTAATTGTTTAATTACATTTTTTATAGGTGTGGGTTGCGGGAATTATAGGGGTAAAGGGTGGGAAGAAAATTAATTTCAAATAATTAATAATTAGTTGTTAAATACTATTAGTTATATAATTGACAATTAATTATTTTTGTTGCGTAATTACATTTTTAAAGTTTAATTTTAGGTGCGGGTTGTGGGTTTATAGGGGTAAAGGGTGGGAAGTTAATTAATTTTAATGAATTCATATTTAGTTTTTAATTAATAATATTCCAATAATTGATAATTAATTATGTTAATTGTGCAAATATTATTTTTTTAGCTTTTTAGAGGGGTTGTGGGTTTTGTAGGGGTATAGGATGGAAAATAAACTAATTTTAAGAAAACAATAATTACTTTTCTAATTAATATCAATTATCAAATTGATAAATAATTATGTTAATCATTTTTATGAGTGTGTTGTGTGTTTTGTGGGGGAATATTGTAAGAAGTGAATTCATTATAATTAAATAATAAATAATATTTAATTAATGATAATAAGTTTGTTGAAAAATATTTATATTTATAGTGTAAATATTTTGCATTTTAAAGTTAAGTTTTAGGTGCAGCTTGTGAGTTATGGGAGGTTATAGGTTGGGATGTAACTAAATTAAATTTATGTATTAATTTTTTTGTTAATAAACAATTTGTAAATGAAAAAAGGTATTTGTATGAAAAATATGTTTGTATTTTATTTATAATAATAATTGTCGTTATTTGTGATATGTAGTTAGCATTGTAATATGTTATTATTATTTTTATTTTTAATATTAAATGTAGTTGTAATTCTTTTGTACATTTTTATATTTTTCTTTATTTACTTTGTTTTTAAATAGTTTTATTTTGTTCAAGATATTCTGTTTGTTTTTAATGTTGCACTGACTGGAGTGCAAATAGTAAATTTTACCTCTCCGCTTTCCAACACTTTCCCTACTGTTGTATTGACAAGAGTGAGAATAGTAAATTTTACCCCTCCGCAATCCAACACCTTCCCTACCGTTATACTAACTGGAGTGGGAATAGTAAATTTTACCCATCCGTAATCCAGCACTTTTCCTACTGTTGCACTTGCTGTAGGGAGATTTGTAAACATTTCCCAGTTTTATTATTTTTGCATTGTGTGAAGTAGGAGTAGTCAATTTTGTATATATTTTACATAATAGTTTGCGTAGTTTTGTATAAATTGTATTAGGAATAGTTTATTATATTTTATATTATTATGTTTTTGTTTATTTAAAATTATAATATGTTAATTATTAATGTTTTTAGTGTGTAAAATATTTTTACTAAATTTCAAGTTGTTTGCTTTTTTAATTTAATTAGAATGGCTTGTTTTCTAAAGATGTTATTTTATTGGTGTATGTGTGTATATATATATATATATATATATATATATATATACATATATATATATATATATATATATGTCTTATATATTTGTATATTAGTTAACAATTTTGAAATAATAATATACATTACAATTAGTTGTTTAGTAATTATTTAAAGTAGATAGATGTAATTATATACATTAATTATTTAAATGTGTGTTTAACTTTTCTAATTAAGTTTATTTGTTATATTTGTTCAAATATATATTAACTCTATTTTATTTTTTTAAATTAATGATACTATTTAATATATTTATTATTTAAATTGATTATATATTTAAAAAACAATATGTAATACAACGATATTTATTCCAACTATATAATTTTTCGATATTTTTGTACTTACCATTATAATACGTTCTTCAAATGATAGTTCTGTATATTTAGTTTAAACAGACCTTTGGTGAAGATATGAATGGTTAATAAATATTCAAAAATAATAATTGTTTATATGTATTGGGTTGGGTCTCTATTATATCATTAAGAAATTGTGCCATTTAAATCATCTATCAAATAAATGTTCAAACTTGCACATGCACACACATATGGAACACACACACAGGCAGCCGTGACCCGTGCAGGTAAGAGCAGGGGGGCGGTGGGGCTGGGTTGAGGGGGGGGGGGTTTGACAGACGACCACAAGGGAAAATTAAATAAATAATTAATTTTCTTTCGTCGTCTGTCGAAATCCCCCCTCCCGAACCGGCTCACCGCTCTTACCTGCACGAACCTCAGCTGCACACAGGTAATGAATCTTATAGGGACTTATAAGGGTACCCCAGTATCCAATCTGGAGTGTACCAAAGTACATGTGTAACAATTTAAAGGAGAACGCAGATAGACTGGGGTCCTGATTAGCAGGATCCCAGTCAGACTAGTCAAAAACAGTGCAACATCAAGCAAAAAGTGGGGGTAACCATAAGAAGCAGATCCTACTTTCCTACAGATACTATCGAATATATTTACACTGAAAGAAGAGACCTGCAAATCTTTCCCTGATTAACATAATAATCCATAGATCTTCCTAAACCAACCTGCACATAGACATCAGCTTTCTTTTCAGCATCAATGGAATGTGCAAATGATATGGTGAGTGCACCAATATATAAACACAATTTATTTGGGCCTCTTTACAAAATGCTGCAAGATGAGTAATTAAGAGAAATTCCTGATGCATAATTGGATTGGATATAGGTAGCACAATCTTTATACCTGCGTTCGGTTACATATTGGCTAACCTTACACCAGGTAAATTCTGCATAGATGATGGACCGCTGGATCCATTGCAGATTTTCAGAATAATTCCTGACTATGTAAATGAGTTTTATTTAGATGGATTCTCCGTAAACATACCTTTGTGAATTTTCTGTAAATCTGATCTTGATTCTGTCCTCCTGGGTCTACCATGTAACCAGTAGCGGCCTGTGGTGGGAGTGCTGCCGGGCGCTGACGTGGGGCGGGGGAGGGGCAGGGTAGGGGGTAGTAAATACGAATTACGGCCGATTAGAGGTAAGTAAACATATAAATAAATAAAACGAATTTCGTTGCCCGCGTTTACTGCATATAATAAAATAATATTTTTAATAGAAGCGACAGCGTTGATCAAAGAATTCGGATTCATACAGAAAGCAAGAGAATTTCCCCCAAAGATTCTGCATTTCACTTCTAACATCACAGAAATGCTCATTACCACCGAGCCTCAGAGCAAATGTATTAAAGCATTCTCTTTTGTAAAATACCATCTCTCAAAGGCCTGGAATATCTGATGCAATATGATAAAAGAAATAACAAAGGGAGGCAGAAGAATTAATTGATTGCATACACAATATACCCGAGGAAGGCCTTTCAACTGTCAAAGCTTTCATGAAAGAATTAGTCGTCTCAATTAGATGAACTCTTTAAATAATTCTCCTAAGTAGACAAAGTTATTTTTCAATGGAGATCTTCAGTGCAGGGATGCGTTTATTTACAGGCAATAAGAAGGTTTCAATAGCAGAACAAAATGCTGGGTGATCTGTGTCTCCAGTCCTGTGGAATATCGCAAAAACGAGAATACATTGATTCGCGCCCGGATTACGAGGGCTTTCATCTTCCCAGCGCGCCGCCCGCGTCTGCAACGTGTGTTCCCTACACAAATAATATCTTTCACCATTTGAGCAGTCAGAAAATAAGTCACGAGAATTCTGGATTCTTCTCTCTGCCCTGACAATGACAGCCCCTCGGCGACACGGATAACGCCCCGGAGGTTGCTGCCGGATATTTGTCAAGCTTGGACCGCGCGCCACTGACGTGTCTCCGTTCTTTCTCCCAGCCCTCACAAGCCGACATTGACCCCAACGGTCCGATTTTGTGCGGAATTTTACAGCTCATTTTTGATTTCATAAAAATGAACGCAAATGTCGTTTCTCTGCCATTTGACAGTGAGACTTTAATGATGCCCTGCAACTGCCGAGACAATCCACCGGTGTTCTGTCCTTTTAGATAGTGAGTGTATCAAAATCAGAGGGAGACGTAGGTGGGAATGGTTAGGAGTGGGGTTGCTTTACGTTTGGACAGCATTATTTATTTTTTATATTAACGCATTGCAGGTCAGAAGGTGTTTTTGCAGGTGGCACCTCACTGGAGGCAAGATGAGGGCAGGGGATCTCCACATATACTTCTTCTAGGCGTTTTCTGAATGGATGACACGAAGGTATGGTCCTACTGGTTTGCAGCGCTGCACCTTTAAGCACATATTTACTATAGGTTTGAACAAGCAATTGCATGACACATCAATTTAGTTAGTATTGCAAAGACAAACATGCACAACACTAAACTGCTGTGCATCTAGCAACCTCTACTGCAAGCTTTACTAACTGAGGGTCTTTGTTTCAAATGCACAAACATTTTTGCATCTGTCCGATCTGATTGCATCAGGAGCATGACTTGGTTGCCTATATTTTTGTTTCAACATTCTATAAACACTTGCTAAAACCAATCAGCGGACTTGTTTGTAAAGATAATTATTCAGATTGCTTTAGTGTACGTTCTAACTTGTTTTTCTATGAGCTCATACTGGGTATGGAAAGTTTAATCACCACATGATGTGGACAGTGCAAAAGGCAGCAAGCATCTGTGGCTGGCTGGGACAGTTGGCTCTACCTCAATTCTGAACGTGGGCTTGACAGAGAACTGCCAGATGTGTGTGGCCTCAATAGGTGGGTGTGTTGCGTTATTTAGGGGCATATTATCAAGGGCCGGCGATAAATATCGCAAAGCGCGCTTAGCGCTTGCATATTTATCGCCAGCTATCTCTGTAATTTATCGCCCGGTTAGCGCGTTATTAACAACGCGCATCGCCGAGGCGATAACAATTTCAGAGATCGCGTGGATATCGCCGTTTTCCACTAGAAAACGGCGATATCCTAGATGATAGGGCCTGTGGTCTTAGCCACAGAATCCACCCCCCATGTTAAGTATGCCTTAGTCAGGAATTTAACAGACGTTAAATTCCTGCGTTAAAACATACTTAGCACGATAAAAGAATCGCTTCCCGCATTGTAAATATCGCGAAGCTGCCTTCGCGATATTTACCCATGTTGTTTCCACAGACACGCCTACTTTGCATCTCATTAGCGATGCGAAGTCAGGCGTGCTGGAAGCAGAGCAAAATCAGCAAAACACGCGATAGCGTGTCTTTGCTGATAAGGCGATATAATTATCGCCGCTTTTCGGCCGAAAATTCTGAACGTGGGCTTGACAGAGAACTGCCAGATGTGTGTGGCCTCAATAGGTGGGTGTGTTGCGTTATTTAGGGGCATATTATCAAGGGCCGGCGATAAATATCGCAAAGCGCGCTTAGCGCTTGCATATTTATCGCCGGCTATCTCTGTAATTTATCGCCCGGTTAGCGCGTTATTAACAACGCGCATCGCCGGGCGATAACAATTTCAGAGATAAGCGTGGATATCGCCGTTTTCCACTAAAAAGCGGCGATATCCTAGATGATAGGGCCTGTGGTCTTAGCCACAGAATCCACCCCCATGTTAAGTATGCCTTAGTCAGGAATTTAACAGGCGTTAAATTCCTGCGTTAAGGCATACTTAATGCGATTAAAGAATCGCTTCCCCGCATTGTAAATATCGCGAAGCTGCCTTCGCGATATTTACCCATGTTGTTTCCACAGACACGCCTATTTTGCATCTCATTAGCGATGCGAAGTCAGGCGTGCTGGAAACGGGAGCAAAATCAGCAAAACACGCGATAGCGTGTCTTTGCTGATAAGGCGATATAATTATCGCCGCTTTTCGGCCGAAAATTCTGAACATGGGCTTGACAGAGAACTGCCAGATGTGTGTGGCCTCAATAGGTGGGTGTGTTGCGTTATTTAGGGGCATATTATCAAGGGCCGGCGATAAATATCGCAAAGCGCGCTTAGCGCTTGCATATTTATCGCCGGCTATCTCTGTAATTTATCGCCCGGTTAGCGCGTTATTAACAACGCGCATCGCCGAGGCGATAACAATTTCAGAGATAGCGTGGATATCGCCGTTTTCCACAAAAAAACGGCGATATCCTAGATGATAGGGCCTGTGGTCTTAGCCACAGAATCCACCCCCCATGTTAAGTATGCCTTAGTCAGGAATTTAACAGACGTTAAATTCCTGCGTTAAGGCATACTTAACGCGATTAAAAGAATCGCTTCCCCGCATTGTAAATATCGCGAAGCTGCCTTCGCGATATTTACCCATGTTGTTTCCACAGACACGCCTACTTTGCATCTCATTAGCGATGCGAAGTCAGGCGTGCTGGAAACGGGAGCAAAATCAGCAAAACACGCGATAGCGTGTCTTTGCTGATAAGGCGATATAATATAATTATCGCCGCTTTTCGGCCGAAAACGGCCGCAAAAGCGGCGATAATTTTTTATCGCCACCTTGTTAATATGCCCCTGAGGGGCATATTATCAAGAACGGCGTTAAAATTATCGCCGCTTTAGCGGCAGAAAACTGCCGCTAAAGCGGCGATAATCGGCTTGATAATATGCCCTGGAGAATTCCAATAGAAGCCCATGTTCTGGTGTCAACATGGGCTTCTGTTGGAATTCTCAAGGCTATTATCAAGCCCATTATCGCCGCTTTAGCGGCAGTTTTCTGCCGCTAAAGCGGCGATAATTTTAACGCCGTTTCTTGATAATATGCCCCTTAGTTTATTAATTCATTGATTGAATAGGGGGATTATGAATTAGTGTGTGCAGTCCCGAGCCTCTGTTTCTTGGTCATTACTATGTTTTGAAGGAGGTCATCTTACCCGGGATGAAATATTAAGGTCAGAACTTTGAAGGGACATTGCTGCCAAGGAAGGCTCTAATGCCACACAGGAAATTGGGGGCACACCGATAAAAATCTACTTCAGCTGAGCTGTGAAATCCTCCAGGAATGGCAGCGCATCTCTCTGCTGCATCACCTCCGGACAAGGATATGTGTATACTAGCTTGTGTCTCTTGCACAGCTCAGGTGGCTCCGCAGAATGAAAGCATGAGTCTTGACACTTCTCAGTAGCACAGATCTCAGTCTTGCACTGTGAAAACGTTGGGTTGCTGTATTCTGTTCCTAGCATTGGCGACACAACAGAGCCTAAAATTCCTCGACATCAGCTAAGGGGCAGAACGTGCAATATAGCACTGGTGTAGAAATGGTGGTGTTTGAAGGTCAGATTTGTGCAGTTCATTGTCATCCATCAGAGGGTGGTTCGAAGTTCTCCACTGCCTTTGTAAACAGGGTAAAAAGTTCTGCTCTTTTCCAAAGCTCTTTTCAACCAGAGCAGGTGCTGCAAACCTAGAGCGTTAGGCCGCACAGATGCAACACTCTTGCCTGCCTACTTGGAGCCTGGACACTGCTAGAGCGAAAGCTTTCTCCAGAGTGTACATGAGTAACTGCCCATCCAGGAACCTCTTTTTAGAAATGTCTCGATGCCAACTGACCCCTTGCTCATATGTGACACTTTTAGCCATATATGCTTAGTTATGCAGCATCACAATCCATTTTGTGAGTTTTGCTTTTAACTATGTAGGTGTCTGTTCAAATTCCCAGCATCCAAAATGCTTAGGCTGAAAAGACTGCACTATTGAAGGGGTCACACATGAAAGGGTGCTCCTTGGCAACGGTGAGCCTGAGTCCTGGTAACAGTCAGCTAATCTTACTCCGGAAGCACCTATTGAGTGGACAATCAGAAAAAGAGATTTTATGTGCAGACGCTGAACATGGGGAGGAAATAAAGAGTGTGTGCCATTTTATATGAAGCCAGCCCTGCTGCCCATGACCATGACTGCATAAATGACTTTTTAATGTTTTTGGTGAAATTAGGGCCAAAAAGCACAAAGCACCACTTGTATGTTATTTGGTCACATTGGACCTGGGGAAAGTCACAAGGTAAGGCCAACTGAGATAGAGCATGGGTCAGATACAGAGGATACTTTCATTCTGCTGAAGAGAAACCTTTGCAAGTCCCTATGAGGAGCTATCGTTTGAGAGCGCAAGGAGGTCATTGGTTCAAGGAGTTGGCTAGGAATTACAGATGTCGCTGTTTTGGCATGAAGAGCTGGTCATCTCTGGAGCTTCACATTGACGATTGCCATCACTGGAACTTTGCGTTGACAGTGGCCACAGACAAACGTTTCTTGATGTAAAATGCCCATTTGTGGTCACGAAAAGCCTTAAACTTCTGTATTTCCACTTGGAGTTCAGGAGGAGTACACTGTGAAGCCAGCCAAGGGTCCAAGACCTGGGAGGCACCTCTTGGGGATCAGGTATCACTCCAGCAGAAGACAGCAGCAGGGCTCAGTCAGGTCCAGGCAGGCTGGTCAGCTGGGAAGTTGCAAGGAGGCTTCTGAAAGCTTGTCATGTCCCTGTCGCTCAAACAGGAGGTCAGCCAACTGACCCTTGGAGTCACATTTGGGAAGCCTTGGTTCAAGGCTAGCAGGTCCAGTCTTCCTTCTTCAAACAGCATGAGCAGACCTTCCACAGATCCAGGAGTGTTCTGATGACAAATTCTGAAGGTGACATATTTATTCCAAGTATCTGCCTGTGAGTGGGGGATGCTCTCTGTATCTAACCTACCCTGGGTTGAGCTCCAAACTATCTAGGGTAACAGTGGGAGGGCAGGCAGCCCTTAGAAGTCAAGAAGGGGGTGGGCAAAACCTGAAGATACCTTTTAAAGCTCAGGAAGGGCTAAGCACAACCCCAAGGACTTCCTGCTCAGGAGAGTAACACCCTGCCCCACACCCAAGGCCCGTGTGTCCCCAAGTCTAGAAGGAATACACAAAACACTACAGGAGAGCCCTTCACAGTCATATGTCCATAGACACTGGTAGAAAGACAAATTCGGTTTAGGCAAAAAAATGCCACTTTCTAAAAGCCACATTTTAAGAAGAGTAACTTAAAATCTGACTTTACCTTTAGAGAGGATTTTAAATTATAATTCATCTGACAGGAAGAAGCCTTACAACAATAAAAACAGTTCTACCTTTTAAATACCATGCACCCTGCCCTATGTGTCTTTAGGGTCTACCTTAGGGGTGACTTATAAGTATTAAAAAAGGAGGTTTAGGCCTGGCAAAAGGTTTATTTCGCATGGTCTAAATGGCAGTGGCAGGCTTGAGACAAATTGTACATGACTACTTTAGTGGGTGGTACAATGATTGCTGCAGCCCACTGATTGCTGCAGCGCACAAGTAGCATTTAACATACTGGCCCAGGGTACATGTAATACCATTTTCTAGGGACTTCTTATAAGTAGATTAAATTTACCAATCAGATGTAGGGCAATTTTACCATGTTTTCAAGGGAGAGCATGAGCACTTTACCCCTGAATAGCAGGAGCAAAGTGCACAGCCCAACAAATAAGGTACAGGGTCCTAAAAGCAAACAAAATCGGGTTTAGCAAAATAAGTAACATATCTGGGGTGACCCTGCAGAGAGGGCCAGAACCATTAGAATATCTTCAGATTTCTGTAAGATTTGCAACACCCGCAGGATAATGGTATTTTCTCACCATACTCTCCCTGCAGTGGAGGAACTACAGATTCTGCATTCTGTAGAATTAACACTTCCTTCTGAAATAAGTGTATTTTTCCTTTATCACCCAACTTTAGATCAGTCAGACAATTGTAAAAACTTTATGAATGAGCAGTTGTTGCACTTTTTTCTCATCTCATATAGTACATTTCTTTTCACCCTCTACAAATTGCTTATAGACAATGAGCGTCACTTAGCATCATTTGTTTTAGATGGAGAGTTCTGAAACATTTGTTATGGAGATAATTTTGTCCTTGATTTTCCACCGCCTGTCACTTTGCCCTACTACATTTGTTACCCTACTGTAAATGTTTTGGCAACTTTTTTTGCCCTTTTTTGTAACTTTGAGGTTTGCCTTGTAACTATTTTCTGTAATTGATAAGCCTTTGTGATGCCTGGGACCAATTTCTAGGACCTTTTAAAAGGGGCCATGCATTTGTGAGTACCAGCCCATACAGGTAGACTGTAAAATAAGCAGAGTGGGAGACTGCACCATCAGGGCCGGACTGGCTACCGGGCGTTTTGGCATGCTGCCGAGCTGGGGGCTGATGTCACTGCCGTGGGGGCTAATTTCGTTGATGGAGACCTGCGTGTGCTTCGAAATAAACAAAGCAAAACGAATTTCGTTCAGCACACACAGGTCCCCATCAACGAAATCAGCCCCCAGCTCGGCAGCATGCCAAAACGCCCGGTAGCCAGTCCGGCCCTGTGCACCATTACCAGAACTAAGACGAACCTGACATCACAAAGTCATCAGGCGTTTCTAGGAAACCTCTTCTGTTTCAGCTCCTTCTGTTACGCCTGCTACATCTTTGTTGTCTGTCTCGCTCCCACTCTCCATTGATAGAGCGAAATGTTTTTGTGAATTGTAGGGGTGCATCATAATCACTGATAGGCCGCACCCACATGTATTCAGACATATATTCGTATATATTCAGTTGTATACTCATGCATGTTTAGTAAAGAATGAATAGTTCGCTGAGACAAAGTGAACTCAGCAGCATAATGGTGTTAGGATAATGATGTAATGTAATGCTTATTGAATTGTGTGAACATAATGCATAGAGGAATTAGTTCGTGTGTGTAATGCAATTGCAGTAGTTTAAACGTGCACCATATTAAAGTTGCACATGTAATTCATTGTTTGCATATGAATCGTAATGAAAATGCTTATAGGGAAATGTAGGATGTGTGTTTAAAAGTCATATGTAAAGGCCTGACTACATATATGCTTAGGGAAGGCCTGGTTTATTCTTATGTTAGCTTATGTTGTAGGCCGAGAAAAGTTTCTCTTGGTAAGGCTCTCTGGGCACAAACGGTAGATTTAATTTGCACAGTAGAAGGTTTCTGTTGAAAGTATCTTTCGTTGCAGGTGCAAGGACACATGTCTCGTTAGTAAGACTAACTCTTTGTTTTCGAAAGCTAGAGAGAGGGAGGCATGGTACGGGAGTGAAATGGAATTTAGGGATGATACTTTCAGCGGAGAAGGTGCCTGGGACTCAAGGTCATCGCAACCGTCCAGGATGAAGTAACCGTTTCGATGGAAAAGCACAAGAAAGAAGACCTGGCCAAGGAGGCGTGATCAAGGCGTGTACAATTGTATTGTGGTTTTGTATTAGGGATAGTGCCCTGAGGGAGGAGGCCAGAGAAGAGGTAGGGAGACCAGAGAGAAGGACAGAGCTGAGCTTAGGTATTATGTGATTGCACTTCTTAGGAAGTCTTCACAGCTGACACCTTTATTCACTCTTGCCTGGGAAAATCGTTATGCAGGGATGTCACTTAGCGTTAGTGTAGGGACAGCTATTTATTTTAAGCTTGTTTAGTCCAATGAAGAGCAACTTAGAAATTGGAGCAATCATAGTCTGGTTGATCCTTCTAGAACTTTCTATTCTCCTTATCCTGAGTCGGATGAGATTCCTGCGTAGATTATTATTTGTATTAGTGCCCATTTATTTCTTTAACCTCGTGTTGAGGTGCTTGCACGTTCAGTTATTTTTGGCGATAATAAATTCTCAAACTTGAATTCGGAGTCAGTGGTCCTTTCAGACAAAATGAATGCTGATATATAACCTGACGAGATTCTCTCCTTTACACTATTCAACAGGTAAAAAGATCTTGGCGATCAGAAGGTTCTTATAGATAATTAGATAAGAATCGGCGTTATCAGTTGGTAGCAGAGTAGGATGGTTACCTTTGATGGTAAGGGGAGATCTAGAGCAAGATAGGAGATTAAGTTGCCCCATAGAGCCCGAGCGACGCAGATCCAGAGGACCGCGGGAGAAGGATGTCGGAGGTCGTGGAAAACTGACGGAGAGTGACGGTGCGGCGGAAGTAGCAGTTCGTAGTAGAGTGAGTATGAAAAGAGTGATGTTTGGTAGATTGCGGTGTTTTATTGTTGTGTGATGTCTTGCGGAGTTGGAACAGAGAGTTGTGTGATTGAGAAACGGACCGTGAGCGCGCGCGGGACCGGGAGATTTATTGTGGTGTAGAATACACCCAGAGTTGAAACGTTGACCAGAGGTTGTGGGGGTCACGAGACGTCATTGACAGACCCACTGAAGATAGGGAACACATGAGTGAGTGTGTGAATAACCAACGCAGGTCGTAGGTTATTGTGTGCAGAACATCGAGTGATTGAATCCTATCGAGTGTGTTAAAGGCGATTGTCCGGTCGTTTCGCGGACAGACGATTGCTAGATTGAGGTCAACAAGCTCAAGAGGCTGATCGGTTATTGGTAAAACCGACGGTCAGAGAGGTAATTGTTCGGTAGGACGGACATTATTTCAGAGTGTGATTGGGACAGGTGCGAACGAGAACGAGTGAACTAGGAAGGAGGGGAACTGCTGCGAGCGGAGGAAAAGTGACGTCAGACAAGTGCCGCGCTGCGATAGGCCGGTTGGTGTGAGCCGCGCTGGTATTGGTGGATTGAAATCAGGAAGTAAAAGCGGACATTTTGAGTGCAAACAAAAAGTTGATTCATCATGAAATGTTTTAAAGCTTTACGGGAACTTTGTAGAGGTGATAGACATGTGGTTGTTCGGGAGGGAGAGGAAGCTCCTCCCGAGGATACACCAGCACATTATATGGCAAAGAATGTAGGATTGCATACTATAATTTGGCTTGAGAATTGGCATAAAATGACAGAAGCAGAAGGAGAATTGTCATTTCCTCGATATGGTACTTTCAGGATGGAGGTATTGTACCAGTTAAAAAGTGTAATGGCTTCGTTACGACCACTACCTAGACCGACACAGTTTGAGGCATTGCATGCGTGGATTAGAGCAGCACACGAAAGGAATAGAGACAAAAGTCAGGAAAGGGTGAAGAAATCGATCAGGGCATTTCAGGATGCAAAGTGGGATGCACTGGAGAAACGGTGGAGGGTGGCAACGGTTGAAGTGGACAAGTTATACCCACTAATAGTACGAGACGGAAAGATTATAAGAGTCGACGAAGACGACAGTGATCTAGATGACAGCTTGTTAGATAGGTTGTTGGCAGAGAGGCCACCACCATTTAATCCAGATTCAGAAGAGGGAAAGAGGACCCCAGCAGTAGCAATAGTTGATGAGAGCCAGAATCAGACTAGCATGAGAGTAGTGGGAAGGATTTCCACAGGAACAGAGGGAGCAACGGCGTCTATGATAACACAGCCTCCTGCGGGAACACAAGATTACCGGACTCCTTGACAGTACCGGTTACCATAGGCCCTATAGTACCGGTATATGACCCAGACCGAGTGAGAGAAGGGGGCTCCGTACCGACGGGAATAGAGGTAGGACGCAGTGAGAGTGGGAATGGGTTTGGAGTAAGAGTGGTTCATTTCCCAAGACCAATGGAGACAAGTACGCCGTTACCGGCTACTGCGGACTCTTCCTTTAGGCGAGAAGAGGAGAGACCAGAAAGACCGAGGTCTTTGCGGGAATCTAAGTCAGCTTTGAGGGAGTGGACACCAACAGTAACGAACCAAGAGGATAGGATGCAAGGAGATAGGGCACAGAACGTCTCGGAAGACAGACCAGGTTCCAGGAATATGATGGAAGGGAATAGGTCACAAGGACAGAATAGTGACTGTGATGAGCGGGATGGCTCGGGTTGTCGAGATGTACTGAGGAGTGCAGTACAGGCAAGGTTGCTAGACGTAGTGAGGTTGAAAGCAGAGGTAGACGAAATGATCAGTGGGGGTCTGCCTTTGGAAAGGATAGAAATTTATGGATCAGATGAGCTGCTGTTTGTAGCAAAAGATGTGACTCGAAAAGCTAGGATGGCACATGATAGATTGAAGGAATTGGCCAAAAGATATGAGGTGGACCTGAACAAAACTAAAGCGTTGCAGGGGCCACATAGATTGCATTACAGTGACCAGGAGCTGGAGGAGAAAAGAATCACAGGATTAAGAACACACACCAGAGACCTGATTATAGGAATGAGAATATGGATTTTGTTGGACAAATGGGAAGAAAGGTGGTCCAAGAAGAAACCAGTAAAGAGAGCAGAAGGGGAGACGCCGCCGCCAGGAGGGGGGGCTACGGTGGTTGGAAATTTTCCTTTACGGGAAGTACAGAATGGAGGGTACGTGCATGTGCCGTGGAATAGAGGTGATTTGGCTGCATTTACAAATGATTTTCCTCGGCTGAGGGAAAAACCAGTAGAGTGGTACAAACAGGTTGAGCGGTTTGTGAAAATTTCAAAAGTATTGTGGATTGATTTGAACACTTTGTTTGACATAGTGGTACCGGGAGATTTGTGGACAGCTTGTAAAGTCGCTATCGAGTGGCCGACTTCGGAACCGGATAGAGAGGCGATTACAAATGGTCCATCACCTCTAGTCATGAAAAAGTATGAGCAGGTGATTACATGGTTGAAACTGAAGATTTCACCTCAAGATATAGATTGGGTTAAGATAGATCGGACTGTACAGGAACCCAAGGAAACGGTGCATGAATATTATGAAAGACTTCTGCAAGCTTTTAAACAGTATAGTGGGTTAGATATCTTGGACCCCAAGGATATGGGACAGTTTGTCTCGAAGTTTGTACTGGGTCTGAGAATGGAAATCAGCCTCATGATACAGCACCATTTGATCTGTTGGCAGAACAAGCCACTAGATGAAATTTTGCGGTATGCGAGATACTGTAGTGATGAGGTGGAATCGAAACATCGAAAGCTAAAAGACAAATTGATGCTTGTCCAGATGCAGACAGCACAGAGTCAGCCTAGTGGAGGGACCTTAGGAAGAAAGCAAGGAAATTTCCAGGGAAACCAGAATGGGCAAGCCATGGGAAAGGGAAAACCAGTAGACCCCAAGACAGGAGTGGACGTGGCCACACTGAAGAAGACCACTGCGTGTCATCTTTGTCGCCAGGTCGGACATTGGAAACGCGAGTGTCCTTTGAACCCAGCTAATCTGTTGCAGGAAGAGGAAGACCGGGCTCAGGCACCCGCGCAAGAGGTAGTTAACACAGTAACGAGACCTAGGACGATGAAAGGGGGGGTTTACAGTTCTCACGCCCAGGTTCCCCAAGCTCCAAGGATTTCACAAGGAACACGAATGTACCAACAGATGCCCCTGTTCGAAGATTACGACGAGGATAGCTTAGACCCTTTATCCTGACGGTGCCTGAGGGGGGAGGAAGACTGCACACTTGGAGCGGTCTTGGAGGTAGACCAGAGAGGACCTTTCGTGGAAGCAGAGATTGAGGGCAATCCTGCCACACTTTTGGTTGATACTGGTGCTACCCGGTCTACTGTAAGGTCAGCAGTAGTCCCTAACCTACCCCTCTTGGGACAATCAATCCAGGTTGTTGGAGTAGCGAACAAAAGAATAAGCAGCCCATTGACAGAACTGATCCTAGTAAAGATAGGTTCCTTCCAAACTAGACATCAGTTTGTAGTGTGTGATACGAGTCCAGTTTGCCTTTTGGGGAGAGATCTGTTGTGCAAGTTGAACTGCACGATTTATTGTACACCACGGGGAGTGGAAGTCCAGACGAGAGATGACGATGCTGACTTTAAAATTACAAATCAGCATCTGTGTATAGATCTGTACCCAATGGTGACTGTGGAAGAACTTCCACCTGATCTGAGAGACGCAGTGTCGTCTGTGGTGTGGGATTTCGCAGGCGACGAAATAGGTCTAATCAGAGGGGTTGAACCAGTGCGGATTGAGGTGAAACAGAATGTTGATTTCCCCAGAACACCTCAATACAACCTGTCGCCCGAAACGATTGCAGGAATAAGACCTGTGATCGAGACTTTCATTGAGAAGGGTATTTTGAAAGAGATCAGAGGTAGCCCTGTAATTCGCCCATAATGGGACTACAGAAACCGAGCGGGAAATACAGGATCGTGCAAGACCTGCGAAAGGTTAACACGATAGTTGTCCCTTGTTGTCCAGTGGTACCGAATCCTTCAGTAATACTGTTCCAGATCCCATGTGAAGCCGAGTGGTTTACGGTTATCGATTTGTGTCAAGCTTTCTTTTCGATACTGCTCCACGAGGAAAGCCAATTTCTTTTTGCGTTCAGGCTAGAAAATCGCGTGTTAACATGGTGTCTTATCCCTCAAGGGTATACGGAAAGTCCATCGATCTTTAACCAGATCCTGAAGAAGAACCTTGAGAGTCTTGTGTTGCCGCAGAACTCGGTTCTCGTGCAATACATAGATGACTTGCTCATTGCCTCAGAAACAGAAGATGCTTGCAGAATTGACACTGTAGCTTTGTTGAACCACTTAGCAGAGAACGGACATAAGGTGTCCCCGAACAAGCTGCAGTACTGTTTGAAAGAGGTACAGTACTTGGGACACAGATTGGAAAAAGGCAAGAGGAAGGTGTCACCAGATCGAATTGAGGCAATAATGAGCATGGCAGTACCCACGACACAGAGAGAAGTTAGGATGTTTCTGGGAATGGTTGGCTATTGTCGACAGTGGATTCCTAGTTTCTCCTTGAGAGCAAAGCCTTTGCAGAGGCTTACGCACAAGGATGTGAGTGATCCGGTACCATGGGACGAGGAGTGCTTGATATCATTCCTGAAACTGAGAGAGGATTTGTGCAGGGCTCCGGCATTGGGAATGCCTGATTACAACAAGGCCTTTTCATTGTTTTGTTACGAGAGGGAAGGATGTGCATTAGCAGTGTTAGCTCAGAACCATGGAGGTGTCCGTAGACCAGTGGCATATTTTTCAGCTACTTTAGATCCAGTAGCTTCTGCGTTGCCCGGATGTCTAAGATCCGTTGCTGCAACAGGTGTCAGCATTGAAAGATGTGAAAGCATTGTAATGGGACATCCATTGACTGTACATGTGCCACATTCGGTTGAGTTATTGATGACCAGGACCAAGACCCAGCACCTAACGAACAATAGGTTAACGAGGTACGAGCAAGTCATACTTGCCGCAGAGAATGTGACTCTGAAAAGGTGCTCTGTCTTGAACCCTGCGACATTGATGCCTACACCGAACACGGATGATGAAGATTGTGCGGACCATGATTGTCTCGATGTGACCGAACTTTGCACCAAACCGAGACCTGACATTGTCGATTAACCATTGGCTGACCCAGATGAAATTTTCTTTGTCGATGGTTCATGCTTAAGAGACAGTGTGGGGCAATTGAGAGCAGCGTTTGCTGTATGTACCATTTCAGGAGTGGTCGAGGCTGCTTGCCTAGAAGGAGTACGCTCCGCGCAGGTAGCTGAGATCATTGCCTTGACCCGTGCCTGTTTGGCCGCTGATCGAATTCGAATCACGATTTACACAGACAGCCAATATGGGTTTGGCGTGGTGCACGACTTCGGGCAGTTATGGTCTCAGAGGGGATTTTTGACATCATCCGGATCACCCATTCGTAATGGAGAATATGTAAGACAATTGTTAGATGCATTACAGCATCCGAAAGAAATTGCTGTGGTAAAGTGTTCAGCCCATGGGAAGGGGAGGACTTTGTATCCTTGGGAAACAATTATGCGGACGAAGTCGCCCGCTTCTGTGCAGAACAGGGATGCATATTCACAGAAAGAGAGATAGGGGAGAGCCAAGAAGGAACCGAGCTCAGCATAATGTTGACCATGGCAGACACTTGGGAAGAGCTTAAGCGATTGCAGGATGAAGTTTCAAACCAAGAGAGAGAGGGATGGATCAAAGCAGGTTGTGAGAAAGGAGATGTGGATGTGTGGGTATCCAACGATGGGAGGGCCGTGTTGCCTGAAGAATTGCTGAGTCCAATGGCAAGACTGATACATGGACAGGCACACCTCGGTAGAGACGCAATGATGAGAGTGTTTAGACAGACGTGGTATAACCCACGGTTCCGAGCAATGGCTGAGACGGTATGTCAGAGGTGTGTTACGTGTCAGCAGATGAATGCTGGAAAGAGAACTGTAGTTACGTTGAGTCACATTGGAAGGTCAGGAGGGCCCTTCAATAGAATACAGCTGGATTTTGTGGAGATGCCTAAGTGCAATGGATTGAGGTACATTTTAGTGTTAGTATGTGTATTCTCACGGTGGGTGGAGGCTTACCCCACTCGCAGGTGTGACACTCTCACAGTGGCTAAATTACTGTTGAGGGAGCTCATCCCTAGATTCGGGATCCCGACCTCTTTGGAATCAGATAGAGGAGGGCACTTCCATAGTGAAATCATGAAGTTGCTTTGTGCTGCATTGAACATTGACCAGAGACTACACTGTAGTTACAGACCAGAGGCTTCTGGGATGGTGGAACAAGTTAATGGAACTTTGAAGGCCCGGATGGCAAAAATGTGTTCTTCGACGTCCCTGAAATGGCCCGACGCCTTGCCACTCGTGCTAATGAGCATGCGAAGTGTCCCAGACAGAAAGACCGGGTTGTCCCCCATGAGATATTAATGGGGAGGGCAATGAGATTGCCAGCAGTACCAGCTACAGCCTTGATAAGCATCACTGATGATTTGATTCTCGATTATTGTAAAGGACTCTCTGATGTGGTCCGTTCTGTATCCCAGCAGGTGCAAGCAGCAGTGGTCCCAGCCTCGAGTGATCTGTGCCACGACTTGTGTCCCGGTGACTGGGTGCTCGTCCGGAAGCACGTGAGGAAGAGTTGCTTGGATGCCCGCTGGCATGGCCCGTATCAGGTGATACTTATCACGAACACAGCAGTGAAGTGTGGAGGATTGCCGAACTGGGTGCATGCCTCCCATACCCGCAGAGTTCCAGCACCCTTGGAAGAAACAGCTCCTCTCGTAAATGAAAATCCAGCTGATGTGGCAGGGCCACATGGGAGGACAAGTCAAGCTGTAAGGGTCGCTGACACAGCTGGTGGTGCACTAGAGCAAGCTGAAGGGGGTTTCCACAGTTCGAACCCTGACTCAGACACCGAAGACAGAAACGGTGCAGTGGGCGGAGAAGAGTCAAATTCAACAGAAAGAGGAAGTAGTGCACCGGGTATAGAAGGGGAAGGCAGACGAGCGAACAGAAGTACAGAAAATTGGCCCGAAAGACAGAGGCGACTGAACCTGAGGTTAGCACCTGAAAGAGACCTTGCTCCAGTGTCCGAAGCATCTGAAACGGAAGCAAGTGACGAAGACCAAGCACAAGACAGTCAGCGAAGGTCAAAGAGAACAAGAGTGCCTTGTCGCAGATACTCTACCCCTGAGTGGACTTACACTGTGTTTGATGCAGGGGTGGTGAGCACGGGAAGGCTGAGGTCAGTGCAAGTGGTCCGTCGGAGCCCGAATGTGGTGGTGAAGGTGGTGCTGCAGCTGCCAGGGCTCGAGATAGAAGGAACACTGACACTCACGGTTCCGAATCCCCCACTTCTGAGTGAAGTCCGAAACTTGGTTTTGCATCGACTCGAATTCCCGCCTTTTGGAGTTGAGCCGTTTTCACATGAAGTGCTGATTTTGCGTCTTGAACTTTTGTATCACGTTCTGGTGTTGCTCAATGAGGATCTTATAGTGGATCAACTATAAACTGTAAATAAAAGTCCAAAAGAAGAAGATAACCTAGGTCCGAGTGGAAGAAGAATAAACTTAGGGAATTTCCACAGAAGAGGAACGAAAACTAGGGAAGTCTTTTTCTGGACTGTGTAAATAAGATTGTGATCGGAAAGGGAAAGTCCGGAGATTTCATGGTTGCTCGAGCTGGTTAAGCAAGTCACACATAAAGGACAGAGACTTTTTCAGAGTTCTTTGCGATAACCAAGACTTTTGAGAACTTTCGAAACCATGGAGCCGGGAGATCCCAATCGTAGATCAAAGTGGATTGTAGGCATTCTTATAAGTAGTGTAATAATTTCTATAATCATAGTAGTTGTAGTCTCATACACTGGTTCACACGAGCAAGAAGTAGAGGAAGTGACAGGGACACCGACACCTATCACACCTAGTCAGAAGGGGTTAGACAGGGCAGCTGATAGAGCTTTATTATTAGAAGAAAGTCGTAGATTGCATGTAGATTTATCTAAAGGTGATTTTAAGTTGAATGCATATGCTAAGTTGTTGTATGAGTATGTTGATGTGATGGATGCGAAAGATTGTTATGTGTGTATGCAGTTGCCTACTTCGGTGGATGAGGGTATTAGGTATCACCATCTTCCACTGACTTATGGTATTTCGGGTAGTCTTTTGCTTAGTTTGTTTTATGAGAGAGATCAGTTTGAATATTTATTTTCCAATTTCGACACAGTGCTTCCTGAAGTCCCAGCTTACAAGCATTTGAATAAATATGATTATTATAAGACAGAAGACAGACTGAGGAAGTACTTCATACCGAGTTTGGAATTGGATACAGCATTCGCACACAGACACAATTTGACTTGTTTGATGTCGGATGTAGAGAGAAAGTTTGTAGATCAGGTTGAGGATAGGTATAGAAAGCTGACTCACTCCCGAGATTTGGGGCATCACAGGACTGATTGGACAGAGGAAGAACAGTTGCATAAGACCAAGGGAAGCTATGGTCCTATAGCGTTAGATAAGGAGCAGAGGGGTAAGTTGTGTATAAGGCGTTATCAGACTTACTATGAGAAGGTAGCAGTGGGACAAAGTACTTGTGATCACGTTTTCACCATGGCAGATGTGGCAAAAGATTTTCTCCAAGGTCCTGTACAAGTGATACCAACGGTGTATTACGTATGTGGGAAGAATGCTTATGTGAGGTTGCCTGCAAATTGGTATGGAACATGTTATTTGGCAATAATATTTCCAAAGATTTACCATACCGAAGATTTAGATCTTCTAGAAGGTGGAGAGCATTCAAGAACGAGAAGAGCTGCAAGTGCAGGAATCGTTGTGGGGGATATCTTTGGAGCTATGATACCTAGTCTGGGAGTAGTCTTGAATGATGTGAAGATTCGGAGGTTAGCGACTGTGGTGGATGAATTTTCGATGAATACAGCAAAGTCGTTGGTGTTGGTGGAAGGAGAGATGTTGTCGATAAGGGGAATGGTTTTGCAGAATCGCCTTGCTTTGGATGTCCTATTGGCAAAAGAGGGCGGAGTCTGTAAAATGTTGAAGGTTCAAGAGTGCTGCACTTATATACCAGACCGTAGCAAGGATCTGGAGAAATATATAAGTAACATCACTACGATCCACACAAAGATAGCCGATTTGACCGAAGAAGGGGCCTGGGAAAAGGTCGGCAAGGGTTTTGGTCAAGTGGGAGGTTGGTTTGCGAATCTAGGAAAGGGATTCCTTGGGTACTTTCTGAGACCCCTCCTTATTTTGGTAGTTTGTGTGGTTGGCTTGTGGATTTTGATCAAGGCCTACAAGTGGTATCGAGCAGGCCGAGTCAAGAGAGCTTTGAGGGAAAATGACATGAGGTTGGCAAGACTGCAGGACAGTCAGTATCAAAGGCTCAAGAGCATGGAGAAATTTAGATCAGGGAAGATGGCAACAAGTTCTGTTTAGGTCGGTTCCTTCTCCGAGGGAGTAGAATGAAATGTGATGACAGGAGTCATCAAAGGGGGAACTGATAGAGCGAAATGTTCTTGTGAATTGTAGGGGTGCATCATAATCACTGATAGGCCGCACCCACATGTATTCAGACATATATTCGTATATATTCAGTTGTATACTCATGCATGTTTAGTAAAGAATGAATAGTTCGCTGAGACAAAGTGAACTCAGCAGCATAATGGTGTTAGGATAATGATGTAATGTAATGCTTATTGAATTGTGTGAACATAATGCATAGAGGAATTAGTTCGTGTGTGTAATGCAATTGCAGTAGTTTAAACGTGCACCATATTAAAGTTGCACATGTAATTCATTGTTTGCATATGAATCGTAATGAAAATGCTTATAGGGAAATGTAGGATGTGTGTTTAAAAGTCATATGTAAAGGCCTGACTACATATATGCTTAGGGAAGGCCTGGTTTATTCTTATGTTAGCTTATGTTGTAGGCCGAGAAAAGTTTCTCTTGGTAAGGCTCTCTGGGCACAAACGGTAGATTTAATTTGCACAGTAGAAGGTTTCTGTTGAAAGTATCTTTCGTTGCAGGTGCAAGGACACATGTCTCGTTAGTAAGACTAACTCTTTGTTTTCGAAAGCTAGAGAGAGGGGAGGCATGGTACGGGGAGTGAAATGGAATTTAGGGATGATACTTTCAGCGGAGAAGGTGCCTGGGACTCAAGGTCATCGCAACCGTCCAGGATGAAGTAACCGTTTCGATGGAAAAGCACAAGAAAGAAGACCTGGCCAAGGAGGCGTGATCAAGGCGTGTACAATTGTATTGTGGTTTTGTATTAGGGATAGTGCCCTGAGGGAGGAGGCCAGAGAAGAGGTAGGGAGACCAGAGAGAAGGACAGAGCTGAGCTTAGGTATTATGTGATTGCACTTCTTAGGAAGTCTTCACAGCTGACACCTTTATTCACTCTTGGGAAAATCGTTATGCAGGGATGTCACTTAGCGTTAGTGTAGGGACAGCTATTGATTTTAAGCTTGTTTAGTCCAATGAAGAGCAACTTAGAAATTGGAGCAATCATAGTCTGGTTGATCCTTCTAGAACTTTCTATTCTCCTTATCCTGAGTCGGATGAGATTCCTGCGTAGATTATTATTTGTATTAGTGCCCATTTATTTCTTTAACCTCGTGTTGAGGTGCTTGCACGTTCAGTTATTTTTGGCGATAATAAATTCTCAAACTTGAATTCGGAGTCAGTGGTCCTTTCAGACAAAATGAATGCTGATATATAACCTGATGAGATTCTCTCCTTTACACTATTCAACAGGTAAAAAGATCTTGGCGATCAGAAGGTTCTTATAGATAATTAGATAAGAATCGGCGTTATCACCATCTCTCTCCCTCTCACTCTCACTCTCTTTTAAGCGCTGTAATTACATTTTATTCTAGTCTCTCTCGCTCTTTATTCAAGTGATATTACAAGGCCACCCGATTGTAATCTTAGATGGCATCAATTGTGCTTCCTTCCTGTACATCGCTAAGCACAGTCGAAAACGAAAGGACGCTAAAGTATGTTGTGTCTTTCCATGTCCTTGGAGTTTGCTGTTTCGCAATCAGCATAAAAGGTGATAGCATTCTGCTAGGCACACCCTCAAGGATACCTTAAATATAATTCCCTTAAAACGATGTTCAAAAACGCAAGCCAGCGGCTGTTCGAATGCTGGCGATGCAGCAGAGAGCGGAACCCAAAAGAATGATTAAATAATCAGAATTCGCGTGCCTCCTTCATGTTTAAAGTTGAAGACGTCTGTTAACACGAATCGCACGTT
This sequence comes from Calotriton arnoldi, assembly GCA_963921515.1. Classification (NCBI taxonomy): domain Eukaryota; kingdom Metazoa; phylum Chordata; class Amphibia; order Caudata; family Salamandridae; genus Calotriton; species Calotriton arnoldi. The sequence goes on from CAWUFW010007869.1 coordinate 462,749, forward strand.
CTGATTAACAGCTAATCAGTTAGTTTACAAAGGGATTGTACTTCTCGAGCTAGGTTATTATGATTCACTTCTTGTCAGTACTAGTCTCTCAGAAGGCTTCCCGTTTTTAGGTGTGGCATTAGCGAAGTCCTTTTTTACTAAATTTAGATATATGTCGACTTAAAGGTGCTTCCAGCTCAGCCCCCTACATCCATTTGTCAGTTATTGTGGCACACATTTTCTTTCACCTACTACAGCAAATAGCGCGAGTCAGCTTACTTCAGCCATTGGCGAGCTTCTCTCAGAGTGACTGGATTCTTCCCTTTCACATGAAGGACATCCACACACAAAGTAGTTCCCTTGATTACCAGGGACTACTATGGCAATATGTAATTTTTCAGGAGAAAAACATATTCTTGCTTTTAGCCAATTTTTTTTTTTTATCATTAACGAGGACTGGGTAGCTTCCACAACAATAATGTTTTGCAAAAACCATGACAAAATAAAACAAGTAAAAACAAAGCCGAAAAGCTGTCAGCCAACACCAGGCCTCTTGGCTTTGCCAGTGCTTTGTTTTGTTGAGTGAGCCTTGATTCTGTACATAAATTTCAATTCACCACAATGCCAGGAGTCAAAGAGGTGGCTACTCACTGGGCTGAGTCCTTATTCTACCTTCATTCCCTTAAACGCCTCATGCTTCTGATGGACAAGGGAAGGTAAAGAAGTAAGAACAACAGAAATTGAATGCACCTCTTTGAGACCAGTTTTTTTTGTTCTTTGTATTACTTTCATGAAGTCGGAGACCAGGGGAAGCTAGGGCAGTGCCAGGGGGGCAAAAGGGCAAGTCAGATATACTAGATGCTACACCTGACTATTACTAACTGATGCCCATGACTCTGTGAACAAGACTGTGCTATTTATCAATTGTTTTGTATAAATTCCCCAGTACTGTCACTAAGGAATATTGAACAGCGGGGATTTAAGTATCCTACAGATGTCTCAGGAGGCTACAAGTTTCACAACAAAGGAATTCTGCGCTGTCTAACCCCCCAAAAAATTCTTATTGTAAGATCCTTTGGTGATATCGATTTTAAAAAAAGGCAATAATTCACGCTAGCCTCTTTTCTGTGAAATACGAGCTTTGAAACCACTGGCAAACATTCAAAATGTAAATATTGGTGTGGTCTATATGATGTTAGTGATATTAGGCAAACACTTGATAACAGAGAAGTCTAGAAAATTAATATTAAAGTGCCAAATATTATTTGTCAAACCAAACTAATAAAACAGTGTTGAGGAGGTATATCAGCATTAAAATCTGTTTAACCTTTCCCTGAAATGCCCTCCTACTGCAGTGCTGTAAAATGAAGACCTATTAATATTTCTTTGTACTGTGAAGATTGTCTTCTTTCAAAGTGATGGTCATTCTTAGGATGGGATTGTTGCTCAGTATTTCTTGATTAACGTTCTGTTTGGGGTAGTGTATGAATATGCCGAATCAACTGCAATCACCAGCTAGCTCTCTTCATTAAATTGCCCTCTCTCCTCCTGTGGTACAGAGGTGCTGTACACTCTACACTGGTTAACTGCAGGATAAAATTCAACGTCTTCTGCAATGTGCACCATATAATTTGTGCCCCTGACCCATTGTCTGCACATTTCCAGTTTTTCATATTCTGTGGAATGATCTTCTGTTAGACCTGGCATCCTTGGCGTGGTTTTCTCTGACTTTTTTGCCTCTACCTCCTGTGTTTTTGATGCTGTGCTGGATTTTGACTTTGCTGGCTTAGATGCTTTGGGCACTTTGCCACTGCTGATCAGTGTCAAAGTGCAAGTGCTCCCTGTATAAATTGGTATTGTGATTGGTTCTCCCTGGTTTATATGTAAAGTACAAGGGAACCCAATTTGATCAGTCAGGGACCTTGGGAACTAACTTATTTTAAGAGACAATGGTCCCTGTGTAGACAATTGATTGAAATCAAATAAATATAGCCCCAATCGGTACTATATTGTAACCATTGTTCCATCCGGAACAAGGCAGTTTTAATATGCAATTATAGATATACGCAACATAAAATTTAATAACAGTAGGACACAAGCCTGTATCCAAAAAACTCACATCACAAAAGAAAACAAGAGAAGGCTCAGGCAGCATGTAGTTGTCTGCGTCAAATCAATACAATGGAGCAAACAGCAATAAGAGGAGGTCACCTTTACACATAATGTAACTAATAAATAACAGTGTATAAGGTTAACAATTTTGTCGACGGCGTTTCGATCCTTAACACAATTATCGGATCATCATCAGGACTTGCAAAATAGTGCCTGAAAACATTTTGCCTGCAATTAACTAAATTGAAAACAACACGAAAATAGAGATATGGAAGGAAAGGGGGAAACCAAGATAGGAAACAAGAGTTAGTGAGGGCTATATTAGAGGAAAGCACACCAGCAAGAAAGCCACCTGGTTCACCGAAGACCTCCAGGCCTCCAAACGAACATGCCGAAAACTGGAGAAGATCTGGCTCCACGAACGGACAGCGGACAGCTACGCCGCCCACAAGAGCGCCACCCGCAATCACCATCACCTCATCAGATCCGCCAAAAGGGCCTCACTCAAAGACCGCCTAGACAACAACGCACACAACAGCAAAGAGCTCTTCAACATCGTGAAGGAACTCTCCAACCCCAGCTCCAACACCAACGACATCCAGCCGTCGTAAGACCTGTGCGACTCACTGGCCACCTCCTTCCACCGCAAAATCGCCGACATCCACAACAGCTTCAACACCACGACCGCCCCGGCAACCACCGAGACCACTGCCCCCACAACCACCAACCGCCTGCTCTCCTGGACCAACATCAACGACGAGGACACCAGCGAGATCATGAACACCATCCACTCCGGTTCACCGCTAGACCCGTGCCCTCACCACATCTTCAACAAAGCCAGTACAGCCATCGCGCCCCATCTCCGGAAAATAATCAACATCTCCTTCAAGACAGCAACCTTCCCGGAAAGCTGGAAGCACGCCGAGATAACCGCCTTACTCAAGAAACCCAAGGCAGACCCCAAGGACCTCAAGAACTTCCGACCCATCTCTCTGCTCCCGTTCCCCGCGAAGGTCACCGAGAAAATCGTCAACAAACAACTGACCCGCTACCTCGAGGAGAACAACATCCTGGACCCTTCCCAGTCCGGCTTCCGCAGCAACCACAGCACCGAAACCGCCCTCATCGCCACCACCGATGACATCAGGACCCTGCTAGACAACGGAGAAACAGCAGCCCTCATCCTCCTGGACCTATCAGCCGCCTTCGACACGGTCTGCCACCACACACTACGAACACGCCTTCACGACGCCGGGATCCAAGAGAAGGCCCTGGACTGGACCACATCCTTCCTTTCCGGCAGAACACAAAGCGTCCGCCTCGCCCCCTTCCGATCCAAGGCCACCAAGATCATCTGCGGCGTACCCCAAGGCTCCTCCCTCAGCCCAACGCTGTTCAACATCTACATGGCACCCCTCGCCCACGTCGCCCGACAGCACAACCTCAACATCATCTCCTACGCCGACGACACCCAGCTGATCCTCTCCCTCACCAAAGACCCTCACACCGCCAAAGCCCACCTCCACGAAGGAATGAAGGCCGTCGCCGAATGGATGAGGACCAGCCGCCTGAAGCTGAACTCGGACAAGACGGAGGTCCTCATCCTTGGTTCCAACCCTTCAGCCTGGGACGACTCCTGGTGGCCAACATCACTGGGAACAGCCCCGCCACCCACCGACCACGTACGCAACCTAGGGGTCATCCTCGACCCCACCCTCTCCATGACTAAGCAGGTCAACGCCGTTTCCTCATCCTGCTTCAACATCCTCCGAATGCTCCACAGGATCTTCAAGTGGATCCCCACCGAAACAAGAAAAACAGTCACCCAGGCCCTCGTCACCAGCAGGCTGGACTACGGAAACGCCCTCTACGCAGGAACGACGGCTAAGCTCCTGAGACGGCTGCAACGCATCCAGAACGCCTCTGCACGTCTTATCCTCGACATCCCCCGACGCAGCCACATCACACCCCACCTGAGAGACCTGCACTGGCTCCCTGTCAACAAGAGGATAACCTTCAAGCTCCTCACCCACGCACACAAAGCACTCCACAACTCCGGACCAGCCTACCTCAACAGATGACTCAGCTTCTACACCCCCACCCGCCAGCTCCGCTCGACCAGCCTCGCCCTCGCCACAGTCCCCCGCATCCGGAAAACGACCGCCGGCGGCAGATCCTTCTCCCACCTCGCCGCCAAGACCTGGAACACCCTCCCCACCAACCTCCGACAGACCCAAGACCTACTGGCCTTCAGAAGACTCCTCAAGACCTGGCTCTTCGATCAGTAGCAGCACCACCCCCCTCTTCCCCCAGCGCCTTGAGACCCTCGCGGGTATGTAGTGCGCTTTATAAGTGACATGATTGATTGATTGATTGATTGAGAGTGGTGGGAGGAGATTTACCTTGCACCTGAATGGAGCCTGTCTCCCTTGCACAATGCTGTCTCCACCCCCTGTGGTCATGCTGCACCAGTGAATGCAGAACTGGTTTGGACTGGGTTCAGAGACCCTTGCTACAAAGACATCAAAGACATTTTGGGGTATAAGTATGTGCCCTAAACCCCCAGTAAACTAGACTACTTCATGAATCAAAAGGAACCTTTGCCAAGGAGAAGAGCTGGAGAGACTGAAGGAGGAGCGCTGCCCCTTTGCTGTGTGCTGTCTGGGGTTGTCCTGCAGTAGCTGATTCTGCCAAGGAAAGGAAAAGGACTTTACTGTGTGCTGTGTCCACCCCCTGCTTGAAAGGAGTCTCCAAGCGCATGTGCGTGCTGGCCTCTTGTTGCAGGAAACTCAGAGACATCAAATTTTCCAGGTTATCTCACCCATCTGCACTGTGGGTGCATTGGTGCAGTGCGCTGTGTTTGTGTATAACCGTGGGCTGAGAGGCGCTAGGAGCCTGGTCGCGCTCCCTGAGAGGAAGAGGCCGTCATAAGTATTCAGCCCAATCACCGCCTTCGGGGTGAGTCCGTGATTCCAGCTCCCCAGTTGTGCAAAACAACCGGCATGGCCGGTTGTGAGGTGTTGCCTGGCAACAATCCCCCCAGCGTTGAAGAGCCGCCCAGCAGGATGCCAAGCCAGGCCGCCGGGTAGTGAGAGCGCACTCCATACCGGAAGGAGGTGACGCGCTCCCCCCGCTGCTGACCGCGACTTGCTGGCGAGAGAGACTTGCACCGCCCAGCCCCAGGATCGAGGGAGCCTTGGGCCGGTGTGTCCCCTGCCATCTCTGGCGCAGTCTCAGCCTTCCCTGCCGCCGGAGTGACAGCTGGGACACGGGCTGTCGTGAGAGGAAGGAGTGCAGGTCGCCAGGGCAACCCCCGCTGAGCATGAGGAGAACCGGAGGTGCGTGCCTGGCATACAGGTAACGCTCCACTCAGCGGGCTGAGCCCGGAACTCCCAGTTCTTCCCTTCTAACCCGCAACATTTGTTGGGGCATGCTTCTTTCACCGACTGCGTACGGGGGCATGACCCTTCGGGGACTGTGAATATTGGGACCTGTTTTACTTGTTTAAGCCAATTACTGAGATCGGGCATCGCACGGGGGCATGACTCTTTGGGGGCTGTCTTTATTGGAGCCTGAAACTTTGGTGGGACAGGACCTAACTACTCAGTGGCCGTTAAGATCTTTTTTGAGGATACCAGGACATTTGTACCCCGTGGGATTCAGGACAAGGACTGTATCCCGGCTACCTAACACCTAGAGCGTGCCCTTACTTAGGTGACCCATGACTGTTGTTACATCCCTGGCCCCCAGAACAAGGAACAGGTCGTTGCTAACGTGATTTATTGAACTACTGCATTCTTTTTAAAGCAACATAAAGGATATTTTTTTTTTTACATACCTCAGTGTGGAGTGTCCTTTGTGGTGTGTTGAGTGTGATATTAGTGCGTGCATGAGTGTGTGGTGCGCAAATCTTTACACATTGCCTCTGGGATAAGCCTGACTGCTTGTGCCAAGCTACCAAGGGGGTGAGCAGGGGTTATCTTCAGTGTGTAACTTCCTTGCCCTGACTAGAGTGGTGGTTTCTGCCTGGATTAGGCGTATGCCCTAGTCAACCAGAAACCCCATTTCTAACATTGGTTGTCAGCGGTGAGGATAGGACTTGCGTTTGTGCACTAGCACAGTGATTCATTATTGCACCTAGACCACTACGCAACCACATAATGAAATGAAATGAAATGTAATGTGGGTTTTTTATAAAGCGCGTGTTTGCCATGGTGTTTTAGCGCTAGCTGTCCAGTTACTGTGAAGGAGTCGGGCTAGTTGACTAGACTTTGTGAGCGAACAACCATGTTTTCAATGCCTTTCTGAACATTAACAGGTTGGTTTGTTTCCTGAGATTAATGGGCATCGTATTCCACAGATTTGGGGCCAGATGTAGAAAACTTCTGCCACCCCATTTTATTGTTTTTATCCTTGGAACCACCAACAAGGAGGCGGTTGCCGATCTGAGCTCTCGTTGAGGTATGTGGCGCTTGATATGTGAGTTAAGGTAAGCTGAGCCAGCCCAGTGCAGAGTCTTATGCAGAATGCACATAGATTTGAAATGGATTCTTGCCTGGACTGGTAGCCAGTGCAAGTCCCGAATGGCATGGCTTACTGGACTAAACTTTGGAATTTTAAGAAGTAGACGCGCCGCTGCATTTTGTAGCGTCTGTAATTTGCGTATCACGCTCTTCTTTGCTCCCAAATAAAGAGCGTTACAATAATCAATTTTAGACAGAATCAAGGCCGTGATAACCGTCTTTTTGAAGGCCATAGGGATAAAAGGTAGAATCTTTCTGAGGACTTTTAAAGTAAAAAAGCAGGAGGAGGTAACGTTGTTAGCCTGTTCAGATAGAGAGAGCTGGTCACCTATCTTAATCCCAAGGTTTTTTTACTTGTTTAAAGGGCTGAGGGCAAGGTCCTACTACTTCCGGCCACCAGGTAGAGTTCCAGATGGAAGTATCTCTTCCAAACGTGACCACTTCAGTTTTTCCAGTGTTTAATTTTAAACAGTTGTCCAACATCCAAGAAATGACGTGTCTCGTGCAATTGCTAAAATTAATTGCCACTTCTTCAGGTTTGGATGTTAGAGAGACAACTATTTGTGTGTCGTCAGCGTAGCATACCACTTTAAAACCATGGGACCGTATGAGTCTGGCTAGTGGGGTTACGTAAACGTTAAACAAGGTGGGGGAGAGTGAAGATCCCTGGGGAACTCCACACGGCAATGTGTAGGGATACGATTTATGTTCTTCCATCGTGATGGATTGCTCTCTACCAGTTAGATATGTCCGGAGAGTATCAGGCGCTTTGTTGACGATTCCTATATCCGCCAGGTGCTGAATGAGAATATGGTGATCAACCGTATCACACGCGGCTGATAAGTCGAGTAAGATCAGTAAGATGATACGGGTACTATTTTCCTTTTTTTGTTCTATTTTTGAGTGACCGTTAAAGTATCCACGTATTATGTCTCACAAGGGTAAACCAGTAAGTGAGATGGCAGAATTGGAGTTTGATATTGAAATGTTGCATACCTACAGAGTAGATCAGCTCAAGCAATTTTGCAAAGATTTTGGATGTCCCATGAAGAGCAGCTCCAAGAAGGAGGAGCTACAGAAGGCCTTAATGGCCTGGTGGGAGGCTCAAAAGGCTGGGGAGACAGAGGATGCAGAGGTGGATGAGGACACACAAGGGGATGGTTTCAGGTCACAGGATCTACCTGTGTCAAGAGTAGCTTCCAGGGCTGACAGCAGCCATTCCGCTAGAAGTCTTTGTCCAGAGGAGCTGGAGGAAAACCAAAGGGTCAGAGACCATGAAATAGAGATCTTAAAGTTTAAGATGAAGCAATTGGAAATGGAGAACCAAAAGGCTGCCATGGAGAGGGAAAAGATGGCAGAGGAGAGCTAAAACGCTTGTGCTTTGGAAGAAAAGAAATTGCTTTTGGCTCACGAGTTGAGCATCAGGAAACTGGACATTAAAGCCAAGCAAGTGTAGTCCAGTTCAAATGGTGGCAGCGCACAGCCAGTGCAAGGGGGTAAGGTTTACATACCCAAGGACCTAGTACAGAATTACCAGAAGTGTGAGGTTGTCTATGCATTGTTTGCATCTTATGAGGCAGCACTGCGAATGAATGAGGTGCCTGAGAAGCATTGGGGGGCGGGTCTGTGGAGACACTTTAAGGCCACTGGGAGGAACACCCTGACACCTTTGGAGGAGGCGGGTAACCTGACCTATCCCCACATGAAGGAGGCTTCATGCCTCAGGTATGGGCTCACACCTGAGCAGTACAGGGAGAAGTTCAGGAACTTCAAGATGCTTGATTCTCATACTTGGGTTGAATGTGTGAACATGTATAACCATGCACTGGATGGTTGGATAAAGGGCAGCAAGGTAACTGATTACTAGGGGTTGTACAACTTGATTGGTTGGGAGCACTTGAGTAGTCTGTGTGTTCCAGAGCTGCGCCAGCATCTATTGGATAGTAAGCTAACTGATCCCAGGGAGCTTGCTAAGGAGGAGGACCACTGTACCAGCACCCGGGTCCACAGGGGGATTGTGGGTAACCCAGCCAAGGGTGGGCAGGGTCCCCAGCAGAAGAGTGGGGGGGACAAGGGTAATCAAAAGGAGTTCTCTAAAGGGCCCCAAAACAGTTCCTAGGGTGAGGAATCCCAGCCCCCCAAGCCTAAAGTGTCCTGGCCCCATAAGGGCAGGCACAACAACCGGGGTTCCCACCGGTGCTACAACTGGGGCCAGGAGGGCCACATAGCGTGGGACCCCAAGTGCCCTTAGGCAATCCCAGCACCCACTGGTGCACCGTCACCGGGGTTAGTGAGTGTAGCGCTGGGGGAGGAGTTGGTTCCTAGTGAAGGTGGGGAGCCAGCAGTTATGAACCTTGTCTCATTAGGAGACAGAGAGATGGTCCAGGGATCCTATCTGCCTGGGAACACTAAGAAGTACAGGCAGTGAGTGACCATCAATGGAAGGAGGGTGGAGGCTCTGAGAGACACAGGAGCACGCGTGACATCTGTCAGGTGTCAATGGGTGTCTGAAGAGCAGGGTATTCCCAATGCACTTCACCCTGTAGTTGCAGCAGACAACTCTGAGCATCTGTGTAAGGTGGTGCTAGTTCTCTTTGAGTGGGGGGGAGTCTCAGGTTCCTTGAAGGTCGTTGTTAGTCCGTCCATGCCTGTAGACTGTCTGCTTGGCAATGACCTGGAGAGTTCCCCATGGAAGGAGGTGGAACGCCAGGCTCATTTGGAAATTTTGGGTCTGTCTGAGTGGGTCTGTGTGACCACTCGGTCAATGGCAGCCAGTAGGGGTAATCAAGAGGACCTGGAGCCTGAAACAGTGGCCCAGGTGCCTGCCAGGAAGAGGAAGGGCAGGGGGTGTGAGAAACCAGCCCCAGAAGTGCCCACGGTCCAGGAGGAGGTAGAATCTGAGGGGGATGCCCTGGAACCTATAGGGGAACAAGTGGCCGAACTGGGAAACCTGCCTGAGCTGACCCGTTGGCCGCAGGAAGGAGGTACAGATGGAGTGCCCTACTCTTATTGGTCTGCAGCAACATGCTGCAAACCAAGCAGCAGGTGATCAGTCTGGATCACATCTGATTTACTGGGAAGATGGATTGTTGTATAGTGAGCCTAAGGTCACTGAGCCCGGTGCGGCCCATGTCCTGGTGGTACCCGAGCGCTTAAGGACCTCGCTACAGGGTCTGGCTCATGACGTGCCTCTAGCAGGACATTTGGGCTGCGAGAAGACCTTTCAGAGGCTTTTCACCCACTTTTACTGGCCCCAAATGAGAAGGCACGTTGGTACAAACTGTAGGTCTTGCCCAACTTGCCAGCAAGTGGCAAGAGTGGAGGGAAGTGTAAGGCACCCCTCCAACCCTTCCCTGTGGTGAGCACCCCTTTCGAGCGGGTGGGCATTGGCATTGTGGGGCCACTGGAACCCAAGACAGACTTAGGCAACAAGTTCATCTTGGTCTTGGTGGACCATGCCACCCGGTACCCGGAAGCTGTCCCTCTCCGGACAATCACAGCCCTATGGTGGGCCGTGCATTGATGGGGATATTTTCCCGTGTGGGGTTCCCCAAGGAGGTGGTCTCTGACCATGATACAAACTTCATTTTGAAGTACATGACATCTTTGTGGGAGGAGTGCAGTGTGGCATACAAGTTCACCACTCCTTACCATCCTCAAGGGAATGGGTTGGTTGAGAGATTCAACCGAACCCTGAAAGGCATGATAAAGGGTCTCACAGAACCCATGAGACGGAAGTGGGACGCCTTTTTGCCATGCTGTTGTTTGTATACAGGGAGGTACCACAGAAGTCCTTAGGGTTCAGTCCCTTGGAACTACTGTATGGTCACCCTGTGAGAGGACCTCTGAGTCTGGTGAAGGAGGGTTGAGAGAGAACTCCTGGTGAGACTCCACAAGATGTGTTCAGCTATGTGCTGGCCTTCTGAAACCAGACTCAACGCTTCAGGAAACTCGCTCAGGCGAACCTGGAAGCTAGCCAGGAAGAAATGAAAAGGTGGTATGACCAGAATGCCACTCTGGTCGAATTTCAGCCTGGCCAGAAAGTGTGGGTGATGGCACCAGTGGAGCCTTGTGCGCTCAAAGATAAGTGGACTGGTCCCTATGAGGTGGTGGAGCGCAAGAGTGAGATGACCTATTTGGTTGACTTACAGACTCCTAGGAACCCTTTGAGGGTCCTATGTGTTAACCGCTTCAAGCTTCACTTTGAGAAGTCTGAGGTAACTATGCTCCTTGCAACAGATGATGGAATGGAGGAGGAGAGTGAGCCTCTTCCTGACCTCCTGTCAGCAAAATAACATGATGGGTCAGTGGATGGGGTGAACCTCTCTCCTACCCTGACCCCAGAGCAGCAGAGGGACTGTCGCTAGGTGCTGGGACAGTTCGCCTCCCTATTCTCCCTGTCTCCAGGAGTCACCAATTGGTGCGTCCATGATGTGGACACTGGAGAAAGTCTACCTGTGAAACAGAGATTTTACAGGGTAACTGACAAAGTCAGGGCCAGCATCAAGGAAGAAGTTTCCAAGATGTTGGCGTTAGGGGTGATAGAGCCCTCAAGTAGCCCCTGGGGTAGCCCAGTGGTCTTAGTGTAAAAGGCTGCTGCGCCCGGTGCCACTCCAGAACTCCGGTTCTGTATGGACTACCGTGGGCTCAATGCGGTTACCAAGACTGACGCGCACCCCATCCCCAGAGCTGATGAGCTCGTTGATCGGTTAGGAGCTGCCCGGTATCTCAGTACATTTGATTTAACGTCTGGGTACTGGCAGATGGCCTTAACCGATAGGGCCAAGGAGAGGTCTGTGTTCTCAACACCAGAGGGGCACTACCAGTTCCGGGTTATGCCCTTTGGGTTGAAGAGCGCCCCCGCCACCTTCCAGAGACTGGTCAACTGGGTACTGTCCGGGCTGGAGGAATTCAGCACCGCTTACCTGGATGACATTGCTGTGTTCAGCTCCAGTTGGGAGGAACATTTGCAACACCTTTGTGAAGTGTTGAAGGCTCTGCAAAGGGTAGGCCTCACTATCAAGGCTAGTAAGTGCCGGATAGGGCAGGGGTCTGTGGTGTACTTGGGACACCAAGTAGGAAGCAGCCAGGTGGCGCCCCTACAAGCAAAGATTGACACCATTCTGGCTTGGGAGCCCCCCCAAGACCCAGACAGAGGTGAGAGCCTTTTTAGGTCTCACCGGGTACTACCGACGATTTGTCAAAGGGTATGGCACCATTGTTGCTCCCTTGACAGAGATGACTTCAAGGAAGCAGCTCAGGAAGGTGATCTGGACTGATGCCTGCCAGACCGCTTTTGATGCCCTGAAATATGCCATGTGTACGGCGCCAGTGCTTAAGGCACCTGACTTCTCCAAAGAATTTGTTGTGCAGACAGATGCTTCAGAGCATGGTGTGGGAGCAGTACTCTCACAATTGAATGATGAGGGCTTGGACCAACCTGTAGCTTTCATCAGTAGGAGGCTACTTCCCAGGGAACAGAGGTGGAGTGCAATTGAAAGGGAAGTTTTTGCTGTGGTCTGGGCGCTGAAGAAGCTGAGGCCCTACTTGTTTGGGACTCACTTCCGGGTTAAGACAGACCACAGGCCCCTCAGATGGTTGATGCAGATGAGGGGTGAGAATCCAAAACTGTTGAGGTGGTCCATCTCCCTACAGGGAATGGGCTTTACGGTGGAACACCGCCCTGGTAAAGAGCACGCCAATTCTGATGGTCTGTCCAGATTCTTCCGCCTTAGTGATGAGAACTCCCAAGAGGGTGGGTAGTTCTCCCCACTTTCAGCTGGAGGGGAAATGTGTTAAAACTGGCATCCTTGGCGTGGGTTTCCCTGACTTTTTTGCCTCTATCTCCTGTGTTTTTGATGCTGTGCTGGATTTTGGTTTTGCTGGCTAAGATGCTTTGGGCACTTTAAAACTGCTGATCAGTGTCAAAGTGCAAGTGCTCCCTGTATAAATTGGTATTGTGATTGGTTCTCCCTGATTGGCATATTTGTTTTACCAGTAGGTCCCTAGCAAAGTGCACTAAGTGTGCCAGAGCTGGTAAATCAAATGCTGCTAGTAGGCCTGCAGCACTGATTGTGCCACCCACATGAGTAGCCCTGAAAAGATGTCTCAGGCCTGCCACTGCGGTGCCTGTGCGCAGTTTGTTAACTGCCATGTTGACTTGGCAAGTGCACCCCTTGCCAGGCCCTACCCTTCCCTTTCCTTACACATAGGACATCCCTATGGTAGGCCCAAGGTACCCCCATGGGGCAGGGTGCAGTGTATGTGAAAGGTAGGACATGTACTGGTGTGTGTAACATGTCCTGATAGTGCAATAATGCCAATTTCGTTTTTTCACTATTCAAAGGCTATCTTGCCCCATAGGACAGAATGGGGAATGCTTTGTGACATTTTACAAGCATATCTTCCCATAGGGATAAGATAAAAATGGAGTTTGGTATCCCTGAACTCAGAATTTAATAAAACGTCTTTTAGTAAAGATGGTTTTTAAATTGTGTGTTTGAAAATAGCACTTTTAGAAAGTGGCTATCTTCTTGTTTAACCATCCTGTGTGCCTCTGCCTGTTTGTGGATGTACTGTCTGGTTTCAGTGTGACAGAGACAGAGGATGTGCATTTCCTGTAAACAGCCTCTGGGGGGGTTGAGGTGTGCCTGGCCCTTCCTGGATGACCCAGCCCTGAGCTGAATAAACCCTGGATGCGTATAGAGTGGTGGGAGGAGATTTACCTTGCACCTGAATGGAGCCTGTCTCGCTTGCACAATGCTGTCTCCACCCCCTGTGGTCATGCTGCACCAGTGAATGCAGAACTGGTTTGCATTGGGTTCAGAGACCCTTGCTACAAAGACATCAAAGACATTTTGGGGTATAAGAATGTGCCCTAAACCATCAGTAAACTAGACTACTTCATGAATCAAGAGAAACCTTTGCCAAGGAGAAGAGCTGGAGAGACTGAAGGAGTAGCGCTGCCCCTTTGCTGTGTGCTGTCTGGAGTTGTCTTGCAGTAGATGATTCTGCCAAGGAAAGGAAAAGGACTTTGCTGTGTGCTGTGTCCACCCCCTGCTTGAGAGGAGTCCCAAGGGCCTGTGCGTGCTGGCCTCCTGTTGTAGGAAACTCAGGGACATCAAAGTTTCCAGGTTATCTCATCCATCTGCACTGTGGGTGCATTGGTGCAGTGCGCTGTGTTTGTGTATCACCGTGGACTGAGAGACGCTGGGAGCCTGTTCGTGCTCCCTGTGAGGAAGAAGCTGTCAGAAGTATTCAACCCAATCACCGCCTTCGGGCCGAGTACGGGATTCCTGCTCCCCTGGTGTGCAGAACAAGCGGCACGGCCGGTTGCGAGGCGTTGCCTGGCAACAATCCCCCAGCGTTGAAGAGCCGCCCAGCAGGAAGCCAAGCCAGGCCGCTGGGTAGCGAGACAGCGTTCCGTACCGGAAGGAGGTGCTGCGCTTCCCCCGCTGCCGACCACGACTTGCTTCCGTGAGAGACTTGCACCGCCCAGCCCCAGGATCGAGGGAGCCTTGGGCCAGTGTGTCCCCTGTCGTCTCCGGCGCAGTCTCAGCCTTCCCCGCCGCCAGAGTGACAGCTGGGACACGGGCGGTTGTGAGAGGAAGGAGTGCAGGTCACCAAGACAACCCCCGCCGAGCACGAGGAGAACCAGAGGTGCGCGCCTGGAGTACAGGTAATGCTCCACTCAGCGGGCTGAGCCCTGAAGTCCTGTTCTTCCCTTCAAACCCGCGACATTTGTTGGGGGCATGCTTCTTTCACCGACTTCGTACGGGGCATGACCCTTCGGGGACTGTGAATATTATTGGGACCTGTTTTACTTGTTTAAGCCAATTACTGAGATCGGGCATCGTACGGGGGCATGACTCTTTGGGGACTGTGACTATTGGAGCCTGAAACTTTGGTGGGACACGACCTAACTACTCAGTGGCCGTTAAGATCGTTTTTGAGGATACCAGGACATTTGTACTCCGTGGGATTCAGGACAAGGACTGTATCCCGGCTGCCTAACACCCAAAGCTTGCCCTTACTTAGGTGACCCATGAAAGTTGTTACATCCCTGGCCCCCAGTACAAGAAGAGGTCTCGGCTAAAGTGATTTATGGAACTACTGCATTCTTTTTAAAGCAACATAAAGGATATATATTTTTTTTCATACCTCAGTGTGGAGTGTCCTTTGTGGTGTGTCTAGTGTGACATTGGTGCGTGCGTGAGTGTCTGGTGCGCAACCGCTTTACACATTGCCTCTGGGATAAGCCTGACTGCTCTGCCAAGCTACCAAGGGGGTGAGCAGGGGTTATCTTCAGTGTGTAACTCCCTTGCCCTGACTAGAGTGGTGGTTTCTGCCTGGCTTAGGCGTATGCCCTAGTCAACCAGAAACACCATTTCTAACATCTTCCTTTTGCTTTCAGGACTATCTAACACATGCTTAATATTCAAGGAACAGTTAAATAACCTTCTTACTTCCAGCCTGATCTGGTTCTTTAATCTGCCTTTATGTTTTGACTTTCGTGTGCTAGTTCCATGATGGCCCCTATGGTGTATATCATCCCCACACATTCAGGTAAATAGAAACTCATTAAACTACAGAAATTTGCCCTTCCTGGACCAGGTTCTGAGAATTTGATCAGTTAATGTTTTATTTTTTAGTAGCTTAGCAATATAACATAACATACATGAAATGACATACCGTTGCATACTATAAAATGAAAGGACATGAGATAGGCAAGTAAACTAGTTGGAATATACTTTGGCAACATCATCATTGTGTCTCGTGTTTTAAATACATTATTCAAAAACATACACCCATGCAGCAGTGATTAATTTGACCTGCTGGTTATAGGTGGGGCCCACTTGCACTCATTTTTGGGGCCCACCATTCATTTGTCCTAATCAGACTTTGACCCAGAAAAGGACGAAAAAGTAAAACACACAAGGGAGAAAGACAACTGCAATAAAGTCCCTGGTGCTTCACAATTCATCACCACCTTTAAACGTAATAGGAGCCCGTGTTTATTCTTGTAGGGCTATTCCACTTCCAGGTGCATTGGGATACCAAAAACACAGACGCTAAAACTGCAGCAGAAAAAGTACATACCAAGCAACGTCAATATGTCTCCGAACTGAAGGCCCTGTATTGACTCATTGCAGAACAAAGAACTGAATTCAATGTTATGTCTGCCACCCAGTTTTTTCGAACATTGAAACCCTGTCACCTACGCACCATAAACATCCCTTCAAAATATTTGACCGCGATGCACCTACAGAAGGTAATATTCGCATTCTGCTGCACAAACGAAGTCGTTTTTCCTTGATATTACTACTTTGGCATACTTTGCAGAATAGAGCCAAAGAGATACTAGAGGCGTAGGAATCAGTTAACTCTGAATTCATAATTGTTTCGTCTTTTATCCTGGTTACTGTGGAGGACGTCTTAAAAGCAAAATTAGCAGATTTGCAAATGATCATTTTCCCAATTGCATTGGTGCAATTACTTTAGTTTTTTTTTAAACACAAACATTGTTTAAATTGAGTGCTCCTTTTCAAGAAAATGACTGTACAGAGGTGGACAATCTTAGGGCCTGATTTAGGCCCTTACTATGAGTCTGGCGGTCCCAGGACTGCTAGACTCACGGTGGCGGTCTCCCGACTGCCCTATTTTGACTGAGTCGCTCGGGCTGCCCTGTGACCACTGCAACCATCGCAACTGCCAGGGAACAGCTGTTTCACTCATTCTATTGAACATCTTATGCTCAATCAAGATTACAAAGGGTGATATGAGCCCTCTTTTATCATACAAACCTCAGCCCTGCACTGGAAATGATAAAACATCTTGTTTTCTCATGAGACACAGTTTTTTAATTGAGCCTCTAGAGCAGGGCCGGACTGGCCGTTGCAGGCACCGGGCGTTTCCCAGGTAGGCCACCAGGGAGGGGGCCGGTTTTAGGCCCTAGGGGCTGTTTTTGTTACCGGCGGCCGGCAATATCGGCCCTCTGTAACAAAAACGGCCGAAATCGGCCGTATCAAACAGCTCGACCGCACCCCCCTTCTCACCCCCAGGGGGGCCGGCCGAGCTGTTTGCCAGGGCCGGTTTCGTTTCCCAGTCCGGCCCTGCTCTAGAGTTTCCCTACCTTCTATTAAAGGGAGTCCAAATGTCACAGATACGTTGTCTCATTACACCCCCCATGTCAGACAAATGTCCGTTTTCTGCTGCTAAAAATAGAGGGGCATATTTACAAGCCCCTTGCGCCACTTTTGCGCCTCCGTTGCGTCACGCAAGTGATGCAGCGGCGACGCAAACCATGCGCCGCGTTGCGCTATATTTACAACGTGACGCATCTAGGGAGATGCGTCACGTAGTAAACCCCTGCGCCACATGAAACCTGCGTCAGGTTTCATGTGGGTGTACCGGCGCAGGGGGCGTTCCGGCGCAGGTACGCCTCGGAAAAGTGACGTAGTGAAATCTACAAGATTTCACGCAGTCACTTTTCCGGCAGCTGTGCGCCAAATCCTTACGCCTGCTTCAAGCAGGCGTAAGGATTGACGCACCATGTTAGGGATAGGGAAGGTTGGAACAGTGCTGGAGTTGCGCCGCGCTTGCGACACGACTTCAGCACTGCGCCAACCTTCCGCCGGCAGATGCGTCACGCATCTGCTTATCCTTGCGCCACGATGCGGCGCATTGTAAATGCGGCGCATCGGACATGGCGCAAGGGTAAACTTGCGTGACGCATTTTCCCTGGCGCATCCCTGCTGATATACAGGGATGCGCCAGGGAACGTAAATATGCCCCAGAGTCCACACTAGAGGCCCAAATTTATCAAGCCTTTGCATTGTCTTTGCATCACGCATGGCAACAGAAGGACAACGCAATAGCTTCAGTAAGATCTACATAGCCACTCAAGGGGCTATTTCCACCTCCTTGCCTGGCCCTGTGAAGAAATATAACACAACACAATGGCTTACATCACATCACATTACATTTGAAGCTGGGAGACATTCCATGGGTGGAGCATGGGCATTCCCATGTATACACCTATGGATTTTGGCACATTCCGAGATTTACTAAAGCTAGTAAACCTGGGAATGAGTCAAAATGCTATTTCTTTCCCAGTGAGCTGTAACTTGGAAATATATCTTTCTTTCTCCTTGTCACTTCCTTTTTCTATGAGTGATACATTCCACACCACACATAAAATGAGGAATATGCCTGTAAGGATGGTTTTTGTGCAGGAAGGTGTCCTTTCCTGCACAAAAAAACCCCTGCCTGTAACGCAATAGTGCAAGGGTGCCTGCTTTGGGGCTAGACAGTACCTAGTCCACCAGCACAAGGAGAGAGCAGAAATGCTTCATGTCTTTGTAAATATGGATGATTTCTACTGTCTCCCTTTCTCGCAACGCAGCAACTTTGCTTGCTGCTCTGCGTAGCATGAAAGATTAGTATATATGCCCTAGATTTAAAGCAGTGCTCTCGGGAGCATATTCTGATCCATATTATTATTTTAATTACTTATTTCATGCCTGCAACAGTAGCTGTACTCTCAGTTACATGTGCGTATATTATTTTCTGTGTTGTGTAACTTGAGAAAGATGTTTATCTAAAAATTGTACAGTAAATGTAACGTGAACGTCTTCCTGTTCACGAACCTTTTCACTGAAGTTATTAGTGACTGACTACAGACGTGGACGTAAACGTCTCTAAATTTTGGGATCAGTTCGACTTACGTCATAGATGACAGAGCCAGATATTTCCATGGTAATGGAACACTAGTGCACGAGCACACCTGAAAGTACAGCCCTGACCGTTATGTGCTGTAGATACCACAGACAAGCATATCACAAGCATTTGGCCGAATGCCAAATACGCACCAACACACACACACACACACATGAGTGAGACTGATGGCGCTATTCCACCAGGAGGTATGTGGTAATGGAGAGTTTAGCACCTACGCAGCATTCATTCTGTGGAGCAAGCCCTGTTAGGCGTGGATATAGAGGCCTGCAAACAGCAAGCCTTTTCCTATTATTCTCCTCTTAATCTCTTCAGTTAAGATGATGAATGGGCCATGCATCTGCCAGATATTGCAGACAGTCAATCAATTTTAAATGATTGTCTGTGAGGCGGGACGGAGTGAAAAAGGCTGTGACTTCCACTGCAGTTTTAATTTACAGCTTAAAAATTTAGGGTTTTCTTTGAAGACCAGCAAAGACAAATTCCTCAGGAGAAACATCAGAAAGGTTTAATGCAAACACTCGATTTTTCCCAAAATTGTGTAAGTATGCCTACCAGATTTTAACTAGGAGAATGTGAAGTTGCAAAGCACACCGACTGACAATTTTGCAGCTCTTTTAAAAACTTTGCAAACTTCATCATGACTAGGATTAGCACAATTCTAATTTCCTACGAAAGAATAAATATGGCCCCATTGTTAAAAAAAACCTCAAGATAGGGCTTTAATACCCTAGCTAATCATTTCAGACCCGTGCTTAATTTGAGCTAGTGGTTTCCGGTGCTCGGCACCAGCACTTAATTGTCAACACCAGCACTTCTTATGGTCTGCTACATGGTAGAGCTGTTTATTTAATTTAGAGATGAGCACAACAGTTTTTTTGTCAATTCAGTATACCTTAAAAATGACTAATACCTGCCCCCAAGCCATTCTTATAACTTTGGGGACTGAAATAATCGAAATTGTCACACTTGAAGGAGTGTAATAGTAGTTGTGTACGTACTGTCATTGACAGCGCTGGGAGGGGCAATGGGTGGTGCAAGCTGCAGTGGCCTCCTGACAAGGGCACTGGCACTTATTTTTTCGCAAATTAGGCACAGTGTCAGACTTCTTCGAGGTAGACTGACACGCTGTTGCCTGCTGGGTTCCAAACCTGCTTTACTTGGGGAGAGAAAGTCACTCCGGTGGTTATGTAGAGTACAGGTGTCGGCATAAGCATTAAGGTGCATGCAAAATAGCAGGTATGTCGTGCACCAAGTTCCACAAAATATGTATGTGATTTCAATAAATAATTTATTATATCAAGTGTTGCAATATTGGCGACAAGGTATGTCGCTGACACTAGGGGGCTTATTACGATGTCGGTGTGAGTTGCTTCCGACTGACACGTCACGGTCTCGGGACCAACCGACCTCCGGTCAGCGGCTCTGACCACCTGATTATGATGAGACCGAACACTGTTTGGTCGGATACTCCCATTTCTCCATGGGAGCTTGTGTTACGGCCGTAAACCGGCCGATGGCCGCAATACAGGCTCCCATAGAGATATGGGGATGCGTGTAAAACCCTGCACCCTGTGGCAGGCACTCTATGGTATCTGACACACAGTGCAGAGATTTACAGGGGGCCACCCTAGGTACCCCCATGGCCACCTACCGTAGGCTGCGGAGGCAAGGGGGCCCTGCTAGGGGCCCCCAGATTCGCTTTCCGACAGCCTTTTCTTGTTGGAAAGGCCAGCTCGAAAGGCTGTGGTTACACGGAAAGGCTGTGGTAAACTGACATCAAAATCCCGACAGTGGAAACACCGTCCATAGGGGATTATGGTGTGATTCCGACCGGCCGGAAGACTCCGAGAGCCAGTCGAAACCGCGTCGGAATGACCTGCCGGTTTACGCTCCGACCACCGACATCGTAATTCGGCAGTCAGACCGCAAACCGACTGTGTCGTTGGAAAGCCTCCGACCGTGGTCGGAATGCTTCCGACTATCGGTCGGAGGCTTTCCGACCAACATCGTAATCGGTCCAGATGAACTGAATTGCCCTTACGTAAGTTAAATTATAAATATTACTATCAACCAGCAAAATGGGCATCAAAATGGATTACAGCTTAAAATGGTTCTGCTGGGATTGGAGTCCGTGAATCACTAGATTATTAATGTGTTGTTGAGTTCTGGGGACTGACTTCATTCAGAAGCTAGGATTGCAGCAGGACAGACACAGCCTTTCATCCACCGAGTTAAATAAAATATGCTTCAAGGGATTGGTGACTAGCTGTATCTGTTATTTATGGCACTCCAAAACTGCTAAATTCTGCAAATATGTAATAAAACAGATGTGATTATCTAAAATAAATGTTCATTACATTGATATAGTACTCCTAGGTAGTGGTGCATGGCAAAAAACTTGTCCCGTGTTTTATCCGACTGAAATGGCAGGCATTCAAATGAGGAAATATGTTTTTATAGTACTCCCTTTCGTGATATATGATTTTGTTTTCCTCAGTTCGCTAATACAATAAAATGGGAATAAAAAAAACTCCCATTACTCCTCAGTCTCATGGTACACAAGCCTACTACTGAAGTGACTTTTCTTGTAAATAATCAGTAAATCCTCCAGCTCTCCTGCCAGGCAATAAAACCCAGAAAGCGGTCTTAACAGCTCCACAACACGGTAATGTCTGATGATAAGACTTTAATGGTATTGATTTTCTGTTCACTCTAGAATTCTTGTGCAACCAATAGTTTATTATTCAGGTACTTCCAATTTAACAACCATTTTATTTATATTACGAGTGAACCTTTCTGGTTACCTTTCCCAGGCTTATGCTATATTGAATTGATTACTTCGTTCATATGCAGTCATAAAAAAAGAACTTCTATGCATCCAGTAAGAGTCATCGCGGATTATAATTGATAAAGTTGCATGTCAAGTGCTATTCTACAAGCACTTTATACATTTTGAAAGAAGCATATTTTATCTATTTCATATCAATATGGCAGAATTGCTAGGTCTCTTGTCCTGTGAGAGGAGTAATATTTAAGGAGGCAGCCGCTGCTCCACTCTGAGTATGTGGGGACTTTTAGGTCTGGCGTTAGCCATGACATTTTGATCTTACTAAAATATTATGTATAATATATTTACTTAAAGACGCTTTCAGCCAGCTCTCGTCACCCATTGGTCTGTTGTGTCATTCCCATTTTGCTTTCGCCCACTGCAGCATATAGCATGGGGCAATGGGTTAGCCTACTTAAGCCTCTGGTTAACATCACTTTGAGTATCTGCATTTTGTTCTTTCACAAGGTGCTCATCTTCACACAAGGCCCAATGTTTCCTGATGTGATAGTAGGACACATTTAAATTCAGCACAGGGCACATTCCAGCTTTATCAGCTCCTGTCTCCTTCCAATACTGTTGTAAATTCCTATTCAAGTGGACTGTTACTATTTCACAGCGTACTATATTGTGTTCCTGGACTTGGTTTCACCAATGGCTCTTTGATAAAGTTTGCCAAGGAAGAAAAACAAACTTTATGTTCTTTGAACCCTTTTTCCTTTCTTATTTCATCTTCTTTCTTTCCTTTTTACTTTACCTCTTTCTTTTTTGCCTTATTTTTCTCCTTTCTTTCTTTTTTGCCTTCTTTCATTCAATTTGATTTAAAGATCATTTTGGGGTTTTAAAATACAACCATAAAAGTGCAAATAACAATTCACAAGCCACAAAAAAAGAGATTCTTTGCCATGTCAGTGTCACATCTGACATTAAAAATACAAAATGTGGCACAATGAATTAGAATATTTTAATACTCATAGAAAAAACATGACAAAATATAAAATACGAAATGTAAAGTGCAGAATATAAGCTAAGATGGCAGATTACATACAAAAAACAGATAAAACCAAAATATCACACTAGTCCCAACATGTTCCTGTACTCACTGGCTGTAACAAAATAACAGCATAAACAAGAATTTGCAAAGTATGAAGCCAGCCAACTCATTGTAAAATGCAAATACAATTGAGTTTAGATCGGACCTGTTGAGTTGCAAAGTGCCTGAACAGCTTGGTGCATTTGTATAGGGCTTATTAAAAAGTGTCAGCAGGAGATAAGTTGCTGTGTTGAGGTGACTCCCGGTTTGCTACTGAACTCCATAAAAACAAAAAACTTCTCTCTAGGGTCTGCTATGTTAATATATAGAAGGTTGTAAAGCTACTAAAGGTTAACTCTCAAACCATCACTGGGACACTATGAGCCTTCAATCCCCCTGGATCATGCTGGTGCCTTCCCAAGAGTGAAACAGTATGGCTAGCCTACCAGGCCATTGCCCACAATGGGGCACTAAACCCAAAGTATGAGTTGTTAAAAGTTTGTTAAAAGTTTGGACCATTGGGAAGACATATAAAAATATCAGAGGAGGGGTTATTGCATATGATTAGGATATTTCCTAAAGGATATGACTTTCCATATAAAAGAGGCAACATTAAATCAGCTATTGGAGGTGAACAGAATGACCAGATAAGAACCTGAAGAGATCGTTTCAATTATTGTGTCATTAATATGGTGAGCCCGTGATTTACAAGCTCCCTTTCCACAAGTCATCATGTAGGTTTTCTTCAATTTTATTTGAAGATCCCTGTCCTCCATAAAGGCTGTCAAGCAGTCCATCAGTCTTTGCAGGCCATTGGCGGTCCTTGACATGAGGACAGCCCTTGCTTCCACTCGTGGAGAGTTGGCAGTCACTTCCCAGAGTAAATTATCCACCCCATTTATAAATAGAGAGAACAAGAAAGGTGCCAATACACACCCTTGCCTGACTCCCCTCCAAATACTAAACGGTGGTGAGCACTTCCCATTGGGCCTATAATGCACTCTGGCTGACAACTTCCTGTACAACTGTGATAGTAATGACACTATTTCTGGTAGAGAGCCCATCGAGGACAAAGTTTGCCACAAGATTGAATAATTTACCTAATCAAATGCACTAGATAGGGCAATAAGTGCAAATGGTCTTAGCCCTATTGTATTTCCCTATGAGAAGATTGAAATTAATACACAGCTCTACCATACCCAACCCCCTCCTGAACCCGTATTTTGTGATGATTCTATTATCCTCAGCCAATTATTCCAAACTTTCTAGGTTCACTCCACCCAAGATATCATCGGAAGAGTCTGAGAGAGAGATGGGGCAATTGGGATCATTCATAGAGCCCTTTTTAAGAATTGGAATTCCCAATGGTTCCACCCAGATTGTTGAGATATAACCATTAGCAGCAGTATTCAATACTTGGGTCAAAATGGGAGCCCATAGATCCGGTAGGTATTTATACATGTCAGCCAGGACTCCAACAGGTCCTGCTGCTTTCCCGCTGGCACTTTTCTCTAAAGCCCTTGTGACTTTGTCTGGAGAGATCGTCAGCGACCCGTTCCCAGTATGGGATGCACATGTTTGGTTTAGGGCCTTGTTAGTGGGCTGGTTTAAATTAGGCCTGGGCGGAAAACTACGCTACGCTCGCGTAGTTTGCGAAGTTTGCGCTACTTCGCACAACGCGAATTGCACGTAGCACAGTGCAAACACGCGTAGCGTAGCGTAGCGTAGTGCAGCGGTCATTTTTTGCTTGCTCGCGGTCCTCAACGTCAAGTTGGCGACCGCGAGCAAGCAAAATGACATCCCGGCGAGACTTTTTCCTCGTTCGCGATCAGCAACACAAGTTGCCGATCGCGAGCGTGGAAAATAAACCTCCCGGCGAGATTCTCAACGCGGGGAGGTCAGGTTTCTCATTGCGAGTGGTCGCGTATGCTAGCGACCGCTCGCGATGAGAAACTACCAGTCCGCGTTGAGAAAGCTGCCGCTCGAGTAAAAATCTACTCGAGCAGCAGTAAAAGACAGCTCGCACTGTGCAAGATGCCGTTTTCAATGATTGCACAGTGCGGACAAGCATCCGGCACTGTGTAATCATTGCGAACACGCACTACGCAGTTCGCGTAGTGCTACGCGAAGCTCGCGTAGTGCGAACTTCACTTTGCGTAGCTTCGCGAAGCGCTACTTCGCGAACTACGCCCAGGGTTAGTTTAAATGATGATGGGTTGAATATACTGGAAAAATGATTAACTATTGCTTGCATCAGTACATGTGAAGCTAGATCAGGAGCTGTGTTCTCTTCCAGAAAGGGAGACTTAATTATCTGCCAGAGATAAAATACAATTATTTGGGGCCACAGCTTCTTGACCAGTCCTCTTCTTGTAACTCCTTTTTCCTGTCGGCCAGTGCCTCCTGGTATTGCCTCCTACGTAGTGCAACCATGGAATGATCTCTTGGAGATTTGTTTTAGGCCTGTTTTTGCTTTCTTGATGTAAGTGAGCAAGAGTGGTCGAACCAACCCCTCTGGGCTGTCTTATAATTCCTGGCATTCAGTGTAAGATGGTCATTAATAGAGTAAGTAATACTCTCAAATGCCATTTGGAGGTCCCTATAGTTGGCGACTTCGGAAGACAGGGCTCAAGGTACTGCTTATTAGTATCAATGATGCTTTTAGTGAACTGGCTTGGTACAATGCCAGTCTATTTAAGGGGTGGCCCATTTTGTCTAACTACTCCAATGCTATTTATGATGTTATAGTCAACTGCTCACTGTTTCGAAGCCGCATTGCAAGGACCGATGGGTTATGATCACTAGCAGAGTTTGGTTTGATTGCAAGATTGACCACATTTAGAATTCCATTTGTTTAAAATATAATATGAATCATATTATATTTAAACACATGGAATTCTATGATCAATAATGGTATTTGCTCCCCTGCCAATAAATGTGTGATGATGACCAGACTTGGTTTTACCTGCGTCTTCCAAAATACATAACTTATATTTAAATTAAATGCTATTCAAAGCGTTCCCATATGTACTGTGAGGAAAATGTAACTGAACCACCCCAAGGTCATCTGTTATGCCACACACTTCCTTGGGTGGGAGAGAACACTTAGAAATATTAAAATCACCAACACAAGGGAGTGTGTATTATTACACCTTAGAAGGACTAAATACAATCCTTCTTTCATCCATTTTTCCTTCTTTCTTTCTTTTTTCCTTTCCTTTTTTCTTTCCTTCTTTTTGTTTTTGCCTTATTTCCTTTTTTTCTTTCCTTCATTTCTTCTTTCTTTTCTCCTTTCCATCCTTCTTCATTCTGTCTTGTTTCCTTCTTTTTTTCTCCTTTACATTCTTTCTTTCTTTGTTGCTGTCTTTCCTTTTTCTTTCCTTCAGTCCTTCTTTCCTTCTTTTTTCATTCATTCATTCTTTTTTCATCTTTTTTCTCTTTTGCACTTCTGTGCTTATTTCTTCCTTCTTTCCTTTTTTGCTTTTTGATCCTTTTTCTTTCCTTCTTTCATCTCCCTTTTTTATACCTTTATTTCTTGCCTTCCTTACTTTTTTCTTTTTCTTTTGCTCCTTCTATTTTTCTTTGTTGCCTCCTTTCTTTCTTCTTGACTATTTCCTTTCCTTCTTCTTTTTTACCTTCTTCCTTTCGATCTTTCTTTCTTTTTTGATTTCCTTCCTTCTTGCTTTTTGCCCTTCTTTCCTTTGTTCTTTCTTTTTACCTTCTATTCTTTTTTCTTTCTTTCCTTCTTTCTTTCACTTTTGCCTTCTTTTTTTCCTTCTCTCTTCATTTATTTTTCCATCTTTCTTTCTTTTTTGCATTCATTGCCTTTTTTTCTTTTTTCTTTTTGCCTTCTTCCTTTCTTTAGGTCTTTTTTTTCTTCTTTCTTCCTTTTGTCTTCTTTCCCTTTTCTTTCATTCTTTCTTTCTTTTTTGCCGTTTTTTCCTCCTTCTGTCCTTCTTTCTTCTTTGCCTTTTTTATTTCTTTTTTTCTTGCTTGCATTCTTTTCTTTCATCTCCTTCTTTTTGCCTTCTTTCCTTCATCCTTCCTTTCTTCATATTTGCCTTCCTTCTTTCCAGTTTTGCCCCACCATTCCTTCCTTTTTGCCCAACATCCCTCCTTTTTGTCTGCCTTCTTTCCTTTTTGCCAACTTTTCATCCTTTTAACCTTCCTTACATTCTTCCCTTCTTTCTTGCCTTCTTTCTCAAAGGTGAGGTAAGCAGCCAAAGCAAGTCATGGCTTTTTTAAGTCTGTGTTAACCAAGACCCTTTGACTTTACTAAAAGTATGTATAACATAGTTGTTTATAGGTGTTTTCAGCCAGAGTTTATGCATTAGTCTGTGATTGTGTCATTCACATTTTTCTTCCATCAACTCCAGCATGCATCAATGGGCAATGTTACCCCACTTCAGCCATTGACTGACTTTACTATGAAGTATGGCATGTTGCCCTTTCACAAGAGAACATCCACACACAAGTTAGTCCCCTTTAGTGTACTTATTTTGAGACCGGAAAAGCACTTTTGCCTTTAGCCATTTATTTTTTATTTTTTTGCTTGATTCAGCAGCTTCTTGAGCAATTAAGATTGGAAAAAACCATGACCAAACAAGAATTGTCAAAAGGCCGGCTACCAACGGCAGACCTATTGGTGTTACCAGTGCTTGTTTTGTAAATTCACTCCCTGTAAAGTGTTTAACCGATGCCAGAGATTTGAAAGCACCACATGTGTATTTCACAATGGCAAAACTGAATCCCGCATATTGTACACTCTCCAGGAAGGAGGCTTTCTCAAGTGGTCGTGCTCACGCTTCACCTACAGAAAGAAAGCTACATTGAAACAATCAAGTTATGATCAAGAGTGCTTTCCTTGGGAGTTTCTGATTTGAAAGTGTGCACTTTCAAGATGTTCCTTAGCAAGCCTGGATATCATAAAGGTGATGGGGCTGAGCTTCCCAGAGACAGAGCATCATTTTCTGCATTGTTTGAGAACATTTGGTTATTGAATGAAGACTCAACAGAATTTTAAAGGAAGGGTAGAAGTTGGCAACAGCCTCCAGCCCTTAGTAATGCCATCTACCCCTATGAGCGACCTAATAACCTTATTATTATTCTTAACATGATTTGTAAAGTGCATCGTTCAGCTGACAGGTATTCCGGTGCTACCAACCACCTGAAACGTATAAAACCTTCCTCAAACGTCAACACTGGCTTAGAAACCTCTATTTAGGAAAGAGATGTTTTCAGGTTCTTTCTAAAGCTCAAATTTCCATTAGCTCTAAGGGGAGTTTGGCAGATTATTCCATATCTGAGCTGCCTTGGCCTGAAAGGATCTACAAAGCAAACACAAGGAGATGATGGACGGAGCGCTGAAACTTTTCAGACACTCACCCCCAGTCACAGATCTGGGTTGAATCCATCATCGTTCTTTAGCTCACTTCCCCACCCCAGTTCAGACCCAGCTATATCAATCAATCAATCAATCAGGAAAATTATAAGCATGCTACTCACCCGTAAGGGTCTCAAGGCGCTGGGGGGAGGAGTGGCTGCAACTCCGGTCAGTCGAAGAGCCTTGTCTTGAGGGTCTTCCTGAAGATGTTCAGGGTGGGGGCGCACCTGATGTTGATCGTTAGCTCGTTCCAAGTCTTTGCCGTGATGTAGGAGAAGATTCTTCCGCCTTTTCTTGCTCTGCCGATGCGCGGGGGTTCAGCGAGGTCGGCGGATCGGAGGTTCCTCTTGGGTGTGTGGAAGGAGATTCTGTCATTGAGGTAATGGGTTCCGGTGTTGTGGAGGCATTTATAGGCGTGGGTGAGTATCTTGAAGGTTACTCTTTTCTCAACGGGGAGCCAGTGGAGGTTGTGCAGGTGCTGGGTGATGTGTTCGTGTCGAGGGATGCCGAGGACGAGCCTGGCTGCGGTGTACTGTATGGTCTGGAGTAGGGATTTCTTGATCCCAACGTAGAGGGCGTTTCCGTAGTCCAGTCTGCTGATTATGAGAGCGTGGGTGATGGTCTTCCTTGATTCGGGGGATCCATTTGAAGGTCTTTCGGAGGATGCAGAGGGTGTTGAAGCAGGTGGAGGCGACGGCGTTGACCTGTCGGGTCATGGAGAGGGAGGAGTTGATTATGATGCTGAGGTTTCGGGTGTGGTCCGTGGGGGTGGGGTGGCTCCTGAGGGCGGTGAGCCACCAGGAGTTGTCCCATGCAGAGGGGGAGTGTCCGAGGACGATGATCTCTGTCTTCTCCGAGCAGAGCTTCAGGCAGCTGTTGCTCATCCAGGATGCAACGTCTTTCATTCCTTCCTGGAAGTTGAGTCTGGTGGTGATGGGGTCCTTGGTGAGGGAGAGGATAAGCTGGGTGTCGTCGGTGTAGGATACTATGTTGGGTCCATGCTGTCTGACGATGGCGGCGAGGGGGGCCATGTAGATGTTGAAGAGTGTGGGGCTGAGCAACGATCCTTGGGGTACTCCGCAGTTGATTTCCGTGGGGTCGGAGAGAAAGGGTGGAAGTCTGATTCTTTGGGTTCACCTGGCGAGGAAGGAGCGGAGCCATTCGAGGGCATTTCCCTGAATGCCGGCTTCGTGGAGTTTGGCGGTGAGTGTGCGGTGGCATGCGGTGTTGAAGGCTGCAGAGAGGTCGAATAGGATTAGGGCTGCGGTGTGTCCTTGGTTGAGGAGGGTGTGGATGTCGTCTGTGGCGCCGAGTAGAGCGGTCTCTGTGCTGTGGTTGCTGTGGAATACGGATTGGGAGGGGTCGAGGATGGAGTTGTCTTTGATGAATTTCGTTAGCTGGACCTTGACGGTCTTCTCAGTGACTTTGGCCGCAAAAGGGAGGAGGGAGATGGGTCGGTAGTTCTTGAGGTCCGTGGGGTCTGCTGATGGCTTCTTGAGTAGGGGTCTGACCTCTGCGCATTTCCAGTCATTGTGAAAGATGCCGGCTTTGAAGGTGGCGTTGATGGTGCTTCGTAGTTCTGGAGCGATGGTGGCGGCGGCTCTGTGGAAGATGTGCGAGGGGCAGGGGTCCGTGGGGGCTCCTGAGTGGATGCCTTTCATGGTCGATGCTGTGTCTTCGGTGGTGACTGGGGTCCAGGAGGAGATGGTGGGTTGGCTGGCGTTGCTGGAGGACGGAGTGGTTTCGGAGTCATGTGTCTGGTCGTTGAAATTGTCGTAGCGGCCCTTGATCTCCAGATGGAAGTAGGATCCGAGTTTGTTGCATAGGTCCTGGGAGGGGATCATGTCCGTGATTTCACTGGGGGGTTTAGTGAATTCCTGGATGATGCTGAAGAGTTCCTTGGAGTTGCTGGAGTTAGCGAGGATCTTGTTCTGGATGAAAGTCCTTTTGGTGGTTCTGATGCATTGGTGGTATTCGGTCATGGCATTCTTGTAGGTGGTCCGGTCTTCCGAGGATTTGCTGTTTCGCAATCGGCGATGCAGCGCGCACAATGTAATTTGCTTTATTTATTTATCTATGTACTTAACTCAGTTCGGCCGTAAGCCAGAGTTTACTACCCCCCACCCTGCCCCTCCCCCGCCCGCCCCACCCCACTGCCCCGCAGCACTCCCTCCAGGAGCCGCTACTGAAGACATTGGTCACTGATTACAGTTTGAGAAGTAGGATTATATGACCTACAGTATAAAATGAGGCTGACAGGTGATGGGAGATATTAATTAACTTTTTTTAAATGGCGGTATGCAGCTTTGCCGTTGAATAGGTATTGTATTAAATGGGTTACTCAGTACTTCAGTTCTAACATATGTCCTTTCTTTAATCAAGCAGTGGAAACCCCACACCATTTTGTCTTTTTTGTCCTGCCTATATAAGACCATTTAGATCATGTATTAGGCCAGTGTGTAAACTTTTTGGTTTTCGTCATTATGAGTATGCATTACGCACCTTACGCTCAGATACCAGTGAAGTAATTGTTGTATCGATGACGAAATATCTCCATGCAGCTTGGTTTATCTGTATGTGCAATGTGCAAATATTTAAGCACTAACTTGTATTAGTCTACTTCTTTCTGTCTATCTTACCTGCTGTTATATTGATGTCGGGGTTTCCCTCTTCCCATTTTATTGTACATTTTTAGTGACTGTGACATTGTTTTGCTTATGTGATGTCAGTAGTTATTGTTTTAACTCATTGTTTTATCTTTTTATTGTTGTGTTTTTGGATCTGTGTATACGAAATAAGCATTTTGATGTTGATGATGATGATATTAATTTCACCCCTGATTCAAGGCTCAAGCATAAACCGCAGAGGTGCCTTTTGTGTTAGCGGGAAACAACCATTGTTGTGTTTTTCAAGTATAAGCCGATTTCTAACCATAAGCCGGGACTAATGTTGTAATTTAAGTATAGTGCCAGCATAGTAGAGAAATTGGTAGAGATAAGAGACGTGCAGATGTGGGGTGGGTTCCCGGGCTAGTCGATGAAAAGGGAGGCAGACATGAGACGGGGGTAGAAATAGCCGAAGAGTTCGCCAGATACTACGAGGGGATCTACACCTCCCAGTGGACCCATACTGAAGAGGATTGCAGAGAATTCCTACGCGATATCGCCTGGCCAAGGCTCAGAGAGGAAGACAAGGAGATGCTGGAGGGCGACTTGACAGTGGAGGAAATAAAGTTAGCGACATGTGCCCTGCAGTTAGGGAAAGCAGCGGGGTGGAACGGCCTCCCTGTAGAGATGTACAAAAGTATGCTGGATGTAACTGCAGAACATCTAGTAAACATGTTTGAGTAGGCACAACATGATGGGGTACTTCCAGCCGACCAAAGAGTGGTGGTAATCGCGGTAATCCTGAAGGCAGGTAAACCACTGACGGAGTGTGGGTCGTATAGACCGATCTCCCTGCTTAACTAGGAGGGCAAGGTATTGGCCAAACATTTGTCGACGCGCCTGGCTAGAGTGATCAGCACGCTCATACACCCGGATCAGTCTGGATTCATGCCCCATAGGGGTACAAGACTAAACCTCCGCAGACTGTTTGGAATAATGCACCTAACAGGAGAAGGCTAAACAGAGCAATCGGCTCTCCTGTCCCTCCATGCAAAGATGGCATTTGACAGCGTGGAGTGGAACTTTCTCTTCGCTGTCCTTGGAAAAATGGGCATGGGCCCCCAATTCATAAAATGGGTCATACTCCTGTATGAACAACCCATGGGGCCTGATTCACAGAACTAACTTACGTCAAAAACGTAAAGTTAGTACTTTTGGTATTCACAGAATACACTTACTCATTTTGGTATTCACAGAATGCACTTACTCATTTTGGTATTCACAGAATGCACTTACTCATTTTGGTATTCACAGAATGCACTTACTCATACTAACTTTATGTCCGCACTCGGGCCGGAGATTCCGGCCCTTAGGTGGAGATTCCGGTCCGGAGGTGGAGATTCCGGCCCAGAGGTGGAGATTCCGGCCCGGAGGTGGAGATTCCGGCCCGACGGTGGAGATTCCGGCCGGTTGTGGAGATTCCGGCCGGTGGCGGAATGTCCACCACCGGCCGGAATCTCCACAACCGGCCGGAATCTCCACCATCAGGCCGGAATCTCCACCTCGGGCCGGAATCTCC
The DNA here is from genome assembly GCA_963921515.1 of Calotriton arnoldi. Taxonomy (NCBI): domain Eukaryota; kingdom Metazoa; phylum Chordata; class Amphibia; order Caudata; family Salamandridae; genus Calotriton; species Calotriton arnoldi. Next base: position 494,530 of record CAWUFW010007869.1, read on the forward strand.
ACCTAAGGGCCGGAATCTCCGGCCCGAGTGCGGACATAAAGTTAGATGAGTAAGTGCATTCTGTGAATACCAAAATGAGTAAGTGCATTCTGTGAATACCAAATGAGTAAGTGCATTCTGTGAATACCAAATGAGTAAGTGTATTCTGTGAATACCAAAAAGTACTAACTTTACGTTTTTGACGTAAGTTAGTTCTGTGAATCAGGGCCTCCGCAAGGGTGCGGGTGAACGCCACAGTGTCTCGAGCATTTACCCTCCAGCGTGGCACTAGACAGGGCTGCCCCTTGTTCCGATCCTGGTTGCGCTTGCCCTCGAGCCGCTTGCAGCTTGGGTCCAGCAGGATCCAATGATCTGAGGGATACCGATAGGCAAGGAATGGGAGGACAGAATCTCGCTATATGCGGACGACATCCTCCTGTATGTGAGGAAACCTAGGCAGTCGATAGATCGAATACTGCAGATTTTCTGTATTTATGGAGAATATTCGGGGTATTGAATCAATTGGGATAAGTCGTTGCTATACCCCCTGTCGGGAAGGGTTCTGGCCCTAACGTCAAGGTGTGAGATACCCATTGAAACAGAGAGCTTCAAATACTTGGGCATTTATATAACAAGAGACACTAAAGACTTCTACCGGAAGAACATGGGCCAACAATTGGACAGGTTCATTGTGGACGGTACACATTGGCGGGCCCTGCCCCTGATGGGACGGGCAGCCATGTTCAAAATGAAGGCTCTCCCCCGGCTACTTTACACTCTACAAAACACACCCTATGAGGTACCCCCCTCGTTTTTTCAACGCGTGAACCCAGAGCTTCGGGCACTGTTATGGAGCGGAGCGGCCCCACGCATAGCACTAGGCAAACTTCAAAGTGGGATATACGACGGTGGCCTAGTGATACCCGACATCCGTAGCTATTACTGGGCGGCCAGTTGGTGACAGTAAACGGGTGGATGTTCGACAATAGATCGGACCCAGCATATAGAGTAGACAGGTTGGCCATGGGCGGGAAAGGCCCAAGAGCGATTCTTTATGCAAAACAGGGGAGGAAGGATTTGCCGAGCCACACAAAAACAGTGGTCAAAGCATGGTGGGCAGCAACAAAATACCTGGGTTGGGAGGGAAGACTCACAGAAATGACACCCCTCTGGGCGGGCGACCGTCTAAAAGGAATAAATCAGCTCGACGGCTTTACCAAGTGGGAGCTACTGGGCCTGGAAACATTGGGGACATATGGAGAGGGCGGGCCTGCATCCCATTTACGGAACTACAACAAGACTACGAACTAGGGAATGGTCATGCCTTACGGCAACATTTGAGAGAAGGGAAGACACTAGAAGCTGCCACTCCATTAGAGGATAGGACCCTGACAAACCACCTGCATGCTAAAGCCATTTCCCTACTGTACAAAAAAATAACAAATACCGCCCCAGACCCAATGGGCAATCTGCGAATGACCTGGGAAAACGACGTGGGCTCAATGGATAATGAGGAATGGGTAGAGGAACTCCAAGGCCTGAGGGAGGTAGCAATAAGGGCAAGGTTCCGCCTGATCCAGTTGAAAGTACTACATAGGGTGTACTACCCCAGGTCAGTGTTGCAGCGGACGGGGAGATGCGATAGTGCGCAGTGCCATAGGGAGTGTAGACTGGAAGCGACCTTCTACCACCTGATATGGGAATGCCCAGTCCTGCAGAGATACTGGCGGAGGGTCGCTGAGACAATGTCCGCAGTGGTGGGCATGGAGGTTCCGCTCGTACCTAAATGGTTCCTGCTGATAACTGCAGGGAATGAAGACTTGCCGAGGCATGTGCAGCGATGGTTAACACTGGCAGCAGTAGTAGCAAAGCAGAATGTGGCAAAGAGGTGGGGGGTGGCGGCAATTCCGACACTTGAAGAATGGGCAAACGATCTGGACTAGTGCTGGCAAGCCGAGCTCACGATTTAGAAGAGTAGGGGTGCCTCAAGAATATTTTTTTATAAGTATGGGCAAAAAAATCAGAGCACGCAAAAAAGCTGATGGTAAAACATCCAGGACTGGCTGCAGGCATTACAAATTTCATGGGGTCACTTGACAGCTGAGATGATTACAGGATTTGTGTGCCTTTACCTGGGTCTTTATGTGATGCATGTGTCTATCATGGGTGCCTGTTAGACCTGGCATCCTTGGCGTGGGTCTCCCTTCCATTTTTTCATAATGCCTCCACGGTTGCCGATATGTTTTTGCTGGACTAGATGCTCATGGGCACTTTGCCGCTGCTAATCAGTGCCAAAGTGCAAGTGCTCCCTATCGTTAATTGATACATGTATTAGTGACTCCATGATTGGATGATTGGTTTACTTGTCAGTCCCTAGTACAGTGCACTCAGTGTGCCCAGGGCTTGTAAATCCAATGCCGCTGGTGGGCTTGCAGCACTGGTTGTGCCACCCACAGAAGCGGCTGGTAAAATGTGTCTCAGGCCTGCCATCGCAGAGCCTGTGTGCAGCCTAGGGCTGCCATGTCGACTTGGTGAGTACACCCACTTACCAGTCCCTAAAACCTTCCCTTTACTGCATGTTGGTCACCCTAAAGTAGGCCCTAGGGCAGGGTGCATTGTAAGTATAAGGTAGGACATGCCCTGGTGTGTGTGGCATGTCCTAATAGTGACTTACAGCCATTTTCGTTTTTCACTATTGCAAGGCTACCTGCTCCCCATAGGCCAGAATGGGCAGACTGACTATTACACCTTATAGTCAGAACTGACCCAGGGAACATGGTAGGAAAACGCAATTTAGTATGCCTGAACTCAGGATGATAAAATACATCTTTTAGTGAAGTTGGTTTTAACATTCTGTGTTCGAAAATACCACTTTTAGAAAGTGGGTATTTTCTTGCCTAACTATCCAAGCCTGCCTCTGCTAGGTTGTGTATTCCTTGTCTGGAGATTGAGTGACAGGGGCTGGGGGTGGCTACCGGAGACAGGGTGAGTCAGCGCAGGGCTGAATAGAAAGATCTGCAGCCAGAGTGGAGGGAGGAGTTGCACCTGGGTCTGAATAGGGCTGTGCCTGCCTTCCACAATGCTGGCTCCACCTCCTGCCGGGCGGCTGAGCACTCTGCCCCACATTCTGAAAGGAAAGAAGGAGTCAGAAAAACAAAGTGCTCCAGGACTGACCAGAACTGGTTTTGGACTAGGCAGAGGCCTCTCTGCCTCCAGAGAACAAAGAGAATCAGGGTATAAGAGGGGCACCCAGACCCCAGGAAAATTAGATCACTTTTGGGAACAAGAAGAAACCTTTACTGAGGAGCGGAACCAAGAAGAAACTGAGGAGAAACTATCCCTAAGCCTGAAGTGCTGCTTGGGGGATTGGCCTGCAGTGGTTTGCCTGACTGCCAAAGAGAGGAGAAAGGAACTTTTGCTTTGCTGTGACTTTCATCAACTTGTGAAGGATCTCCAAGGGCTTGGAAGAGAGCTTGCCCCCTGACCGAAGTCCCAGGACCATTGGACTTCACCCCTTTGTGAATTGCTGCTGGAAACTCTGTTTCAGTGGCTACAGAGGTAGGGAGCTGTGACCGACTCTCACGACCGACTCGGTGTCCTGCAAGCACCGCATCGAAGCACCGTCTCGCCCTGCAACGCACGGCCCTGGTCTCACCGACTCCGTCAACGAGCCGCTGCCTGCACCGCATCGAGGGACAACGCGTCCTGCAACGCTTCGCTACGCCGAATCGAACTGGTCCGACCGACACGGTCACTGCTGCTGAGTTCGAGTCCTGTGACCGCACCGGAGTTGGGCACCGCTCGCACGCTTTGCGACGCACCGCCCGACTCGCACCGCTGTCCCGGACTGATCGACGCCAGCTCCTGAATCCGGCTCCGTCGCCGCACCGCAACCTGCCAGCACCGCATCGAAGCACCGTCTCGCCCTGCAACGCACGGCCCTGGTCTCACCGACTCCGTCAACGAGCCGCTGCCTGCACCGCATCGAGGGACAACGCGTCCTGCAACGCTTCGCTACGCCCGAATCGAACTGGTCCGACCGACACGGTCACTGCTGCTGAGTTCGAGTCCTGTGACCGCACCGGAGTTGGGCACCGCTCGCACGCTGCGACGCACCGCCCGACTCGCACCGCTGTCCGGACTGATCGACGCCAGCTCCTGAATCCGGCTCCGTCGCCGCACCGCAACCTGCCAGCACCGCATCGAAGCACCGTCTCGCCCTGCAACGCACGGCCCTGGTCTCACCGACTCCGTCTCGACAGACGTCAACGAGCCGCTGCCTGCACCGCATCGAGGGACAACGCGTCCTGCAACGCTTCCATTTTTGCATCGCGACCGCGGCAGAACAGCCATCCGGCTCGCACGCCCGTGCCTGCCGCTTCAAGTAAAAGGTACTGTGACCGAGTCTGTCTACGCTGTGTTGGCCCGTCTCGACGCGGTCAGCTGGATTTGTTAGACTCTGTTTGTTCTCGACATCGCCGTAGCCGGAGGAGGCTACCGACTTCGCACAGAACCTTGAATTAAGCCTTTTTGATCAGAACTAAGTATTCTTAACAGTATTGTGGATTATTTTTGTCGTTTATGGTCTTGTGATAAATCTATATAAAGTATACCTATTTTTATAAATATATAACCTGTGTGGTGTCCATTTGTAGTGTTGTCACTTGATTACTGTATGTGTTCACAAATGCTTTACACACTGCCTCTGAACTAAGCCTGTCTGCTCGTGCCAAGCTACCAAGAGGGTGAGCAGGGGTTATTTCGGAGTGTACCTACTTTCCCTGACTAGACGCAAGGGTCCCTATTTGGACAAAGGTACATACCTCTGCCAACTAGAGACCCCCAAATCTAACATTGGTGGTCAGCGGTGGGATTCTGGACTTGCATTTGTGACTCATGTACAGTGATTGGTGAACACTACTTAGTGAGTGCAGACCAAAACGCAACCACATACTTTAATAGCATTTTTTCTGGGATTTCCTATTTTTGCAAATGCCAAGTTCAGTCACTATGGAGAAACCAGCATCAGTAGCCTCTGTTGAATGTGATTGGGAAGAAGAGAGGCTAGAATGCTACACCCTTAAGCAGCTCAAGCAATTCTGCAAAAAGTTTAAAGTGTCCATGACCGGGATCTCCAGGAAGGAGGACCTCCAAAAGGCGCTGAGGGCCTGGGTCGAATCAAGGAGTGCCCCTGTGGAGGGGCTGAGAATGCAGAAGGGCAGCTGGAGGGGCTATTGGGTCTAGGGGCTAGAAGACCACCTTCCCCAGTAGGTAGCAGTGTTTCTGCCAGAGGACTGTCTCCAGAGGAGTTGGAGGACAGGAAAGAGAGTAGGGTGCACGAAATGGAGCTGACCAAACTCAAGCTGAATAAGCAGTTAGAATTCGAAATGCAAACAAGGAAATTAGCCCTAGAGGAAAAGAAAATGCAGTTTGAACATGAGAAAGTTTTGAGGGAGTTGGAATTGAAGGCCAAGAGCTTAGAGATTACTCCCTCTGGTGGCAGTGTACCGCCTGTGCCTGTTGAAGCTAGGGTGTATATTCCCAAAGATGTGGTGAAGGAGTTTTTAAAAATGACGACATAGGGCAGTGGTTCAAAGCCTATGAGGTAGCCATGTCTTCCCACCGGGTCCCTGAGAAGGATTGGGGAGCGGGGTTGTGGGGACGGTTCCTCAGTGAAGGGCGGGATACCTTGTTGGATTTGCCCTCTGAAGTCTATAATTCGTACAGCCACATGAAGGATGCCTTAATGACTAGATATGGTTTGACCCCTGAGCTTTATAGGCAAAGGTTCAGGAACTGTAGTAAGATTGAAAGCAGTACCTGGGTTGAATATGTGACCTTCTTTTGCAGAGCCTTGGATGGTTGGGTAAAGGGTAGCAAAGCGACTGATTTTCAGGCGCTCTTTGATTTGATTGCCTGGGAGCACTTGTCCGGTAATTGTTTTCCTGAGCTACGCCAGCACCTGATTGATAGTAAGCTGACTAACCCTAGGCAGCTTGCTGAGGAGGCGGACCGCTGGGTGAGTACCCGGGTCCACAAGGGTCACGTGGGAGACTCCGCCAAGGGTGGGCAGGGTCCCCAGCAGAAGAGTGGGGGGACAAGGGTAAACAGAAGGAGTTCCATAAAGGGCCCCAAAGTAGACCCCAAGGGAACCAAGGGAAAGGTTCCCAGCCTCCCCCTGAGAAGAAGCCAGTGGCCCTGACAGGCCCCCTGTTCACCAGGGACCACTGGTATGTTACAAGTGTGGCGCCCCTGGCCACAAGGCAAACGATCCTCGTTGCCCTTTGCATGGAAAACCAGCACCCACCAGTGCAGTCCCCCGGCAGTTGGCTAGTGTAGCCCTGGGGGAGGAGTTGGGTGCCCAAGGTGAGGGGATCCCACAGTGTTTTCCCTTGTCTCATTAGGAGACTCTGAGATGGTCCCTAGGACCCCGCTGCCTGAGAACACTAAGAAATACAGGCAGTGGGTGACCATCAATGGCCATAGGGTGGAGGCTCTGAGAGACACAGGAGCCAGTGTGACAGCTGTCAAGTGTCACCTGGTGTCTAAAGAGCAGGTTATCCCTGATGCATTCTATCCGGTTGTTGCCGCTGACAACACAGAGAGTCACTGCAAGGTGGCTCAGGTTCCCTTTGAGTGGGGGGTCTCGGGTACTCTTCAAGTAGCTGTGAGGCCAGCCATGCCTGTTGACTGTTTGTTAGGGAACGATTTGGAGAGCTCACCTTGGGCTAAGGTGGAGCGGAGTGCGCATTTAGAAATGTTGGGCTTGCCTGATTGGGCATGTGTGACCACCCGGTCAATGGCAGCTAAAGGTGTTCAAGAGGACCTGGAGCCTGAGAGGGAGGCCCAGGTGCCTGCCGGAGAGAGAGGAGGCAGGGGCGCGGGAAACCGGCCCCGAGGTTCCCACGGTCCAGGAGGAGGCAGACCCTGAGGGGATGCCCTGGAGCCTACAGGGGAACAGGTAGCTGAACTGGGGGACCTACCTGAGCTGACCCATTGGCAGCAAGAAGGAGGACCCTCCAGGGAAGAGTTCTGCAAGGAGCAGAACACATGCCCTTCTCTCGTGGGTCTGAGGCAACAGGCCACAGACCAGGCAGCAGGTGATCAGTCTGGATCACATTGGGTTTACTGGGAGAATGGTCTCCTGTATTCAGAGCCTAAGGTTGCTGAGCCTGGGTCAGCCCGTGTGCTGGTGGTACCCCAGCGCTTCAGAGCCTTCCTACTGGGGTTGGCTCATGATGTACCGTTAGCGGGACATCTGGGGCAGGACAAGACCTTTGACAGGCTTGTTACCCATTTCTATTGGCCCCAGATGCGCAGGAGTGCCGCCACTCACTGCAGGACATGCCAGACTTGCCAGGCAAGTGGAAAAAGTGGGAGGAAGCACAAGGCTCCTCTCCAGCCATTCCCTGTGGTCAGCACCCCCTTTGAACGGGTGGGTATTGACATTGTGGGGCCACTGGACCCCAAGACAGCCATGGGCAACAGGTTTATCCTGGTCTTGGTGGACCATGCCACCCGGTACCCTGAAGCCATCCCTCTGAGGACAGTGACGGCCCCCGTGGTGGGACGGGCACTGATGGGAATTTTCTCACGTGTGGGATTCCCTCAAGAGGTGGTGTCTGACAGAGGTACCAACTTCGTGTCCAAGTACATGAAGTCCCTGTGGCAGGAGTGCGGTGTAACTTACAAGTTCACCACTCCTTACCACCCTCAAGGAAATGGTCTGGTTGAGAGATTCAACCGGACCCTCAAGGAGCATGATTATGGGTCTGGAAGAACCCATGAGGCGTAAATGGGACGTCCTCTTACCATGCCTGTTGTTTGCATACCGGGAGGTGCCACAGAAGTCTCTAGGGTTCAGTCCCTTTGAGCTCCTCTATGGACACCCGGTGCGAGGACCTCTGAGTTTGGTCAAGGAAGGCTGGGAGCAATCTCCCAGGAAACCTCCCAGGATGTATACAGTTACATGCTGGCCTTCAGGAACCAGACTAGGCGTTTCAGAGAGCTTGCTGAGGCAAATCTGGAAGCCAGCCAGGAGGAGATGAAGCGGTGAGTACGACCAGAATGCCACTCTGGTAGAGCTTCAGCCTGGTCAGAAAGTGTGGGTCATGGCCCCTGTGGAGCCCTGTGCGCTCCAGGACAGGTGGACCGGCCCTTTTACGGTGGTGGAGCGCAAGAGTCCAGTTACCTATTTGGTGGACTTGCAGTCTCCCAGGAACCCCTTGCGGGTCCTGCATGTGAACCGCCTGAAGCCCCACTTGGAGAGGTCCCAAGTGGGCATGCTCTTAGCTACAGATGATGGAATGGAGGAGGAGACCGAGCCTCTTCCTGACCTCCTGTCAGCCCGAGAGCAAGATGGATCAGTGGAGGAGTAAACCTCTCTACCTCCCTGACACCTGAGCAGCAGGGTGACTGTCGCCAACTGTTGGGACAGTTCCCTGACCTGTTCTCCCTGGTTCCCAGTGTCACTCATTGGTGCGTCCATGATGTGGACACTGGGGACAGTCTTCCTGTGAAGCACAAGGCTTACAGGGTGACTGACAGGGTCAGAGCCTGCATCAAGGAGGAGGTCTCCAAGATGTTTGCGCTAGGGGTGATTGAGTCCTCTAACAGCCCTTGGGCCAGCCCCGTGGTCTTGGTTCCAAAAGCTGCCGCGCCTGGTGCCACACCAGAACTCCGGTTCTGTGTGGACTACAGGGGACTCAATTCCGTCACCAGGACTGACGCCCACCCCATCCCCAGAGCTGATGAGCTCATAGATCGGTTAGGGGCTGCGCGGTACCTCAGCACGTTTGACTTAACGTCTGGATACTGGCAGATCGCCTTGACTGATGGGGCAAAAGAGAGGTCAGCATTCTCCACACCAGATGGGCACTACCAGTTCCGGGTGATGCCCTTTGGGATGAAGAATGCCCCTGCCACCTTTCAGAGGTTGGTCAACCAGGTGTTGGTTGGACTGGAGGATTTCAGTGCCGCCTACCTGGATGACATCGCAGTGTTCAGTGCCCATTGGGAAGAGCATCTGCGCCACCTCTGGGAAGTGTTGATGGCGCTGCGGAGGGCAGGCCTCACAATCCAAGGCGAGTAAGTGCCAGATTGGGCAGGGTTCTGTGGTGTACTTGGGACACCAGGTTGGGAGCGGCCAGGTGGCGCCCCTCCAACCGAAAATTGATACCATTCTGGCTTGGGAGCCCCCAAGACCCAGACAGAGGTGAGAGCCTTCCTAGGACTCACCGGGTATTACCGGAGATTCGTCAAGGGGTATGGCAGCATTGTTGCCCCCTTGACCGAGCTGACTTCCAAGAAGCAGCCCAGGAAAGTGATTTGGACTGACGCCTGTCAAAAGCTTTTGACACCTTGAAGACTGCCATGTGCACGGCGCCTGTGCTCCAGGCACCCAACTTCTCCAATGAGTTCATTGTTCAAACCGGCGCTTCAGAGCATGGTGTAGGGGCTGTTCTATCACAGATCAATGAGGAGGGCCTAGACCAACCTGTAGCCTTCATCAGTAGGAGGTTACTTCCCGGGAACAGAGATGGAGTGCTATCGAGCGTGAGGCATTTGCTGTGGTCTGGGCACTGAAGAAGCTGAGACCATACCTGTTTGGGACTCACTTCCGGGTTCAGACAGACCACAGGCCCCTCAGATGGTTGATGCAGATGAGGGGTGAGAATCCAAAGCTGTTGAGGTGGTCCATTTCCCTACAGGGGATGGACTTTACGGTGGAACACCGCCCTGGTACAGAACACGCCAATGCTGATGGACTGTCCAGATTTTTCCGCCTTAGCGATGAGAACTCCCTAGGGGTAGGATAGTTCTCCCCACATTTCAGCTGGAGGGGACACGTGTTAGACCTGGCATCCTTGGCGTGGGTCTCCCTTCCATTTTTTCATAATGCCTCCACGGTTGCCGATATGTTTTTGCTGGACTAGATGCTCATGGGCACTTTGCCGCTGCTAATCAGTGCCAAAGTGCAAGTGCTCCCTATCGTTAATTGATACATGTATTAGTGACTCCATGATTGGATGATTGGTTTACTTGTCAGTCCCTAGTACAGTGCACTCAGTGTGCCCAGGGCTTGTAAATCCAATGCCGCTGGTGGGCTTGCAGCACTGGTTGTGCCACCCACAGAAGCGGCTGGTAAAATGTGTCTCAGGCCTGCCATCGCAGAGCCTGTGTGCAGCCTAGGGCTGCCATGTCGACTTGGTGAGTACACCCACTTACCAGTCCCTAAAACCTTCCCTTTACTGCATGTTGGTCACCCCTAAAGTAGGCCCTAGGGCAGGGTGCATTGTAAGTATAAGGTAGGACATGCCCTGGTGTGTGTGGCATGTCCTAATAGTGAATTACAGCCATTTTCGTTTTTCACTATTGCAAGGCTACCTGCTCCCCATAGGCCAGAATGGGCAGACTGACTATTACACCTTATAGTCAGAACTGACCCAGGGAACATGGTAGGAAAACGAATTTAGTATGCCTGAACTCAGGATGATAAAATACATCTTTTAGTGAAGTTGGTTTTAACATTCTGTGTTCGAAAATACCACTTTTAGAAAGTGGGTATTTTCTTGCCTAACTATCCAAGCCTGCCTCTGCTAGGTTGTGTATTCCTTGTCTGGAGATTGAGTGACAGGGGCTGGGGGTGGCTACCGGAGACAGGGTGAGTCAGCGCAGGGCTGAATAGAAAGATCTGCAGCCAGAGTGGAGGGAGGAGTTGCACCTGGGTCTGAATAGGGCTGTGCCTGCCTTCCACAATGCTGGCTCCACCTCCTGCCGGGCGGCTGAGCACTCTGCCCCACATTCTGAAAGGAAAGAAGGAGTCAGAAAAACAAAGTGCTCCAGGACTGACCAGAACTGGTTTTGGACTAGGCAGAGGCCTCTCTGCCTCCAGAGAACAAAGAGAATCAGGGTATAAGAGGGGCACCCAGACCCCAGGAAAATTAGATCACTTTTGGGAACAAGAAGAAACCTTTACTGAGGAGCGGAACCAAGAAGAAACTGAGGAGAAACTATCCCTAAGCCTGAAGTGCTGCTTGGGGGATTGGCCTGCAGTGGTTTGCCTGACTGCCAAAGAGAGGAGAAAGGAACTTTTGCTTTGCTGTGACTTTCATCAACTTGTGAAGGATCTCCAAGGGCTTGGAAGAGAGCTTGCCCCCTGACCGAAGTCCCAGGACCATTGGACTTCACCCCTTTGTGAATTGCTGCTGGAAACTCTGTTTCAGTGGCTACAGAGGTAGGGAGCTGTGACCGACTCTCACGACCGACTCGGTGTCCTGCAAGCACCGCATCGAAGCACCGTCTCGCCCTGCAACGCACGGCCCTGGTCTCACCGACTCCGTCAACGAGCCGCTGCCTGCACCGCATCGAGGGACAACGCGTCCTGCAACGCTTCGCTACGCCGAATCGAACTGGTCCGACCGACACGGTCACTGCTGCTGAGTTCGAGTCCTGTGACCGCACCGGAGTTGGGCACCGCTCGCACGCTTTGCGACGCACCGCCCGACTCGCACCGCTGTCCGGACTGATCGACGCCAGCTCCTGAATCCGGCTCCGTCGCCGCACCGCAACCTGCCAGCACCGCATCGAAGCACCGTCTCGCCCTGCAACGCACGGCCCTGGTCTCACCGACTCCGTCTCGGCGGCGTCCAACGAGCCGCTGCCTGCACCGCATCGAGGGACAACGCGTCCTGCAACGCTTCCATTTTTGCATCGCGACCGCGACGAGACAGCCATCCGGCTCGCACGCCCGTGCCTGCCGCTTCAAGTAAAGGTACTGTGACCGAGTCTGTCTACGCTGTGTTGGCCCGTCTCGACGCGGTCAGCTGGATTTGTTAGACTCTGTTTGTTCTCGACATCGCCGTAGCCGGAGGAGGCTACCGACTCGCACAGAACCTTGAATTAAGCCTTTTTGATCAGAACTAAGTATTCTTAACAGTATTGTGGATTATTTTTGTCGTTTATGGTCTTGTGATAAATCTATATAAAGTATACCTATTTTTATAAATATATAACCTGTGTGGTGTCCATTTGTAGTGTTGTCACTTGATTACTGTATGTGTTCACAAATGCTTTACACACTGCCTCTGAACTAAGCCTGTCTGCTCGTGCCAAGCTACCAAGAGGGTGAGCAGGGGTTATTTCGGGAGTGTACCTACTTTCCCTGACTAGACGCAAGGGTCCCTATTTGGACAAAGGTACATACCTCTGCCAACTAGAGACCCCCAAATCTAACAGTGCCTTTATGTGTGTCGAACATACAAAAGTGTCTGTGTACATGTTGACATGTTTGTATTTTGGTTTGTGTGTGCAAGGACCATTAAGCTGTCTTGCTATATATGTATGTGTGCATGTGACATAGTTCCTTATGTTTCTCTGTGTTCATGCATTATTAAATTAGGTTAATAATTTATTGTTCTAATTGTTATGTTTTTGAAGTTGTTTGATATTTTGCAAACATGTAGATAGCCTTTGGATAAAAGTGTCACATTAATTAAATAAGTAAATACAGATGCCTGCACATTGTTCCTATTCCCTCACCCTACCCAGAAAAGGCATTTGACAATGTTCCCTAAAGGAAATAAAGGCGACATGACACTAGCTAAGCTGATGTTCTGTGTCTGATGTACATATTAAAAGGCTTTGCCCAGCAGGAATGGACTAAACTGAGTGGCAGTCCAGCTATTGCCTGCAATCAGCTTCCTGTGTGGAGATGTTCAATTACATTAATATTTTGTGCCTAAAGTGACCCGGCAGATAACTGATTGCCTAATTCACCGGAAAGCCTGCACTTGACAAGAAGCCCAAAAGATCTTCTTTAGAAGATCCAAATGATTTCTGAGAGAGTGAGTGTTAGTGATTTCCTTTGTGATAGTAGGATGCTCTGTGTTCAACTTTACTGCATTGGGCACCATTACAGACAGAGCAGCAACAAACCCTCGAAACCTGTTTCTTACATTCTGGTTATTTTCTCAGAACAACATTTCTGAAATTGAACCTTGTTGGGCATGGCTCTTTTGTAGGGTTTCCCCTGGATTTTTGGTTTCTGTTGCTGAACCCGTTTTTGTTGGCATTAAGACTCTGTGCACTTTACCATTGCTAACCAGTGCTTAAGTGCTTGTGCTCTCTCCATAAAATATGGTAAAATTGGCCTACACCTACTTGGCATGTTTAATTTACTTGTAAGCCCCTAGTAAATGGTACTATATGCACCCAAGGGCCTGTAAATCAAATGCAATGCTACTAGCGGGCCTGCAGCAATCATTCTGCCACCCACTGAAGTAGCCTTTTGAAACATCTCCGGCCTCCCATTGAAGCCTAAAGTGTAGTTTTAAACTCCCATTTTGGCCTAACAAAACAAACCTTTGCCAGGCCTAAGCTTTTCTTTTTACTACACATGTCCCCCTAAGATAGGCCCTAAAGCTTCATAGAGCAGGGTGTATTGTATTTAAAAAGTAGGGCAGGTGTTCTTAAGTTTTACATGTCCTAGCAGTGAAAATCTCTTAAAGGTGTTTTTCACTGTTGTAAGACCTATCTCTCCCATTGAATGGGTTAATTTATTGCATTTAATAAGTGGTAACTTTTGATTGGGAGCAGAAAAAAATATGGTGTTTACACTCAACTGGATTGTAATTTAAAATCTTCTTTAACAGTAAAGTCAGATTTTAAGTCACAATTCTGAAAATGCCTCTTTTAAAAACTTAGCATTTTCTTGCCCTAACCATTTGGTGCATGATGCCAGTGTCCAGGGTCACATGGCTGTGAATGGCTCTGCTGTTGGGATTTGTGCATTCCTGCCAGACAGTGAGACAAATGGGACTGGATATAGCCAGGATAGGCCATCCTACCTGGATGGTTGGGGTCGGAGCTGTTCCCTTAATCACTTACACTTTAAAGGGCTGCCTCTAGCACACACAATGGAACCTAACCCTAGTCTTTTGTCACCCCAGACTTCTTGGAGCCTTGACAGGGAAAGGGAAGAACTTTCTAGAACTAGATATGGGGATAGCAAAGGGAATCACCAGGTATAAATATTGGACCTCCAGAGCAACTCTTCACTACAATGCTGGATGTGTGGACATTACAGAAGGACTGCCTTGTTCACCAGGTGACTGCCTTGCAGCTTGAGGCCTCCCTTGTTCCCCAGAGGACTACCCTTCTACTACCAGATGACTACCCTGCTGCTTGAGACCTGCCCAGCTCCCTAAGAATTAAAACTAGACCTGCTCCCTTCATCCCAGGCTAACCTGAGTGACTTCAAGGGTCAGTTTGCAGACCTCCTGTTCTGAGCTACAGGGACACAACAAGCTCCAGAGGCTTCCCTGCAACTGCCCAGCTGACATGCAACAGCTGAGCTTGCCTAGACCAGCAACTATACCTTTCTGAGCCCTTCTGGCCTCTACCAGAGTGAGTCCATGATCCCAAAGAGGTGCCTCTCCAGGTCCTGAACCCTTGGCTGGCATCAAAGTGCATTCCTCTGTAAGAAAAGGAGAAATCATGAAATTTTGGGCTCTTCGCAACCACGAACCAACCCATTCACACCGAGACTCTGCCACCCAAGATGACTGCCAATGGGAAGAACCAGTGGCTCTGACCGACTCTTCGCAATACAACAATTGCCAGCGATGACCGACAAGGTGAAATCTGGTCTTCATGCTACAGCAGTGACAGCCAGCAGTGACCACCAATGCGAAACTCCAGCAACGACCATCCGTGAAGCCCAACTGGCTCTTTGCATTACACCGACGACCATCAGCGAAGCTCTCCCTGCTTTTCACATCCTCCTTCACCACGAACTGGACTCTTTGCACCCCACTTTGAAAAGGTACATTTTTCAGCAGGACTAACCTAGTCCCTGTATTCCCCCATACTTCATTGCTGTCAGCCTGATCTTGTGACTTTCCCTTGGTCCAGCACGACCAGTTGACCATGAGTGGCACTTTGTGCTTTTAGGTGCTATGCTTACTTAAAGCTATAAAATTGCATAACTCTGGTTCTACTGATTGGATTTTTGTCATTCTGGTGTAATTTTATTTATTAAAATTTACTCTATGTTTCAAAATTGGTTTGGTATTTTTCTTGAGTTGTGTTTTTACTTTATTTCTGTTTGTGTGCTGGATAAATACCGTACACTTTGCCTCCAGGCACTGCTTACAGCTCATTTTTGAAAACGACTACGTCAATATCTTAATGAATTGACCTGTATATCTCTTTTCTGTATCATTATAAAGCACAGAAAACAATAGTCACAGCAAATAAACGAGCTCCCTGTTCTTCATGGATTCCCAATTAGGGTTTAGTGGTGCATGCTCCCTCACCAGTCTTTGCACAATGCGTGGTTCCTGCAAAAAACCTCCTGGAAGCATAAAGTTATGATCAAGTTGAGCACTGATGGATAAACAGTAGCATCACATTGTAACACCTGGCTTGGACATATCAGTTAAGACACATAATGATTTTGGATTCTTCTAAAGGGTGTGCATCAAATTCCATGTTCAATAGTATCTTGGAGGCAGTAAAAAATGTACCACTTAGCACATCAGAGAGAAACAAAAAACTTGATGGGTGGAATGCACAAATTAATGTCATCCATGCATCACTTTGGGCCTCATTTCATTAATTTGTTTTTATGTGGCACATCAACCTGTTAATGTATAGTGTGCTATCGTTTACTTGGTTTCCATTAAACAATTCATCCTCCAACACACCTTTATAGCTTGTTTTGTAGATCAAGGCAGTGCCAGTGGTACACATCCATTTAAGGTACTTCTCTGTTTAAGACAAGAATTAAGAGCAGAATTAGTTAAGCTGTGTTCCTAATCTATAAGCAAATCGTTTAAAGGTTCTGAGTTGTTGTAAACCATAGTGTTGGCAAGTAAAGGCTGACAAATCATTGCGATTGTGTGTAGATCTCCGTAATCTCAATTACAATATTTGGGTAGAACACCACCCTCTACTGAATATTAATGAAATGTTCGTGACCTCAAAAGATGTTGTTGTTTGGGCATCATTAGATACGTCTGTTGCATATCACCAAATAGAGCTACATAAAGACTCTAAACACCTCACCCCATTTGAGACACCAGAGGGTGCTTTTCGCTATGTCCAGATGTATTTTGGACTGGCATCTGCATCATTCATTTTTTATAGAGTGATGAATATTTCTTCAAGGGGGTGGATGGGGTAGCATGTTCTCAGGAAGACATATTGATATATGCCAAGAATATGAGTAAACTTAATTCCAGATTAAGAAAAGTGTTGGAAATCCTGAAGAATTACATTAAGGAAGAATAAATGCAAATTTGACCAGTCAGGGGATGATTATCTAGACCATTATGCATCCGCTAAGGGTATTCCACAAAAATTAAATTTTTTAAAGGATATCACAGATATCCTTTACCTTCCAACAAAGATCAACTATTTTCCATTTTAAGACTGGTTGAAAATTATGCTAAATTTGCTCACCAGTGTGCAACTAAAATGGTTGTCCTTCATGAATTACCAAAGAAGAATTTAAAACATTTTAACATGAGTGATGTAAAAATAGTGATGACAGATGCCAGCAATGCTGGTTTGGGAACTGATCCAAAGGCAAAATGTATTAATGTAAGGGAAGAAATGAATGCATTCACTTCAAAGGCCTTGCATGTATTGGAGTATTCTTACTAAACTATTTCAAAAGAAGCTTTGGCTATGTGGTGGGATGTGGAGTATATTAAGAACTTTTTTGTGGGGTAATGAATTAATGTTACAAACTGAACACACACCACTAGTTAATTTGTTTAGCACTCACAGAGGTAGAAAAGCCACTCCCAGAATTTCTAAACGGCAATATCACTTGCAAGAGTTCCAACACAGAATTGAACATGTATCTGGAACAAGGAACTTTACTGTTGATTGTTAATCTGGGTTACTGTAGCATGTGGATGAGCAAGAGAGTAACAATGGCATGGATGAGATTGATATAGGATGTGTGGTAAATTCTGTTGGTGAAGTGTTGAAAGGAGCATATGCCATAATGAATGGTTACAAGCTGACAGTTATGAAATATTGTGTAAAGTTAAAGAGTTTGTGAATCTAGGCTGGCCTAATGTGAAAATTATAAAGGAAGATTTAACACAAATTGCAAAAGTTGCCTATAAATTATCGGTAGTTGATGGAATTTTGAAATATTGTGGCTTATTGGTGGTGCAGATTGTGGGAAAATTCACTTTTTATTGTACACAGCGAAAGCAACGGAACATTTTGCAAGAGACTGTTTTGTGTGTGTTATTAGCAATAACACGCAGGTGACTGTGCCTTCTCTCATCATACCTATTGAGTCTTCTAGCATGCTGTGGTACACATTTTCTCTGGATTTCTGGGTACCTTTGGTATTTTAGGTAGCACACCTAAATATTCCCTGTTATTGATTGACTATTGGTCAAAATGCTGAAAACAACAAGAGAGGGAGGGAATACGAAGGTAAGAACCACTCTCAATCCCCCGGGGTAAATATAATTACAAACAACGAGAGAGTGTGCCTTATAATAACAAATAGAGCACAACAAAAGAAACCCAATAGGTTCTTAATAAAGCCCTCACTCACCAACCTGGTTGGTGACATGCTTCATCATCGGGCCCCACCGGGAGCGGCCGAATGCCACCCCGGTGTGCTTCAACGCCAGGACTACTGCGGAGCTGGTTTAAAATGTCCAGTGTAAAGTGAAAGTCAAAATGGTCTGAAGTTAAAACAGTTGAGAACTTGTTTACTTGCACAGTTATTGAGTTCCTACGAGACGTTATTTCAACTGATGGGTATTTCAAGGGAGGAATTAATATCTAACAATGGTACAACCCAATTATTATAAGTGGAAATTAGGGAGTTTCTAAAATTGTCTGCAATTCAACACACTAAAACGTCTTTTAATCACCCCCCTAGTAAAGGATTGGTTGAGAGGTCCAAACAAGTTTTGAAGGATTTGTTGCAACTAGCTTTAGTAAATAATATGAGATGGACATCTGCTTTGAAAGACATGTTGTGGGCTTTCACAACAATGTCACATAGTACCACTAGCGTGCCACTTACATTCATGAGGGGAAGAGTAGCTGGCACAGAGCTAATGGGGGTGGATGAATTGCAAGCTGGTGAATTGTGGTGAAATTGGTAAGGTGTTAGATGTGAGGAAAGCATTGTTCGAAAATTTGAAATCCCAAGGTATCAAAGGTATGCAAACGTGAAAGTTAAAAACTGGGTGAGAAGGAAGAAGCCAGTTCATGTCAGAAAAAGTCTGCAGCTGTGCATTTGTTGATTTTAAACATCATGTTGTAGTTGTGGATGTGGGAAAGGTGTGGAATAAAAGTAAAGTTTTGGTGATTCCTTCTGATAAAACTACAGTTGTGCCTACCAAGGTGCGATATGATTGTGACAGTGATGTTTCCGGAGGAGGTACGTCAGTGAATGTCACACATGAGAAGTACGAAAAGAATGTGTGTGGTTCTCCTGGAAAAGGCGCAACTCTGAACGCTCAAAGAACATCGACGAGGAAAATATTGAGGCCGAGCATCTTAAAGATTATGTTGTAGGATGAAATTCTGCTGCTAATATACTTGTGTGGTGATTCCCTAAGTTATGGTTCAATTTTAATTTGCTAATTGATATGCTAATTTTGATTAGTTATGTTTATTTGGGTTATGGTTCCATTTAGTTTTTGGTACTTTATTTCCATGTTTGCAACTGCTTCGCAATAGTTTGGTTTTGTTATTTATGGCGGGATATGTGTGGGGATTCCATATGGCATTGTATGTCCCTGAACATGGAACTCTGTGGTCAGTGGGGTAACATAGGCCCCCGGAGCCCCTGCGTTGCAAGTGGGCCCCCAAACTCCAGGGGGCCCCCTCAGCACAGTACCCGGGCCTGAGAGCTCCTGACTGAGTCTGGAGGGTGGTCCCTCCATATAGTTGAAGGAAACCCCCTCAAGTTACGTTATGCTAGTGTGTGTGGGGGCTTGAGCTCATCCAATGCCAGTGACATCATTTGCTGTCCTGGACGAAAAGCTATTGGCAAGAATAAAACTATTCACCACATACACAAATGTTTCTCATCATTATAATCTAAAACTGCTATTGGCGATTTGAGTTTGTGCTATTGATCACGGCAACAGATAGACATCATGCACATTGCATGCTGAAATCACTCACACAGTCTGGGAAACAATTAGTAACTTTATATAGTTAATTAGCTGTATTGTCCAGTCTTACAATACTAGTCACATTGATTAATATGTTTATTTTTATTGTAGCATTTCAAAACCATTGCCAACATGCTGCCTTTACCTATATTTTTACAGTATGCACATGTGTACAATAAATCTGTCTCAATGTGATAACATAGATAAAAATGTAGCTTAAATAACACTAGGATGTGTTGGAATGTCTTTGCAAGAGATCACATAGATCATGCATTGAGCATTCTATAGCTCAGACTATTTCAAAAACAGATCAGAGGTTTCACGATCTTTCTTAATTATTGCTTTCCGTACTGCAGTCTTTTTAGTTACTGCTGGGCTCTTAACTGTGGGTTCTGCTAGTATCATTCTAACTCATCCTAGCAGTAATAACCTACTCTGCAATGACACATCTTGTACAAGACCGAATGAGGCAGAAATACAACACATTCTGCAGACATATCTATTTGAACCGTTCATGAAAATAGCTGCTGTTAATTTCCTGGCTATAGGGCATGTGCAACATCAGAAAATACAATGATGAATGGAGTTTTGAAAGTTTTCAAACACTCACCCAGTCACAGATCTGGGTTTAATCTATTGGTATTTTGCTTGCCAAGTCACCCCAGTTGGGACCCAGCCATATGCAAATCATTCTTGGCTCAGCTCCCCATGGGAGCAGTCCTCTCCGAATTGCCAAGCCAGGTCCTCCCTGGATCAGGAACAAGCATTCTGGGGCCGGTTTAAGGGTATCACCCTTCATCAGCCAGGCTACCTTGAATCCAGTGGTGCAGTAAGCAAGTGACCCACTTCTAGGCATACCTTTAGCCACTTATGGTGCACATAGCAACATCACAAAATAAAATGATAGATGGAGTGTTGAAACTTCTCAAACACTCACCCCCAGTCACAGATCTGAGTTTAATCCATCATTATTTTGCTCACCATGTCACCCCAGTTTGGACCCACCCATATACAAATCAGTCTTGACCCTGCTCCCCATGGGAACCTTCCAGCCCGAACTGCCAAGCCATGTCCTCCCTAGACTGGTAACAAGCATCCTGGGACCTAATTCAGGGTATCACCCTTCATCAGCCAGGCTAGCTTGAATCTAGTGGCGCAGCATGCAAGGGACCCAAGTCTGGGCATACCCATAGCTACTTAGAGTGCACATAGCAACATCACAAAATAAAATGATATATGGAGTGCTGAAACTTTTCAAACACTCACCCCAGTCACAGATATGGTTTTAATCCATCATTATTGTGCTCGCCACATCACCCCAGATCTGTGACTGGGGGTGAATGTTTGACAATGTTCCGCATTCTGTCCAACATCTTTTTGTGCTGCAGTTTTGCCCTAAGTGGGAAGGGTATGTCCAGACGTGGGTCCCGTGCTCGCTATGCCACTGGTTGCAAGCGAGCCTGGCTGATGAGGGGTGATACCCCAAAACCGGTCCCAGGATGCTTGTTTTCCGGTCCAGGAAGGACATGGCCTGGTAGTTCAGGCTGGACTACTCCCCTGGGGAGCAGGGTCAAAGCTGATTAGCATATGGCTAGGTTTAATCTGGAATGGCGTTGTGAGAAAAATAACGATGGCTTAAACCCAGATCTGTGACTGGGGGTGAATGTTTGACAATGTTCAGCATACTGTCCATCATCTTTTTTCATTGCATTTTCACCCTATAAGTGAAGTGTATGCCCAGACTTGGGTCCCGTGCTCGCTACATCACCAGTTTCAAGCTAGCCTGGCTGATAAGAGGTGATACCCCGAAACCAGTCCCAGGATAATTGTTTTCCGGTCCAGGGAGGACCTGGCAGCTCGAGCTGGACTGTTCCCATGGGGAGCAGGGTCAAGACTGATTTGCATATGGCTGGGTCTAAACTGGAATGGCGTAGTGAGCAAAATCCCAATGGATTAAACCCAGATCTGTGACTACCGGTGAAGGTTTGACAATGTACAGCATTCCGTCCATCCTCTTTTTATGATGCAAATAGGGCACGTTTACCAGGAAGGGCTTCATGTGGGCTTGAAGTATTTCTTTTCTCATGTTTTCCTGCACCTTGAATGAATGCAAGGCTTCTAAAAATACAGCTAAATTAATAATGTTTCTGATGGCTTATGATACCAAAAGATCATTTTATTGTACCCTGCCTGCTATATGTGCACAGATTTCAATTGGTGTTTATTAAGTTTTCTGTTTTTTGGGGGGTGGGATGAGTGGAAATACTTTCAGGTAGCTGTATATGCGCTCTGTTTTAAAGGGAACAGTTTAAGGTCTGGTTCCTGTAATAAAGAAAAATCATAAACAATAAAGGCCCTGAAGAAGGGCTTTCAGTCACGCCACTTCATCTATTGCTCTGTTTAACTATCGTTCATACTTTGCTTTTGCACACCACAGCATACACCATGGGTCAAGAAAGCAGCCTACTTCATCTATTGACCCTCCTGCACTGTGAATGGACTCACTTTTCCTGATCATATGACGAGTTTCTTAAAAAGAAATGTACTTCAGTGCCAGGGCTTGTGGACCCTTTACTTCTGTGATATTTTTGTTGTTTTTGTTCTTTATTTTTTTCATTTTTGACATCCTATGGTGTTTAACTTTGTCTTCAGGTTATAGTAATTCAAGGCCATAAGTCCCTTTTCCTTGCACCAAAATGAGTCATAGTTTCCTATGATCGGTATTAAAACTAAAAAGGGTTTCTATACATGTCCTATATGCATCTGCCTGCTGGGTCCTTACTGAGTCCTAGAGAAATAGTTTGTTCACCAAATTACTCAACATTCAACTATTCAGGGCCTGAGTTGTAGAGGCATTTTAGAACTGATGAATATATATTAATATGTTATAGCATTTAATTCAAGATGATATACAACGTATGTGAGATTCACAAACATCCTTGAGCAAACTCACTTAACTCTAAGGAAAATCATGATTTATGTGCATATAGTAAACACAACCCAGCAGACTTTTAGCTGGCAGTAAATCAATCTGTTGTCAGTAATTCACCATAATGTTTTAGGACTGATGCATCCAAAAATGTAATGTCATTAGGAATAGACAGAGACTTTGGTCAGCCCCTTTAACGACTGGCTGATCCCAGGCAAATCCCTCCAGCCACTGTTTTTTTTATATGTATCATTCATGTTTGCTTAGTCCATGGCATTTTGTGGATGGTTACATCTGGCACTGGTGATTTTGAGTTGGTGACTAGTAAAAAGTAACCTGTCCCCAGAAAGATTGCAGGTGCAATTTACAGCAGTCATTAATTAGAAATTGCCAAGTTGCACACAAAGAGATCCCCCCAAGGGGCTTTGTGCTGTGCAGGTAGTGTGGAATAGCTACGTGGCCCAGCATTCGGCTATAAACCCAAAATAAAA
Source organism: Calotriton arnoldi (assembly GCA_963921515.1). Taxonomy (NCBI): domain Eukaryota; kingdom Metazoa; phylum Chordata; class Amphibia; order Caudata; family Salamandridae; genus Calotriton; species Calotriton arnoldi. The sequence goes on from CAWUFW010007869.1 coordinate 517,098, forward strand.
ATAGTAACATAAACTCTGTTGCCAAAAATGATATACTCCACAATTTGATATGGCCACAGTAGTCGCGTCTCTACTCTCAAGAGACTATGGGACCAATCACTGGCTTGAGTGAGAACTCCCCTTATTTTTGTAGGTCTCGCCTAAAGAGTGAATGCTTTCTTTAGGCATGCACTCTTGAGACCTTTTGGTTTCTAACAGTGGGCTCAGAGTCTGCCCATTGCTTACCATTGGTTCACTTCATTGTCACTGTCATTTCCTTGCTTTTTAGTGGTCAGCTGCAGGAGGCTTCCATTCTCTTCAAGTTTGTTGCTCTCCCAAAGATGTGTGCATGGCACTAAGAAGCTTGATTGTGCACCAGCGCTAGGGACGAGAGCAGGAGACTTACGGGCAGTGCTTAATTTGTAAAAAAAAATAAGTGCCAGGGCCCTCGTCAGGAGGTCACCACATCTTGCACCACACATTGCCACTGCCAGCGCTGCCAATGACAGTACCTACACAACTAATAATGCCACACTGGTACAAGTATGACACTTCAGACTGTTCGAGACCTCCAAAGCCATAAGAATGGAAAAGGGCGGCTCATATTAGTTGATTTTAATGTATATTGAATTAATAAACAACTATTGTTCTGCTCATATTTTAATTGCAGAAACAGAGGCACCATGTGGCAACTGTCATTAGTGCCAGTGCTGAAAATGAAGTGCCGGTGCCGAGTGCTGAAAACCACTGGCTCAAATAAAGCCCTGCTTAGGGCATATTTATGATATGCTTGTGTCACGTTTGCACCATGCAAAGTGGTACATGCATGAGGCAAGCCTCTAAGTCAGATTTATGAAGCTAAACAAAGCCTCTTTGTGTGGCTTTGAATGGCTTAAAAATCTGGAGTAAGGCAACGCAGCGCAGATTGCTGTGTTGCCTTATTCATGGTGTTCCATGGCCATTGCGGTGGATGTTCCCACACAACTCCCATGGTTTTGACGCATTCCCAGATTTACAAGGATTAGCAAACCTCGGAATGTGCCAAAATCTTATGCCTCCCCAGGTTAGGCGTGATGAGGAGAAATATGTTTATTTCTGCTTGTTTTTTCCCCTTTCTATGTATGCAGCATTCTGCAGCACACGTAGAAAGAGGGAAAAGCATCTCAGGATTGTTTTTGTGCAAGAAGGTGCCCCTTCCTGCACAAAAACAATCCTGCATGCAACAGAGGCACCCTTGGTGCAAGGGTTTGTGCGTTGGCTCCAGGCTTCTAAAATGGCACCAGCACAAATGAAAAGTACAGAAATGTGCTTGTTAGACCTGGCATCATTGGTGTGGGTTTCCCCTGTATTTTTGCCTTTGCCTCCTGTGTATTTGCTGTGTGCTGGACTTCGGTTTGCTGGTCTAGATGCTTTGGGCACTTTGCCACTGCTGTTCAGTGCCAAAGTGCAAGTGCTCCCTTTGTAAATTGTTGTTATGGATTGGTGTTTCCATGATTGTCATATCTGATTTACTAGTCAGTCCCAAGTACAGTGCACTGTGAGTGCCCAGGGCCTGTAAATCAAATGCTGCTAGTGGGCTGCAGCACGGATTGTGCCACCCACATAAGCAGCCTGTAAATGTAACTCAGGCCTGCCATTGCAGAGCCTGTGTGCAGTCTGGTACTGCCATGTTGACTTGGCAAGTGCACCCATTTGCCAGGCCCTAACCTTCCCTTTTCTTACATGTTAGTCACCCCTAAGGTAGGCCCAAGGCACCCCTGTGGGCAGTGTGCAATGTATGTGAAATGTAGGACATGCCCTGGTGTGTGTGGCATGTCCTGATAGTGAAATACTGCCAATTTCGCTTTTCACTATTGCAAGGCTACCTGTTTCCATAGGATAGAATGGGGAGTTTGCTTATACCATCTTATAAACATACCTACCCCTGGGAACAAGGTAGGAAAATAAAGTATAGTATGTCTGAACTCAGAATGTTAAGATGCATCTTTTAGTGAGGGTGATTTTTACATTCTGTGTTTGAAAATACCACTTTTAGAAAGTAGGTATTTTCTTGCTTATCCATCCAGTGTGCCTCTGCTAGGATGTGTATTTATTGACTATCTGGCTTTGGAGTGACAGGGGCTGGGGGTGTGCAGTGGCTCCAGAGAGTCTGGATGAGTCTGGGCTGGGCTGAATAGACCTGGGCTGCATTCCGAGTAGGGGGAGGAGATTTATTTCACACCTGAATGGGCCTGGCCTGCCAAGGACAATGCTGTCTCCACCTCCTGCCAGGAAGCTGCACCAGAGAGGACAGAACTGGTTTTGGCTGGGCTAGGAGCTTCTCTGCACCAGAGAACAAAGAGATTTACTGTATAAAAAGAGGGGCCAAGACCCCAGACTTTTAGATCAGTTCTGGGAAATCAAGAGGAACCTTTGCAAAGGAGAAGAGCTGGAGAAACTGAGGGGGAATACTGCCCCTGTGCTGTTTGCTGTCTGGGGTTGGTCTGCAGTGGCTACTTTCTGCCAAGGAAAGGGAAAAGGACTTTGCTGTTTGCTGTGTCCCCTGCTTGAGGAAGATCTCCAAGGGCTTGAAGAAGAGCTTTCCTCCTGTTCTGCAGTCTCAGGGACACAAAGACTTCACCCCCAGCTCCCCTGAACATCCTTGCTGGGAGTTCTGACCTGCTGAGAGGTGCCTGTAGCTGTTCTGGGCCTATGGAGGTTGTTCTGGCTGTTGGGAGCTGGAAAAGCAACACAACATCGAGAAGCGTGACGCATCCGTGCCTGTTTCCGACGCTTTGCCAAAGAAACCGATGCAGCACCTGCACGCGGCTTGAAAAATTGCAGCATCGAGTGCACCGGTCTCCGGAGTCCGAGATCACCGCACCGATTCCGACGCAAGCCCTGCTGTGCGGCTGCAAGAATCCACGCATCGTTCTGGATCATTGCATCACATCGAGGCACCAAGTCTGTCGCATTGTTGGGGGACGCAGTAAGAAACCGACGCACCACCTCCCCACGCAGTAAGAAACCGATGCATCACCTCCTCTCCAGTAAGGAACCGACGCATCACTTCCCCTGCGCAGCAGTACGGAACCAACGCATCACCTCCCCCGGAGCAAGTAACCGGCGCATCACCTTCCCTGAGTGTAAGGAACTGACTCATCACCTTCCCTGCGACCCTTTTTGTTTGTGTGCGCGACGCATCCAAGGTACTTTGTGTGAAAAGTGTTGCATCTGCAATTTGCTTTGAACTGAACTATTTCTACCATTTGAAAGTCATATTTTTATTACTGTATTGTGGAATTTTATTGTTTTGCTCTTGTTTGTTTTAGATAAAGATTACTTATTTTTCTAAACCGGTGTGGTTTCCATTTGTAGTGTTTTCGCTTCATTACTGTATGTGTTCACAAATGCTTTACACACTGCCTCTAAGATAAGCCTGTCTGATCGTGCCAAGCTACCAAGGGGGTGAGCAGGGGTTATTTTAGGAGTGTATTCCCCTTACCCTGACTAGCAGCAAGGGTCCCTATTTGGACAAAGGTACCTACCTCTGCCAACTAGAGACCCCCATTTCTAACAGTGCTGTACTGGCCAAACATGGCACATTCCTGCCCTTTCCCAGTGACTTCCCAGTGACTTGCAACCCTGCACCACTAATTTCATAAATATGACCCTTATTTCTTAGCAGATATGGCCACGTCCTGCTCTGTCCCTCTTGCTCAACGCAACTCAGCAACTTTGGTTGCTGCACTGCATTGTGGGATCTATTAAGAAATCTACAGTTTAATTTACAGAACAGACGAACATGTTTCAGCTATTAAACACTGAAAGAATTAATAACTTCTGTATTGAGAAAGAACACGAATACACAGAAATGTGCTGTGGATTTCTATGCTACTTCAGACAACTGCTGATTAATTTTGGTTTCACTGTTGTAATGTGCTAGTCGATCATGCAAATTTCCTCCTCTCTTGTTTTTTTTGTAAGAAACCCATAGTTTTAAGCTTACCTTTACTACTAATCATTTTTTTTAATCAACATATCTGCTTTAATTTCTAAATAGCCTGTAGTTAATGATTGCCTCCATTTCGTATAGTTTGATGTTCTTCCTTCATGTTCACATTGATGAACTTTCACTGTATATGTCTGTATCTTCTTTGCAAAAGATACTACAGTATTCATATGGACAATGGCAACAAAACGAACACTAAACAATTCTATCGAAAGCAGCTGTGCAAAGCTATTTTCCTCTCTGTTGCCATGCATGGAACATTAACAGCATTGAACATTTACAACAATCCACATTCTACCATATTTACACAAATAATAGGTGGAATCTTCTGCGCAAAAGTCAGAAAACTGGGATTAAAATAGACTTAAATTTCTTGCTTTTATTCAGAGTATTTTCAAGACTGCTGGTGAATACCGAAATTTATGGTCAACAGTTCATTATTGTGATTCTGGCAAAAACATGTTGGCGAGAATATGGGTTAATTCAGAAGAACACACAGCGTGGAGCCGCCTTGGCTCTGTTGACCAAAATCTAGATATTGACCAGCTGTATGGAAGATACTCTGAACAAAAGTAGAAGATTTAACGTCTATGGCATTTTTTGGTATTTAGATCTAGATTCTGAAAATCTAAGTGAGGCGTTTATATGAATACACCCAGAAACTATTACCCGTCCCAAGCAGTGACATTCTGCATATTTAAGTTTAGTATGAAAGTGTACGTGACACATTCTTAATTTCTGAAGAAGCAATGTTTTGGGCTGACATACCCGAACAACTGCTGAAAAGGCAGCTATGAGAGTGTGTCTGGGTTCCCACTGTTTCCCCAAAAAGGGGTGTTTGTATATGTGAATTATGATAGACTTGCCCTAGAAGAAAAGTAAAGGCTGAACAGAAACTTCCATTTGAGGCAACTACATGTACAATTCATTCCCCCAGTTCAATGCTCACATTTCTGTAGTACTCTCAATGTGCAGTAAACCATCTGGTTAGTGTCTCCCAGTGCACAACACCAAAACCAAGTCTGCACAATAATTGCGCTTAATGTTCTACTTTATGCTGCATTTAAAAAAAAAATAATCAATTGCCCATTTGTTGGTGTCCTATCATGTTTTGTTTCAATTTATAATAATAAATATCACAAGCAATTCCATTAAAAAAATCTAATTCACAGATTTTTTCTAAATCATAAATTCCCCCAATCAAATTAATTCACTCAAATCACTATCCATTACCTCCATCCGAGGTTAAAACCGAGGCCAGATTGTCAGTGGCCCATTATCTGTTTTCTCAAGCTCTTTTTTAATATATCTTAAGCATTTCAAGAATGCTGTTTATTTTTGAAAAACATGTTGCCTCCCACTGACACTTCTATAGCCTACCAACCCAGTAACCTCTCAATAACCTATGAGCTTCCTCCAGGCCTTCCTTACATCATGGGTGTTTTTAAGTTGTGCAAGCTTGAGAGATCGTCTAGAAGTTTCAGAGTCAACCCTTCCATTTTACTGACAAAGATACGCCCTCGATTACCCCAATAAATATCAATGTGCAAAGGGATTTTTACTATATTATTACTAGATTTGCCCAGTTTGAAACATCGAGAGGCCGCACGATCCATATATATGACTAAACGATTGCCTATACATGTTTTCTTTTTATTTCAAATATTCCACAATCTTTCCAATTTTTTTAAATTTTATTTGATCATTTCTGTACGTGTGACGGCTTAAATCTTTGGCTTTATTGGTTAGTAGAGGGCAGTGATCAGAATGAACTGATTATTTAAAATTAAATGGAAATGGATTGTCTACACATATGAATGATGTGTATTTATTACCTCATTTTGGGTTTTTACAGAGCATTTGTTTAAAATTATTTATTATATTTAAACATTGTAACGCATGTGGATGTTGTGGCCCAATGAAGGACATGATTACTCAACCGATAGTCACCTAGAAGGGGAAATTGATCATCAGAATATGGTAAAACATTTGTCTTATTGTCTCCAACGTTTCCTAAGTTCATTAATAACATTTACAGCTTTGAGAAAAGTTGATTTGTGTTCAGATAAATCATAAAATAATGTGTATACATCGTTATTTTGCATTAAAGCATCTTTGTTTAGGCTTATCACTTCTGTGAGAACATTTCAGCAGTGTAGAATCAAGAATATTTTATGAAAACGCTACCACTTAACAAAATTGTGGAGCTTTCAGTTACATAGACCCACACCTGCGAACATAAAATACTACACATCTACACATCGCTAAACACAGTTCGTGATTTGTGCAAGAATAAGTGTTGGGGCACTATTGAATGTCTCCGTGTTGATAACAAGCCTGCGTAGTCTTAATTCCACCTCATGCCTCTTTAGTCTACCACAAGAAAGGCCCTGCCCCTTTAGCTCACTCTCACAGATTCCTGATTTCTCTGCTAAACATGTATTTTCTGTTTTTTTCTACCTCATACTTTTCTCTTTGTGAGTTGTTCACTCAGTGGTTTTGGGTCAAAGTCTAATGAGAAAACATAAGTGCCAGTTCCCAATAATGAGTGTTGTTCGGCCTACCTACAACCATTGCCTCAAATTAAGCACTGGCTAAACAGGAATACCCGAAAGTCTGTTACTTGTTGAGGAAATATGTGCAAGTTTTTACACTGCAGGAAAATCCTTACAATAGGGTGTTGAGAGCGCCCAGGAGAGTGATTTATAATCTCTCATCTGATGGATCTTTTTAAGTTGTCTGAGACGAAAAGGAAGTTAACAATGATAAAACAATTCAACTTTTGTCAAGACCATATGGCCTCAGAAAAAGGACTAGGATTCGATGATTGAAGTTACATGGTTTATTGCAAATTAATAATCAAAAAAATATATACAAATATCAAAAGAATATTAAAAAGATACAGGATTACAGTTGATAAATTGAAATCTCGTAGTAGGTTTAGTCTCAAAAGTATTAGGTATGAAATAATCACAGCCACGACAATTCAGAAAACAAGAAACAGAAATGAGAGTTCCATAAAGAAACTCTGATATTCCTTCCTAAACATGAACAAGTTCTAGAATCATCTAATCAAGGTTCTAAGTGTAGAATAAGGATGGTTTCTAAAGTGCAGTTTGAAGGAAATACGGGAAAGTGTCAGCATAGTGAAGACATCAGGATAAGTCTTCCAGAATTGGAATAAGTGTTTTGCCCGAATCTTCTACTTGCAAGAATAAAAGAAAGCGGAGAGGTCTGTGCTCCTCAATGTCCAAGGGAATTTGCTCTGCCTCTAACAATGTGAACGCTAATTAAATCAAACAGAAACTTCTGCAACAATCGTATCTCTTCCCACCCTTCAATCGTCTCCACCCTCATGTTGTGCATTGCAACATTACCAGACTTTCCCATCCCACAGAACCTGGACAGTTGCTCCAACCTTGAACATCCCTCCGTTCCTGATACACAATGAAAAGGAGGCTTCATCTGCTCATACGGTCTTCACGTTTCTTGCCAAGATTTCTCTTCTCAGACCTTAATATCAAGGAACTAATACAGACAATAATACTCTTTTTCTCTAATTAATGAAACCTTGAGAACGCACATGCAAGGGAAAGAACACTCTAACCAAGCAAAGCATATTTCGAAATCACAAGGCCGTTCCTTAGTCAGGCTAACATTAGCTAACATTAATATGTGGACTTCAAATACATGGTTATACTTGTGCACATATAGCCCAAAAGTAAATGCAAACTTGAATAAGTGCATATATGATTACACTTTCGAATACGACTTTCAGAATATATGCAAATGTGACTTAAAGTATAAATGCAAAGTGAATACAGAATATATCTTCATGTTAACTGAACATTAATACCCATTTATAAAGCCTCTATTTCTCAGTAGTTACATTTCATTAATGCATTTATATGTTCATACATGTTAATATTATTAAGGCACACTTTAGATATAATGTCAAATATAAATGCAAATTGTGCATTGCTGACGTGTAAGATATGAAATCTAAATTGCCCTCCTCCAGGGTTAATATGAAATGTACATATGTAGCAATCAGGCTGCTTACTTTGAGCCTCACTTCCATAGTTTTAGTGCTGAAAGCTTATCTGGATTTCACACAATAAATGAATTAATTAATACAAAAAAGCGGAGTCTTAAGTGATTTCATAAAAAGTCTCGTAGTTTCCAGTTTGGCACAGACAAATGGAGTGGGCATTCCCAAGAGAGGGCACAAAAACACAGAGAAAGTGCGATGACCTCGCCTGCCCTTCTCATGAGCCCTTCTTAAATGTGGAACAGCCAACAAGAACCAAGACGCTGAACATAGCTTTAGTCATTATTGTGGCAGGAGTTACACTGTAGGTGGCTAGCACTGCAGGGTCGACTATTTTGGCTTTCTAGCTGTATACCCTCAAACTATATCACACCTTGTTTAAGGACCCGCTGAGGGCAAAATGATTTGCCGATGTGGTAAACAGCAGGTGTGAAGAAATGTCAATGATTTTACATGCATGCCTTCCTTTCAACCAGTGCCACGTGTTTCAGCTTCGCAGATCACTAAAGCGTCGCCTTGCAAATGCATTACGTATTAATGCATGGTTGTAAGTGCTTTGAAATAAAAATTAATAGCAAAAACGTAGGAAGTAGTAAATCCAAAAATAACCATTGACAATAATTTAATACCTTAGTTAAATTGCTATAAAAATACTAAACAACAAATAAACACTATTAAATTTAACAACAGCTAAAAGCTGTTAAATGAAACCTACCAACGCTTAACTGTTTTCCTCCTCTAAAATCTAAAAAGCTGAGCTAGAAGCGCCTCAGTGTATGTGACTCATATTTTCAGCTGTTCATAAATTTTGTTAAAGAAAACATACAGTCTAATTGGTTTCCAACTCTTGCATTGGGGATGGGGCTTTGTGGTGGTGCAAAGGATATAGACTATCCATGTTGGACCTATCTCCATCCTCTCTTGAATTATGTACGTGGCGGAGAGTAGGTCAAAACAATTTTAGAAGCGCACTGAGGAGCATATTTACGAAATTTGTGGCACAGGGCAGTGCAGCAAGTCACCTTGCTGTGCTGCCCTGTGTCAACGGAAAAGGGCAGGAATGCCATTCCTCCCCTTTTCCCATGCACTGGAACCATTGTGGCAGCCTAGCGCCAACTCAGGCACACTTGCACCATGGTGCAAGTGTGCCTGTGTTTTAGGCAGGATTGTTTTTGTGCAGGAATGGGCACCTTCCTGCACAAAAACAATCCAATCCTGAGAGTCTTTTTCCTCTTTCTATGTATGCTGCAAAGTGCAGCACACATAGAAAGAGGAAAGAACAAGGAGAAATAAACATTTCTCTTTGTTACGCCTCTCCTGGGAGGCATATCTTTTTTGGCTCATTCCCAGGTTTACCAGGCTTGGTAAATCTGGAAATGTTTCAAAAACCATGGAGGTTGCATTGGAACACCCACAAAATACCCACAGAATGCCTCTCTGACGCAGAGTAATGCAACTCAGCGATTTGCACTGCATTGCATGACTCCAGATTAATGAAGCCATTTAAAGCCACGCATAGTGACTTTGCGTGGCTTCATAAATCTGACTTAGAGGTTTGCGTCACACATGTATACACATTGCGTGGTGCAAGCATGACGCAAACCTCTCATAAATATGCCTCTGACTTTCCCATATATGATTTGGAGGATCAGAGTGGGGAGAGCCTGACGGCACAATGATGAGAGGACCTGGCCAGATTAGAGACCCTCAATAATGTTTATCATAAATACAATATGTATCATTTGCCTCCAGAAATCTACTGAAAGATTAACCCAACTGATTCTCACTTAAATTAACTTCACTAGCACTTCCATAAGACATGGAGGGTCCACCTAGTTAAATATGACACCCAGTTACCTGCTTCTGAATCTTTTCCTAATCCCAGGCACTTCCACACCCTCTTTTTTGCCTTCTTCACCAACTTCTGTTTTACTCTTCTTATCTTTGGAGTTCAGAAAGCTTTTAGCTGACCTTGCCTATAAACTTTAGCGTCTGTTGGAATTGAATGGAGAGGTTATTTTGCAACACTTTACATTTAAACATTGTAATTATAGCTTAATTGGGGTAAAAGACCTATATAAATGTCGGCTTCAGCAAGGACGTGCACATTCTGATGACAGAAGATCACTATCAATGGGACTCAATTTGAATCAGGTGGGTTTGGCCACAATATTTCCACCCCTCTAACCCACGTTACTGATACTGAGGTTGTAGGTAACTCCCTGGGCCAGAAATACTCCCCATTGCAGGTTTTGGGGGAGGAACATTCGAGAATCAGTTTTCTCCTACAAGCTTTCCCCTAGAGTTTCACCTAGGATTTTGTCTGAATTTGTGTGTAGACTGAATATCGACCCCAGAATATCAATGGGACAAAATTCAAGGACCAACTATCAAAAAAAAATATTGACAGGTAAGTCTAGATTTTCTATACTTAACTCCACTTTTATTTACCTAGGCAGTACATATATATTCAAGGTACATAGATGTGGAGTTAGAAACAGTAAATCTATACTTCCTATATGCACTTACCTTTCAATATTTCGTGCTTATATATTTTTTCCTTGATATTTTTGAACTACAATATCCTGGGGTTTTATATTCAGAATTATAATCATCTGATTTCATCTGGCAAAATCTCTAGGCGAACTTGCAATTCCAAAGGGGCTGTAACTTCAGTTAACATCCCCATTGGGATTACTCTTACCAAAGGCACTTGTAATGAGGCACCAAACGAGATGACACAGGCTGATAAATTAGCAAACATGCATTTTATAATAACTTAGAAGACCGAGATCACTTTTAAAAGTAGGGCAACAATGTTTATTGAAAGTCAGTGCAGCATTTTAAGTTGGTGCCAACTGTGTAACACTCTTTATTTTCAATACATTTAGTACTGTGAATGTTAGTATGCTTGAGAAGCTATGAACACTGACCTTAGTCCATAAAGCACTGTTCCATCGGGGTGCAATCGAATCATTCTGTTCTTGACTGTTACTCCATGTACAAATGACTTCTTGTCATTGAGGAAGTAGGTATCTGGTACCCAGAGCTGATCTGCAACTCTGTTGTCCAATGTCAGATTTAAAGGTATCTCAGTGTAAGACAATCGCTTATCCCGCCATGCTTGCTGAAAGTACATTGTCAAAGTGTAGTCCTGTGATTACAGACAAAGAGAAAGCACTAGTTAGCAATGGACTGAAGAGTTTAGATCAGTTGTTCTTTACCTTTTGACTTCTGTAGACCCCCACTTAATCATTATTTGAATCCAGGGACCCCGCTGAAATATTATTTGAATCTGAGGACCCCCAAAGAATCATTATTGGAATCCGGGGACCTCACCCTAAGAAATGTCAATGATTTGAACCACAAAACAATGCACAAAAAAGACAGTAGCAAGCATTCATGAAACAGATACAGAAAAGATAAAATTATTTATTTAATTCGTAAACAAATATAAAAAAATCTAAAATTTTATTTTAATAGGAATAATGGAGCTATTCAAAATTCATTTGAGGCCACCCATCATCCCTACTATATTTTGGTTAATGCACTAATGCTGCTCCTACTAATCAATCTGAGGATACAAACTTAATTTTTAGTCTTCAATTTCAAATTCCTTCACATTTACAGAACGTTTTAAAATTAGCAATTTGACATATTGGTTCTATATTTACATACACCTTAATAATCTGTTAATATTATTTAATTTTCTAATGAGTTGCGGACCCTCTAAGTAGGCTTTGTGGGTGCCCAGTGGTCCCCAGACCACAGGTTGAAAACCACTCTCTTAGATCATTTTATCTTTTGTTACACACACTATATTGAGTACTTGAGTATTCATAGAGTACTTAATGTCTACAAGAATCACTCTTAAAAATAATAAACAATACTGGGGCCGATTCACAGAACTAATCTGAGATAAAATCCTAAACTTACTACTTTTGGTATTCACAGAAGGCATTTAGTAGTAGCAAAGTTAGGACTCCTAACTTTACTACTACTAAACTGAGATAAAATCCTAAACTTACTACTTTTGGTATTCACAGAAGGCATTTAGCAGTAGTAAAGTTAGGACTCCTAACTTTACTACTACTAAATGCCTTTTGTGAATACCGAAAGTTGTAAAGTTAGGATTTTGTCTCAGTTTAGTAGTAGTAAAGTTAGGAGTCCTAACTTTACTACTACTAACTGCCTTCTGTGAATACCAAAAGAAGTAAGTTTAGGATTTTATCTCAGATTAGTTCTGTGAATCGCCCCACTGTGTTTATAGTAATAAACAACACAAAAAGATCAAATATGCACATTTCGAAGCTTAGAAGGTGGTTCTAAGTGTAATACAAGGGAGGTAAAACAGTGACAATATTATATATATATATATATATATATATATATATATATATATATATATATATATATATATATATATATATATAACAAGCAAGAGTTGCCCCTCAGAGGAATGACACTCTCAGGTAGGTTGCACGCTCATAAAGAAAGCCATGATGTCAGGCATACTCCCCACTTCTCGCTTGTTGAACGCGTTTCGGGAAACTCCCTTTCTCAAGGACAGCATCCGTGGACTCACAGCAAAACAAAAGGCACTTGCAGTATGTCCCCTCTTTTATTTCTAGTGAAACGCTCATATGAGCTTTAGTGATGCATTGTGGGACTGCAAGTAATGTGGCTTGCCTGGCCACGGAATGCACCACCGCGGTCCCTGAGCGGGTCCGCTTCTGTCTATTTGGGCGGAGAACGGCGGAGCAGGAAGTGCGTTTTTGAACAGTGAAAGCTGCTTTTTAAGACATTGTTGTTTTCCCCAATGAACTTTTATGTGGCCCCACAGCATGCGACCCACTTGGGGAATATTTGTACGTACTTGCAGTCCCACAATGCATCACTAAAGCTCGTATGAGCGTTTCACTAGAAATAAAAGAGGGGACATACTGCAAGTGCCTTTTGTTTTGCTGTGAGTCCACGGATGCTGTCCTTGAGAAAGGGAGTTTCCCGAAACGCGTTGGACAAGCGAGAAGTGGGGAGTATGCCTGACATCGTGGCTTTCTTTATGAGCGTGCAACCTACCTGAGAGTGTCATTCCTCCGAGGGGCAACTCTTGCTTGTTGTATTTAATGTGGCTTGCCCGGCCACGGAATGCACCACCGCGGTACCTGAGCGTGTCCGCTTCTGTCGATTTGGGCGGAGAATGGTGGAGCAGGAAGTGCACTTTTGAACAGTAAAAGCTGCTTTTTAAGACATTGTTGTTTTCCCCAATGAACTTTTATGTGGCCCCACAGCATGCGACCCACTTGGGGAATATTTGTACGTACTTGCAGTCCCACAATGCATCACTAAAGCTCGTATGAGCGTTTCACTAGAAATAAAAGAGGGGACATACTGCAAGTGCCTTTTGTTTTGCTGTGAGTCCACGGATGCTGTCCTTGAGAAAGGGAGTTTCCCGAAATGCGTTGGACAAGCGAGAAGTGGGGAGTATGCCTGACATCGTGGCTTTCTTTATCAATCAATCACAAGATTTGTAAAGCGCACTACTTACCCGCGAGGGTCTCAAGGCGCTGAGGGAGAGGAGGGGGGGTGTTGCCGCTACTGGTCGAATAGCCAGGTCTTGAGTCGTCTCCTGAAGGTCAGAAGGTCTTGGGTCTGTCGTAGGTTGAGGGGAAGGGTGTTCCAGATCTTGGCGGCGTGGTGAGAGAAGGATCTTCCTCCGGTGGTGGTTCTCCGGATGCGCGGGACGGTGGCCAGGGAGAGGTCAGCGGAGCGGAGTTGACGGTTGGGAACATAGAAGGAGAGTCGACTGTTGAGGTAGGCTGGGCCGGTTTTGTGGAGTGCCTTGTGTGCGTGGATCAGGAGTTTGAAGGAGATTCTCTTGTCGACGGGGAGCCAGTGCAGGTTTTTCAGGTGGGGGTGATGTGGCTGTGGCGTGGAATGTCGAGGATCAGGCGTGCAGAGGCGTTTTGGATTCTTTGCAGTCGTTTGATGAGCTTGGTCGGGGCTCCTGCGTAGAGGGCGTTTCCGTAGTCGAGTCTGCTGCTGACGAGGGCCTGGGTGACTGTTCTTCTCGTGTCTGTCAGGATCCACCTGTAGATCTTGCAGAGCATGCGGAGGGTGTTGAAGCAGGAGGAGGAGACTGCGTTGACTTGCTTGGTTATGAGCGTGCAACCTACCTGAGAGTGTCATTCCTCCGAGGGGCAACTCTTGCTTGTTATATATATATATATATATATATATATATATATATATATATATATACTGATAACGTTTTTTTTGTTCTGGGCAGACTTGAAGTGCCAGGACTGAATGAGAACGATCTGTGCATTACTTTGAGTTAGCATTACGCTTCATATTCTTATTTCCGTGTCACTTTGTGTTTTTGTGGGGGGGTCTCAATTGTATTTTACATTGTATATATGTGTAGTTCAATGTATTGTACGTTTATTATACACGTTTGATACTACTCCAACATGTCCGCCATGTACCTTGCATTGGTCCTTTTGCTCTCTCCACACTGTCAGGCTATTTCAGTCTCTCTGTTTGGGTGTACGTTTCACGTGATCAAGATTCCTTGTGAATCGAAACGCGTTGTGGAATAAACGGTGGATACTTACCTTGTCGGAGTTGTGCATTACTGAGAGCGCGCTTTACTGCCAAGACTTTGTGAATATATATATATATATATAACCAAAAACGCCCAGAAGCTTGAGGCCGCACACAGCTGCAGGTGAGTTACAAACTCCATTTGAACCAAGCAGGCAGCTTAACATCCCTTTGAAGTCCATGGCCTGACGCATTTCGATGCCGCTGTTTGCATCTCCTCAGAGGCCGTGTCAGCGGAGGTGATTTATGGCTGCCGCATTTCCCCTGCGTGTTTGTGGTTAGTGAGCTATCAGTGCTCCTCCCTTGGTGGAAGTTCATTTTCAAATGCACGCTGGGATATGAGGTCTCATTTTGTCAAATAACGCCCTCTGGTGGGTTACCTCCGCTGCAGCTAATTATGGACGATTATTCTCGGCTCTCCATTGAGCCTTGGATGATACTCTGCCGGCTTCATTAAAGGTACCCTGCAGCTTCGGAAAGAGGAATCTTCCTCTCCCCTAGTCCCGTTGGTTGCGGGCAGTGCGATCCCTCTGCGGCCTGGAACCGCCACATAATATATAACCAAAAACGCCCAGAAGCTTGAGGCCGCACACAGCTGCAGGTGAGTTACAAACTCCATTTGAACCAAGCAGGCAGCTTAACATCCCTTTGAAGTCCATGGCCTGACGGGTTTCGATGCCGCTGTTTGCATCTCCTCAGAGGCCGTGTCAGCGGAGGTGATTTATGGCTGCCGCATTTCCCCTGCGTGTTTATACACGTTTGATACTACTCCAACATGTCCGCCATGTACCTTGCATTGGTCCTTTTTCTCTCTCCACACTGTCAGGCTATTTAAGTCTCTCTGTTTGGGTGTACGTTTCACGTGATCAAGATTCCTTGTGAATCGAAACGCATTGTGGAATAAACAGTGGATACTTACCTTGTCGGAGTTGTGCATTACTGAGAGCGCGCTTTACTGCCAAGACTTTGTAGATATATATATATATATATATATATATATATATATATATATATATATATATATATATATATATATATATATATATATCCACAAAGTGATCCTTTAGTTCCGAGTGCGCTCGACAGCGGGTGCTCTGCATAGGGGCCGGATCCTGGCCCAAATTGATTTGTAAAACAAAGATGCGGCACTCTTGAGCAGATTATTTGCTTAATTTATGGCAAACGTTCACTCACCATCGCGTTTCAGCCTACCTCAGCTTTTTCACGTGAAAAAGCCGAGGTAGGCTGAAACGCGTTGGTGGAGTGAACGTTTGCCAATAAATTAAGCAAATAATCTGCTCAAGAGTGCCGCATCTTTTGTTTTACATATATATATATATATATATATATATATATATATATATATATATTATCTACTGGCGGTCGCCAGTAGATAGTTATAGTTACAACCTATTATCCATAGGAAATCACGTGACATTCTATTTGAAATAACTCTCTTGCCGGTTGACGTATCTTCGCAAAATTTTCAAACTTTGTGGCCCGCTCCGGTCCGCTCCTACCCTGAAAGTCTCGGGGGATTCGTCAAGCGGGGGCCGAGAAAAAGGGGGTCCCAAAACGCGTTTTCCCATGCAATTTTCCATAGGAAACTTTAGACACGGCTACAGCCGAACTGCTGAACGGAATTACACCAAATTTGGCAAAGAGGTAGTTCTTGGTTCAGAAAGAACCCTTTTGTTAAATGGTGTAAATCCGTTCAGTAGTTGCTGAGAAAATCAAAAGTAAAAAGATAGTGATATCTATGGCCGAGTAGGGTCCGCGTACCCTCCCGATCACGAGCTGCATGTTAATTGGCTGTCAGCTGGCTGTCAACATTCCGATTCAGGAAATGTTGGCAGCCATTTTGTCCCTCGGTAGAACCGAGGGACAGAAACAAGTGCGCGCAAAGCGCACAAAGGGGGCAGGGTAGAAACACCCTGACCCCCTAGGTTTGCTCAGGGGGTCCCACAAGGAGCCCCTGGGCAAAAAAATAAATAAATATTTTTAAAAAATCGGCAGGATGCGCTCAGGGTGCGCGAATCCTGCCGAAAATCGAAGCGCGGTCTCCGCGCTCGGTTGCATTTGCCCTCGGGTGGCCCAAGTCCCGGGGGCATGGTGGGGGTTAATTTTATGTGTGGGGGCCTCAAAGGCCCCCCAAGCCCGGGGACCGCCACCCCCCGGGGCTTTATATAAAGAATGGTGCGGGAGGGCTATTCTGCCCTCCCACAGCCCCGGGGACCGCCACCCCCGGGGCTTCTTTTTATGTTAAATAAGGTGTGGGGGCTCCAGCTCCTCACACGCCCTGGGACCACCACCTCCCGGGGCACTTACAAAATAAATGTGGGGGTCCATTACGGACTCCCATAGCCCCGGGACCACCACCTCCCCGGGCTGTGCAATTTAAGGGAGGGGCCGCGCGGCCCCTCTCCTGGAGCCCTTGATGGCCCTGGGGACCGCCACCCCCAGGGCCGGCTCCTGCAGTGTCCCGGGTGCCTACCCCGGGACACTGTAGTTGCTATGGCAGGACGGGAGACTCGCGGCTCCCGTCCTGCCATAGCAAACTGCTTTGGATATTGGAAGAGAGAGCAGGAAACCTGCTCTCTCTTCCAATATCCAAAGCACATAGCTTTCCACATGGGGAGCTGCATCTTAGCAGCTCCCCATGTGGAAAAGGAATGCCGGCTCCCAAGGGACGCGGGGAGCCGGCGGGACTGTGGGGGCTTGGGGACCCCCACAGTCCCCAACGGAGAGGGCCAGCCCCGGGGATGGGGTCCCCGGGCAAGTAGTGGCTCGGGAGGAGGCCACGCGGCCCCCTCCCCAAAAAAAAAAAAAAATAATAAAAAAATGGAAAGGCCGGCCCCGGGGATGGGGTCCCGGGGCCTTAAATGGCCTGAGGAGGGGGCCACGCAGCCCCCTCCAAAGAAAAAAATAAAAGGCCATGCCCCGGGGATGGGGTCCCCGGGGCCAATACAGGCCCAGGGAAGGGGGCCACGCGGCCCCCTTCCCGTTTTTGTTTTTTTAATTTTAAATACAAAAAAGGGGTAAGGCCCTGGGGATGGGGTCCCCAGGGCCCAAAAACATGAAAAAGGAAGGGGGGCCACACAGCCTCCCTTCAGGGGACAAAAAAACAAAAAAACAAAAACGATCGGGCCCGCAGGCCCCGCCCCTTCCTTCACCACTCTGCAAACGCGCCCTGGCGCGTTTGCAGAGGGGGAACGAATTCCCCTTGAATACTGGGGGTCCCTGGGGCCAACTAGCCCACCAGGAACCTCCAGTATGCGACAGGGGGCTGCCTTGCTGAGAGGTGTACAGAGGCCACGCCCCTTTTACACCTCTCTGCAACGCAGCTCTGTGGCGCTTTTGGAGGTATATGGTGGGCTAGTTGGACTCCGGGGACCCTCAGGATTCAAGGGGACTTAATCCCCCAACTTAAAACGCGCCACGGGGCGTGTTTGCACAGTGGTGAAGGGAGGGGCGGGGCTTCAGGTGACATGTGTGCAAACAGGCCACGTGGCGCTGTTTTAAGATGGGAATTAAATCCCCTTCAATCCTGAGGGTCCCTGGGGCCAACTAGCCCACCAGGTACGTCCAGTGAGCGCCACGGAGCTGCGTTGCAGAGTGTTGTAAAGGGGTGTGGCCTCTCTACACGTCTCTGCAACGCAGCCCCTGGCGCATACTGGAGGTTCCTGGTGGGCTAGTTGGTCCGTAGGGACCCTAATGATTCAAGGGGACTTAATCCCCCTACTTAAAACGCGCCACGGGCGCGTTTGCACAGATGTCACCTCAGGCCCCGCCCCTCCCTTCACCATTGTGCAAATATTCCTCTAAAATCAGCCGAAATACGAATTCTGATTTACTCACCTGTTATCAGGAGAGACCTCAGTGCTGCATCTTTCAGCCCAGTACTAATCCTGAAAAGTAATTTTAACCGTACTTACCAGTAACTTGAATTTCCTTCCATAGGCTAACATTGACTGGTTTCACTTGGAAATTCTTCTAAGTGTGGAGTTTTGGAACTTTAAAATATTCCTCTAAAATCAGCCGAAATACGAATTCCGATTTACTCACCTGTTATCAGGAGAGACCTCAGTGCTGTATCTTTCAGCCCAGTACTGGTCCTGAAAAGTAATTTTAACCGTACTTACCAGTAACTTGAATTTCCTTCCATAGGCTAACATTGACTGGTTTCACTTGGAAATTCTTCTAAGTGTGGAGTTTTGGAACTTTAAAATATTCCTCTAAAATCAGCCGAAATACGAATTCCGATTTACTCACCTGTTATCAGGAGAGACCTCAGTGCTGCATCTTTCAGCCCAGTACTGATCCTTAAAAGTAATTTTAACCGTACTTACCAGTAACTTGAATTTCCTTCCATAGTATATAATTGCCTGCTTTTTGCTGAAAAAGTTTCTAAGTGTTGATTTTTGAAACATACAAATATTCCTCTAAAATCAGCCGAAATACGAATTCCGATTTACTCACCTGTTATAAGGAGAGACCTCAGTGCTGTATCTTTCAGCCCAGTACTGGTCCTGAAAAGTAATTTTAACCGTACTTACCAGTAACTTGAATTTCCTTCCATAGGCTAACATTGACTGGTTTCACTTGGAAATTCGTCTAAGTGTGGAGTTTTGGAACTTTAAAATATTCCTCTAAAATCAGCCGAAATACGAATTCCGATTTACTCACCTGTTATCAGGAGAGACCTCAGTGCTGCATCTTTCAGCCCAGTACTGATCCTCAAAAGTAATTTTAACCGTACTTACCAGTAACTTGAATTTCCTTCCATAGGATATCATTGCCTGCTTTTTGCTGAAAAAGTTTCTAAGTGTTGATTTTTGAAACATACAAATATTCCTCTAAAATCAGCCGAAATACGAATTTCGATTTACTCACCTGTTATCAGGAGAGACCTCAGTGCTGCATCTTTCAGCCCAGTACTGGTCCTGAAAAGTAATTTTAACCGTACTTACCAGTAACTTATATTTTCTTCCATAGGAATCCATTGTCTGGTTTTCAGCAGAAAAGTTTCAAAGTGTCGATTTTCACAAACTACAAATATTCCTTAAAAATCGCCTGTATGACTTAAACGCATTCTTTCAACTGTTTACAGGAGATGCACCAGTGCTGGATCCAGGATCCAACACTGAGTAAGAAAAAGTAACAATAACAGCTTTTACCTGCTAAGTGAATTTCCTTCCATAGGATAACATTGGTGATTCTATGAGAAAAAGTTTCTAAGTGTCAACTTTTAAAATACAATAATATTCCTTAAAAATCACGACTGTAACCAAAACGCTTTTACTCAACTGTTTACAGGAGATGTACCAGGACTGAATCTAGGATCCAGTCCTGTGGTTAGAAAAGTAATCCATAAAGTAACTAATTGCATTTAACTAGAAATTCACATTGAGCTGAATGTTGCATTGTGTTTGAAAATGTGGTGCCCATTGCAACAACTGTAACTACTGTACTTAAAAGTCTATTGCCTATGTGCAAAGTATTTAAACTAAAGTAATTCATTCTGAGATAGTATTTTTGTAATGTAATGTATAATGTAATTACAATGTAATTTAAAAAATAAAATATGTAAAAAAAAATTCTAAAAATGTAATAAATCAGTATGAAAAAAATTTATATAACAATTAATACATTTAAAAATTGTCATTTACAAAACCTTTGAAATTCACTGAAAAAACCGTAGGTTTCAGACATGTTATAGTTAGGAATTAGCATTTAAAAAACCTTTGAAATGCACTGAAAAAACCATAGGTTTCAGATATGTTATAGTTACAAATTAGCATTTAAAAACCTTTGAAATTCACTGAAAAAACCATAGGTTTTAGGGACAGTTATAGTTAGTTGGACATTTCACTCGTACAAAACCCGTGAAATTCCCCGTTATAGTTAGTTCAGCTAACTATAACTCGCGCCCCGCAATGCACTGCTGATGACGTCACATATTACATCACTCATGACATTTTCAGTGACATCACTGATGACATCACTGATGACATCTCAAATGACATCACTGATGACATCATCCACGTGATAATCTCATGCACCTCCTCACACCCTAATATAACCTTTGATACACCCACTCTAAATTACAGACTGCCATTCGCAAAACCATAGACACTCCAACACCAATAACTACATACCCACTCACTGATTCTTAGGTCTACGCACACATCCACTCACTCACCCGTACAGTCACTCATACTTACGGTCACTCAGTACAGGACTATCATATGCACTCATACTCCTATATAGACACTCAAACACCGCCACTCATCCATAGAGGTACTCACACACCTAGTCAGTCATGCAAATAATTAAACACACTACCATTTACTCACCTATACAGTTATACACACACCAGCTCACTTAATCATACAAATACTAGCACATTGTTACGCTCTTATACAATCACTGATACAAGCACACACTCATCCATACAGCCACTATCACAATCACTCACTCTGCTTATAGCTATTTATATACTCCAACACACATATATACTGGCTTTCACATATGTAGTTACTCACACATGTACCACTGGGACATACATTCACTCACTAACACACTCTTACACACACTTACCCACCCATACAGTCTATCACAGATGCACTCTTGAAACCATCCACCCAGTGAATCACCCACTCACACATCTATGCACAGAGTCGCACACACCCCACCCACACAAACACTCAGGCACCCATACAGATACTCAGACAACCAATCAATAACTCATATAGACACTCATGTAGCTATTCACAAACCCATGCAGCCACTTACACAGCAACAGACAGACGGATACAGACATTCACCCAGTTTAGTCACTAACCCATGCATTCAGTAAGATACGTTAAATCACTCACTTATAGAGTCAGTCACGCACCTACTAAATCATCCATACAGACACTTACACACCCACTCATTCTTCAATACGTCTTTTCCTATATATATTAAAAATATTTCAACTTTACAGAAACACACAGTCACTGGATGATGTCATCAGTGATGTCATTTGAGATGTCATCAGTGATGTCATCAGTGATGTCACTGACCATGTCATGAGTGATGTAATATGTGACGTCATCAGCAGTGCATTGCGGGCGCGAGTTATAGTTAGCTGAACTAACTATAACGGGGAATTTCACGGGTTTTGTACGAGTGAAATGTCCAACTAACTATAACTGTCCCTAAAACCTATGGTTTTTTCAGTGAATATATATATATATATATATATATATATATATATATATATATATATATATATATATATATATATATATATATATATATATTATCTACTGGCGGTCGCCAGTAGATAGTTATAGTTACAACCTATTATCCATAGGAAATCCGCGACATTCTATTTGAAATAACTCTCTTGCCGGTTGACGTATCTTCGCGAAATTTTCAAACTTTGTGGCCCGCTCCGGTCCGCTCCTACCCTGAAAGTCTCGGGGATTCGTCAGCGGGGCCGAGAAAAAGGGGGTCCCAAAACGCGTTTTCCCATGCACTTTTCCATAGGAAACTTTAGACACGGCTACAGCCCGAACTGCTGAACGGAATTACACCAAATTTGGCAAAGAGGTAGTTCTAGGTTCAGAAAGAACCGCGTACCCTCAGCGCACCCTGCGCGCACCGTCCCGATCACGAGCTGCATGTTAATTGGCTGTCAGCTGGCTGTCAACATTCCGATTCAGGAAATGTTGGCAGCCATTTTGTCCCTCGGTAGAACCGAGGGACAGAAACAAGTGCGCAAAGCGCACAAAGGGGGCAGGGTAGAAACACCCTGACCCCCTAGGTCTGCTCTGGGGGTCCCAAAAGTACCCCCTCGGCAAAAAAAAAAAAAAAAAAAAAATTTTAAATCGGCAGGATGCGCTCAGGGTGCGCGAATCCTGCCGGAAAAAAATTGAAGCGCGGTCTCCCGCGCTCGATAGTTAATTGGCCCCCGGGTGGCCCAAGTCCCGGGGGCATGGTGGGGGGATAATTTATGTGTGGGGGCCTCAAGGGCCTCCCAAGCCCCGGGGACCGCCACCCCCGGGGCTTTTTGAAAAATGGTGCGGGAGGGCTCTGAGCTCCTACCGCAGCCCCGGGACCACCACCTCCCGGGGCTTTTTTAAATTAAAAATAAAACCAGTGTGGGGGCTCCAGCTCCCCACACGCCCGGGACCGCCACCTCCCCGGGGCACTAAACATTTTAATATGGGGGTCCGTTACAGACCCCAGAGCCCCGGGGACCACCACCTCCCCGGGCTTTGTACTGAATGGGAGGGGGCCACCACCCCCAGGGCCGGCTCCTGCAGTGTCCCGGGTGCCTACCCCCGGGACACTGTAGTTTGCTATGGAGAACCTGGAGAACAACAACGACAGAAACACCACCGCCCTGCTGGACAACCTCGCCAACCTCGGACTCAAGCAACTGGTGAACACGCCCACCCACTACGCCGGCCACACGCTTGACCCCGTCTTCTCGTCCAGCAAGCACATCTCCTTCAGCCACGCCACCGGACTCCACTGGACCGACCACAGCTGCGTCCACTTCAGCTTCAGAAAGACTGCGACCCACCACCACCCGCAACAGGCTCCCCGCCGGAGCTGGAGCAAGATCACCGCCGAGCAGCTCACCGCCTCCCTCAGCCAGAACACACCCACCAACACAACGGACCCAAACGAAGCAGCCAGCAACCTCGCCAAGTGGCTGACCGCCTGCGCCGACGACCTCGCACCACTAAAAACCCTCCCAGCAGACCCGGAAGCAAGAAAACCCCTTGGTTCACCAACGAACTCAAGGAATCCAAGAAGAACTGCCGCACTCTCGAGAAAACCTGGCGACTCGACCAGACCACAGACAACAGGACCGCCCTCAAGCACGCCACCCGCAAACACCACCAGCTGATCCGTGCCACCAAGAAGTCGGCACTCAAAGAACGACTGGACAACAACGCCCATGACAGCAAGGAACTTTTCAGCATCGTCAAAGAGTTCTCCAACCCCAGCGCCGGAAACAACGACATCACCCCTCGCAAGACCTCTGCAACTCACTCTCCGCGTTCTTCCACCGCAAGATCACCGACATACACAACAGCTTCGACGCACAAACAACGCACCCTACCGCCGAACCAACGCCCGCCACCACCACCCTCTGCAACTGGACCCCGATCAGCACCGAAGACACCACCCGCACGATGAACTCCATCCACTCCGGATCACCAACCGACCCCTGCCCACACCACGTCTTCAACAAAGCCGACGCCACCATCGCACCCCATCTCCGGGACATCATCAACTCCTCCTTCCACACCGCCACCTTCCCGGAGAGCTGGAAGCACGCCGAGCTTACCGCCCTCCTGAAGAAACCAACGGCGGACCCCACCGACCTCAAGAACTACCGTCCCATCTCGCTCCTTCCGTTTCCGGCCAAAGTCATCGAGAAGACCGTCAACAGACAGCTTGCCGCCTTCCTCGAGACGAATGGATCCCTCGACCCTCGCAGTCCGGGTTTCGGGCCAACCACAGCACCGAGACCGCCCTTATCGCAGCCACCGACGACATCAGAACCCTAACCGACAACGGGGAAACAGCTGCCCTCATCCTCTTGGACCTCTCTGCGGCGTTCGACACCGTCTGCCACCGCACCCTAGTGAAGCGCCTCAGCAACATCGGAATCCGAGAGAAAGCACTGGAATGGATCATCTCGTTCCTCGCCGGAAGAACCCAGAGAGTCCGCCTCCCCCGTTCAGATCCGAAGCCACCGAAGTCATCTGCGGCGTTCCACAAGGATCCTCACTCAGCCCAACCCTCTTCAACGTCTACATGAGCCCCCTCGCAGCCATCGCACGCCGACACAACCTCAACATCATCTCCTACGCCGACGACACCCAGCTGATCCTCTCCCTCACCAACGACCCCACCACCGCCAGAGCCAACCTACACGACGGGATGAGAGACGTCGCCGACTGGATGAGGAACAGCCGCCTTAAACTGAACTCAGACAAGACGGAAGTCCTCATCCTGGGCTCATCACCCTCCGCCTGGGACGACTCCTGGTGGCCCCCGGCCCTGGGCACCGCGCCCAAGCCAACGGACCACGCACGCAACCTGGGCTTCATCCTGGACTCCTCCCTGTCGATGACCAGACAAGTCAACGCCGTCTCATCTTCATGCTTCAACACCCTGCGCATGCTCCGCAAGATCTTCAGATGGATCCCCACTGAAACCAGGAAGACCGTCACCCAGGCACTCGTCACCAGCCGACTGGACTATGGGAACACCCTCTACGCCGGAACCACAGCCAAACTTCAAAAGAGACTCCAGCGCATCCAGAACGCCTCCGCACGACTCATCCTGGACATCCCCCGACACAGCCACATCACCGTGCACCTGAAAGACCTGCACTGGCTCCCCGTCAGCAAGAGAATCACGTTCAGACTCCTCACCCACGCACACAAGGCCCTCCACGACCTGGGCCCAAAGTACCTCAACGACCGCATGACCTTCTACACGCCCACACGCCAGCTACGATCAACCAGCCACGCCCTCGCCACCGTACCACGCATCCGCAGAACCACCGCCGGAGGAAGATCCTTCTCCTACCTGGCAGCCAAGACCTGGAACTCCTCCCCACTCACCTTCGGCGAACCCAGGACCATCTCTCCTTCAGGAAGCAGCTCAAGACCTGGCTGTTCGAGCAGTAACTTACCCCCTCCCCCAGCGCCTTGAGACCCTCCCGGGTGAGTAGCGCGCTCTATAAATGCCGTGATTGATTGATTGATTGATTGCTATGGCAGGACGGGAGCCTCGCGGCTCCCGTCCTGCCATAGCAAACTGCTTTGGATATTGGAAGAGAGAGCAGGGAAACCTGCTCTCTCTTCCAATATCCAAAGCGATTGCTTTTCCACATGGGGAGCAGCATGTCAGCTGCTCCCCATGTGGAACAGCAATGCCGGCTCCCAAGGGACGTGGGAGCCGGCGGGACTGTGGGGGATTGGGGACCCCCACAGTCCCCAACGGAGAGGGCCAGCCCCAGGGGATGGGGTCCCCGGGGCAAGTAGTGGCCCGGGAGGGGGCCACACGGCCCCGCTCTCCAAAAAGAGAAGAAAAAATGTTTAAAAAAAAATGGAAAGGCCGGCCCGGGGATGGGGTCCCCGGGGCCTTAAAATGGCCAGAGGAGGGGGCCACGCTGCCCCCTCAAAATAATAAATATAGAGGCCATGCCCCGGGGATGGGGTCCCCGGGGCCAATACAGGCCCAGGGAAGGGGGCCACGCGGCCCCCTTCCCGTTTTTTTTTTGTAATTTAAAAAAATGGGTAAGGCCCTGGGGGATGGGGTCCCCAGGGCCCAAAAAGAGAAAAAGGAAGGGGGGCCACACAGCCCCCTTCAGGGGACAAAAACAAAACAAAACAAAAAAACAATCGGGCCTGCAGGCCCCGCCCCTTCCTTCACCACTCTGCAAACGCGCCCCTGGCGCGTTTGCAGAGGGAGAACAAATTCCCCTTGAATACTGGGGGTCCCTGGGGGCCAACTAGCCCACCAGGAACCTCCAGTATGCGCCAGGGGCTGCCTTGCAGAGACGTGTAGAGAGGCCACACCCCTTTACACCTCTCTGCAACGCAGCTCTGTGGCGCTTTTTGGAGGTATATGGTGGGCTAGTTGGACTCCGGGGACCCTCAGGATTCAAGGGGACTTAATCCCCAACTTAAAACACGCCACGGGCGCGTTTGCACAGTGGTGAAGGGAGGGGCGGGGCTTCAGGTGACATGTGTGCAAACAGGCCCCGTGGCGCGTTTAAGATGGGGAATTAAATCCCCTTCAATCCTGAGGGTCTCTGAGGGCCAACTAGCCCAACAGGTACATCCAGAAAGCGCCACAGAGCTGCGTTGCAGAGAGGTGTAAAGAGGTGTGGCCTCTCTACACGTCTCTGCAACGCAGCCCCTGGCGCATATTGGAGGTTCCTGGTGGGCTAGTTGGCCCCTAGGGACCCTCAGGATTCAAGGGGACTTAATCCCCCAACTTAAAACGCGCCACGGGGCGCGTTTGCACAGATGTCACCTCAGGCCCCGCCCCTCCCTTCACCATTGTGCAAATATTCCTCTAAAATCAGCCGAAATACGAATTCCGATTTACTCACCTTTTATAAGGAGAGACCTCAGTGCTGTATCTTTCAGCCCAGTACTGGTCCTGAAAAGTAATTTTAACCGTACTTACCAGTAACTTGAATTTCCTTCCATAGGCTAACATTGACTGGTTTCAATTGGAAATTCTTCTAAGTGTGGAGTTTTGGAACTTTAAAATATTCCTGTAAAATCAGCCGAAATACGAATTCCGATTTACTCACCTGTTATCAGGAGAGACCTCAGTGATGCATCTTTCAGCCCAGTACTGGTCCTGAAAAGTAATTTTAACCGTACTTACCGGTAACTTGAATTTCCTTCATAGGCTAACATTGACTGGTTTCACTTGGAAATTCTTCTAAGTGTGGAGTTTTGGAACTTTAAAATATTCCTCTAAAATCAGCCGAAATACGAATTCCGATTTACTCACCTGTTATCAGGAGAGACCTCAGTGCTGCATCTTTCAGCCCAGTACTGATCCTGAAAAGTAATTTTAACCGTACTTACCGGTAACTTGAATTTCCTTCATAGGCTAACATTGACTGGTTTCACTTGGAAATTCTTCTAAGTGTTGATTTTTAAACATACAAATATTCCTCTAAAATCAGCCGAAATCCGAATTCTGATTTACTCACCTGTTATCAGGAGAGACCTCAGTGCTGCATCTTTCAGCCCAGTACTGGTCCTGAAAAGTAATTTTAACCGTACTTACCAGTAACTTGAATTTCCTTCCATAGGCTAACATTGACTGGTTTCACTTGGAAATTCTTCTAAGTGTGGAGTTTTGGAACTTTAAAATATTCCTCTAAAATCAGCCGAAATACGAATTCCGATTTACTCACCTGTTATCAGGAGAGACCTCAGTGATGCATCTTTCAGCCCAGTACTGGTCCTGAAAAGTAATTTTAACCGTACTTACCGGTAACTTGAATTTCCTTCATAGGCTAACATTGACTGGTTTCACTTGGAAATTCTTCTAAGTGTGGAGTTTTGGAACTTTAAAATATTCCTCTAAAATCAGCCGAAATACGAATTCCGATTTACTCACCTGTTATCAGGAGAGACCTCAGTGCTGCATCTTTCAGCCCAGTACTGATCCTGAAAAGTAATTTTAACCGTACTTACCGGTAACTTGAATTTCCTTCATAGGCTAACATTGACTGGTTTCACTTGGATATTCTTCCAAGTGTGGAGTTTTGGAACTTTAAAATATTCCTCTAAAATCAGCCGAAATACGAATTTCGATTTACTCACCTGTTATCAGGAGAGACCTCAGTGCTGCATCTTTCAGCCCAGTACTGATCCTGAAAAGTAATTTTAACCGTACTTACCGGTAACTTGAATTTCCTTCATAGGCTAACATTGACTGGTTTCACTTGGAAATTCTTCTAAGTGTTGATTTTTAAACATACAAATATTCCTCTAAAATCAGCCGAAATCCGAATTCTGATTTACTCACCTGTTATCAGGAGAGACCTCAGTGCTGCATCTTTCAGCCCAGTACTGGTCCTGAAAAGTAATTTTAACCGTACTTACCAGTAACTTGAATTTCCTTCCATAGGCTAACATTGACTGGTTTCACTTGGAAATTCTTCTAAGTGTGGAGTTTTGGAACTTTAAAATATTCCTCTAAAATCAGCCGAAATACGAATTCCGATTTACTCACCTGTTATCAGGAGAGACCTCAGTGCTGCATGTTTCAGCCCAGTACTGATCCTCAAAAGTAATTTTAACCGTACTTACCGGTAACTTGAATTTCCTTCCATAGGATATCATTGCCTGCTTTTTGCTGAAAAAGTTTCTAAGTGTTGATTTTTGGAACTTTAAAATATTCCTCTAAAATCAGCCGAAATCCGAATTCTGATTTACTCACCTGTTATCAGGAGAGACCTCAGTGCTGCATCTTTCAGCCCAGTACTGATCCTCAAAATTAATTTTAACCGTACTTACCGGTAACTTGAATTTCCTTCATAGGCTAACATTGACTGGTTTCACTTGGAAATTCTTCAAAGTGTGGAGTTTTGGAACTTTATAATATTCCTCTAAAATCAACCAAAGTACGAATTCCAATTTACTCACCTGTTATCAGGAGAGAACCCAGTGCTGCATCTTTTAGCCCAGCACTGACCCTGAAAAGTAATTTTAACCGTACTTACCAGTAACTTATATTTTCTTCCATAGGAATCCTTTGTCTGGTTTTCAGCAGAAAAGTTTCAAAGTGTCGATTTTCACAAACTACAAATATTCCTTAAAAATCGCCTGTATGACTTAAACGCATTCTTTCAACTGTTTACAGGAGATGCACCAGTGCTGGATCCAGGATCCAACACTGAGTAACAAAAAGTAACGATAACAGTTTTTACCTCCTAAGTGAATTTCCTTCCATAGGATAACATTGGTCATTCTATGAGAAAAAGTTTCTAAGTGTCAACTTTTAAAGTACAATAATATTCCTTAAAAATCACGACTGTAACCAAAACGCTTTTACTCAACTGTTTACAGGAGATGTCCCAGGACTGAATCTAGGATCCAGTCCTGTGGTTAGAAAAAGTAATCCATAAAGTAACTAATTGCATTTAACTAGAAATTCACATTGAGCTGAATGTTGCATTGTGTTTGAAAATGTGTTGCCCATTGCAACAACTGTAACTACTGTACTTAAAAGTCTATTGCCTATGTGCAAAGTATTTCAACTAAAGTAATTCATTCTGAGAAAGTATTTTTTGTAATGTATAATATAATTACAATGTAATTTAAAAAATAAAATATTTAAAAAAATGTTTTCTAAAAAATTTCGAAATCAGTATGAAAAAAATTTATATAACAATTAATACATTTAAAAATTGTCATTTACAAAACCTTTGAAATTCACTGAAAAAACCGTAGGTTTCAGACATGTTATAGTTACAAATTAGCATTTAAAAAACCTTTGAAATTCACTGAAAAAACCATAGGTTTTAGGGACGTTATAGTTACAAATTAGCATTTAAAAAACCTTTGAAATTCACTGAAAAAACCATAGGTTTTAGGGACAGTTATAGTTAGTTGGACATTGCACTCGTACAAAACCCGTGAAATTCCCCGTTATAGTTAGTTCAGCTAACTATAACTCGCGCCCCCGCAATGCACTGCTGATGACGTCACATATTACATCACTCATGACATGGTCAGTGACATCACTGATGACATCACTGATGACATCTCAAATGACATCACTGATGACATCATCCACGTGATAATCTGATGCAGCTCTTCACACCCTAATATAACCTTTGATACACCCAATCTAAATTACAGACTGCCATTCGCAAAACCATAGACACTCCAACACCAATAACTACATACCCACTCACTGATTCTTAGGTCTACACACACACATCCACTCACTCACCCGTACAGTCACTCATACTTATGGTCACTCAATACAGGACTATCATATGCACTCTTACTCCTATATAGACACTCAAACACCGCCACTCATCCATAGAGGTACTCACACACCTAGTCAGTCATGCAAATAATTAAACACACTGCCATTTACTCACCTATACAGTTATACACACACCAGCTCACTTAATCATACAAATACTAGCACATTGTTACGCTCTTATACAATCACTGATACAAGCACACACTCATCCATACAGCCACTATCACAATCACTCACTCTCGCTTATAGCTATTTATATACTCCAACACACATATATACTGCCTTTCACATATGTAGTTACTCACACATGTACCACTGGGACATACATTCACTCACTAACACACTCTTACACACACTTACCCACCCATACAGTCTATCACAGATGCACTCTTGAAACCATCCACCCAGTGAATCACCCACTCACACATCTATGCACAGTCGCACACACCCCATCCACACAAACACTCAGGCACCCATACAGATACTCAGACAACAAATCAATAACTCTTATAGACACTCATGTAGCTATTCACAAACCCATGCAGCCACTTACACAGCAACAGACAGATACAGACATTCACCCAGTTTAGTCACTAACCCATGCATTCAGTAAGATACGTTTAATCACTCACTTATAGAATTAGTCACGCACCTACTAAATCATCCATACAGACACTTATACACCCACTCATTCTTCAATACGCCTTTCCCTATATATATAAAAAATATTTAAACTTTACAGAAACACACAGTCACTGGATGATGTCATCAGTGATGTCATTTGAGATGTCATCAGTGATGTCATCAGTGATGTCACTGACCATGTCATGAGTGATGTAATATGTGACGTCATCAGCAGTGCATTGCGGGGCGCGAGTTATAGTTAGCTGAACTAACTATAACGGCGGAATTTCACAGGTTTTGTACGAGTGCAATGTCCAACTAACTATAACTGTCCCTAAAACCTATGGTTTTTTCAGTGAATTTCTAAGGTTTTTTAAATGCTAATTTGTAACTATAACGTCCCTAAAACCTATGGTTTTTTCAGTGAATTTCAAAGGTTTTTTAAATGCTAATTTGTAACTATAACATGTCTGAAACCTACGGTTTTTTCAGTGAATATATATATATATGAAATAAGGTGGGTTACCCCACAGGGGCAGAATCGACATGTTAAAAATTATGGCGATGGCTGTGAGGTGATGTCAATCATGCGAACAACATTAAGAGTGGCATGATTCAATGGATTACTGGCTAGTAACTCAGGCAGTAATATGTAGACAAAATGAACAATAAAGTTTTGTTGAGAAAGGTTTTTCATTAATAGGTCTAAATATGACTTTAAATAAAGAAATGTTCCGTAAAGACAATAATTATCATTCAAATGGTTGCAGAAATGAAACAATCTATGTTATTTTGGTGAGATTTCGAGTGATGTAACTCGGAAAGTCTGTCTATTATGTTTATATCACATGGTATGTTTATTTAAATGATTGTAACACGAACAACTTTACTCGTGATCAAGGGGTCATCCCCGAAACGCGTTGAGTTTGCCAAAGCAAAATAAATTATCACTTGGCAACATTTGTGTCCACGGTGTGCTGCTTTGAATGAGGAGATCAGCATTGGTTCTTTGAGATTTGGGGACTCGCCGTCCCGCCGTGGAACGCCGCCGCATGAAGGCAGGGGAGAGGCGACTGCGTGGCTCTGCACGCTCAGCTGTGGGATATATATATATATATATATATATATATATATATATATATATATAGTAAGGAATTGCATATCAGAAGATTTGATATGTATAGGAAGAAATCGATGCATGAATCTGTTGGTTATATCCTGCTTTTCGTGTATATATATGTATTTTATATATGTAAGTGATTTCCCCAAATTTATGATCCAGACCGTGTGAAATGAATTTTAACAAGTTTTGTCACAGAGGTTTTTAGTAAGGTTGAATAGGTGATTGGTTGGATTTTATTAGTGTAATATAACGGCTAACGCATTTTTAACACAACGTTGATAAAATATTTTATTATGTTTGAGCTCATTCAGTTTAAAAGATCTGTGATTGATTAGGGCACTTGCCCAGGATTGGTCTAAATCCTGATGGGAACAGAAGTTTGCACATTAGGGAATTAACAAGTATTTATCTTGTTTAAGAACGGATGATGTTAAAGTTTCACATGTCAGCAAGAATGATGGGTGTTACTCCATTATGAAATACCATGTGAGGCGAGAGATGAATTGTGTAGCTGCAACATGCACTATGTCACTTTATATCATTAGCGATGTCACTGACCATGTCATGAGTAATGTGATATGTGATGTCATCAGCAGTGCATTGCGGGGGCGCGAGTTATAGTTAGCTGAACTAACTATAACGGCCGAATTTCTCTGGTTTTGTACGCGTGAAATGTCCAACTAACTATAACGTCCCTGAAACCTGTGGTTTTTTCAGTGAATATATATATATATATATATATATATATATATATAATATTATATATTTATCTATATATATATATATCTATATCTATATCTATCTCTCTCTCTATATATATATATGTCGGACATCCACTTTCAATGCTTGGCGAAAGAAAACGCTGCACTCCAGTCTTTGATGGAATAGTTCACTTCTTTAATATCTACGTAGTAAACACCTACGCGTTTAAACTCCTCCGAGTTTTGCTCACGGTCACTGAGTCCTTTTACCATGTTGCTATTTATACATATTGCCCGTCTTGCATTTAATGATGCAATCTCGGAAATGTAGTTTATTCATGTTTCAAAACAAACAAACAGTTTTGATTGGTGCTAATAAACATTCTAAATGCACATGTTTCACATAAATCACAGGATTTCTGTTAGTCACAAAGTTCTAAACTTAGTATGTATTTTGCTAGCAGTGATTTGTTGTTCTCTATCGTGTTATCATTTGCTGTATCTACTGCAGTTTGTCTCATATGCTAGTATGGTGTTATTTACTAGTATGCATGAGTGTTACTCCATGGTAGAGAGTTCTGTGTTTTATTATTTGGCCCTATGATCGGCTGAGTGCCTTATTTTGGGACCATGCTACTTGTGTTAGTAGGATATATATTATTTTAATATATATTGAGCTGAGTGCCTTTACTCTGTACGTATATGTTTTTGAGCGAATCATTCGTGTTCCTAAACTGCTGTGCTATAGTCTAAATATATATGGTTGTCATTATTATCTAAGTGATTGTACGAGCACTAAGCAGTGTCTTATACTTGCATATATATTAAGCAAATGATAGCATAATTTTCTCATTGCTGAGTCCTATTTATATGGACATACTGTTCAGAGCATACAGGAAAGTCCCCTGCACCTACTTTTTATACTCTATTAATATATGTGCTATTACATAGCTTGATCACTTTGCAGTACATTCATGATATACTTAGATCTTAGTCCTTGTTACAAGTGTACATACAGTTCTTCATCCGTATTGAGCCCGAATGCAATTTTGGTATGCTGTCTGATTATATATTTGCTTTCCAGTCTACGTAGTTGTAGAGTTCTATCGCCTCCTCTTTCATTCGGGGGAACATAAGTATAATAAACTGCTTGCCAATGATCTACTAAGTTATGAGACTGATCTAGGAATTTGTGAATAGGGTAGATATAATCGATAATTTCTGTAATGCTCCAGGAGGCTATTTTTTGGGGATATTTTCTTTTTGATTGGGGGAATAGATGCTTCCAAGTTATTAAGGGCTAGTTCCAGAGGATGAGTCCCAAGAGACAGAAGAACGGGGTTTGCAAGGGGGGCTAGGGTAATTTTGTGGTAGTGAGTAGACAACTGCAGGCAGAAAGCTGGTTTCTTACCAGAAAGTAGGGAAAATGATTTCAATGCGGTACCAAAATGGAAGATTGGTGAGTTGTTTTGAAACTAGGATCAGATTTGTTTACAGAACTCTTTTTTTATAAAAAGTACTCACCATCCAGTCTGTCGACTGTAAAGAGAGTTCAGGGAGGGACTAGGTGTCCGAATAGGGAGGATAAAAATAGCACAAACAGCTAATTCAAGAAGAAT
This sequence comes from Calotriton arnoldi, assembly GCA_963921515.1. NCBI lineage: Eukaryota > Metazoa > Chordata > Amphibia > Caudata > Salamandridae > Calotriton > Calotriton arnoldi. The sequence goes on from CAWUFW010007869.1 coordinate 551,344, forward strand.
TTTCATAGCCTATAATAAATACAAGTATGCCTATTAGGACGCCAAAGAAGTTGTTAACTCTGCTCAAACCAAGACGGCTCTGAGGCAAGGAAAGTGGAGTCTTACACATACTCAGAACCTGGCATCTAGTCACTTTAGCTGTAAGAGACGTGGAACAGCATAATTTTGGCTCCACCCTTTCATGTCTTGCCTATGCCATATATATGTGCATGTAGTACCATATATTTGTGTGCTTTAACATCACTAATGTAAAGTGGTGCACTTTACTGAAATGCTGAAGGTGTATTTGCTGTATAATCCAGACATTTATATGAGAGTGCAATCTTATGTCTTCATTATAGTGATACCAAATTGCAGTTTTCATATATATCTGCATTTGTGGAGTTTGAATAATTTTGTCAAGTCTTTTATATTCACGTATTCATTTGAATAGTATCCTGTATTTATTTTATAACTGTATATGTATCCATAATGATGCATTTAGAATAGTGTTTTGCTATGTTAGCTTGACCAAAGGCCTTAAGCATTTGGACTCTAATGTTTAACCTTCAAAGTGAAAGTTTCTCAGGTTGCAATGTTTTCTTCTTCTTTCCAGGTGCGTTCATAAGATCTCATAGTCAGTGAGAGGCACATTATGTAGGAAAGATAGTGAGGTTTGGGGAAAAAACTTCTGGCAAGGACGAGAGGGGCTAACGAACAAAGGGAGGACACCCATTCATGTTATATCTAGATTCAGGAGAAATCCAAGGATGCCCTGATGTTCAGACCATGAGATGGGTTTATTGAATAAGTTTTCCAAGTTTTACTGTGAGAAGGTGGAAAAATACTGGGACACAAGATGTGGGATTCTCAAATGTTCTGTGGAGTTTTGATTGGTGGTTACACTTTAGATTTCAGCAGATTCCTTTTAGACTCAGAGCGGTACAGACCTCTTTGCTATATTTCTGTTGTGTGGCTTTATGCTATGCAATGCTCCTGATTTTGGGGAACTTCTACAGAAACCTCTACAATTCTGACACCTTTCTGCTTTACTGGATCTAATTAGGGTTTCCCCAATTAATGCTACTTAGTTCAGGCTTAGTTTAGGTAATTTAGATTTACTCATGTATAGACATGAGGACCGAAAATTATATACTGATTACCAATTTTTGTTTCTTATTTACTGCATTGCTATTACTGAATTTCTTGTATGGTTTATGCTGTTAAGACTGAACACTGTCAGATGATTTGGACTGCCAGTAGTGATTTTGTATTTTTATAACATATTCTTGAGACTTGTATACATCAGTTTGGCTTTGAATTTGTAATAAGCCTACATTTAATCCAGTTTATTTACTTTTGGGTCCTCACCGTGTAGCCAAATGGGCTCCACTGTAAATTGAACTCGTGGATGATGTCGCTTTATTTCTCAGGCATCTAAAAGGTCTATTGCAGGGAAATTTGGATATTTGGCTCAGTGCTCAGGCAGACTTGATTGGTTTCCAGACACTGGTGGTGTTAAAAAGCATGGCAAGGATTCTAGCAGAGCTGAGTAATTGGGGTATTAGAAGGCAAGAGAAAAGGTTTAGAAAGGGAGTTTGGTGTAGCACAGTGGAGGTCAGTAAGTATATTATTATACTTTCAGAAATGTTCAACATAAGGGGCAGGGGAGTGAGGCACTGGTGAAAAGGAGTTAGATAGTGCAAGATATAAAACTTGAGGAAACTGCAAAAGGAGAAAAAATTAGAATGAGTGCTGCCCACATGGAGGTGATAGAAAGAGCCAAATGAATTTATTATGCAAATACAGAGGGGATGTAAAGGGTGACGGCATTAGAGGGATGACTGGTGAGTATAAGGAGCAGCAGAAAACTAAGAAGGATCTATTGGAGAGGCAAGAATAGAAGCAATCAATCACTGAGCCAGTAATTCCAAGGGTGGAAAGTGTTGCAAAGCGGTTTGGAGAAAGACATTGTCGAATGTGACAGAACGGTATAGTAGGGTAATTATTAAGGCTATGCATTTGTGGTGTACAGAGGAGATAAGATCTAACATACGAGACATGGCAGTTTCCATTGATCAAGAGCGGAGGAGATGGATACAAGCAAATTGAGCCGATTCTTTATTCAGCTATTTAGTGTGTGTGAGACGCCTATCCTGATGGAAATTTTGTTGCTCTAGCTGACATCACCCACACGCAGCGTCAACCCCCACTCCTAACCTTAATATGCTACTGCCTTCTCTCGGCCATAAAAGGCCTGTGTCCCAGTTTCCCTGAAGAACCTCCCACACTTTGTGCACTTCATATTTTACTCACTAGTGCTATGTGCATATTATGCAATGCAGCGCAGAGTGACAGACTGACAGCTACAAATTCGGCATTTGAAAAATGGAATGCGGTCTTTAATGCACCACTGGAACCAGATGATTCGGGTTTCTGTTGCACAGTAGTGTTGCATGCTCAGTCTCAATTGTAACTTGCAAATTATATATTTTAAATATTTACAGCAGATGTTCTACACTCCTGTCAAACTGTTCAAAAATGGACTGAAGGATGATGTGTCCTGTTTGCGGTGAGGAGCACAAGAGGCAGACTTTATCCACCCAACTTGGATGTGCGCTGCTATCTGTCAATTCTGGACGCAGGTGGTTCTGTCTATTACAGACATGGCGATGGAACGGGTGGACTGCACTCTGCAGATGTGCATACTTTGCCTTGTTAAACATCTACAACCAGCTCATCGCAAGTTTTTTGTGGTAGCATTGCTTTTGATAAAGCGGAGGGTGGCCATACACTGGGGAAAAAGAGCTATACTGAAATTTAAACAGTGGCTTACTGGTATGGTATATTGCAGAGATCAATTGAAACTGTTTGCTGAGGAATTGCCACTGCCCTCGAGACCCAAAGATAATTGTAGCCTCCTTATGGCCTACTTATTGACCATTCCAGATATGCCCTGATAGGTTAGATTGATGAGATGTTGGCTGACATTTCCTCCTGGAGTTTCCATGATTTATCTCAGTGATACTGTCATTGTACTGCAACTGTGATCTGTATTGAAACATGTGGCACATGATGGCATTGTGTTTATGCTTTTTTGTATTTGATGAAAAACTAATTAAAAAAAAAAGATATCAAGGGCCTCCTTTACAATGAGGCTGCGCCACCAGAGCGTCCCTTTTTGCAATGCTCCAGTAGCGCAGGAGCCTGCTCAATATTTACCAGGCAGCACTAAGCCACTTTGCGTTGCTTAATGGAGCCTTGTAAATATTGTTCCCTTTAACACAGTTTTCTGCGTTAAAGGGGCATGAAATGGGTGTTGCTGGGGGCAATTCCAGCAACACCCATCGCTTTTTGACACTGCTCCATATCTAGGGAAAAAATATTACAATATCAGAAGGGACAGAGATGGGATAAGCCCAACTTTCAAAGACCAGTGTACTCGAGAGGAGGTAATAAACGGGTCACCTTTTCTGAAACTTCTGGTTCCAGTAGTGAAGATGAAGAACCAACCAATGAACCTCAAAGTAGATCAGCATCTAACTCAGATCAAGAATCTTTTTTAGGGTTACACCAGAAACGAGAACAGAGGAACTACAGGAACTATGGGAGAGGGGAACCTGTGAGGAATTACCCCCCACAAGATTTCCTGAAAACCAGGAATCGCAGATATTGGAGGTAGACAAGTTTCCTATCATTAATTTTTCCCAAAGAGTACTCTTAAAGGCCGAAAAGGAAGTGCTAGAGAGAGGATTTTGTTTTGCTCCCACTGCCCCTCTCAACAAATGTGAACTTGAGAAAGATCTCAAATCCTTTTTTAGAAAAATAAGATTGAATTCTTTTTTTGAAGACAAGGAATGTCGTACTGGCACCAATGTTTCGGGTTTTAAACCCAAATCAACCTTCACACCATCACTTAGTCAAATCAACAAAAATATTGAGATTTTTGAGAGAACTATTGAAATTAATATTTAAAAAGTCTTGGAAGCCCCTATGAAGCAGACCAATAATCTTTCCAAAAGTCATAGAGAAGCCCTGAAATTTTTAAAAGAGGGCTCTAGTATCACCATCAAACCGGCCGATAAAGGCAGGGGGTGGTGGTATTTGACACCACAGACTACAATGCTAGAATGTGGAGTTTATTAGAGGTACAGGATCACTATCGGCGAGTACCGCATTCATGTAATGACAATTTGAGAAAGGAGGTTCAAAACTTGATGGAATTGGCTAAAACAGAGGAATGGATATGTGAAGAGGAATATAAATTCCTAGGTAACACTAATCCAATCACGCCAGCTATATATGGGCTCCCGAAAGTCCATAAAAATTTAAGCGATCCACCTATGAGACCAATAGTGAGCAGTATCGGCTCCATACTTGAGCCTCTAAGCAAATATGCCAACTTTTTCCTTAAGCCCCTGGTCCATAAACAGAGGTCTTATTTAAGAAACCCGGCGCACGCAATTTCTATCTTTGAGGGGCAGGGCTTCAATGGGGTGACCCAATTGTTGGTCACCCTTGACATTGAAGGCCTTTTTACCAACATCCCCCAAGATGATACAATCAGAGTAGTGGCATCCATATTGGATACTGAAGACCTCGGTGGAGGTAACAAAGAATTTATTATGAATTGCGTGACCATAGTACTCAAAAATAATTTGTTTTTATTCAAAGAAGATCTCTTCCAGCAAGTATAAGGGACCAGTATGGGGGCCACATGTGCCCCCAGTCTAGCCTGTTTATATGTCAGTGATTTTGAACAAAGGCATATTTTCAATGAAATGGCACCATTCTTTGAGAATATCCACCACTGGTACCGTTTCATTGATGATATCATCTTTATCTGGAACGGTGCCAGTGAGCTTTTGGGCAAATTCATTGAATGGCTAAACCTAGGAGACCCTAACTTAAAATTTACAGCACAATGGAGTAATTCAAGAATTAACTTCCTTGACATTTGGATTAGGAACAGTGAGGATAAATTAGAAGTTGAGTTATATACCAAACCAATGGATAAAAATACACTCCTTCATTATGGTAGTAATCATCCGAAATCACAGAGGGATAATATTCCCTCTAGTGAGTTTCTGCGTCTCCGCAGAAACTGTACTACAGTCAAGGACTTTTATGTTCATTCAGAAGTACTCAAGAAAAAACTTGCAGAGAGGGGATATCCTAAAAAATTAATTAAACATTCTTTTAAGCTGAGCCAGGTATTATGATCGGGACTATATGCTTGACATGAATAAAAACAGGACTAAAAATAAAAACACTGAGAGGATAGTGTTTGTAAGCCAATTCTCCCACATGAGTAACCAGATCAAAAATATTGTGAATAGAAACTTGAGAATCATCAATGACTGACAAGAACAACAATTAGAAAAACCTTAGTTTGCGTTTAGGCGCAATAAAAATATACGCAATTCATTGGTAAGTACATACAGAATCACGGAGGAGAATACACAGACTACATTTGACAACAAAAGAGCTGTAGGAAATTATAAATGTGGGAGTTGTTCCATTTGCGACAACTGTATAGTGACTAAAACACTAGAATTTAATGGAACTACTCTTACTGCTAATACATTGAATAACTGTCGCAGCAAGAATTTAGTCTATCTCCTGATCTGCCCATTGGGCTTAGGCTACGTAGGGGAGACAAGCCGAGAATTGAGACTCAGATTACATGAACACAAATCAGCACTGAGGACCAAAAAAAAAATGCACCACTTACTGATCATTTTTTCAAGTTCAATCATGATTGCAATGATTTTAGCTGATATATTCTTGAGAAAATCAAGATGAACAGGGGGGGGGGGGTGATGTTGAAAAAAAAGAAAAAAGAGAGAACAATGGTATATTTGTAAATTAGGGACTATTAACAAGGGCCTAAATTCCAGAGAGGACTGGATGGCATTTATCATGTTATCCAAATTCACTATAGCTGATTATATTTTGAAGCTTATTTGTATTCTGCTGATTTAGGCTTTATACCGGTGGCAAAATATGGGTCCGATTTAGGGATATATCTTAAGCAAACTTTCAGAGGTTTTCATATGTTTGCCCAATATTTTACAAACTTTCTAGTCAATTTATTTTCTCTCCCAGCGGGGTAGTTTGTATTTTTACATATCGAGTGTTGAGAGGCTTGTACTAGGTGTGAGATCACTATGGGTTAGAGTTTACTGAGTCATAGTACTGACTTGCGGTCCCAGTTGTAATTCTTTGGGGACCTGCTAACTAGCTAGTGGAATAGCGAGGCTGGGGGTAGATGACAGATTTGTAGATCGTTTTGTGCTTTGTACTACATTTTAAAAATAGTTGTTTCAGTCTCAATGATGGATATTGAGAGACTGTTATGAAGTTTATATTGAGTACCGTTTTATTTTTGCGGCGATCGGCTCCCATAGATTTATTGCAAGCCAGAGATATGAGAATCACGATTTTGTACACTCCAAGATGGCGGGAGGGTTTTTGATTTAGTTTAACCCCTTTTTGCCTCTGGGTCATGCACGACATCAGTGCGACGTAGAGCACTCTTGCTTGGTTTTTCAATGCTGAGAGTTATATTGATTTCCGCCTACGCGGGATAGGTGAGTTCGCATTGAATACCACCCTCCTTTCCTCTTTTGATTAGGATAATTAGGTTTTGGCAGTTATAAAAAGGGAGTTTTTTTTTGCAGGAGCTGCTTCGTGGATTTTTGTGAACACCGCACGGAGCGCATTCATAAACCGTACTACTGGAGAGAAGGTATGTATCTCTGCGCGCTAGTTGGGTTGAGGGGAATGATCAGTCTACATGGCAGAGCAAGTTTTAGTTATGGTACTTTAGAATAGCTTAAAAGGAAGACCTGATGGTGGGTGGGAGCAATATCTTCTATTCTTAAGTACTGATTTTTTAACCTTTAATATTTTTGCCCTCAATTCCCCTTTTATTGAAACAAACGTGGACAGAACCTGGGAGGTAGTAGAGGTTAGGGATGCAGTCACCAGGTCTAGTTCATTCCTATTCTTTTTCTTTTGAATAGTGAATTAGGATTTAAGAGTTTTAATGTATAATGCAAACAATTACTTCTTGATAGCATAAATGAAATCTATAAATCTATGATGCAATTATCCTACAATAGTGCTCTTTACATTCTTTAGGCCTAATTGATGAAGGGCACCGTCGAAGTATGAGAAGGACTGGGTTACGTACTTAGAGGAAGATATTAAATGAAACTCTTTTAAATAGTATGCGCCAGAAGACCTACGATAGCAGGTAGGTGAGCCTCTTTCTGCCTCTCTAGATTTTAGGCAGATATTGGATTTCACATTACTTAGAGACTTATTGTATTCCGCAGATTTTATATGTAAAGTTCAGGCGTAGGAGGGTGGCAGCCTTCATAGCGCCCTTTGAACATAAGCTACTAGAAAGGCATCTACAGAAAACTTTGCCATTTGGCATAACCTCAAAGGTGAGAGGTGTGTATTCAAATAAGTTCTCCTTAGATGGAACTAAGCCATAATAGAATATTGGCATTGGCGTAAATAAAGCCTAATGGGGATGTTTTTTGTCTTTAGATAGGTCTGCTATAATTCGGATTGTGACCAGTACAGCTGAAGGGACCATTTAGCCCTTAGTGTATTATCTGCCATAGGTAGCAGCTGAACATCATAGCACAGATTATAACGTTTTCCACCAGCTTTTGGAGTCTACCTAGTATTGTGGCTCTCTTATAATAGAGGAGAGAGTCCTCAATGGACAATCAGGTCCGTGTTTTAATGACATGTTTTGGAATATGAGTGTGTAGTATGTGTATGATTGGTGGAGAGTGGTGTTATGAATCGGGGGAGTCCAAGTATGTATGCTCAATTAGCGGGATAACACAATTAAATAGTTATGGTATTCTATTTTTATCATATTTTGGTTTTTTAATACAAAGGTGATTTAATGTGGCTTTGAAAAATACACATATATAAATATGATGTTACAGCATTAGGCGCAAATTAGTTGGAATTGCTGTTTTCTGTTTATATGTTATTTGTTGTGAACACAGTATGTGAGAAATGTATACTTATACATGTGTTTCACAATACAGGTATACAACCTAATACTGGCACCATACAGGTGTTGTGGGAGTCATATTTTGGTCTTGAGAAAGATGGTCTAATTGGAATTTCACCATCGAAACGTGTCAACGCTTGGGTACACAATCCATGTAGTGGCTGGAACTACAGATACTTAATTAGGCACAACTTATTGGGTTCCAGGCCAAACAAGTTTCTAACATGGATGTGTGTTATGACAAATTGTACTGTCTTTTTTTTGTGTACTCTCCATGACAAATTGTGCTGTCTTTTCTTGTGTATTTTTCTTGCTTTTACTATCTGTTATCTTGATGAGTTGTCTATAGATGCATTGTTTTTTTCTTCTTAGTCACGATTAAGTAGAATTGTGTCAAATCTATGTATGAATATGAAATTCACGTAATTTTTATGTGTAATTCTTTTTATCTTGTTTTTAATCAATTGATTTTCATATGTTTTGTATAGGCTTTTAATAATAAAAGATAGATATATTGTCTTTTTCTTGTGTTTTGGCCAAGGGTCTACAACTAGACTCCCCTGTGTATAGCTGATGTGAAAATAAGTGAATGGGTGTTTGTGAGTGGTATATGCAATCAAGCAAACCAAAGGAAGCCTTGTTTTTCAATTTTTGACACTGCTCCAGATTTACGAGGAATTGTAACTCTGAGGCAGTGCCAAAAACGTACACCTCCCCAGGGGAGGCGTAAGGGAGGCGCAATGAGGAGAAATACCTTTATTTCTCCTCATTTTTCCTTTTTCTATGTGTGCTGCAGAATGCAGCACACATAAAAGAGGAAAAAGCCTCTTGTGATTGTTCTTGTACAGGAAGGTTTTCCTTCCTGCACAAAAACAATCATCCCTGCAATGGAGGCACCCTTGCACCATGGTGCAAAGGTGCCTGCATTGGCGCATGGCAGCCCATTGTGCACCAGCACAGGGGAAAAGGACAAGAATGCATTGTATCTGATAGATACAGTGCATTCCTGCCCTTTTCTTTTGTCATAGGGCAGAGCAGCAGGAATGCCTGCTACGCTGCCCTATGGCAAAATCTTGTAAATCTTGTAAATAAGGCCCTTAGTGTGTAAGTAACTTGAACCCACAACACTACAATGCTGCTGAAGAGTTGTATTTCATAAATATGACAGTCATTAAAAGGGAAAGGAGGGGTTTGGGTGCTTTTTGCACAAAATGTAGTTGTATATCTTTTCTTTACACAGTTACCCTTGATATTTCAGTGTGTACTTATGATTCAGATGCACTTTTCATTGAAAAGAAAATTAAAGATTTGCCTATAACTATGACATCATAGACAAATTTGCACAACATTTTGTAAATTTCTATCTTAGTCAGCTAAGATCCAGCATGTCAAATTTTGTGCAGATCCAGGCGGGGGTAACAAATGAAAAGTGATTTCCCATTTTATCTCTCGTCGGACATTTTGCTCACACCAAATTGCTGAACGTTTTTTCACCAAACTTGAGATGAAAGTTTAACTTTACTTAGCAAGCATACTTTTATTGGTTTGGAGTAAATGCATTTAGTAGTTGTTGAGATAATAGTGTTTCTAAAAAAATCCAGGGTGTGCTTTAAAGTGTTCACAATCATATATATGTCAGCTATTTTAACTCAAGAGTGGTGACTCGTGAATGCTGTTAATCACATTTTAATTTTTTTTTAAAATATGTGATTGGCTGGCTAAGGGCACTGAGTATTTCTGACCATTTTGAAACCCTCGAATCTGCCTTGACTCGAGTCTCCTGCTGCGGAAACACTTTTTGTACATCCCCAGGGGTGTGGGACACCTTTAGCGGTGCTTGACCCGAGGAGACTGCTGAGGGGTTTTCAAAAGCATGGAAACCCCCAGGAAAAAACACCAATATTAGTGTGTGATTCATGAGTCCCAAAAGATTGAGAATCAGTCCATATTAGGTGCAAAAATCGACCACCATTTTGTGTTTGACTCAAATCATCACTGACCCAAGAGTTTCAGGATGATCAAAAAATTAATCAAAGGCAAACACTCAACCAAGCTCTTGCACAGAACCCCTCCTGTTGCATTCCCAAGGGCTATGCTATGCACTGTTAGTACAGGCAGGGAGATTTAGCACATGCCTCACCGCAGGCAAGGCCCTGCACAAACCCCCCACAGCACATGGCAGGGGTTTGGGCAAAAGGACTGTGCCAAGCCACCACAGGTGTTGGCTGGTGACAGAGGGCTGGGTGTGTGTGTGGTTACAACTGGGCAGTTATAGTTAGGTCACAGTTTCCATGGGAAATGTGTTTTTTGTGTTGCTAATAACTTTGGCATCGTTTGACAAATCTCCATGAAACTTTCCAAAAAAGTGTTCTTTCTTGGCTAGATAGTGCACCCAATGTTTTGAGGTGATCCGTCAAGCAGAGACCAGGAAAAAAGGGAATCCTAAAATGCAAATTCCCTATGCATTTTCAATAGACTTCTTTAGACAGCACTAGTGCAAAAACTGCTGAACTGAATTACACCAAATTTGTCAAGAAGCTAGATCTTGGTCCATAGATTGTACTTTTTGTGATTTGGTGTAACTCTGTTTAGCAGTTTTTGAGAAATAAAGATTAAAAAATAATTGTAAAACTGGACAGTTGGGCCCACAAGAGGCTTGCGAAAGTCTCACAGGAGTGCCAATTTAAAAAAAGTGTTCTAACTGCCCCAGGGAGCTTTTTTCCCTTGGCCGTCTCACTCCTGCAGGAGTCAGACTCCTGCGGGAGCAAGCACTCTGATTGGCTGCCAGCATCATGAGAAAAGGGGAGACATCCATTACCACGCGGGCATTGCATCGCAATGACTTTACATCGCGGGTATTACAACGCAAGTCGTTTCAACGACTTGCGCTGGATGGCGCTCTAACCTAAGGAATAGTATGATTTACTATTCCAACACCTTCCCTACTGTACGTAGACTGGTGTTGGAATATTAAATCATACTATTCCTAAGTCCAGCGCCCTTGTAAAAACTGCGATGTAACGTACCACGCTCATTTTGATCGCTTTCTAACGTCACATATTCTGAGAAAAATGTTGCTGGCAGCCATTACAGGACTCGGGAACTTAGTCCCCTGTGCCAAAGTAGCAAAAAAAATGATATAAGGGGGCCAGATAGGAATACCCTGTCCACCTAGGCTCCATGGAGGGGACCCCGATGGACCATCTAAGTGGGCAAAATTGAAAAAAAAGGGCAACTTTTGACTCAATCCCGAGGGGACTCCCGTGGGATTGTGAATAAAAAAATGTCGATTCAGTGCGGCATTCTTTATTTAAGGTGGTTGAGTAGCTGGCCTCCCTCCCCAAGCCATATTCGGTCTTGGGGATTCCATCATCCAGGGCCCACTGTATACAATAATGGCCCCTCTTTCTGGGCCATTTTTGAGCCAGGGTCCCAATCTTCTGGGACCCAATTTAAATATTATGGCGTGGGGGGGGGGGGTGCTGTTCCCCTCCCCGAACCATATTCATCCCCAGGGACCCCATCTCTGGGACCCAAAGTATTTCTTAAGGGGAGGGGAGCCAACCCACCCTGAGCCTTTAAAAGACTCTGGGAACCACATCCCCCAGGGTGAGACTTTAAAAAAAAAAGGGAGGGGACGCATGGCCCACCTTCCCTGAGCCTTTATTGGCCCAGAGGACTCCATCCCCTGGGGCTGCTAACTTGCTGTATTCTGGGGAGCCCGTTCCCCGGGACACAGTGGTTTCCCTGCCCAATCCGGTTCATGTGTTTGCTCCTGTCTGGCAGGAGCATTTTTATATCTTCCGCCACTCTTTAAAAGTGCTCCTGCTGGTTGGGAGCAGACTTCTGCTCTGTTTTCCTGTTCGCACTAATGATTAAATAATCTTCACACTTATTGTGCTAAAAACAAAATGGTGGTGAATCTCACAAAATCTCAGATTGTGGTATTCGGACGGAAGGTCAGGAAGAAAGGTAACTGGTTCCTGGGTGGCCTGCTGGTCTCGGGAAGCTCTTGCTATGAATATCTTGGTGTCTGGCTGAAGGATCACCTGTCTTATCTTTTGCATCTAAACTCATTAAAGCCAAAGTCTGCTTCCTTGATTGCAGCTTTTAAATCCTTACACCGCAAATTCCAAAGCCAACTTTGGCATCTCTTCTTTCAGTGATAAATACCAAACTTATTCCAAAAATGTGTTTAGGCACAGTGGTTTTCCCGAGGAAGTTTGGGGCCTGTCTAAATTCTGCACAAAGTAAGACGTTTCACATTCTTTTTTGACTACCGCAAAATACTTCCCTGGTTCAGTTGTGGCTGGAATTTGGTTTGCTAAACTAAATGTTAGTTCAACACAGCTCATTACTTAAGTACATGTCACTATTAAGGCCATCCGATCAGGCAACACTGCGTTCCCAGATATGGAAAGAAATTCAAGTTGCCATACCAACAAAAAAAACAGCTGGACGTGAGCTTTTGATCTGGGCTTGAATGACCTTGAGGCAAATGAACTATGGGAATCTACCCACCCGCATGATCTCTTTAAAAAATCTCTAAACAAACAAATAAAGAAGATCTCATGGAATGGGGCTAAGAAGACTTCAGTAAAAGAAGCCATGCGTGGACAGTCATTGACTGTTACAAACAAACTTGCCCTCAATCATACTTAACTGCTTTAATGAGATTCTTTTTATAAATCAAGTTGCTTCACTTGCATTTCAGCCTGTGTCAAACAAGTGATTGCCTGCCAAAATGGCCATGGAAACCTCTGTGTTCTAAATGCAGGCTTTGTCATCAACATACAGAAAGTTTGGCTCCCATCGTATCAATTTGCCCCAAGCTCTTGACTGAACATAAGGCTTAGTTGCACAACTTTTTTAATCATAACGGCATCAGAACATTCACACCTTACTCTTTTGTCTAAAGGGTGAATGCCCCTGAGTGGTTGCGGCTTTCATAAAATGTATTGCAAAAGCAGACAGGCTGCTGTCAGACAAAAGTTTAGATGCGGCAGTGTGAAGGAAGGAAGAGCAACAGCTCTAGACTGACACCGTTCAATGTTTTCAATGCCACCATTGCATTTTAAAGCGGCTTTGCACAGTTAACCATGCACTTTACACTGGGTATTATGGAAGGACATGATGTGGAACAATAAGGAACAAGAGAATATGAGGAGACACTATGAGAAAAATGTTTTGACGCAGCTTAGTATCACCTTTTGCACTTTATAGCAAACTTTGCGCTAATTGGAAAAAGGGTACAGGTCATTGTCAGATAAAATCCCAATTGCAGCTGTTGCAGTATGAGGGAGGTTGAGTAAATGTTTTTTTAGCCTGATATCTTTTAATCCCATTTTTTGCCCATTTTAGCAAATTTTACCTCGTCACACCTGCCCTTTATCTTTGGTTTTATGGAAGAGGCAATGTAAGATGATGGGGAACAATGTGGAACAAGAGAATATGGGGCAATACTGCAGGCCACAAATGAGTTTACTTTTTCTTTGGTTCTCTTTTATGCTACCCATGGAATTTTAGCATACCTCGCACTCTCACATTTGCACCATATATCTGGTTTAATGAAAGAGGTAGTGTAAGATTAGGTAGGAAGCAATGTGAAACAAGAGACTATGGGATGATACTGCTCCACTGAAAGAGGTTACTGTTTTATGTTTCCGTGAATGTTTTTAATCTATTGTTTTGTGATGTGCTCATTTATGGTTTAAATTAACTGAAATAAATTTGTCAATGGCAGGGAAAAAGAATAACAGATTGCTCTTGCTGGAGGGAGCAGCATAAATAGCTGCTCCCTCTGGATGGGAGCATTTCTGACTCCCGCAGAATGCTGGAGCCGGCTGGGCTGCGGGGCCTCGTCTGAATGGTGGGTGCCCCGGGTGGGAACCCAACAATTTAAAATGGAGACCCCAGGGGATGGGGTCCCTGGGCTCTTATAGGCTGTTAGACCTGGCCTCCTTGGTATGGTTTCCCCTGTCTTTTTGCCTCTACCTGCTGGGTTTTTGACTGTATGATGGACTTCGTTTTTCTGGTTTTTGAAGTGTGGGCAATTACCACTGCTGTTCAGTGCTAATGTGCAATTACTCCCTGTGTAACTTGTGATTATGATTTGTTATCCATGATTGGCATATTTTATTTACTGGTAAGCCCCTAGAAAAGTGCACTGTGTGTGCCCAGGGCCTGTAAATCAAATGCTGCTAGTGTGCCTGCAGCACTGATTGTGCCACCCACATGAGTAGCCAGCCCTGCAAACATGTCTCAGGCCTGCCCCGGCAGTGTCTGCATGGGCAGTTTTTAACTGCCATGTCGACCTGGCTAGTGCACCTATTTTCCAGGCCCAAACCTTCCCTTTTATTACATGCAAGGCATACCTGAGGTAACACCATGGGCAGGGTGCAGTGTATGTGAAAGATAGGACATGTACTGGTGTGCTTTACATGTCCTGAAATACTGATACATTCGTTTTTCACTATTGCAAGGACTATCTCTCCCATAGGTTAGCATTGGAGCTGCCTTGTAACATTTTACAAGGGTAACTTTCAATTGGGAACAGCTAGCGATTTGAAGTTTGTGTTCTCTGGACTCAGAATTTAATAACACCCATTTTAGTAAAGGTGGTTTTTAAATTGTGTGTTTGAAAACGCCACTTTTAGAAAGTGGATATTTTCAGTTTAACCATCCTGTGCGCTTCTGCCTGCTTGTGGAATCCACCTCTGGTTTAGACTGACAGATGGGCTGTTTGAGCATTCTCTCTAGATAGTCACACAATGGGAGCTGAGGTGTACCCTGCATATCCTGATCGTCCATCACCTGGCTGATGGGCCTTCCTGAGCTAGAGTGGTGGGAGGAGTTGTCATTGACACCTGAATAGGGCTGTGCCTGTCCTCACAATGCTGTCTGCATCTCCCTGTAGTGCTTCTAGAGCCAGGACAGGGCAAGGCAGGATCTGTGCACTACAAAGACTATCCTTTGAAGTATGACTACTTCAAAGGCGAAATGGGGTATATGTTTTGGACCTATAACCCCACATTTTTAGAACACTTCTAGACTGAGGACTCTGCCAAGAAGAAGAGCTGAGGAGCTGTCAGGAGGAGTACTGACCCTTTGCTGTGTTGATTTGCTGTGTTGGCCTGCAGTTACTGCTTCTGTCTGTGAGCATTGAAAGAACTGGACTTGCTTTCTGGAATCCTACTTTCCAAATTCTCCAAGGGCTTCTGTGTGCTTCCCCCCTGTTGGAAGTCTCAGGGACATCAAAGACTTCATCTGCAGCTCCCCTGAACTCCTCTGCTTGGAGTTCTGACCTGCCAAGTAGTGCAAACTCCAGTTTTGGGCCCTTGGAGGTGGTTTTGCCGCTTCAAGAGCTGAAAATTCATGCATTGCCCTTCAGAGCTGTTATTTCTGCCGCAAGTTTGCCGGGCGGTTGAAAACCCAAAGCATTGCTGCGGAGTGGCCAAAAAATTAACACAGCGTCTGTTCACAGCTGGAACAACCACCACAGCTCAAGTCCAGAGCACCGTGTCTCCATCCGAGACCCCCACTCTGACTTCAAAGCAGTATCTGCTGTGTGGCTGAAGGAATCGGCACATCACCTGCCCATGGCTGGAAGAATCGACACAGCGCCTGTTTCGCCGCTGCATCGACCCAGAACACCTGCATTTTCCATGCATCGCACCTGTGAGCCAAGTTTCCATCACCCTGCGGTAAGGAGCCACTTTCGGAATTTGACGCATCACTTCTCCTCGCAGCAGAACTGATCCCTCCATTCCCCTGGGACTCAAGAATCTACACATCGCTGTATTTTCTGACGCTTCTCTCCTTTGCAGTTGTTTTCATCTTGCATTTTGACGCATTAAAGATACTTTGTGCTAAAATCAATGCATCCATGGAGTTCTATGGACTTCATTGCTTATACCTTTAAAAAGTCATATTTTGGCTCATGTATGTTGGATTTTTGTCAGTTTGGTCTTGTTTGGTTTAAATAAAGATTGATTATTTATCTAAACTGCTGCCATGTGGCCCCCTTCCCTGAAAAAAAAACAGATGGCCCAAGGGGGTGGGCTTCCAGGGGCCGGAGAAGGCTAGGGGAAGGGGACATTGTGGCCCCTCTTCCATTTAAAAAAATACACAGTCCCAGTGGATCGGGCCCCCAGAGCCTAATTAGGCTCAGGGAGGGGAGTCCACTTGGTCCCTCCTCCCCTTTAAAATAAATCCAGCATGGGGATATGGGGTCCCCAGGGCCTAATGAGGCCTGGGGAGGGGTCCATGCAGCTCCAATCACATTTTATGTTCATTTTGGCCCTGGGGGTTTGGGTCCCGGGGCCTAATACGACTCAGGAAGGGGAGCCACATGCCCCTTCTCATTTTGGTTAAATTTGGTCCAGGGGATAGGGTCCCTGGGGCCCAAGAAGACTCAGGGAGGCGGCTGCACACCCCCTCCTCTTTTTAATCGTCTTCCAACCTGGGGGATGAGGTCCCATGAGCCTGAAAAGGCTTGGGGAGTAGGGCTGTGGAGCCCCCCTCCCCTTTTAAACAAAACATGGGCCCCCCAGGGCCTATGAAGGCTGATGGAGGGAGGCCACACAGCCCACAGCCCACTTCCCCTTTTCTATTGGTTTTGAACCAGGTGATAGAATCCCTGTGCCTAATAAGGTTCGGGGAGGTGGGCGTGCAGTCCCCCTTTCCTTTTTTTATTATATTTGATCCCAGGGATGAGGTCCCCAAGGCCTAATAAGGCTAACACCCTCCTCTGTACGGCCAAAGGCCGTGTGCAATGTGGCGATGGCTGCCTATGGGGGTTTGGTGCAGGCCGTGCAGACAAAGCCCTGCTGTGCATGACCAAAAGCCTGCATGCCGGGGAGTTGGCTATACATATGGTAATAAAATAATATTTTGCAATAAAAATCCCTAGGAAATTCACTGAAAGACTCGGAAGGTTACAGTAACTGCCACCTCCCCGGGGCTTTTCTTGAAAGGATGCGGGAGTGCCGCATGGACCTCCCTCGCAGCCCTGAAGGCTGCGACCTCCCCGTGCTTTGATTTTGAAAAAAATCGCGGGGCCACACGGACCTTCCCGCAGCTCAGGGACCTCCACCTCCACGGGGCTTTTGCAAATTTGAATGGGGGGGCGTGCGGGGACCACCGCCTCCCTGGGGCAAATGACGAAAATGGAGGGGGGCCATGTGGCCCCTCTCCTGGAGCCAATAATGGCCCTGGGGACCACCACCCCCCAGGGCCCGCTCCTGCAGTGTCCCAGGGTTCCCACCCCTGGGACATTGCAGTTTGCTATTTGCTATGGCTTGGTGGGAGCTTCACTGCTCCCACCAAGTCATAGCAAACACTGCTCCGCTCTCAGCAAGTGAGCGCATTAAAAATGTTCTCACTTGCCGAAAGCAGAGCAGAATTGACTTTGGACAGAGGGAGCTGCATGTTCAGCAGCTCCCTTGCTCCAAAAGCAATGCAGGCTCACGCAGGATGAATAGCTTCAATTAATCAGTTGCAGATGAATGTGGACTTACCAGTATGAGGGCTACCCCTGTGCCCCTTATCCCCCACTAATGATCATTTAATCTCTGTAGCTAAAGCTGTCTGAACCCAGGTTGTCACAGGAGAGATAGTAGTAGAAATATGTTGGCTGTTGTATAAGACAATTGATGTATGCTTCAGCTTCTATAAATCTCCAATTCCTTGCTTAATACATTCAAAGGTAAACATTACAGTTATTCAGTACTACAATAGAATTGTCAACAAAACTAGGGTGAATTACAGCTCTATGTGGACAGGGCCATTGCTTACCTAAGGCAAGGCAAAACAGAAGCCTTAAAAGTAAGGGGCTTATTTACAAGCCCCTTGCACCGCCGGTACATCACCTTTTGTGATGGACCAGCGGAACATTTTGCTGCCCCATATTTACAAGGACACGTAAAGCCACCCTGCATGGCTATTCGTGACCTTGTAAATATGTCCCCTTTAGACGCAGCACTTTGAGTGAAACGGACGTGCCGTGGGTGTTGCTGTGGGTGTTCCTACGTAACTCTCATGTCTTCTGCTGCATTCCCAGATTTACAACCTTTCGTGAACCTGGGAATGCGTCAGAATGCTATGCCTCCCCAGGGGAGGTGTAGGGAGGTGCAACGAGGAGAAATGTTTTCATTTTTCCTCATTTTTTCCTCTTTCTATGCGTGCTGCATTGCACGCACAGAAAGAGGAAATCACCTCTCGTGATTGTTTTTGTGCCGGAAGGTGTCCCTTCCTGCACAAAAACAATCTCCCCTGAAATGCAGACACACTTGCACCATGGTGCACGGATGCCTGCGATGGGGCATGGCAGCCAATTGTGCGCCAGCACAGGGTAAAGCACAGGGATGCAACATATGTTTGTAAATATGTCACATCCCTGTGCTTTGAAAGTGACTCAGTGCGGCACAGCCAAATGCCTTACAGTGCCGCAATGAGTCACTTTCTTGTAGATAAGGCCCATAATGTTGTGAGATTTAAAAAAAAAAAAATTCTAGAGTCAAAATAATATTTTTCTGGAACACTGAACCCACTCGCACCTATTGAGACTTCCTATTTACTAGTTAACCGTAGTTCTTTGTTTTATTCCTATAAATAAGATAAATAAATAAGATAAAGATAGAAACGGCCTGTAGCTGTTTCTATAAAGAGATAATTCTTCGCTTGACTGAGCCTACAACTGGCACATAAACAGGCAGACCGACAGAACATCTTGGCAGAGCGCTGGTGGCTAAGGACGCAGCAGCGGAGAGCATGCGGAAGCCTCATGTACAAGAAACATGTAGTAATAATCTAGTTTGTAAGACGAAACCTGGGAAACAGATACATATCTTTTAAATGTAACTAAGCAACACACTCGTGCATTACCACTGATCCAGTAATTAGCGGTTATTAGCCAGACAGGTGTGAGCATAGTCACCTACTACCTGACAAGGGAAGGAGACATTTTCTGGAGAGCACGTTTAGGGTAATTTGCATTCGACTCTAATTTCAATTCTTGACGAAATTAGTTGTCTTAAGAACTGTGATTATTCTTCCGTTTAGCTCTGTAGGTGCTGCTAAAGCTGCTGCTGAGGAGATAAAGAGCAAGCCGGCTTAGGGGGTGCATTGTTTCAAAGGCTGCTGACTCTTTCCATCAGCGCCTCTGACTTAGGAAATGAAACTTGCACTGCGTCTTTTCGGATAAGTGATCATGTACATTCTTCGTGCATGCTAATTAACCCTGCCTGTCGACTAATGCCCACCAACACTCGTGGATGTGCAATACAAAGTTTTACATGAAATGGAGCAGGTATCCGCATCTAACTCATTGAGGCAAAGCCTTATTTTGCCATAACATATACAGCTCGCAGTCGAGCGCTGTTGAGAATCTAAATGAGTTTCTTGATGAAGGAAGACGCCTTCTTAACCAAATAGAAGCAGCACTGAACCGTCGATACATTCAAGGCAAGCTGGCTCTTCTGAGAAGGCCTAAAATAGCAAATTAAAAAGAAAAGTTAAAATCCAGGGCGGGTGTGTGGTGGAGCCGTTTATTCTCCTCTAGAAAACACAGCTCATGGTAGCCAGAAACTTGCTCAGGCGTGCAGTAAACAGCTACTTACACCTTCATTTCTCCCTGTTGAGAGCAGATGAAAAGCGCCCTCACCTTTTAAACGGTAGTTGCAGTCCAGTAAGCGCCACCAATTCGCCTCAGGTGACAGCAAAAAGGGATATTTAACGGGAGTGACACAGTTATACAGTGGTCGATGCTTTTGGCCCCCCCGTCAGTTAAGTGCCTCAGTATTGAGATCAATAATATCGACCGGCAGATGTATCCTAATCACAGCACCCTGAATCTTATTTTTAAGGGGGACTAGGGAAGGCAAGGATAGCTGGCATGCATGGCTGTGCTGCACTGATGGAGGACTACAATAAGGTTGACTACAATAAGGTTCCCGACATCCTAGCCTATTGCACTACTCCCCGATGACAGTGGAAGGTCTGGGCACAATATTCCTGATGAGTGTTTGGTGGTCTAATTTGTATAACTCCTCTAATGAGCGAACTCTTTCATTGAATTCCATGAGTTTTGCAATGGTGTTCTCCTTGTCCATGGCCTGCAGTACCCATGTGGCATCATCCTACAGTCCTGCCCTATACAACAGTTCCCAATAGGAATGAATTGGGCCATGCACTGTTGACACAGGATATACATCAAATGATGGGTGGAATGCTGGAATTAATACTAGCCACTAGTAATTACTCAGGCTGCATCCCAATCCATCGTTATTTTGCACATCATGTCACCTCCGTTTGGACCAAGCTATATGCAAGTCAGCCTTGACCTTGCTCCAATGGGAACAGTCCAGCCTGAACTGCTAAGCCAGGTCCTCCCTGAACCAGAACACAAGCAAGCCAGGACCAGTTTTGCCCTTGTTATGGGCTCATCAGCCAGGTATAGCTTGGTTCCAGTGACATAGTGTGCACGGGACCCACATCAGGGAATACTCATTTCACTTAGGGCGATATACTAATGTATGCAAAAAGGTGATGGATGGAATGCTTGAATTAATCTCAGTCACTGGTAATTACTGGGGGCCACATCCCAATCCATCATTATTTAGCACACCATGTTAGAAATTGGGTTTCTGGTTGGCTAGGGTAAGTACCTAAGCCAGGCAGAACCCACCACTCTAGTCAGAGTAAGGTAGTTACACACAGAAGATAACCCCTGTTCATCCCCTTGGTAGCTTGACAAAGCAGTTAGGCTTATCCCAGAGGCAATGTGTATAGAGTTTGCGCAACACACACATCAGTGACACACTAAGCGCACCACAAAAAGACTCCACACAAGGTTATATAAAATATTATTTGCAAGGTGACTAAAAGTGACATTCTGGTGGCGATATCCCCTTGTAAATATGCCCTACAGTCTTTAATCAAGGAATTCTTAACTAATTGAGAACAACATTTACACAAAAGGACTGACTTCAATGTATTTATAATTATTTGGAGGCACCCATATCAACAATTCTAAAGTCTCCCAATCGTCCATAAATTCTATGGATTATCTAATTTATTTTCTTCATTAAGTCCATTATATATACAGCTGACAATCCATTCTGGACTACATTATAAGTGCTTGCAGAACAACAACCTATTTCATTCCATAGAGCTAGGACATTTTTCACTCCACAAGAGAAGACCACTTTTGCAAGGCTAAAGATGTGCATCTTGGTAATGTACAATGAGTTGTCAGATATTGGTATCGATAAGATAACAATGAAGATTTCTTTTAATGGTATCCCATGATACAGTTCTTAGTTAATGAGTGGACCAGAGGAGTTACCCTCACAATAAATAAAAAAGGATAGTATAATGAGATACTGTATTCTATGTCCACTACATATCTATATGAGAGTAGTCATTCCGAATTTTTGTTCACTCTATATCTTTGTAACTCACTACTTTTAAAAATCATCTCTCTAGCATTAAAATTCAGTCTGAATTTTTGTTCACTCTATATCCTTGTAATTCACGACTTTAAAAAAAATCTTCTCCCTAGCAGTAAAATTCAGTATTTAATTTTCACTATTTTGAGAGTGATTAGGAGGATGTCATATTTCAGAGAACAAGATAAATATTTTTTGAGAAGGAACATAGATTCACTAAAGAGGCCTACAACCTTAGCAAATTAAACTACCAAAATACAGCTTTGCAATTTAATGTAAACATTCCAGTAATATGTTTACAGAGAGTTGGTAAAGAATTACACACCAGCATTCTTTAATATGATTAATACATCCAGCTACCTTTAAAATGTTTTTGGTGACGTACTTTTTAAAACCTTTGCACATACCTATCCACATGAGGTGTGGAGCCATTTTACCTTCAAGGGTGTTTTCTTACGGTGATCGTAATTCTACATTTGTGGAAGGTCCGGGAATCCTTCGGATTCTCTGATGGAGATGAGTCGTCTTGGAGGTTGGACTTTGCCATATCAATTCTGTGGTGGAGGTAGATCTACTGGAGTGTTTCCCAAGGGTAGATAATCCCCCAGAGTATTTAGCACTTTCGACCCATATCTGAGAATTTACCATAACCACTCAACCCTCAATCATGAGTAACACTTACTAGAGCAAATGGACACAGTTGGACCTATTCCATGCATATTTCAATCAAAAGAGTGAATCATGCTCAATCTTTGAAATAAACTTCAACAAAGATCTAAGGAGAAAAACTGGGAAGAGTTTATTAATGTCGATCAGAGGGCAGCAGCACGACAGAAGCAATGCCACATCAAGTGTCTGATTTAGAGTCGAGTTGGAATGCAAAATCCTGTCCATTGTGGAGGACGTGATGAATCCTCTTTTGGAGGATTGTCCCCCTGGAGGGAGCAGACTGGTCGCCACCATTGGGATATTATGGCAGAGGTAAGACTTACTCTATAAATTGGAGTAGTTCTGTTATCATTCAACAATATTAATTCAGTCCCGAGCTAATAAGACTAAAAGAAATGCTGAAAATTCTACATTAAGAGAGTAGCTTCTCAGGAGCACCTGGTGGGTAATTTGGACAATATTGAAAATAAAACTATTGTATGTGGTGTTGTAGATTCTAGTATCATAACTTTGAGTCATCTACATTTTAATTTGTATCTGTGCGTGTGATTAATATTTAGTCCAAAAAATACTTTGCTTGCTTGTAAAGATGCATGAGGCCACAACTGCAGTTTAAACTTGAAAATGAGAATATATTTAACTTCCAAGTCCCTCGGGCAAAAAGTCTAAATAGATGTTGAAGTTCCTTGATACGTTCATAGAAATACAAATGTATTTTATGCATAAGGTTATATCTCAAGACAATATAACGGTGAAGAAGTTAATAATGTAATAGCACAGTTTCCATTGCTTTCCAAAGAAGGATGCAACACAATGCACCGTGGCTGAAAAAATATCAGCCTCTATTTAGATATTAACTTTTGCAGAAGAGTGATTCAATTAAAACTGAAAACATATTCATAAGATGTTTGTTATAATGACATACTGTGAGCCTATTTTCTATAAAATGAAACTAGGATGAATTTATCAGTGAAAAGTTGAGAAACACTGTAAAGTAAGGTCTAATTTGTTCGGAATAAAATTTGGATAAGTCATGTGTTTATTTGTTTACTTATTTATCCAATGGAAAACACTTTATTCAGAAATTCTTCACATAAGAGAAAACTATGGCACATAACATCATAGCACGGGGGTCGAGATAAATGAATAACGTAAGTCAGAGTTCTACAAAAAAACTACTTTGTGTAACAGAGTGGACACTCTGTAGATTAGTTTTTTTATACTAATACACATTAACAATTTGAAAAAAGAGCGGTATGAATGATTTTTCTTTCCTGGATACAAGAGATGTATTTTCCGGACATTTTTTCATTCACTGACTGAGGCGCAAGCTCAAATATCAGGAGGCAGGGAGTTCCAGTGATGGGGCCCTAGGACGTGTAGAGAGTGAGACCTAAATCATGAACAAGGGGGGTTACGGGTCTCAATAAGGTACAGACAGGCAGAGCAAAGATTTCTGGTGGAAATATACTGAGTCAGAATTCAATCAGGTAGCCAAGGGACGTCTTGGGACTGCATTGAAGGCACATATTATTTGTATCTAACGTGCCCGGTTTTTGACTGTTAGCTATGCTTAATCATTTTGGAAGGATGTGAGGGGCATGTGTTTGCAAAGATCTAAGAAGGCCTGAGTGGAAAGGTTATAGCTTTGTCCAAGGGGGAGTGACACAAGAATGACTTTGCAATAATCATGACTCCTCAAATAGTTGTAGATCGTACCACTTATATTTGGCGAGAATACCAGATCGCATATTACCATCCTTTTATGAAACTTGAGATCTGTGCTGGCTTAGGTTTATGCTTGGGGCGTTCCATATTATCACGTTGGGCAAACATTGGAGTCCGTACATTAGGCAACTTTTTTTTTAATAATGGCTTTGTTACCAGGCAAAAACTTACCCATGGGCAAAGATCATTGAGTCCTACTCTTTTTTTTTTTTTTTAGCTATTGCCAAATTAAACACATTTGTTAATCGAGGTTGGTCGAACTGAATGCTGCGTCACAGAAAATAGGGCAAGCTTTTTTTATTGCACGGCTTAGAGGAATTGGTAATTGGTACAGGTTGCTGCATCAAAGCTTAGGACTCGAAGCAATATCTAAGCATACTAATAACATAGGGAAGATTGCAGGCTGTAGCATTACAAGACCAGTTTGGGATTACTATAATTGTCTTAGTAACAAAGCTATTCGAGCTGCCATTTTCGAGCTTATGAGCTTTTTTGTAAATGGATGCTTTACTATACCCCTGCAAAACTTAATAAGATGTATCATACTGCCGAATCCGTCTGTTTTAGGTGTAGATCTCAGTCTGATGATTGGCTCGATATGGTATTTATCTGCCCTAAATTGAAGGAGTTTTGGACAGGGATTTTTGCTGAAATAACTAATTGGGTAGGTAGAGCGTTATCACCATATCCAATGGGAGCTGCCATTAATCAGTGGCGCAATAAGATGGGCAAAGTGTATCGGCATGAGCTTCTCTATGCAAAGAGAATAGGGGCTTTCAAGCGTTTTAACAATTTGGTTAAGTCGTCAGACGGTAACGGGCCTGCAGTAAGCAGTTAGTAATTAAGTTTTGCTGGAGATAATACAAGCTAAGATTTTAGATTGCTAAAGTATTATCGGGTGAATTGGGTTTATTGGGACATTTTATGAATACTATTTTATGATTACTTGTCATCGCCAATGTTTTAGAATGAAGTTTAGTAGTATATTACCAATTATTTAGAAGAAGCATCAACATGAACTATTATAAGAAGTCGATTAATTTAAGATATTTAGGCTTAAATTGCATGAGGTAGAAATCTGAATTATGTATCTTGATATATTTGTTGAAGATATATCTGGTGATGCTGTTACTAAATTTTTTTTTAAAAAAAGACTGCAATAATCTGAGTTACTACATTCAAGTGAATTGATTAATGCTTTGGTTGTATGGAATGTAACCGATGACTAGATTTTACTTTTGAAAATAACCTAATGGTGAACAGCAGCAGCGTTGGTAATGATAAACTAGTTCATGCACACCAGGGTGCTGAAAAATACTTTTATATTTGTAGCTGGCAAGAGAAAATGAAGGTGTCTGGAGGAAAGAAGATGGAACAACATGGAGAAATAATATCGAGTAAAGCAGAGAAGTAAAGGACCTCGAATTATGATGAGTTAAGTAAAAGATTGTAGGAAGATCCAGTGGTGAATGGTGGCAAGATAAACTTATATGCATGATTGAAGGAGGGGTGAAGGAGGCCTGAAAGTAGAAGAAGGTACGTATGTTGTCAGCACAGAGATGGTAGGAAAAACCAAAAGCTGGTATGAAACCAAACAGGGAAGTGGCTAGAGATAGAAATGGAGTGGCTCTACGATAGAGCCATGGGTGGCTCCAACTGGTCAAGAGGTTGGTGGGGATAGATAATAGTACCATAAACAGAAAAAAGAGTGATCACATAACTATTTTTGAGAAAGTGCAGAGCATGTGTTGACAATGTTGTGGAGAGGTGATCCACAGTATCTAATGGCCCTGCTGGTTCAAAAAAGTATAGGGATAGATGAGATATGGTTTTAGTGATCTGAGGAAATAAAGTTGGTACCATAAGTAAGTGCAGTTTCAATTGAAGTAGTCACGATATACTGAATAAAAGGGGGAAGTAGGTTACTAGCAAAAGATGCATAGTAATGTAGTCTTACCCAAGAAGTATATTTCGCCAATAATACATTTCTCAGTGGCCTGCTAATAGCTCATATTAAAAATAGTCAATCAACAGTAACTATTCTTAGCTTCTATTTCATCCCAAAGCAGATACACTTTAACAAGGGTATGATATTAGAACCCCCGCTGAGTACCGTAAAGGGCTTTTCGTGGTACCTAGCAACTATTAACAATTAATCATCCAGGGCACTGTTGATGCTGACAATTTAAACAGACAAATCCACTACTGAAGGAACAGATGCCTGCGTATCCCAAGGGGTCAGGACATTATTCACTACAATCCATTTTCAGACACAACCGGATGAGGCCTGCTGTGGCACCATTCCATTTAGTTTTGACTACTTCAGATTTAGTTATGGCTAGAACCTCCAGTTCTTTATCTCCACCAATATATTTAAAAGAAAACACAGTCTGTTTGGGGTTTGCTTTACAAAAGAAAGAAGGAACATATCGTTCTTTCGAAAAAGAAATTCTAGGAAATCTATTGAATATTTGTTTACAACCTGTCCTATTTAGGTTTTTTTCACAATATCTGCGAAGAGACCTATAATAAAGTGTCAAGACACAAAACTCTTGGTCAAAGTTTAATCCATCTTGTTTCCTATGAAAGGTTGAATTTAATCCGTCTTAGCTGTTTGTCAAATTTTCAGGCATTTTGTTCATGGAGAAAGATATTAGGTAATGAAGGTTCGAAACGTATTAGCATAATAGAGAATCTGGATGAATGACCTGAAATATAATTAGATGTGTTCCTGTTCTGTAACTGTAACAGCACAGATGTAAGGAAAAACTCATCTGTTTCCGTGATTACATCTGAGCAACAGTGTGAAGACCTGGCAACTTTTTTTGTTGACAAAGTGGACACCATCTATCGGTCCTTCCCGCAAGGGTCTCCCCCTCCTGTTGCTCTTTAGGATCTCCTCCTCTGCATTCTCTGGCAGCTATTCCCAGTATCACACAGGAAGAGTTTTCTCTACTGAGTAGGAAAGTTAAATCTGGCTCTCCGGCCGACCCTTTAAAACCCGTCCAGTTCAGGGACTCACTTTCTTTCTTCCTGGCCCCTTTGTGCCAGGTTGTCAATACGTCTTTTTCAACAGCTGTGGTCCCTGTGCCGTGGAAACAGGCGAGGGTATCTCCTATTCTTAAAAAACCTTCGCTTGACCCGGCAAAGCTGGAAAACTTTCGGCCAATATCCCTCCTTCCCTGGGCAGCTAAGATTGCAGAGGCCCAGGTTAACAACATTTTAATGAGATTCTTGAATACCAATAACATCTTGGATCCCTCTCAAAATGGTTTCCGCTCCGGTCACAGTACAGAGACTGCTCTTCTGGCTGTGACAGAACATCTGTGGACCATTCTCGATTCCGGTCATATGGCGGCACTGATTTTGCTTGACCTGAGTGCCGCATTTGACACGGTTTCGCATGAGATTCTGCTACAGCGTTTGGAGGATGCTGGGGTTGTGGGCCTAGCACTAGAATGGTTCAGATCATTTCTGACAGACAGATCATTCTGAGTGTCGGCCCCCCCGTTTCTTTCCCAGGCTCATCCCATCGGTCAGGGGGTGCCTCAGGGCTCTGCACTGAGCCCCGTACTGTTTAACCTATATGTTCAGCCTCTTGCAACGGTGGCCAGGAATATGGGCCTCACCATGGTCTCGTATGCGGATGATACGCAGCTGGTGGTGGCCCTCTCCGATGGTCCCGCACAGGATGCTTCTAGGTTTAGGAGCGGCTTGGCCGCGGTTGCGGAGTGGATGACCATAAACTGTCTCCAGCTGAACGCTAATAAAACAGAGGTACTGCTGGTGGGGAAGGACAGGAGCCTCTGGAGTGAGCAATGGTGGCCTAACGTTCTTGGTAGTACCCCCACCCCGAAGTTGGTGGTCAAGAACCTGGGGGTATGGATGGATTCTACCCTCAGTTTTCAAGAGCATACCAAAAAAGTTGCTGGTACATGTTTTGGCCTCCTTCGGGGACTTAGGCCTCCGTTGAGGTTCTTTGACCCACCTACGCGCCAGCTGATTGTTCAATCAGCCATTCTATCTAGACTAGACTATGCTAGTTCGCTCCTTTTGGGGGATAATCAGGCTGAGGTAATGCGACTGCAGCGTGTCCAAAACGCTGCCGCCAGAGCCCTGTTGGGGCTCCCACGTAATTGTCCCTCTACTGGTACCATCCGGAGGTTACATTGGCTACCCATGGCCAAGTGGATCCAATTTAAGGCTCTCTGCTTATCTTTTAAGATCTTGAAGCTTGCTTCGCCCAGCCTTTTAGTTAACTTACTAGTCCCGTATGTCCCCACTCACCAGCTGCGCTCCCTGGGGCAGCATTTGGTTATAGTCCCCCGTGTGAAGCGCCTTCGGGCCGGGGGACGATCCTTTCGTTGCTTGGCAGCCAAGCTATGGAATTCTTTGCCTCCCCAGATCCGCAGCATGGATCGCTTCCTGGACTTTGGGAAAGCAATCAAAACTTTCCTTTTTCCCTCTGCCTAGTCTCCTTTTGTCCTTCTGCATATTCCTTGCGCCTACCTGCTCTGTTTCTCGCCCTGTTCCTTCTGACGCTGGCAGTGCCGGGACGCCTCTCTGCTGGGGCAGCTGTGCGCTATATAAACGCAGATAACATAACATAACAGATGTTATTTTAACATGTGCTGAAGGAAACGTGAACGATATTGTTTAGGATTTTCACAACATGTGCTATAATACAGGGTATTTTATGTGTTTTATAGACTCAGTCGTGTAATCTGTCTTTTAAAAGTGTGCTGTGAGAGTCAGACAGTAATGAGGATCAAATTAAGGAGCAGCTGTACTAGTCTGGAAGGACGCTTTCACCCTGGGATGTTTCTTTCAATTTAACTCCAGGTTTACGGGATGCCCATTGTGCTACATTTTGAGAAAGTGCATCTTATTTGTGATACAAATTAATAATGTTTTCCAGCATGTCTAAGTACAGGCTTTAAAATATATCTTGAAAAATCACATGCTATCATTGCACAATGGTCACAGATAGGCCTTTTGCATTTCTACCAATCAAACTGCAGTTGTTCATAACAATTTTTCTATTGATACCACTGGAACTTTAAGAGTTGAAGGTTAAGTCATCTTAAAGAAGACTGAACACAATTGAGCTCAAGTGATGTTTTGGAAATGACTATCTTTTCTGTGGTATCCACCCAGCTTTCTTGCTTTCACTACACTATTTTTTCTGAACACGTTTTTGTTGGCCATTGGGCTTATGCACTTTACTCCCGCTAATCAGTGGTACAGTGCTTGTGCTCTCTCTTTTAAACATGGTAAAATGTGCAGACACCTGACACATTTCATTTACTTATAAGTCCCTAGTATATGGTACTATAAGTACCTAGGGTGTGCACATTGTATGCCTCAAGTGTGCTGGAGCACTCACTGTGTCACCCAGTAATGTAGCACCGAGCAACATGTCTCAGGCCTCCATTGCAGCATGTACTGCAGTTTTAAACACCTTTTCAACCTGGCAATATACATCTTTTCCAGTACTAAACCTTCCTTTTTCTAACTTATTAGTCACCCCTAGGGAACGTCTTAAATGCACACGGCATGGCATCTAAAAGTAGGATATATCTATTTAATGTTTTACATGTCCTGGCAGTGAAAACAATCTCCAAGATCGATTTTCACTGAGGCAAGGCTGGCTCTCCTATAGAAAAGCACTGGTTTACATTATAACTCCTAATAATGCATAACTTCAGTTTGGAACTAGCTAGAAAAAATATTCAAGTACTCATTTTATAGGATTTAAATTACTATTTGGAGAATGCCACTTTCAGAAAGTTGACCTTTACCTGCCTAATCAAAATGTGCCTTTTGTCCAGGGTCACCTCACTATTAACGGCTCTCCTGTGGGGTATTGTATATTCCTCCTTGACAGTGGACATAGGGCCTGAGTGTGGAGAGGTAAAATTTGCCCTGGCAGTATGACTAGGTTGGAGCTGTTACACTTCATAGGTTAGCCTGGGGCTGTACACAAACCCCTCCTTATTTCAAAAGAAGGCTATACTATCAGTGGAAGCAGATGCAGCTCAAACAGGTGCCTGCCTGTCCTTTGTTTCACAAGCCAGGCCGAAGCGAAACCCAGGAGAAAGAGAAGAACTGACCAGAATCCGTTTTAGGCTGGCACTGGGCATAACCCTGACATCCCCAAAACCTGAACTCAGAACACTCTTAGACCAGTGAAGACTCAGAAGAAGGGCGGCCCTGCATACTTGACTTTAGAACCCCAAAAGTGACTCCAAGGGTCGGTTGGCTGTCCTCTTCTGTGGGCTACAGTGATACAGCAAGTTCCTAGGCATTTTCTGCTTCTGTGCTGACCAGGTCTCCTACTGCCGTCCTCTGTGGAATGAGTCCTGACCCCAAAGTGCTGTCCTCAAGGTCCTGGACCATTGGCTGGAGTTAGAGTGCACTTCTCCCTGACTAACTGAAGGTTTCACTGGATCCGATGCTGAGCGATGCTGAGCGATGCTGAGCTCCGTAAAGCTGTGCTGCTCCTAACCTAATGCTTCACCAGATTAGACACTGAGTGATGCAGTGTCCTGCAAAGTCGCGCCAAACATAGCTCCCTATTGAAAGCCTCACAAGATCCAATGCAGCATAAAACAGAGCTTCACCACGCAGCTCCTCACCAAAGGCATCAACAGATCTTGCTCCAAGCGACAGTCTTGCACCTCCTGACTGAAAGCCTTACCGGATCCAAAGCGATGCAGAGTAACACAGAGCCCCCTAGAGCTGCACCGCACCATCATCACATTGAAGTCAGAAGGCAAAACTTCCAGCAGGGTGAACCTGATCCTGTATCTGGCTCACACTCCATTGTGGTCGGCCTAAACTTTAGACTTCACCCCAATGAGGTGCAATCAGATACACTCAGTCAGCACTGTTTTACCTAAAACTTAAAAAACTCATAACACCTATCCTGATTGAATTTGTGCCTCTCAGCTCCTCGGAATCGCCGCTGCACGACGCATGCTCAACGCGGGATCTCGCAACTCTCTGCAACCAAGATGTAAGGTACTCTTGTGCAGCGGGCCTAACTTGGTCCCTGTATCCATCGTGGTGGGTCTGAACTTGTGACTTTGTCCTGGGCCGGCATGACCAGATAATCACAGTTGGTGATTTGTGCTTCTAGGCACTGCTTTTACTTAAAATTTTGAAATGACATATCTCCAATCCTACTGATTGATTTTTTTTGTCATTATGGTGTCATTTAATTTATTAAATTTACTCTATTTTTCTAAATTGGCTTGGGGATTGTTCTTGTCTTGTGTTTTCACTTCATTAATGTTTGAGTACTACATAACTACTTTACACATTGCCTCTAAGAGAAGGCTGACTACTTGTGTGCCAAGTTACCAGAGGGTTAAGCACAGATATATTTAGTGGCTTTTGTGGTCCCCCCAGACATAGATTAGTTATGGTCCCCTTTTCGCTTTTCGACTGTTATGCCGACTATCTGATTTCAGCATGGGTTATCCATATTAAGGGCAGGATGCTTTTATTGGTATTGGACTGCATGTAATGATGTGTGCTACATTTATGTACTGCCATAGGGGTGCACCCGCATTTTCATGAAGTGGGAACAGGAGCTTCTTATTGGTTACAGGCTCTCCTGTTCCATACCCACCGCTAGAATAAGAACGGTGTTTCACTTGGCTACATACAATTCTAAGGTTTAGTAGTAGGTGCATTTACGCAGCGATGCACGGGGGGTTGGTTGGACC
Organism: Calotriton arnoldi; assembly: GCA_963921515.1. Taxonomy (NCBI): domain Eukaryota; kingdom Metazoa; phylum Chordata; class Amphibia; order Caudata; family Salamandridae; genus Calotriton; species Calotriton arnoldi. The sequence continues at coordinate 582,948 of CAWUFW010007869.1, forward strand.
GTACGACCTTGCACACGAAGATTCGTCTATCCTTGTTGCACCCTTCACTTTTAATGTCGAAGGGTGCCTTGATTACAATGATGTGCACTTTATTTAGCACTGCTATGGGGGCTCACAGGTATTTCCATTAGGCAGGAACAGGAGATTTCTGTTGCCTACGTACTCTCCTGTTCCATTTTCTCTGCAAGAATGAGAACGGCTGTTTGTATTTTTATATACTTGGCTGCATTACAGCCCTGAAGCAGTCCATTGTTATGGAAGAAACACGTTGTCTTCGCTTTATACGTGTGACACTTTTTAAGAAAAGAAAATAAAGACAAGATTTGCATAAAGTTCACATACGTTTATTTGTTACCGTTGAAGTGGTGCACCTCTACATTTTGTATTATTATGTATAGCACTATCATGCAAGATATGGCTTTGTGTGAAAACTGATGATTGTTTGGTCTGTTCATACCCGTTTACACTCCTTTTGTATAATAACAGGGGCCAAATTCTACATTCGCATCAATTTTCAGCTCAAATTAGTTCTTCGAAACAGAAGTTAAATGTTGCCTGTGGAAACGTAAAGTAAATCTTGGAGTCTTGCATTACGATAACAGACTACTGACTGAACTAAGTATGTATCAACGTTTCCAGGGTAAGAATATTCAAATTAATTTAATCATAAAAAAACAAACTTTGAAGATAAAAATAAAAAGATACACATTTGATTACATAACTTATGCTGCTCGCAGTTTATTACATAATGCAAACGTACATAACATTAAAAAAGGATGTAGCACAGAACATCAGGCATATTTCAAAGGTACATTGGATTTTTGGGCAGAGACGATCATCAAATATAACTACTTTTACCCCTATTTTAGAACTTCATAGGGCAAAAGGTCTAGGAGCGGCCCTATACGGGGCTGAGTTATGGGGGCTGGAAAATCTGACGGACCTAACCCTCGCAGAAAACAAATTCATCAGAGCCATTATGAACCTGCTAGTGAACACACCCCTCCTGCCGTTAAGACTTGATCCTGGCCTAAAACCTATAGACCACTTCGCTATTCTCAGGACACTTTTGTTCTGGATAAGGGTATGGACAAGCAACACACAGGTCCCCTTGAAGGAGGCCATGGGCGAGCTGATCGCCCTGCACAAGCAAACAGGTCGCATAAGTGATTTAGCAAGATCAAGGCCTGGTTTTTAAAAATAGGGTTGGGGCAGCTCTGGGAGGAACCTGGGTCCATTTCTAAATCTATGGTCCCCCTCGTTAAAAAAAGGTTCTGGGAACTAATGGACTCGGAAAGCGTGGAACGTACTGCACATGGCACTTTAACCGTGAGGTTTTTAAATTTTAAAGGAGGTTTTGGCTTCGAAATGTTTCTGGATGATATCGAACCACCCCAAGCACGAGCTCTGTACACTTAATTTAGATACGGAGCTCTTCCTCTAAATGCAAGAAGTACATGGGGAAATGTGTCCGTTAATCCATTGTGCCCTTCATGCCATACTCATCCTGATACCCTTGAGCACTTCCTCTTTTGTTGCCCCTACTATGCTGACCTCAGGAAAACCTGGATGGCTCCTGTTTGTCGCATTTTATCTTTTAATTGTCCCTCGGAAGCCACACGTATTTTTAGATCAGATACTACAAGTTGGCTAGTGTTTGCTATTTCAAGATTCCTGCTGCTTGCCTGGTGGAAGAGGTCAAAAATGGGTAAATCTGTCTTTGAACATTAGACTTGTCAATTCAGCCTAACTTGGCCCTATGGTATGATTTCGAGTACCGTGTCTCCATACTGGATGAATTATGACTTTGTTTATCTTACTGAACAGTTTTAATGAACATTTTTTTTTTAATGCAATTTTAACTGTTTTATTTTGATGTACTGTTCTTATGATGTGAATGATCATATTTTTGATCGAATAAACATATATATATATACTACTTTTATTTAAACTGTTAACAACCATATGTCAATATCCTTCACACAAATGTAAGCCATTTGATATACTGTAAAGCCAAAATTTCATGCAAATGTCTTACACAGCAGTACAAAGCAAACACTTTATGCATTCAACACAATACTCGAGAGGAAGTTAAAAGTACAGGGCAGTAAAAAGTGACTTTTGTCATAATATTGATAATTTGACTGTTAAAAGGTGGGTACATAAATAATGTAAAGAAATATGCAATGCATTTGCTGTACAAGGTTCTTCAGAGCACGAGCTTCACGACCAACAGTAGTAGAGCAACACATATCTTCAAAACAAGGGGAAGGGCATTATAAATATTCAGTGCATTCATACTTAAACTAACTCTGCTTAAACTGCTTCCTAAAGTTGTATATGTGTATCCCTTGTTATTGTTTTACATTATTCTTTCCTTAATCTTAGATTTGCTAAACTGTATCATGGAGCACTGTGCACTACAATTCCAATAAAGGCATTCAACATATAGTACAGTATTGTAAAATAAAATACAACACCAAATACAGTAAACATGACTAAGTACAAAAATTAAGGGGCTCATTATAATCTCGGGCGGTAAGCCTCCGTCCAACAGCCAGAAGCTTTTCAACCGCGTCGGAGCCCTTCCAACTGACTTGGTCGGTTTACAGTCCGACCGCCCTATTACGATGTTCATAGTCAGAACGTAAACTGACTGGTCATTCCGACTCGGCTCCAACCGAATCACGGAGTATACCTGTCGGTCGGAACCGCACCATAACCCCCTATGGACGGCGTTTCCGCTGTCGGGATTACGATGTTGGTTTCCAAAAGCCTTTACGGGCTGGCCTTTCCGACATGAAAAGGCTGTCTGAAAGTGACTTTGGGGGCACCTGGCAGGGCCCCCTAGCCTCCCGGCCTACGGTTGGTGGCCTTGGGGTTACCAAGGGTACCCTCTATAAATCCCTGCACTCTTTGGTAGGCACCATGGGGTGCCTGCAACAGGGTGCAGGGTTTTCCAGACACACCCCATTTCACCATAGGAGCTTGTGTTATGGCCAGTTCTCAGGCGTGACGCGAGCTCCCATAGGAAAGAATGGGAATCTGACCGAACAGCGTTCGGTCGCATCGTAATCCGGCAGTCGGAACTGCTGACCGCAAGTCGGTCGGTCCCGAGTCCGAGACGGTGTCGGGCGGAGGCATTCCGCCCGAGATCGTAATGAGCCCCTAAAGGTATATACAATAAGCAGGAGTGAAAATTTAAGTTTTAAACTCCATTTAAACATAAGAGTGTGCCAGATGAACAGTCAAAGCGAGGGTGATCCAAAAATGAGAAGCTGCTATCACCCTATCCGGAATTGTCATCTAAAATCAAAAGACAACCCTCTGGGCAAGAAGAGTCATCCTGATATGTTTACGCACACCAATTATGAGCTGAGCAGCAGAGTTGAATCCACAACTTTAAAGTAAAAAACACATTTAAGAAGCTCAAATAAATCAACATGTACCCAATTTTTGTGGGAGAGCACAAGATTTGGGACCACTGACTGGAAATAATCTGCAGGCCTTTCACCAGTGGTGTCCAACATAGTCTCCAGATTTTCAGGCTGGCCAATTGAGTTCTTCAAGCCCCATGTTGGACACTCCCTGGCTTAGATATGTCCCTGATAACACAGCATACTGTAGCTGTTTCACAACATGAAGTTGTATCAAATGTTTGCTGTCAAGAAAGAAATGGTCCAGAGTGCAGCAGCACAACTGGCCTGTTGCCTTCATGGGTGAAAGATAGCCTATTTTGTCTGCCAGAATTATTTAGAGCTAACATTATTTTGTGTGGCTTTCCTACATGCTCCCATACTCCCATCTGTTTAGAAATGTTTTGTAATTGTTTATTTATGTTCTTCTATTCTATGATTAAGCACCCAAAAGCTTCTTTAGATACTTCAAAGAGAAATTTGCTTTGTAGAACTTTAATCTGTCAGATAATATGGTCAGATGGAAAAATAATTCTTCTGTTCTGAAGCCTGCCTTTAAATCATGGTGCTAGGCAGCGTGCCCTGAGGAGTCCCAATTGTCATGCGATAACTGTGGCTGGAAAAGACTCTGGGCCTGCTCACGTTTTGGCTGTTTCTACCTGAGAGTCCTCAAGCCTCCGTACTTATGAAAACTCCAGTCTGATTTCTGGTTCACCCTCCACCTCTCATTCCCCCACCCCACTCTAGAGAAGATGTTGTGAGAGACATTGTGACGAGACATTGTCATGAGCGGGAGTGATCTATGTAGAGTGAGGACCGGAGCCCGGCTGCAGACACCTCCAAGACTACATGGAGGGTGGTGAAGTTGTGAAGAACCAGTAAGAGAGATGGGGAAGGGAAAGCAAACCCGAGTTGGGTACTTGTGCAGTGGTTGGGGCCACATACGTAATTACGTTTTTGGTGGTAGTCCTCGAGGACTGTTTTGGGACTTCCAACTTGGCATCCCCAGTCTTTAACCTTTTATCCACCCCATCTGACACTTTAGATTCCCCTTAGTCATCCATTGGAAGTCTACTGGTTTTTCACTTCCTCCTGCTTTTACTTGAGGTTAGGTGATCCCAAATCTTACGAGCCCTTGTCAACTCTAGGTGAGGTGAAGCTCTTCAGAGAGCAATGAGGATTCAAGGGTAGTGATCTCAGTGGGATGTAAAATTAATTTTTTTAAACCTGGAGCCCGATTGCCCATTCTATTCAATTCTGTGATATGTTCCACACAATTGGAAGACATTGTTAGACTGTCACTAGGCCCAGTTTCCAAAGCTTGGAAAATAACCTCTTCATATCCGAAATATTTCAGAAGAAGCAGATGGAAATGAATATTGGCTCACAGGCCTACTGTGTCCCACTGGTAATCTGTGAAGTGAAATATTGGAGAGAAACAGGAGAAGGGGAAGCTATAGGCTGATAGGGGGCCTGGAAGAGTTTAACACAGAAACTGTCCCATTGTCAGTGTGCATGGGCAATCCACCTATTCCTGGCCACCAAATGAATTCTGTTAGATATTTGACTGAAACCCCATAGCCAGCAATCATTTTTGCACTATGTAAAACAAAGTTACTATTAGGGAAGCTCCTAAGTTCAAAAGGAAAGGGGACATGGTGGGTGTTTTCACTGCTAGAGGCAGTACGCCTGATGAAGGGTACTCTCTGATTAGAAAAAATAAAGATGGGACTTCTGGAAACTTTAAAATTAGAGGTATATGGGAATAATTTATTTTCAGGGATAAACGGAAACATCCATGGCCAGACTGAGCATCATACAGACTCAAGACCGGGCCCAGGTAGAAGAGACTTCGTATCCACAGACGAAGAGCAAGTCACAAAGTTGTCTAGAAGTAAGCTGTTGATGCGAGTAGAGCTGCACCAGAAAAGGATTGCCACTTAGGAAACAGAGGTGAATGTCCTAGGGGATGAGGGCCAGAGGCAAAAGAGGAAGAAACACCCTGGTTGTAGAATTCTGTAAGAAAATTATCACAGAATAACAAAACATTGCAGAGCAGAATTACAACATCTTAATGTTGCATAAGGTAACTGTTTCAGGTACCACTATATCACTGGACCAGAGATCAAGTGTCACCCAGGAAACTGTGAACACTTGGAACACAATCTTGAACTTTTGAACTTGTTGATTTTAATTATTTAAAAGTTGGGCCTCATTTACTACAAAATAATGCAGCACAGCGCTGCAAGCCATTTTACTGCGCCGAGCTGCCTCATTTTAGAAGTACAGAGATGCGTTGTATTAACAACAATACAATACATCCGTGTGCTTTTCCCTGAGCTGGCGCACAAATAGCTGCCATGCGCCAGCGCAGGCACCCTTGCGTCATGTTGCATCGATGCCTGTGTTGCAGGGATGATTGTTTTTGTGAAGGAATGGAAACCTTCCTGAACAAAATCAATTTATGGCATTGATGGCATTTCTCTCTTTCTATGTATGCTGTAGAATGCATCACACAGAGAAAGAGGAAAAAACTAGGAGAAATAAATGTATTTCTCCTCGTTGTGCCACTCCTACACCTCCCCTGGGGAGGCATAGGATCCTGATGCATTCCCAGCTTTTCAAAGTGTTGTAAATCTGGGAATGTGTCAGGTTCCATGGATATTGCGTGGGAACACTCACAGCAACACCCATGTTAATGCAGAACAATGCGTGAAAGGGGCACATATTTACAAGGCCATGTAAAAGTCACGCAGGGTGACTTTACGTGGCCTTGTAAATATAGGCAGGCACACTGCGCCGCCGGTGCCTCAAAAACAGTGATGCACTGGCAGAGCAATGGGCTTGTAAATGAGGCCCGTTGTGTCTTGGGCTATGTTGCAGTCAACTTTAAAAAAAAAATTTTTTTATTGAGCAGAGCATTATGTTCAAGAAGTACACAATATAGAAAACATTATAATAAAAAACCAGTTTCTACAATAGATCATTATGACAGCCTCTCATTATAAAAATGAACTAAAACTATAGCAGCAACTCATCATATAGTCATTCACAAGGCAGACTACCAGTTCATTTTTAGAAATAGCAGCAGTGAAAGTGCAATAAAAGTGCCAATAAAGTGCTGGTGCTTTGACGATTCATTTCAACTTTAACCAAATTACAAGAAATTCGATTAAATAGACCTTGAAAAGTGCGAGTGCTACTAGAATGCAATAAAAAAAAGTGCTGATTCACTTGATAAAAACTACTTTGTTGAATTACCTTCCCCGGTGTTACGAACTTTCTTTAAAATTTTCTAGTTCATTAAAAAACCTCCAGTTTTTCTTTAATTTTCTAGTCGCTCCTACCCTCTTAGCATAGACTTCTTCAAATTTTTGTGTTCTTTTCATCTTTTTAAACCATTTCAAATGCGAAGGAGCTTCCCTAGATTTCCAATTTTGTAAGATTAGTGAGCGAGCAACTGTGCAAGAGATAAATATAAAGGCTTTTTCGGGTTCGGATAACCTCATTTCATCTCTACAGATTCCAAACAACGCCGCTTCGAGCACAATGCTCTTTCCGATTGCCTGCTTAATATCCGTAAAGACTGCCTCCCAAAAAAAGGCTAAGTCCTGGACATGCATAAAAAGTATGGAGCCACCCACCTTCACCATCCATCTGGCAGCGAAAACATCTGTTTTCAGTTCCGGGAAATCTTTTATTTAAGGCGGCCGGAGTCAAATACGAAAGCCATCTCGCTAGGAAGGTCAACCTTTTGAAATTTGCTTCCTAAATAGCAGATGGACTCCCATTCCGTCTCGGCCAGTCTACTTCCGGTCTCCCGGGTTATTTTATCCAAATGGTTTTCTATCAGGGTAGCTTGTCTCGATTTATATAGCAACCTATACCAGTTACCTACCCCTTTGACCTTAGCCCCATAAAGGGCTACCACCAGTTGGTTGGGAGTATTTAAAATACTACTGATATTTTTTAGGAGATAAATAACCCGTAAATATTCCAGGAACGTTGGCTTTCGATGGGTCTCTGCTCTCATCATTACCTCTTGCCAAGAAATTGGTCTATTTTGAACTATAAAATGCCTTAGCTTAGAAAATCCACAGTCTTCCCAGGTTTTTATATGCCTTAATTGCAGTTGAAGACCAAAGCTCGAACATTCTCTCAGTTTTAAATACTGAAAACCTGACGAGCCAGTGCTTTTAAAAAAGAACTGAAGTCTAAAAGAATAGTCTTTTTAAATCTTATAACACGTTTTTTTGGGAAATTTGGAGGTCTTTAAGAACACTGGGGTTGAAGATCTGATTTCTTGAGTCATTTCATCTATAAAGAAGCTGTCTCTAGAACAATTAGATCCTATCAGGCTGGACACTAAATCTAAGAAAGCGGCCTCGTAATATGTTCTTAACTGAGGCAGCGCTAGCCCCCCAAGGGCTGTTGGTAATTGTATCACATTTAATTTGACTCTTGGAATTTCTTACTCCAGATGAACTCCCTTAATAAGATATCAATTTCCCTAAAATATGACTGATTTATTTTAATCGGGACATTAGTAAATAGAAACATAAATAGCGGGAGTATGGACATTTTAATCAGTGAAACTCTACCCACTATCGATAGGGGGAGTAATGTCCATTGTTCCAACAATTTTTTTATCTTTCCCTTCAGTCTTAGATAATTTAATTCAAATAGCTGCTGGTACTGTTTAGAAACATATATCCCCAGATATCTTATAGGGTCAGTTTTTGCAGCTTGTGTCCTTAAACTAGGTGGAAAAGAGTTCAAGTCGGTATTAAGAGCTAAAACTTCGGTTTTATTGGTGTTCATTTTGTACCCTCCTATTTGTTCAAACTCCTTAAATTCCATCAAAACTGTTTCAAGGTTTTTTCTAGTAGGGATCAAGTATAAAATAATATCATCTGCAAAGAGTTTCAGCTTAGCCATACCAGGGATCGGAGGTTGGATAGCAGCATTGTTTCTTATTTTTAAAACCAAGGGCTCTATAAAAAAAGTAAAAAGCAATGGCGAAAGCGGGCAGCCTTGCCTGGTTCCACGGTTAATCTTTATGGTGCCTGCACGATTTGAGTTTATTATAACCTGGGCTGTAGCTCCCTGGTAGATATTTTGTAACATACTAATCACCTGTGCAGGAAACCCGAACCGACCTAAAGTGATGATTAAGGTTCTCCAGTTCACAAGGTCAAAGGCTTTCTCCGCATCGACCATTAAAATACCAGCCGGGATAAAATTTGTATTAAAATAATCCAGAGCGTGTATTAAAAACTGGGTATTGGCCGCCATTGATCTGCCTGCTATAAAACCAGTTTGATCTGCATGGATTATTTCTTGAGCGGCAAGTGAAAAACGTTCTGCCCATACCTTCATCAGGATTTTATAATCGGAATTCAAAAGGCTTATGGGCCTGTATGAATTCACATCCTCTGGATTTTTATCTTTTTTTACGAAAGAAACGATTATTGCTTCTTTAAAGGCTGCAGAAACGGCCCCGCCCTTTTTTATAAAGTTAAATAAATTTCTCAATGGGATCATAAGTTCCTTTAAAAACACTTTATAAAACTCGATTGGAAAGCCATCTTGTCCACAAGCTTTCGCCCCGGCTGTAGATTTAATGGCCTCTGAAATCTCAATTTCTCCAACCTCCATTGCCAGTTTATCAATCCGTTCCTCAGAAAGTTTGGGAACATTCATGTTAAAAAAATAATTTTGGATTGATTCCTCCTCCACTACATATTCAGTAGAATACAACTGGCAGTAGTAATCAATGAAGGTCTTGGAAATGGTACTGCCATTAACTACTACTTGATCTGTCTGAGGGTCCCGAATCTTAGATATTATTGCTGATTCCTGCTTTTTCCTACTAGAATTTGCCAGGAATTTGCCGATTAACTGGCTTTCCTCGTAGACCCTCTGTTGGAAAGTTTGTGAACTACACACTTCCTCTAAAATAAAAAAATCCTTCAGTACAGATCTTGCCTGCTCATATTGGTTTGGGAGGAGTTGAAGCTGGAGAGCATATTCTTGGTTTACTTCAGCTTGCAGTTGCGCTATCTTTGTCCTCCGAGAATTAGACTGAGCGGCTGTGTAGGCTATTATCTGACCACGAGCTGTTGCCTTAAACCCTTCCCAGACCGCGAAGGGAGCTGCTGTATTCTCATTAATCCGAAAGTATTCCCGAATCCACTCCGTAAACTTCTCAACCCAATCCTCATTTTGTAGAAGGAGACGATCCAGCTGCCACCTGGGACGTTCCCTACCTCCTCCCCCCAGCTCCAAATCAAGCCCAACATAGGCATGATCAGAAAAAGGATTACAGCCTATAGTAGCATCATAAATCTGAAGGGATCTAGAGGTCAAAAAGAAATCTATTCGAGATGCCGTCCGAAAACGGTGTGAATAACAAGTATAAAATTCCTTGTTTAAATTGATTTCCCGCCAAGGATCCACCAATTGAAATTCTAATATAAGGGCTCCCATAATTTTTTTTTGTATTTGGTTTTAATTGTTTTTTATTTTTATTCGAGGTGTCTTTCCTTATATTCTGTATAAAATTAAAATCCCCACCAAATATCACCTGCCCGGGAACTCCTAGCAATAAATCATTGATTTGGACCAGGGATACAGTATCATCTGAGACAGGGCCATAATAATTTATAAAATTGAACGTTTTTCCTTGTATCTTAGCTGCTACCCAGAGCCACCTCCCCTGCGGATCCCGGTGTACTTGCAGAAATTCCCAGGGTAACTTATTCGAGAAATAAATAGCTACTCCTCTAACCGCTAGGCCTGAAGATGCAAAAAAAACTTTGGGTATAAAAAGTTTAGGGGAATTCGATTTCAAATGTGTTTCTTGTAAGAACACAACTTGGGGATTAAAAGAGGATAACCATCTAATAAGAGCACCATATTTCTTTTTGTTCAGTAGACCATTGGCATTTACTGAAAGGATCTTACATTTACTATTTTCCATCATTAATTCTTATTTGTGTTATTTTATGAAAATTCTGAACCTTCTGCTCCTGCTCATTTTTCTGCTGTGAAACCCACTCCCCCCCCAAAAGAAAGCCCCCCTCGAAATGCGGAATCCCCCCAGCCAGCCACGCCGACCGCATTTCGACCCACCCAACTGCCCTTATGGGTGTCCTGGAATTACACCCTGAGTGACCCCCCCGACCACCCCCCCCAGCAATCTTTTAACAACAAAATGGTTAATTTACTGGCCCAACTTGTACCTGCCCATACAATAAATCTAGAATCTGGAAAGTTTTAGAATAAATATTCAGTGAGACTAATCCTCGAACTAGGATCTATCCAGACATTAATACCAACATCATTAGTCTACGGCCCATCTCTCCTACCATGGATGTTTCTGTATATATATACATATGTTTAGTGCTAAAAAATGTACACCCTGAGTGGCCCTAGGGAGCCCTGGCCCCAACTTTCTTTTTAACCTCTAATTGCTTGGGTGTTCAACCTCAATCATGTAGCCACTCTAATAATTAAAGCGTAGGCCGTGGAATACCACTGAAGTTGACCGTTCTATCTTATACGGGGTAGGGAGAGGTACCCTTGATATTGCCATTAATAATCCTATCTACATATGGATATTCAGATATTTGGCCCAGTAGAAATCTCCTTAAGTAGAGCCTGTGCTTCATCTAGGTCTGAAAACATAAAAAACTTCCCTATAACTAAAACTCTAAGCTTTGACTGCTGGGCGATTGATGCTTGAGCACCATGTGCTTTAAACAAATGAAGAATTTTAACAAATTCTTTTCTCCTGCGAGCGGCAGCGGCAGTCATATCTGAGAATATACGACACTTGTTGGTTTCATCCACAACAAACTGTCTTTGCTGTAATGCTTGTGACAGGATCCTTTCCTTGACCCGGAAACCTGCAAAGTTCAGTAAGATGGTTCTTGGAATCGTACAGTTGGAAAAACGTTGTCCCGGGACTCGATGAGCTCTTGTAATTGTGAGGTCGCCCTCGAAATCGGGCAGGACTTTCTGCTTGATAAATGTGTTAACCCATTGTACGGGTTGGGAGCCTTCTATTCCTTCAGGAACCCCAACGATGCGGAGATTAGATCTTCACGAATGGTTCTCGAGTTCCTCTAGCTTGTTCTCGAGGAAGTTTTTTCTTTTCGCTGCTTCTTTTGCCTCTCCCATTACCACATTCATTTGGTCTTCCAGGACAGATATTCTGGTTTCCGCCTCTTGTACTCTAGCAGGGAGCCCGGTCATCACTTCTTCAATTTTCCCCAGCCTCTGGTGCAAGGCAGCAATTTCCATTTGCTGCTCCTTTTTCATTTTGCGTATTTCCTCTAGGATTAAATTCAGCATGTCTCTGATATCTAGTTGATATGCCCCCTTAGTCTCCATATTCTGGCAGGAATTCCTTAACAGGTCATCAGTATCTGTGCTTGTGTTTCCCATCTTGGGATCCACCAGTTCAAAAGCCACATCTGACACTACCTGTTCTAGAGGTTGATGGAACTGGGACTGTACCAGAGGCTGTGATGACACCGAGTCTGACGGGGTTTCACCCATGCCTTCACCGCCTTTGTTAGCTGGAACTGGCAACTGAGAAGGTTTTAGACTAGACGGAGACAGAGATTCTACTGGAAGATTCAGGGAGGTTGAAAGCCTTGAAGGTGTTACCGAAGCTTGTCCTCGTACTTGGGTCTGATCCTGCTGCTGCTGTCGCTGGATCTCTGGATGTTCAATTTCTGAATACAGTTGTGCTGGTGTCTGGCCTCCAGGGACTAAGGATCCTGGAATAGTCGGTGCGATCTGACCTGCCTCCGGGAGAGAGACATTAGAAGGTTTTGGAGCTGCTAAAGCTATTGGTGTTGCCAGCGCCGACAAAGAGGATTGGAGGTGAGGAGACTGTAAAATGGCTTTCTTTATGAATAGAGGAAACTCCTTTTTTTCTTCTAACCCTTTCTTCAAGCCATCTTGACCTGGAGTATTTAAAGCGGTGATTCCTTCTGCCCGCTCCGTTGAGGTATTGACTTGATCAGTCGCTATTGCCAATAGCTCGGGCTGCCCCTTTGATTGGGAGAAGACAGAGATGGACGGGAGCTCGTCTTCTGAGCTTTCGAGAGTGGTGTTGAGGTTAGGGGAAATGGAGTTATTTCCTTTTTCCTTTTCTTTAATGGCTTGAAGCGCGGCTTTCTTTGCTAACGCTTGGCGAGTTTTAGCTTTAAAACCGGTCATAGCCTCTGCTTTACTAGATTTGCCAGCAATATTCCCCTCCTTCTGGGGTTTACCCATTCTCACTCTCTTGCTTCCCCTTCTATGGAAGTCGAAATCTGGACAATTTAAGTTGCTGTACTCTCTTAAAAAAAAAAAAAAGGGGGGGGGTTTATTTCGCTCTACCCCAACTCTCTCCCAGTCCTTTTCAGCTCCTCACCTCCTCTCTCCTTACTCCTCCTCTTGTGCTTTCCTCAGCTCATTCAGGTCGCCTGCTTCAACAAAGTAAAGTATATTCATCTTCGCCTCCCATTTTCATTCTTTCGCGCTCCGGAACGGCCACCGGGGGGCTAAGTACACAGCGTCTGGCTCCAATCTGTATTCAATTAGCGTCGCCTCTTTCACACGGCGAGCCGCCGAGAACCGCTCGCTCCGCAGTCATGAGGGATCAAAACTCGCATCACCGGGAGACCGCACATACACCCAAATTATGCCGCCACCGTCGATGCCGCCCTCTCCGGCTCGCGACTTTGTCTTGGTACTACAATCCGCCCGCTAAAGCCTACAGTCAGGTACACGCTGCCATTGCTGGGGGTGGAGCCGTGAGTCACCTGTGGCTACTCGGAGGCGTGGTCCTCCGTAGCCATCAAGTCCACTTTGCCTCTTGTTGCAGTCAACTTGAGTGGTTTTGTCTTTCGTTCCTAATGTTGATGATAAGGTGCAGTCTTGATCCTTTTATTTTATGTCATTTTTTCTTTCTGTGCATAAAAGACTCTCCTGAGACGAAAACATTGAATAAAAAAACAGAAATCCTAAAACATGGAAATCTCACTTCTTTTCCTAAATTCCCTAACAACATGGCACTTCCAAGAAATAGCATTGGAAACTATGCCTTCATATTTAAATTTACAAGATGCAATATATATGTCTCCCGGAAATAAAAAGCTATTCTAGCAATAAGAAATATACAGGCTGATAAAAAGCCAATATATAAGGGATTTTCAAAGATAGCTATTCTGTTAAACAGAAACATTGTGTTAGAATTTTTTTATGGGTGTTGCTGATGGTATTTTACACCCACCTCCACCTGTACCCCCTTCACCGCCTACACCCACCGACTCCAAAGCAAACACATACTGACTCATTCACGCTCATCACAGAGAAATTACAAGTATTCTCATTCTCTTATTCTCTGTACTCCAAGGTTAACATCAAACACACAAAAAAAGAAGTATTCAGAGCTGTTCGCATGACCATCCCCCAGAGGCAGAATCCTTAGAGTGTCGCCACACTCCAAAGTGCTTCATTTTCATTGCCAATGTTAATTGTTTTCCAGCCGACGTTTCCATCCACTGCAAAGCTTCAAACTACTGGCCCCGCACATCAATCCAGTGTGTGCCAGAGCAGGAAATGGTCCCCCGGTGGAGCATCATGTTTTACAGCGTGTTGCTTCAGAGCAGAAAAACGCTTCTCACATCGATCACTTGAATTTATCAAAATGGACCTAACCTTTATGAGGCTGTTCGACTTTTCTATGAACGCTGCCTTATCCATCTTTAATTTAGCCTGGAGATAGTGCCTCTCCAGTATCTGTCTGCTTGTGTAGATCTTTGGAGCGGTGTTGCACATGCTGGATTAGTTCATATGAAAAATAAAGTACAGCCTGCCAGCATAGAACTTCAAAAGCGGTAATATATGGAGACCAGGTGCCCTTTCTAGTGTACTGAAGGGGGGTAAGTTAATTGATCCTTAGTAGCTTGTGTGTATTGGCTATATTTGGAGTTTTGGTGATAGCTGGAGGGTCCATCATAAGAAGAAGTTGTCAGAAGTATCCCAGACAGTGCTTAATTTGAGCGGTGGTTGCAGGTGCACCCCAACAGTACTTATTTTTGGGCCCTGGCACCTATTTTTACTCATCAGACTTTGACCCAGAGCAAGAGAGAGAGAAAACAAAAACAAGGGAGAAAGAAGGAAGAGAAACATTGGGAAACCAGTGACAACGAAAAAAAGCAGGGAAGAAAAAGAACCTGAAAGGGTGAGATAATGGAACAGGGTGTGGCTGGTGATAGATGAAAGAGCAATGAGGCGGAATCAAGACTATGCAACATTTATGTGCAGCCATGGGCATCTGGACAGACTTTGAGTCCCGGAACTTTTTTTTTTTTTTTAACTAATTAGGCACCAAGTACAGAGAGATACTATTCAATTTTTTTCTCCATTGTTGGGCTGCTGCCTACTATGTCCAAGTAATTAATACTAGTCTGGCAATGCTGTAATATTGTTCGTTAGGTGAATGCACTCGATGGTGACGACCTTAGTACATTATTTTACATTTATATATTTTATGGGATTTACACAAACACCAGGGAGGAGCACAGGAAATCTAGGAACGTAGTAGATTTCCATGTTTTGAAATGTAAATGTTATGCACTAGTTTTGCTTGCATATTGCTCTATGTAAAGTTAGCATTCGCGGCACCATTTTAAGTTGAGCCGCCATTTTGAACCATGATTGAAACTAGCCCTAGCTTGCTGAGAAATGTCTCCATTCGTTTTTTTCCCTCTTTTTCTTCAAGGTTTAACACTGTCTAGCTCAGTACATTGTCTTTTTTTAGCACATACCTTTCCCACTAGATAGAGGCCTTCTCCCACCAGCCCAGCTGCGGGCACTGGCAGGACGACCTTCATTTATAGATAGCGTGTACCCAGCCTTAAAGTTGAAACTTATCTTACTGTACCTCTTTGTTTTAGCTCTGTGAGCCTGGAATTTTCCATCCTGGGCGGTGCTTTCATTGGTTTGAGATGTACTTAATGTAACTCCATGTTGGCTGAAGTCAGTCCCTCTGCAGCAATCCAAGGAGGCTGGTCAGACCGGACTCCATTCGAGTGTACTTTTAATAAATACCTTTGGTTTGTATTCTCTACTGTCTGACCGACTCTTCATTTGTGAGGAAGGCTGAGAGGTGGTCGCAAGTGACCTGAGTGACCCTAATCGGGTCACTTCCTTCACATGAGTGCTTCTCCACTATACCAAGTCAGACGGTTCATCCACGTGTTGGAATCCTTCTGTCAGAGTGTGCACAAGGGTGCATTTGCATGTTTAACTCTTCTTTTTATAAACAAGGAAATTCTTTTGTGCTATAATACCACAATATATTAGCCAAAATAATGTCCAACACAAGTTGTGTTTCCTAAATATCTTTTACAATAACATTGCTGTATTGGAGTTAATCATTGATAATCTGCACCCAATGGGACAATAGTTTTGCAAATTATATTTAGGGCACAATATTTCTGACAGACAATATTTTTGCTAATGATATTCTGAGATACAACCACAAAATAAGCTCTAAAACCCACTGTTAGACCCTAACTTTCACGCTCCTTGAGTGCTTCTCCTCCCGTTTTATTAAGAGCTCTAGTTTTGGGGGGTTTCATATTGATCTAGAAAACTGAAATTGCCTCTATGCCTTACCTACCCACAAAATGGGCAGTAAAATTACTATAATATTTAATGAGTTTCCTTTCAGAGCTGATCACTTTTTAGCAAATGTAAGTAAAAACTAGGCTGTAAAATGCATTATTTGACTCAATTTATAGGTCAAGCATTAACCAAGGCCTTTTTATTTTATTAAAATCATATGCATGATATACTTTCACATAGGAGCTTTGAGCCAACCCTCTCAACCCATTGTTCTGCTATTATTTCATTCGCAGTTTTTTACCCACTTTAGCATTCAGCATGGGGAAATGGATGAGTCTACTTCAGCCAGTGGCTGCATTCACTGTGAGTGAAAGCATTCTGCCCTTTCAGTAGGGCCACATCCTTGCAAAGTAGTTCTCTTTAGTACTAGTACTGTATCAATGTGCTTTTTGAAACCAAACATATTTTTCCTTTAGCCAGTCGTTTTTTTTTGTTGGTTGACAAGGGCCTGGCAGCTCCCAAACAATAAACTTTGTCAAATCAATGACAAAACAAAACAAACATTGGCAAAGAAAATGGTTAGCAGCCAATGACAGACCTATTGGCTTTGTCAATTCTTGTGTCAAAATACTCTCAGGAGAGGGAAACCCCCACCCATCTCAGAAGGAAGGAGGGCTGACTCATTTCATATGCACACTGCAATCTAGCTTTGGACTTTTCCATTCTGGCAGCAGGTGGTGGAAGTGGGTGTGCGGGTAGTGGCAATGGACAGCAATACGCGAAAAGTGAGAAACAGCCTCATAAAAAGATTTTGGGCATCTGCACTTCATTTTGTACTGAACACGTACTGGAGGTAAATGAAGAGTGATAAATAGAGCATCATTCACAGTCAGCTACACCTGTAATGCCTTCACGACGGTGCTTCCAAGCAGGAGGAATAGATGAAATAAAGTCATGACTTATATCACTGGGACTTCAAATGAGCTTTAGAAACAAAGAGGATT